>OY992881.1:99745241-99862741 GCA_963921405.1 Cepaea hortensis | reverse complement strand
ATGTATACAATGTATTTGCAATGCGTATTTTATAAAATTAGCATAGCGACTAATCGCTGATTTTAATACTGGCTTTGCTAAAAAGCCGATGAAATATTTGCCGGTATTTAGAACTCATGTGGTAATAAATAAAAATGTTTACAGATGAATTAATGGATTCTAATATAAATCCAAACCCACCAACAATATATAGTAAGTCTTTGTACTTCCCAGTAAGTGAGAATTCGGGAAATAAACACATCCCAATAAAAGTTATACTGATCGGAACAAAACAGCCAATGAAAAGTGAAGAAATCATCACAACCATCTTGGCAACCTTTCTGTTACGGTTTGAGACAGTGTCCAGTTGGGCTGTACTCGTTGTCGCCTTTCTCCATTCTGTCTTCTTGCGTAGAACCACTACTAAAATAACTGTGCAGAGAATCATCACTATGAAGAAGGAAAACGGAAGGAAAACATTGTTGACGGCAAAAGAAAATCTCTCAACAGTTTCCCTGTCATCTGTATAAAACAAGCCCAGAATAGACTTATTTCTGGCTGGAACAAACTTCATGCCAGATCTGTTCACTACGTAAACAGGAGCTGCGCTGATGATAAGGACGATAAAGACACAGACCAGAAGGATGGTCATGCGTTTTGACGTAACGATGAACTTCACCTGGAGTTAGTCAGAAACACAAATAAACGATGTGGTAAATTAACAATAAAACATAAACATTAGGGACTTAGTAAACATTATTAAGTAATATAATGCAGTCCTGTTATTTATAAGGGTAAATACACACAAACACATATGTATATGTATACTTTACTTAACTGGCACTTTGCCGTCTTGATAGACGATAGTTTGTTATATCACATCGGGCTTAAAAAAAGTCATAATAACTACAACCCTTTGCGGGATCCAAGTATGTAATCATACTGTTCCATAGCATAATGGCTGGGCTGAATTTTAGAGGCTATGTGGTGCTCGTGCAGCAAGATCCTTCTCTCAGCTTGCCTAGTGTAGTCCAGAGGATAGGTAACACCAATACGCCTGGAACCAGAAAGGCTGCAGGAGCTGCCGGATCAGCACAGCAATGCTTTAACTGTCCGCCTTTCGGAACTTTGATCCTAAACCAATTGCTGACTTAGGACCTGGTCTGCCGTGCCTTGACATTTAGTCTTTAGGTTTCATTTCCTCTCACTAGGATAAGACTTGCACCCTATATTGCAGCGGCTAGAGCTAGACGCTCGACTACTGGCCCGGTGGTCATAAGTTTGAATCTATATGCTGCGGATTTCGGTAATTGGCATGGTCTCATAGGTCAACCCATCCACAACTGGAAGCCGAAAATGTCCGGGAAGTACAGCGGGCCGATGTGATATTGATAACAGCTCCCATCAAATGCCGATTGGTTTAAAATTTGGGGCGTGTCTTATATTGTAAACACGCCCCGCGCATTTGAAGGGTGCCCCGTGGTCACTTCCTGTCACCTCCTAGAAAACTGTTTACTATTCTGAAATATACATTAAGGAAGTGTCTATTCATAGGGCCCTGCGAATAAACAAAGCGTCTATTCGCAGGGCACGGCTGGTCACGTGATTTAACGTAAGTTTGAGGCTATATTATACATTTTCGTTGATTGGAAAATGTGTCGTCAGTGGCATAGTTGATAGTGTCCCCGCCAGATGGGCGGGAGCTCGAGGTTCGTTTCCTTGCCGGACATTTTGTTTTTAATTGTTCAGCAATTAATTGGATGAAAGTCAAATGTCAATCGTTTGTTTCCTTGCCGGACATTTTTTTAAAAATTGTTCAGCAATTAATTGGATGAAAGTCAAATGTCAATCGTTCGTTTCCTTGCCGGACAATGTTTTTTTTTTAATTTTTCAGCAATTCATTGGGTGAAAGTCAATCCTTCATCTCTTTGGGTATTTAGAATTGTGTTGTTTAAAGTGAGTTTAATTTAGTTAGTACCAGTTTCTCCAGTATTGGTCCTCGTTGCTTTGCACTACAGCAATTCCAATACCCAACCCACACATTTTAGAGTCCCAAACGATCCGTTTTCCTTCTACCCCTTCTGGCTCCTGCCCTCTTCTTCCTTTTCCTTCCCCCCTCTCCCCTACCTCTTCTCCTCCGCTTCATTATCTCCCCGCTGGCTGTTGTCAAAAGTATCGAGCACAAAGCACGTACTCCGTTGCTTCGGCGATAATTCTTTGTAATATTCATAGTTGGTTAGGTAGGTGGGTAGTTAGACACGAAAGTGGTTAAGTAGGCAGGTAGGCAGGCATACAGACAGGCGGACATATAGAGAGGCATACAGACATCTATCTCTCTCTTCTTCTCTATCTCCCTCCCCCTCTCTCTCTTTCTTGTCTTTATCACTTTTTTATGTCTTTCAACACATCTTTCTCATATCTCTGTCTCGCACACTATCTTCATTATCTATCTTTCTCTTCTCTCTTTTCAAACCGCTTCACATATACCAGGTTTTCCTGCACTTTATATGCGTAGCATTTCCTTGTTTATTTGTTAATTCTTAAACTTGCCTGATATTTAAACAGCCATACTTCAACTAAGTATAAAGTATCGATTCATAGGGCCCTGCGAATAAACAAAGCGTCTATTAGCGGGGCCCTGCGAATAGACTCTCCCATACATTAAATATCTACCATTAAATCCCATACCTATTTTATAAGGATCGCTCTACCCCAGAGCCTTATTGGTATGAACACAAATAAATCCTCTTCATGCTAGTGATTGAACATCGACTGCAGTCTCTGTAAGTAACCACACTAACCACTAGGCCACCGCGAATACGTGAAATACGGAGTTAATTACCCTGTTCCACTCCATCAGGCGTAATGTAAATGATGCTAGCTTCATAGTGTTAAAGACTAATCTCGAGCGGGTTTCGAACACACGGCCAACTGGACGGATGGCAGACATACTAGACAATGTGCAGCAGCAGCTCAGATAAAATACATCAATGTGGCAATGGAAGACATCACAGCATGCAACTGATAGTCTACTATTACTGAAATATGGAATATAAGACTAAACAATAAGCATTGATAATGAGAAGTGTCACTATATGCCATACTATTCAATAAGAATAAACTATCAGCAACAATAGTAATTACATGCATTCTTTATTTGCACGAAAAAAATTACGGAAAACCACACCTTCAGTGGCATTGTTATGCACAGACATCTTTCTAGAGTAATAAGGGCTGTGAACCAGCCAGTGACTCGAGTTAACGTTGTATGCGGCATGCCTCCAACCAGATAGCAGATCTCAGTGGCATCAAATGGAATGTCTGCAGATCTGAAAGCCGGCGTGAAGAAGATGTTGATTACAGTCATGACGAGGAGACAACCCACGTCAGATAACGTTAGACCTGTGAACAGATGTATCATATAGTCAGACATGCATTATATTATAAGCAAATTCTCTAAGAAATGCATTTTTATATACACATATAATCTACTCCAGCGTGTACGTGTAGTTCTATTTGGCATTCAACAGCCTGTAGTCGCGACGTTAACTTCCCCGTTCCACCCACAGTTGGTTTCAACACACACACACACACACACGCGCGCACACACACACACACGCGCGCACACACACACACACGCGCGCACACACACACACATTAATGCCGGCTGACCCTCAAGGGATGACAAGGCTAGACCAATGGGATATCCCGTCATTCAAGGAGGCTTCCACATTAGCAGAGATGGCACATGGTGCTGTGGCACTGCTTATCGAATGAATCACAACGCCCGGTTCATGGATGCAGAAAAGCGCTTCCGTATATGACGCCACCCGTTCAACACAGGCTGCACCTTTATGGACTTGCTTGACGCAGTTTGCAGATTTTGGGATTTTGATGACATCCGTACACTGACTGGTCAGGTCTGGCTTAGTATCTAATGTAATTGCAAGCCAGAAAATTTTCCAGTTGGTGACATTTGAGCCTCTAGCACATTATGGAAATAGCACTGAATGTCCGTTTTGTAGTGAACATTCGAATCGAAGTGCCACTCAGCAGTATTCTCGTTCTATGCGCATTTGAACCTAAATGCCATTTAGCAGGAGCCAGAGTTAGTGGGCACTAGAAACATTTTGTCAAAATGTAGTGCGTATCGTCTATGAAAATCGACGAAGTTTATTTTAAATTCTGGGGTAGTCTAATGAGGGTGAGCATTATTTCAGGCCGCTGCATTATTTGCGGCCATCAGGCTTTGCCATTTCTGTTTAGGCTTGTGATGTCCATTAATCCGTGATTTACGACGTGGGAACACGCCAGAAGTCGTGCATGGGTTTCCGTGAAACTAGCACAGAGTAACTAGAAAGTCGAATGGATGTCCTGGAGATGTGGGTGTACAGAAAAGTATGTCGTATTTCATGGAAACAGAAACAGTCACATACAAAGGTTCTAGAAAAACAGGGAAAGAAAAGAGAATTCATGAAGAAATAAAAAAGAGGCAAGTGAAATATTTCGACCACGCTAACTGACATAACACTCTTATGAAAACCATAATTTAGGGCAAGGTTGAGGGCAAGCGAGCAAGAGGTAGACAGCGATACAAGTGGGAAGATAACATCAAGAGATGGAAGAACATCAGTCTGACAGAATGTACAGTCAAGGCAAGTGACACACAGTCTTGTAGATCCATTGCAGGCCAACCTTCATTGTGGAGACAGCACCTGATTGTTTGAGCACAGAGCCCCCTGGCGCCCACGGTGTGGTACATGGTATAACTTTATACGCACCATAACGGTCTTATCTTTCTCCCATGCCTGAGACCAGTATCACAACACACACAACACACACACACTCTCTCTCTCTCTCTCTCTCTCTCTCTCTCTCTCTCTCTCTCTCTTTCTCTCACTCACACACACATACACATCACGCACATACATATCAAAAGGGTTTTAATACACTGGGTCACGTTAAGTTGCAACATTCCTGGAAATAAAGAGACAGGCAACGGAAGGTGGAAGCGGTCTTCAGCCTGATACAGACATCAATTAGGGTGAGGACCCGATGTGTAAAATAAATACGTATAGAACAAAGTGAGAAATACGAATATCAATGCCACTAGTATGATGATATTACACTCTCCCCCGACGTGAGCAAGTAACATTCCTAAGACTCCGCACATGACCTAATAGGTTGAAGTATCACATGTGTAATAGACTAAACATATGACATATCGATGTATGTAACCGCGGAATTGGTAAAATAAGGCGAACTATGTGTTGTAAGTGTTCAGCATATGCAAAACAACGCCAATCATTTTCGCCCACACTTGCAGCATTTAAGAGCACACTCTATCGAGATGTAAATAAGAGCATGTTGACTTGCTTTCTTTATACGAGGGTAAGTTAATACGTAAATGGCTGTAGAAAAATAACTAACTATGATAACAATTTGAAACCAGTTTATTATTATACATACATTGTCCCTTTATTTCTCAACACTATTTCCACCAACATTGATGCACTTAGCCCATCGTTTTATCAGTCCTCCCAAACCGGCCGCATAGAACTGTGTGCCTGTTTTCTAAACCATGATTTCACTTCACATTCAACTTCGGTATCACTAGCGAAATTTCTCCCGCCAAATTAGGTTTTCAGTGGACTTAGCCCGTAGCGATTTCCAGTAAGGCGGTGCATAAGTGGGCGGAAAAAGTTACTCGTGAGAGTCAATAAGTAAGTCACAGTTCTGTGGTATAGCAGGTAAATGAAAACAGAGCACGCATTTTTTTGCAGCCGGTTTGGGAGGACTGATAATAGATGGGATAAATTCATCAATGTTGGTGGAAATTATGTTGAGACATAAAATGACAATATATGTATAAAAATAAACTGATTTCAGGTTGTTGTATGAGTTAGTTATTTTTCTACAGCCATTTGTGACTTACTTATTAACTTAGTCTCGTATGTTCACGTTTGTTGCTTCAGAACTTTACGAAGAAGAATAAGAAGCAGTGAGCCCAAACTCATCAGCAAAATAGCTTGGTGTTTCTCCATCAAGAATGATGATGACCATTCATTTTTATCCAGTGCGGCCTGAAACTTTTGAGCCGTTAATTCTAAGATGGCTGGCAAGGCTTATATTGGCTTGAAATGTTCTTTGATAATGAAGGAAAATAATGCTTCAAGTTTCAGGAGGGGGATTTTTTGCTGTGGTTTTTTTTTTCTTTCTTTTTTTTCTTTTTTTAGTTTCATTATTCTCCCCCCCCCCCCCCCCACACACACACACGCACACTATTCTTGCAGTCCTGTTTGGCAGCAGTCTTCCATGTGTCGGGATGAATTCCAAAAGCTTTGAGCGATATCTTTAGAGTGTCTTTAAAGCGTTTCGCATGACCACCTTGGGTGCATTTACCACAATTCAACTCACTGTAAAACTTCAGTTAGGGAGCCTGTGATCTGGCATGCGAGTCAATTGACCAGCCCAGCCAATCTGTATCTTCATTAGTAGAGTGTGGATACTGGGCATAGATGCGATATCTAAGACTTCAGTGTTCTGGGATCTTGTCTTGCCACTTGATCTTCAGTAACTTCCTAAGGCAGACTGTGTGGAAGTGGGTTAATTTCCTAGCATGTCACTGGTAAACAATCCAAGTTTCACAGGCATATAGCTGTGTGGTTAAATTAATTGCACTGTAGGTTTTCAGATCTGTTTGCATGCTTATTCCATTTCTGTCCCACCCATTTTTGTGCAGTCTGCCAACGGCCGCTCTGGCTTTGGAGATGCTTGCATTCATTTCAGTTGTGGCAGCTTGTGACACAGTGATGCCAAGATATGTACATTTATCCACAGCACTTCGTCATTGACCATTCAATTTGATATTCGACTCGGTGTGACTTATCCCTGGAGTTGGCTGGTACATAACTACGGTCTTCTCCTCGTTGACATTGAGCTCAAACTTGAAACAGGCATACGAAGAAGCTGAAAAGCTGTGCTGCATGTCTCCTTCCCGACACTTGCCGCTTAGGGTTAGAGGGTGATAGATGAAGTTAGAATGTCTTGTGACATGAATTGGAAAAAATAGTGAGGAAGAGTTGCGCAATGTTTCGACCACGATCGCTCGCCTGAGTCCATCTATCTGAATCCAGTGGTAAGACAATTCAAGAGTACTTGAGCCGAATGCAGGTGCAGTGGATGAATAGGGAGCTCTATGTGCCTTGCTAATTGCATTCTATAACGCTTTGCAGGTAAACGCCGTTTTACCTGTGTGAACTCAATGATTTCTTCCGCGTGGTCTGCCGAATCCTGTTTTCACATGCTGGGTAGGCATATTCTAGTTCGCCGAGTGGTTTGACGCCGAATCTGTTACGCCCGCCTGGTTTTGTCGGCCTGCTATAGTCTTCGTCCGGGCAGCATGATGTGGCATGCTGACAGCAATTAGATGCCACAGGGGTGAACTGGATGTCAGGTTCGGACCAGTGGGGAATGTGTTCTAAGAACGACATGGTGGCTATCCCTGCCATAGCAACAGCTTAGGCATCGTTAGTCAGCAGTTATCTTATTCCGCCGTGTAGTACGTTTAAAACCAATGGGCCGGGGGGGGGGGGGGGGGGTTAGGGGCGGGTTAGGGGGGGGGCGCTACGTGGTCTCGAGGTATGGTGTCCGCCTCGAGTACTGGAGGTCCCGGGTTCAAGCCCCGGTAAGGACCGGGATTTTTTTCACTTGGACTTCTTGTAATAAAATGTCCCCTGGTCTCTGGGTAGTGAGATCTGTCTCCCGTGTGTATTGTTGCGCACGTAAAAAAAATCCCTTGGCAGTTGGAATTCGAAAAAGGGAAGCCTAACGGCCCTGCCCGGTCAAAATTTCGAGTTAAAAATCTACCCAAAGTATTTCAGGATCCTCGCCGGTGCTAAGGAGTTCGTGCACTGAGCTGAGTTTCTCCAAACTCAGGTTTGAGTTAGGAGGAGAACGGAGCAATTATGGGTTACACCCATGTGCCGTGATGTTGATCCATCGACTAAACTAAACTAACTAAACCAATGGGCGCTAGGGTCCACGTCGTCTGTTGCGAAACGGTAGTGAGTGCATTTCACAATCCCGACATAATGGGTTGCAAGTCAGCTGCAGACTATGCGAGAGCAGATCGCTTTGCGTTGTTTTTCACAAATGTATGAACGACAGCAGTTCATAAAGCAATGACAGACTGCTGAATGTAAAATTGCCTAGAACATAGCAATCAGCCACTGAAGTTGATTGCAATGTATTCTAAAGAACAGTCAACTAACTAGCATCTACACATCACAGACACACTTCCATATATTATGACCCAGGAGGAACCCTAACCGCATCACAACTTCATGACATTCATCAAAGAAATACATTATTGATAATAGTCGAACAGTAGTTTGCATTACCCAAAAGGCTAACGTTGACAGGATCACTAAAGCCTTGTTTCATAAAGCAGATGATGTTGATGATGTTGGTCACAATACCAAAGGTGCAGATTGTTTGACACACGCCCGTGTAGATAACCCAGTGCCATATATTATTTACGTCTTCACCTAAACTGTATCCAGATATCTCATTAATACTAAGTATTTTTACAAAAGCCACCGTTGAAACTGAACTGGTTCCATGAAACATTAGCGACGCCATATTGGTGACTGAAATGTTAGAAACTTGTTACGAGTGTTGTAATTACGTTACTGTTATATAGTGTTATATCTGCACTGTATGAATTAATTATCACCTGCTAATCAAAGAGATGCTGTTATCCATTTTTGTATAGTAAGAGAGCATGTCTCAGCAACACTTTCAAAATGTATTTCAATATCAAAACAATATTTTGTTTTTCAACAAAACAGCTAGTTTATTATACGCCAGCTCTATGATTAGTCCTGTATACTGCAGCTCTACAAGTATGTGAGTAGACAACAGCGCTAGACTGAATTAGCATGGTCAAGTAATTAAATGACCCTTTTACACGTCTCAACTCGTATTGGTCCATTGGAAGATATTACAATTAACGGAAAACATCTTGGAATAAAAAAGAGAAAATCAATATTATTTGGAAACAAAAACAGCTACTTATGTTTACTACAGCGTCATAGTTACTTATTTGTACTTCAGTGCTACAGTTAGGTATGTATTCAACAGCGCTACAATTAGTTATTTATACTTCAGCGCTACAGTTATGTATACTGTATTACAGCACGATAGTTGCTTATTTATATTTAAGAGCTTCAGTTAGTTATGTACTAGAACGCCTTAGTTATTTATACTTCAGCGCTACAGTTAGATACGTTACTACACCACCGTAGTTATTTATTTATACTTCAGCGCTACAGATACTTTGTTTTATATTACAGCACCGTAGTTAGTTTTTATACTTCAGCGCTACAGTTAGGTATGTATTCAACAACGCTAAGATTAGTTATTTATACTGTAGCGCTACAGTTAGTTATGTGTATGTATACTACATCACCATAGTTATGTGATTTTACTACAGCGATACAGTTAGCTATGCATATTACAGCACCATAGTTAGTTTCTATGCGTCAGCGCTACAGTTAGTTATGTAGTTATTTATAGCCGGCTTCCTGGCTTAGCGGTTAGCGACTTTTCTCCGTAATCTCGTATACTCTCGTAGGCAACGTGACGACGGTCAACACCAGCATCTTTCAGCTGTATGTTGATTTCTTGGCAACAGTAGTTTGCCATTGCTTTCTGAGCGGCCGGCTCACATACCCCGTAAGTTACCGATGCGATTCGAACCACTGCTGATTCTCACCGTCATCACGTTACCTGCGAGAGTATACGAGATTACGGAGAAAAGTTGCTAACCTCTAAGCCAGGAAGCTGGCGCTATATTATATACCAATTATAAATATATGTACACGTATCCATATACATAGTGCTCTAGGCATAGTGAATGGGGTTGTATGTGGGAAAGAAACGATAGAAGTTATATGTAAGACACCACGTTCCATCAGCCTTAAATTCTGAAAAGAATACTATATGCGGTGTCATCGATTATTCACACACGCGAGGTCAATGGATGCAAGCGTAGACACTTATTGTCCATCTAACAACATTATAATATTACGTTTCATTCATTGTGTACTCGTAAATACAGATTGGACGTTATTGATTCATAGCGGTGACGTCACATAATGACCAGTTTGTGTAGTATGTATTGAGATATGTGTACAGTGTAAAATTCTGCATTTTACTGGGAGTAAATGTTCACCAACACACTAGCTATAAATTATAATATCTAGCAATCGCTAGAATAGTAAACCTGAAAAATATAATCATGAATGACACTGCATTTATAATACCCTAACCTGACACTGTAATGACACAGTTTACACTTATTATTAACGTCAGCTAAAATCATAGGGCAGACTGCCATTGAAAGAAGGTAAAATATATAACGATACTAGAGATTCATTATATACGTAGTTAATAAAAATTGGTTATCTATAGAGAAAATAAACAACATTTCTGACATTTTGGTATGGTTTTAATTCATTCACATCTTGAAACATTGGTTTATTTTAAGCTAGCAGCAATTTTCATAATAATCTCAGTGGTATACAAAGCAATCTATGGCGAAGAGGTTACGGACACAGTTCGTAATCCCGCATACCGAGTTCGAAACACAGCTGCGGGAAATTTGGCTGTTGAACGCCTTGCCTTGGCTTTATAAAATGCTGTGAATGTCAGCCGTTCAGAAAGCAATGGCAAACTGCTGAACGTAAACATTCCAAGAAAAAAAAAATAGCCAAAAATGCTGGTGTTGACTGCAACGTCCCGTAAAGGATATGCAATTAACTAATAAAACAATATACAAAATATAGATTAGTTGTGGATGCGCTAAGGTTAGGTTCTACGCTGACCCATGTCAATAATCGTCTCGCCGTGTAACATCACAGAGAATCTAGTTTGATTAAAGAGGTGAGGATCTTGCATGATCTCCGCTTTGTTGAAGCCATACGAGAACAACATATTTCCCACATAGTGAGGCTATTATATGGAATAAGGTCTCCGTGGCGAAGTGGTCAAGCCGTCTGCCTCGCACTCCAAAGGCTGTGGGTTCGATTCCGGACTACGTCTTTTGGTTCACGGATGAATTTTTTTTTCGGAGACACCTGGGGGTCGTCGCTGGAGCTACGAAATTTGTGCTTTATACGACGCTTTCGGCAGGCCACGCTGCGGCAAGAGACAGAGCCATAGTGGTTAAAACCCGGTGCAATGAAGTCGATCCTCTCGACTTTTAAGCGATTTTTAATTATACGAAATTATTTCGTAATGCGCTTGTAGACCAATAAAACCCAGTACTCATACACTAACTAGAAGGTTCTGCGACCACTAGCAGACAGAGTCTTTCATACCTAGCAATCCAACGGCAGTACCATATTAAGTCGATGTGTAAACAGTTAAACAATATGTTATTTTACGATAAAGTTCAGAACAACAAACAACAATAACATCAGTAACAATTACAATTAACTGACATGAATGCTCACTGCAAATATTAGTAACACTTATTTTCAAGGATAAAGAAGTTAGTAACATATCCTTTACAGGACGTGGCACTCAACTCCAGAAAATTTGAGTATTTTTCTGCAAAGTATTTCAAGATCCTCGCCGTTGCTACGGAGTTCGTGCATTGAGCTGAGTTTCTCCAGTGTCAGGTTTAAGTTAGGAGTAAAACGGAGCACTTGTAGGGTTAAACCCGTGTGCCGTGATGTTGATCCAACGACTAAAACTAAAAACTAAAAAAAAAAATTTGGGCTGTTTGTGATCCGTTGGCAAGTTTACGTTCAGTAGTTTGCCATTGCTTTTTGAACGATCGGCCTCCATACCATTTTATTTAAGAAAACGCAAGTCTGTCTGCTACCAAAATCGCCCGTAGCTGTGTTTCGAACACGGTCTGCGGGTCTATGAACTGCGTCCGTAACCACTTCACTAAAAGCAACAATATAAGATAAAAGAGGGAGACGTGGTTGCGCAGAGCCTAAGGCGCTTAGATGTCAGCACAATGGTCAAGTGTTTGAATCCACATGAAGATGAGGATCTTATTTCTGAAGTTAATTTGTCCTCCCAGGGGTATAGCCTAAATTGGGTATCGGGAAATGCCACGTAATAATATGTGATATTGACACCATTATCCGTCAAGTGGTCATTCTTCTATAAACACAAGTCTTAACACTATATATATACCCCAATGAGCGGGAAAGTAGTTTTTTTTTTTGCTTTTGTATGGTCAGCTTAGTGCAATCATATTTAAATAGTGACATCGCCATTTATGTGAAAGCAAAAGTGATTTCAAGACTGTCGTGTTCTCGTTTATTTGAAATAGATCGTGTGATCTCCAATATTTGCATAAGAAACAATTTGCGTGCATGTCACTGCCTTAAAACAATGCCTTTTGGAAATTAAAGAAGACTGAGAATGAAGAGTCACTTAATTACCACTATGTGTTATGTCCATGCAGCGTAATTAATTTTGTTTCAAATACTACGTTTTCGCCATCATCTTCCTATCATCATGTGCACCCCCGAATGAAGCAGGCGTTCACGAATCTCCTAAGATCTCAACCCCTAGTGTATGGATCAACTAATTTGATGATAGTCTTCCAAGCCATCGTTTCAGACGGTAAAGCATAACCCCACTCAGTGTGTCCCTGCCTCTTCTACTTCTGAAAGGTCTCCAGTCGTCGCATTCTCTCTCTCTCTCTCTCTCTCTCTCTCTCTCTCTCTCTCTCTCTCTCTCTCTCTCTCTCTCTCTCTCTCTCTTGTCTCTCTTCTCATTATGCTCACAATGTTTATAAATGCTTAAACATATGCCCGCTTCCTTTGCTATTAAGCCGAGACCACAAATCAAGTAGGGTGTGTAGGAATACCTGCAGATTGGTTGGCTATACCCCTGGAAAACAAGTTCACTTCATTTGAGATCTCAAAAGGGCGTTCATCTTTCGGTGTCAGGTTGGTCTAGATAATTTCCTCCCGACCAAGGTTCCGTCTCCGGGAAACCATGCAATAGCGCACTTCTGCCCCTCAATGCTAAAATAATCAGCGATGGGATAGACGACCGGTATAACACGATTCTTTCTGCATGTAGAATCAGTGGAGCTAGGAGTATATGGAGCAAAAAGGAAAAAAAAAGCCCAGAAATAATACCGCAAGGAACCACTAATATAGGATGATTTTAACGATGCCAGCGCTTCATTGATAAGTTAACACACACACACACACACACACACACACACACACACACACACACACACACACTCACACACTTACATATTGTGAACGTATTTTACAACAAAGTGTAAAAGACAGATAATTAGTGTGTATTTCTCTATTTGTACATTTTAGGGTTGCGATTTGATGTGTCACATACAATTTCTGCCGTTCAATACTGCTTATGGTCTGCATATCCTACTTACAAGATAGTCTGGTGTCACATCTACCTCACAAACGTGTCTATCCTCCCCAAAACATCTCTTTCACGACTGACTAGTAACCCGCTGTTTCCAGACTAACACCCCAGTTGATCTCTTACAAAACTGCGGGAAGGTTCCAATTCCAATTCCAATTTTGAAAAAAAAAAAAAAAACACCAACAACAACAATTCCAAGTCCGGTCTCATCTAACCTGCCTCCTCAGCTTTGGCTATTGTTGAGATCCGTGTTTTTTGTGGGTATTTTTACCTTGTTTCTTGTCTTGTGCTCTCTCACAAGAAAGTCCTATATCGGACTGGTTATGTAAGTTTTTGTGTCTGTGACGTCAGCTGGGGGTTTGGTCGGCGGCTGTCCTTTGTTCATGTCTCCTCTGGTGGTTTCTTTAGTGGTGGTTAGTGAAGACTCCTGGCTCTTCTGGCGTGACTGGTTGTAGTCCTTATAAGGACTTTTCATTCGGTCTTTTTCTCTCTATTTTTGTGTATTGCCTGTAGAAACTTTTGGATGTTTTCATTTTCTTCCTTGCACAGGATGTTTCTTCCGAGATTCAGTTTCTGTTGCCTATCGATTTCTTCCTCCGTGGTCAGCCATGCGATGACCACTCCGCCGTCTATATAGTACGGCTCATCGTGTTCGTCATAGTATATATCTGGGTATTTTACAGAGGTCCGGCGGTGCCTTGGTTTCCCCTTGGATTTCTTGTTTTCGTTTTCTTCCTTTTCCTTACGCCTTATGAATTCCGTGCTCCTGAGTTCCTTTTTCTTGAGTTCCAATTTTCTGTCTATTTCTATGATAACGGTCCACGTATATGGTCGGGGTGACGAGGTGTCCTCCATTCCGTTGCCGTGGTACTTATCTCGGTTTTCTTCGTATATCTGGCGGGATATTGGCTTTCCCTTGAGTTTCTTGGGCGTCGTGGTCGGGCTGCCGGATTTTACCTGCGGTCCCGGTTCGGTCTTTTGTTGGATTTCATCTTGCGGCTTCTCTGTTGTCTTTTGCGTGGCTTCTGTTGGTTTGTTTTGGGTTATCTCCCTTTACGTTCCTAGTATCTCTCTCTCTCTCTCTCTCTCTCTCTCTCTCTCTCTCTCTCTCTCTCTCTCTCTCTCTCTCTCTGATTTGATTTCTTGTAGGATCTCTTCATTCTCCTTTGTCATCTGTGACATATGTTCCACCTCTAGTTTGATGTTTTGTTGGATCTCCTTTATTTCCGCCAGTAGTTTTTCGTTGTCGCTGGTTGGAGTCGGCGTCAACAGAGCCTTGACTTGTTTCTTCAACTCGTCTGTTTGTGCAGGTGATCAGCTTGTGATATACCTGTGGCTGTCTCGCCCCTCCCCTTTGCTTCCTTGAATGGTGTCTTTGTGGTAATTACGATCTTTAAGGCGTCTCTGTGTCTTTGCAGGTGCGTACAGCCCACGTATCTTGCTCCATGTTTTCCCAGGCAGTTGGCGCACTTTCGCTTGTTGTTGGGTGCTCGGAAGTCCGTGTCCTGTTTGGCCAGCGGACACTCCTTGAAGGCGTGGTGATCGGCGCAGTATCGGCAGATTTCCGACTTACTGCGACATGTTGCTCTGCTGTGTCCGACCCTCTGGCATCTAGAACATTGAGTGATTCTTGGTATGACTCCTTCCGGCTGTTGTATTTTATGGTTTATCGATACTTGGCTTGGTATATCACAGCCCTCACTCGTCACCACCGCCAGCGTAGTAGGGATCTTTGAGTACGTTAGAATCCTCTCCGCCTTTAAGATTCGGATGTTGATATTCTCTTCTTGTAGCCGCTTCGTGATTTGTTCGTTTGACACCTCCACTTAAATACACTTGACAACCCACTGGATTGTCGGTGAGTCGGTGTTTCCGACTCTGGTGTCTTTCTCCTCCCTCTGCTTCTCAGTAGGTTTGGCTCATGTTTGTGGTGGGTTGTCGTCGTCCTCCCGCGTGGTAGCTTCGTCAGAAATTGCTTGAGGATTACATGTGTAACCTAGAACATTATTTGGTCTCAAGACCACCAAACCCTCTTAGTAGTTATGCAGTGTTTTAATTATACTGTCACACTGTACCGGAACACTGCGCGCTAGGCAGACCTTGAGTGAATATTTCTGCCCCAGCCAATTTCAGAGTGTATGGTTTCTGGCCCACCGATTGTGTCAGAGCCTGCTTCTATCTCTCATGATTCCCACGATTCATGTTTATCTTAACTGTGCACTTTAAACTACTATGAACAATAATGACATAAAATTTACTTCCGTTAAAAAAAAAACCATGTATTACAAGGCAGCTGTTGAGCAAATATAATAAAAGTGTACCCATTGTTAATGCAAGGGAGTCTGGCATTTAATACCACACTATCTGGGAATGGAGGTGGAGGAATTCACTGCCGCATTCCGCTGGTTGGAGGACAAACAGTACATACATGTCTTGAATGCAGAAGACTCGCAGAGCTTGCCGATGAGGGTGAAGACCGACAGGCTTTGTGCAGAATGGCATGCTTCAATTACAAAATGAAAGTAGGGGACATCTGTTGGATCTTTTATCCAGCACATGCTGGTATTTGTGGAAAACGAGCAGCGGACAGTTTGCCTATCTGATCCGTTGGTTAAGTATTGGTGCATGATAAGGATAGTGTTATCAGGGTCCTTTGGTCCTTTTTGGTCCTGTGTAGGGGGGGGGGGGCACACAAATAGATCATCATAGCCTAGAGACAATGGTGCGGTAGGAAGTGACCTGAGGCTCTGGCGGATACTCAGTTATAAGGAATGCCCAGACGGACACAGAATCAGACTGTATCTGACACAATTAGTATGGGACTCCTCGCTGGCAGTTGAAGATGGGGCAGTACGTATGGGAATTTCCTGAGGTTCTTGAGTCAACTCACCTCAACACTTAACTTTATTAGGGGAATAATAAGTTCGATATTGTATATATTAAGTTATTCAGTCTAATCTTTACACTAATACCTGTTATCGGATTACATTTCCACGTAGAGACAGTTGATAACTGCTACACGAAGGTCCGAAATGTGTAGTACAATTACATTATAGTCTGGAGTAAAGTGGGGGAGATCTGGATACAAGTAATTTTACTTTACACGTGGGTGTGTTCTATAGAAGATGCCACAACATAGGTAAAATTGTGATTTGCTATCTATCCGAATTACATTTACATATTCTCACTGTACAGCTAACATATTGACCATGGTACCTTGATAGTATTCGACTTTACTGCTTGTACGTTGCAAAAATATGATACAAGTAGTTTGTGCATTCCATCAGAATATATACAAGGGGCTTCTCATAATTCTTTAGCCTGACCATGAAGGAGTAGGCGGAGAAAACTGAAATTTGGCTTTGGCACATATATAGCACATTCAATTTGTAATGGACATATGAATTTCCAACCTTAACTGGTTTTCCCGATATGGTGCATGGCACGACACACCCTATTGACCAGATCTGCACATCCAGCGATTTGTCAGAATAATGGAGAAATCAGACGCCAGGACTGTGATACAATTCTTGATGTTCCAGGGTAAAACACCTACAGAAATACACAGGGAGATGGGGGAGTGTTTGAGGAAGTCTGTCCTTTGTATGCTTCTGTAAAAAAAGAATTGGTGTTTGCAATTTAAGTGTGGCCGTTCCCAAGTTGCAGATCTGCCAAGACCAGGACGACCGTCCTCAGAGTGCAGTGATGCAAATGCTGCAAAAGTGAAGAAAATCATAGGACTGGATAGGAAAATGACAATTGCAGAGATATCGGGTTCAACAAAACTGAGTAAGAGTACAGATTTTAGAATTTTACACAACAGACTGAACATGAGAAAAGTGTGTGCCCGCTGGGTCCCGCGCCTGCTGACATGTGAGCAGAAACAAACACGGGTTGATTGCTGTGGCCAGTTGCTCAACATGTGGCGGTAGTAAAACATGTAAAAGACCACGGGGACGGTAGATGAGACTTAGATTCACCAAATCATAAAAAGCAGCTGAAAGGAAATCGTCTTCACGGTGACGAAGATGTCATACTGGCTTGTGATAGCTGGTTTAGTTCGAAAAATAGGTTGTTTTATTCTGAAGGTCTTTTCAATGTCACGCAGAGATGGTAGAAATGCATAAATTCAGGTGGTGGCTACATTGAGAAGGAATAAGCACTGTGCCAAATTTCAATTTTCTCCGCCTACTCCTTCATGGTCAGGGTATAGACTTATGAGAAGCCCCTTGTATATATATATATATATAGTAATAGCTATGGAAAGTAATGCAAACCGAGGTATAGGAATTATGGCACCTATGACAAAACACGTGTCGATAAAAAGAGCATTGTTTAAAGATATCTTCCTTCCAACTTTAGTCTACTTATGTCAGCACTGGATAATATCCGCTCGAGATAAATCAAGGATAATAACCATAATGACGAAATGTCTCGGGAGAATATTTACTACAGCAGTAATAGACACGATCCGAATACATTACATGGAAGAAAGTGCGTAAAACGTCAGAACTGGATTTCATCGAGAGGAACTAAGTCAGATGGTTTTATCATTTAATTAGTTCCAGGGAATGGACATACTAATTGTACTATTATACATTTTCACCTCTTAATTCCTCTGGAATCTGCCTAGTTCTCTCTCCAAATTCAGCGATAGTGATATGTCATGGAGATTGGTATTTAAATATAAGTGGAGCAGTGTAAAAGGCAGGTGCTTGGCTAGCGGAAAAACAGAGGATTTGAAACCAATTAGCTCTCCGACCACACAGAGTGTTAGTCCAGAAAGCTAGTTCTAACATAACATTGTAAATACCCCCCCCCCCCAAAAAAAAAAAATACAAACAAACAAACACACACACACATGTTTATAGATTAGTTCAAGTACAAGTTTCTTAAAAAGTAAACACGCTTGAATTGTTGTATGTTTATTGCAAAAATAATTACTTATAAAAAAATTTGTTTGGACGTGACAACGTCTGCGTGTTTTCATAAACATGGCCTTCCACTTAAAAACAAAACAATGCATCATATATGGTTGTGTTTTCGTCATTTATAGTTTTATTTATATAGCAAGAATATACTGTAATTTACTAATGGGACACAGTATCACCGAGATAATATGCAGCAATGTTCGAATAAAGACAGTATTTCATCAGAAGAAGAACATTATGTACAATTCTGTTGCCAGAATAAGTTTATCAATTTTCTAAACTGCACATTCTATTGTAAACAATGTGAACAGTGGGCAATGAATTGATAACCATTCATTTCATCCAGTGGGGTTAAAGTTTGGAGCCGTGAATTAAATGAAGTTGGACGAAAAATGAATTGCGCGATGAATTGAATTAAAGTGAGGAAGAGTTGCGCAATTCGTCAACCACACTCTCGCCTGAGTCCATCTGAATCCAGTGGCAAGAGAAGTCAGGACGACTGGAGACGAATACAGGGGTAGTGGGTGCACATGGCCCTCTACGTGCCTTGCCGTGCTCATTACGTTCCACAATGCTTTGCAGGTAAACGCCATCTTGCCCATTGAATAATAAATGATTTCTTCCACGCAATCTGCCAAATCCTATCGTCACATGCTGGGTAGGGATACCCAGTTAGGGTTTTACGCAAAAACGGTTATCCACGCCTGGTTTTGACGGGGTGTCACAGCCGTTGCTCGGGGCAGGGTAAGGGGAGGGGGTGGGGGGATGGGCGCTGTCGCATGCTGACAGCTACTAGGAGCCACATGTGTGAGCTGGATGTCCGGCTTGGACCATTGGGGAATGGGCCCTGAAAAGGGTGTGGAAGAAATCCTTACCAAATATACTACCAATGCCGACCATTCCAAACCCCCCAGATGTAGAGAGTATGCAGAAACTGGAGACCACAGAGATTAGTCTCTCTCTCTCTTTCTTTCTCTCTCTCTCACTCTCTATCTCTCCTCTCCCTCTCTCTCTCTCGCTTTCTCTCTCTCTCTCGCTTTCTCTCTCTCTCTCTCTCTCTCTCTCTCTCTCTCTCTCTCTCTCTCTCTCTCTCATGCATAAAATGAATTCATGTAAATTACTGTAGAGTAAGTGAGAGAGTGTGAATGAGTGTGAGAGTGTGTGTATGTAGAGAGAGAGAGAGAGAGAGAGAGAGAGAGAGAGAGAGAGAGAGAGAGTTGAGCCCACGCATGTCATGTAACATGCTATTCCATATTTTTTATGTATTCTCATCTTTCATATTACGAGGTATCATTTTGTATGCCACTTGATTGTCCTGTAACATGCCATTCCATACTTTTTTTTCTGTTTTGTTTATTCTCATCTTATCATTTTGTATGTCACTTTATTTTATCATGTATAATATAACATTACTGTGATGTGAGTGAGAGAGTTAGTGAGTGGGAGAGAGAGAGAGAGAGAGAGAGAGAGAGAGAGAGAGAGAGAGAGAGAGAGAGAGAGAGAGAGAGAGAGAGAGAGAGAGAGAGAGAGAGGGAGAGAGAGAGAAAAAAGAGAGAGTTGAATTGCATCACTAATTTTTACGCTACATAATGTATATGTACAATTATTTTCTCCACTTCTTATAATTGCGAGAATTCTCACGACAATCGTCAGTTTTTCAACTGTGTGTAAAGTGTGGGAGTTTGTTCTTATTAGTTTCAGTGATCATGTGAGGCATCATGGATGTGTCTAGATGTGAGGATGTGTGTATGGGTGTGTATGTGAGGGATATGTGTGTGTGTGGGGGTGTGGGGAATGGATGTGTGGAGGGGTTGTGTGTGGGGGATGTGTATGGGGGATGTGTATGGGTTAATATGTGATATGTGGATGTGTGAAGGATGTGTATGGATGTGTGGAGGATGTGTGAGTGGGTGGGAAGATGTGTGGGCGGGGATGTGTATGGGGAATGTATGTGGGGGATGTTTGTGTGTGGGGGGGATGTGTTTATGGATTGAGTTTTGTGTGGGAGGGGAGATGTGTGAGAATTGGGGGAGGTGTGGGATGTGCAGGTGATTGAAGGATGTATGCGAAGATGGGGGATGTGTGTTTGGCTGGGGGGTTGGGGTGTGTGTGGGTGGGAGTGTAGATGAGAGATGCATGTGTTGATGGGCGAGTGGGTGATGTGTGGGTGTGAATGGTTGATGGATGAGCACGTGAGTGGGTGGATGTGTGTGAGAGATGAGTGTATGGGTGGGGGAGGTGTGTAGTTGTGAGAAGATGTGTGTGAGCGGCGGATGTGTGTGGGTGGGGTATTTTTGGGTTGCGGGGTGTGTGTAGATGGGAGGTGTGTGTTTTTAGGTGTTTATGGGTGGGGGTTATATGTGTGGGCAGGTGTCGTGAAATACTGAAGAGTTAATGATTCCCAGATGGACAACGGCATACACCGACTGCCCAGGTAGGAGAAGGGTTAACAAAGGAGAGACCAGGCGCATGGGTTTATAGGTCAAGACAGGAGAAGGGGCCGGCTAACCGCGCAGGTAAAAGGGTCGAGTGGAAAGATTCGTTTGGGACAAAGGCCGACAGTATTATTGGACAAGCATATTGCAGTATGGATGTGAAACGGTCCCGAGCGGTAATTTTCCACTAACAATGATAATGCAGTCTGGATGTGAAGTGTCCAGCAATGTCAAGGACTATGCGGCAAAAATGACCGATATAAAGAGGGTCGATTCTTTGTGTAAGTTTAGTGTGTTTTCCAAACTGACCTGAAGGAGATATGTTCTTGAGTGGGAATAGAAATACACGTCCCTAATGATGGAAAGAGGGGATAATAGTGTGTTATTCGCTAAGTGTTTTTTCGATTCCAAGAACATAGATGCCTAAATAAGGTATAAAGATATTAGATATAGTTTAGCATAGGAATATAGATGTGTGTGAATAGCAATTACCATTTCTTTCTATTTATGGATAGTTTAGACTTTGGTGAATTCATATGTCTTATGCGGATGTACTTCGGAAGCCTTATCATTATGGCTGGAGAAGGACACTTGCATAAGTAGTAGAAAGGGGCGGCTGCTGATCACTGGATTTGTTATACTTTTCCAGGTTCTACTCTCCTAGTGAAAGCAGAGACAGGATGAAGAGTACTACATTAAACCACTAAAGTACATACGGAGAACCAAACAAACTTGAGTAAACAAAGTACTTACATGGAACAAAACAGAATATGAACATATTTACGATGAAGAAAGAAATAAGTTAAAATAAATACAGAACACTGTATGCTCAAACGAATATAACACTAAGGCCCTGAAAGAGAAGAGATGAAGAGGAATACCCTTGAGTAAACAAAGAAGAAAGAATAGACAATTAGAGACATTGATATTAATCTATAGACAATAGGAATAACTGTGACGAGGTGGTGGTTTTTTCGATGTGGGATATGCACCGTCATGAAACAGACTCGAGCGCAGTCATAAACTTACGGGACTTTTATTACGGTACAGTGACTCAGTGGTGAACAGTTTTTGTTTCATTCAATAACGGATTTACCATCAGATTCAAGCATACGGATAATCCCGGGTGAGCTCTGTCCTGTTTGATGTGCTGTCCTGTGATCTTGAAGAATGAATGGGCGAGAAACAACACCGCTGATAGACATGCAGAGTTCTTTCTAACACCCACCATAGAACACCCTATCAACTACACTTACAAAATCCATACATACACCAAACATAGTTTTATTAATAAATCTTTTGTTTATTGTTGAAAGAAACTGTTGTCGGAGTATGTGTTGAGAGAATAACAGAGAGAGAGTGAAACCACTAGATATATGGAAGGGAAGACAGAAGAGAGGAGTGTAGACTAAAGTCAGGCAATAATCCCAACAGATAATAAGTTGAAGATGTACTTGTTGATTCCCACTCTCCTCTCGGGGAAGAACAGGACAGCAGGTGGGGAGATGTGCTTATAGGTGGGGATGTGTGTATAGGTGGGGATGTGTAGTTGAGAGGTGGCAAATATTGGGTGGGTGAGTGGGTGTAGGTTGACTGATGTGTGTGTTGGTGGGTGGGGAAAATTGTGAGAGTGCGGAATATGTGTGTGGATAGGTGTGGGATGTGTGGGTTGGCGGGGGTATGTGTGTGTGTGGTTTCTTCTTCTTCTTCTTCTTCTTCTTCTTCTTCTTCTTCTTCTTCTTCTTCTTCTTCTTCTTCTTCTCCTTCTTCTTCTTCTTCTTCTTCTTCTTCTTCTTCTTCTTCTTCTTCTTCTTCTTCTTCTTCTTCTTCTTCTTCTTCTTCTTCTTCTTCTTCTTCTCCTCCTTCTTCTTCTTCTTCTCCTCTTCCCTTTCCTCCTCCTTCTTCTTCTCCTTCTCCTCCTCCTCCTCCTCCTCCTTTTTCCCCTCCTTCTTCTTCTTCTCCTCTTCCCCTTCCTCCTCCTTCTTCTTCTCCTTCTCCTCCTCCTCCTGCTCCTCCTCCTCCTTCTTCTTCTTCTTCTTCTTCTTCTTCTTCTTCTTCTTCTTCTTCTTCTTCTTCTTCTTCTTCTTCTTCTTCTTCTTCTTCTTCTTCTTCTTGGTGTATGAGGATGTGTGTGTGGGTGGGGTAATGTGTGTGGGTGGGGGAACAGTGGGTGGGTGGCGGCATGTACGTTTGCCTGGTTCTGTGTGAGTGCGTGGAGGTATGTGTGTGTGGGTGGGCGAGGCGTGGTGGTTGGGGGATGTGTTGGTGGCTGCGGGATATGAGGGTGGATGGGGGATGTGTCTCACAACATTGCAATATGCACTGTTTATGTTTACAACTTTCATTTCATAATGTTTGTTTTTTTGTTTTCTCATGTGAATGTATCATGCGTAATATGCATTGTTTATGCTTACAAAATCCATTTGACAATGTTTTTTTTTTTTCCTATGTTAATGTAACATGCACATTTGATGAACGAAAGATGAGTGATTGAAAGGGCCGAATGTAAGACGGGCCTGCGTGCCCAATTTGTTACCCTTTTAAAATAAAGTTCGTTCGTTCGTTCCTTCGTTCGCTCTCTCTCTCTCTCTCTCTCTCTCTCTCTCTCTCTCTCTCTCTCTCTCTCTCTCTCTCTCTCTCTCTCTCTCTCTCTCTCTGCCGTGTTTTGTTTTTTTTGTCGGAAGTATTATATCTTCAAACACCAGTTATGTTATTTATTCATCATGCTTCTCTTTGGTCATATACGTATCTTGCGTGCATTCCCATTTGTGCATGTAATATGTTTTTTTAATTTTTATTTTCGCACTATCGTGTTACAACTTCCTACAATTTGCCACGGTAATTTTACTGTAGTAAGAAAGTTTTCGGATTGAATCAGTACGTATGATTAATGCAATCTGAGGCCAGATCAGTCAGAGCATGTATTCTTCTTTAAACCAAACACACTACAGAATTCATGTTTGTATTTACTGCTCATTCGGTAATAAATAAATATATTCATTGATGAATTTATGGTTTCTAAAATAAAACCGAAACCTCCTGCTACAAACAAAATTTCCCTGTACTTCCCATAAACAGAAAATTCAGGGACCAAACACATAGCCAAGAATATAACACTAAGAGGAATAAAACATAAAATGAAAAGTACTGAAATCATAACCACCATTTTTGCCACTTTCTTGTTGCGACTTGAAACCGTGTCAGCTTGTGTTGTACTTAAAGAAATTGTCCGCCATTTAGTCTTCTCCTTCAGAGCAACCGCCAGTACTATTGTACAGGTTATAATTATCACAAAAGCCGTGAACGGCAGAAAAGTATTGTTAACTGCGAAAGAGAATCTCTCTACGACCTCTCTATCATCTGTATAAAATAGACCGAGAAGAGTTTTGTTTTTCTCAGGGAAAAATTTCATACCCATCCTGTTGACTAGGTACACAGGAGCTACACTGCCAATCAGCGTGAGGAACACACACGCCAGAAGGATAGTCATTCGACGAGACGTTATTATGTGCCTTACCTGAAAATGGGAACAAGTAAAGAAACGCGTTTTGAAATAATGTACAAATGAGTGATCGTGGACTTGCAATTCATGAAATATAAAACAAGTTACAGTGAATAACCACGCTTTCGTGATACGAACCGTCTTGTGGATTTCTGCTATGCACCACATGTTTAGACCACTCAGCAATTGTTCGGTAACGTGGTAAACACTTATTATGAGACTGGGTCCATCGGGAGATATGATATTTGTAAATAATTTCCTCCTCCTAAAGGGATTAGCCGGTCTCCCTGGCGAAGGTATTAAGGATGCTGTTCGTAATCCCTTATACCTACGTACGAAACACAAATGCGCGAGATTCGGCAGAAGATCGCGTCGCACTGGTTTCTTACGGAAAGGTATGTGAGTCAGTCGTTCAGAAAGCAATGGTAAAATACAGAACGTAAAACTTGCCAAGACATCAACAGCAGCTGAATATTGCTGGTGTTGACTGCAATATCCTGTAAAACGGATATGCAAAATTTAAAAAAAAAAGGGGATTAGAATGAATGGTCATCGACTGTAAGGAGAGTGTGATAGTCACTGCGCTCCCGTAAGTGATGCAAAAAGCCATGAGACCTAAGCAATACACGCTAATGAACCCCGCCATAAGAACGCCGTTATACAAATAATGTTTTAAAAACACGCGGAGTTACGATGTTAAGAAAATGTTGCTGTTACTATATGCAAATAAATTCCAGATCATGGTTACATAATTTCTTCAATGTTGATATCGGCTTTTCCCATCTCCCTCTACCTCTCAGTGGAGCTTAGATCATCCACTAACTCATGCTAAACTAATTTGTCGTCCCATTCAGATTCTTGCATGTCCTCCCTGCATTATTCACCTTTCTGTAAATCGCCCTCCGTGTTGTTGTATATCTCCAGAGGGAAGACATTCTAACTACAACATTACGTGTATGTGTAGAACATTGCATCCACGGAAGTCTACCACTTAGCAGGAAGTACTTCTGTTTACATGTTAACTTCTGGAATCGACTAATATATAATGCTTCGATATATCTGCGCAATCGATTATTGTTCTTAACATTCGCACGACGATGTACAGAATATTTCAGCCAAAAGAAGTATTAAGTTTTTCACATAATAAGATATATACCTCTGCAGTATGCACCTGACGAGATTCAATGAAATATGTCAGACAAGAAATCGTGCAATATTGTATTTATGGCGTGTGTATTTAATCTTTACTGTTGGTAAAAAAAAGTAGGCCACTGATATATGTGATAAGCCCACTTGATTATTTATATGTTCATGCTATTTTCGGCGTGTTACTGAAAACGTATCTCAGGTGCTATTTTGCTTCGTTACGTCTGCGTTTCCTGTGAGGCCATCTCAATAGTTCCTTATATCAGACCCTAACATTTAACAATCCAAAATTGAACGAACGAACGAACGAACGAACGAACGAACGAACGAACTTTATTCAATTCCGAACTAAAGGAGAGGTGTGCGACAGCGATGTGTAGTCCTCCATATCTTTACTCCATTTATAGTGAAAAATATTGTGATACATTTATAGGATATACAAGGAGCTGCATTCGGAGGACAAACCATCAGAGTGCCAGCGGAGCAGTCAGACTTGTGCAGAGTTATAATCACATTGAGCCGGGAGTGCAGGGAATGGCCAGCAGGGGCCACGGAAGTGGAAATCCAGTTACTAATTCAGGATAATGCTCGCTCGGGTGATGTGATTATCGACACAGATGGTTTGATGTCGAGAGGTAGAAGTGCCTGGGGGTTTATAGCAAAAGCTAATGGCCGAAGTTTGGTGCAGGAGAGCCTGGCATATGATACCACAACATCTAGCTTAAGATTAGAGGTGGAGGCGGTCACTGCAGCTTTCCGCTGGATTGAGAATACGACACACACACACACATCGTGATTGTAACAGACTCAGAAATCATGCTGAGGAAGGTGAGGACAGGCATGCTTCGTGCAGAGTGACTTGCTTCGCTTAGGAGATCAGGGTGGCAAGCATCACCTGGATCTTTTCTCTGGGGCATGCCGGTGTGATGGGGAATGAACAGGCGGACAGATTGGCTGGCTGTGCAAAATATGGTGGAGTATTGATGCATGACAAGGCAGACGTGGTTGCGGCCTTGTGGGAGCACGTGTACACCTCGGAGGAGCAAATGGATCATCATGGTCTGGCAAGAATGAGGCAGCGAGGAGTGACGAGGGGATCTGGCCGACGCTCGACGCTCAGAGGAAAGGCGAGACGTACGTATAATCAGATTGCTACTGGTACTATTGGTGTACGCTGGCTGCTGAGGGTGGAGATGGAGCGCCTATGGGAATGCCCCGAATTCTGTGATGTCGGTTCCTAGATGAATCAATCAATCAATCAACATCAGTAATATAAGAAATGCGGACGATACAGTGTTAATTTTTGACAACGAGCAAGATCAACACCAGTTGAGAGATGAGGCTATTATACACAGTGAGAAACTAGGCTTGGAATTGGACTTTAAGAAAACAGAGATCATGGTCGTCTCCAAGAAGAAAGAAATACCGCATTGTAACATCCAATTGAATGGGAATATTCTTAAACAGTTATAATTATCTCGGAACAGTCATAGCATCTGATGGAAGACCCCCTGCGGAGATTAGATCAAGAATTGCCATGGCAAAGGTAGCCTTCTGCAAACTGGAAAACATACTTAACAACAACACGTTTTCAATTGCAGTGAGAAAAAGAGTGATGAAGCGCTATATAGAACCAATATTGTTGTATACGTGTGAAACATGGACAATTAATAGACAACCTGAGAAATATATAATGGCGGTGGAAGTTTTGTTGTTGAGTAAAATGTAAAGAAAACCATGGACGGACATAAAGTCAAATGAGATAATCCTTCACGAGACAAATGACAAACGGAGATTGATTGGAGAAATTAGGGGTAGATAGTCAAGATTCTTTGGACGTGTTATGAGGAGAAATGGACTTGACAATTTAATGACAACTGACAAGCTTGATTGGAAGAGAACAAGAGGAAATCAAAAGGGTAAATGCCTTGATGATTTAGCAGCATGGTGTGGTCAGGATTAGACACAGACCTTATTCAAGACTGGTGACCGTGTTAGATATCGAACTATGACCCCTATTCCTATCGGCATGGCACTTGATGATGATGATGATGGTTAAACATGTTTATTAACGTCTCCGTACTTTTCCTGTACTCTTACTTTGGTAGCTCCGGTTTTATTATTGTCTAATTTGTTTTGTTCATCTGTTTCAGGAAAGTATAAATAATTTCAAATGTTTTTAAGCTAGATGACTTTTTTTTTTTTTTTTAAGCTGATAATCGTAGGCGGTCATGATTAGCCATCACACTCGATGACCACAGTCACGAATCAGCTCTGCGATCTTGTCTCGACCATACCACGTGGTCAAGCTATCCAGGTATTTACTTCCCCTTGTTCTCTTCCCCTTGATCTTGCCAGTTGTCATCAAGTTCTCCAATTTAATCTTTCTCATAACGTGACCCAAAACTTGTGACTATTTACGTCTAATTTCTCTAACTGTCAACAACCTGAATTCGTACAAGCACACTGGTTCCTTCATTCACACCTCATGATTACAAACACGTCTTTGTGTGAATGGATGAAAAGAATCGCACATTAATCTATATACATATTACAGGGCTCGGCTGACGAGCATACACCACTGGCATTCAACACTCAAATACATTCTCAATCTTAGCTACATATACTATGTCCTCTCTAAACTACACTACTAGCGAGGGTAACCTCAGAAGGCCCTGTCGCTCGAACTGTCCGTCTCGGTCTGTCTGAATTCACAGTTCCGTCCAGCTCCTCGTACCCCGATCTCGTGCAGTCAGCCGCACAGCGTGCGGGATTACTTGTCACGTAGTTTAGTGGTCCAGTCCTCGTAGCCAACAGCTATACTAGAGTTCAGTCTGTTTACGGGTAGTCACCGTGATTACTATATTCTGTCCTATGTCGGGAGTTAATCTAGTCATGTCCTAGCTATGACACATGTGTGTCCTGTCTAGGTCTAGTCCTAACACGAGTTTGGATTTCTATCTCCTTATACTGTCTCTCTCTATCTATTCTATTGTAAAGGTCCTTATTATGTCCTGTCTCTGTCCTTTACTTTCCTCTGTCTTGTCCTATTTCTCTCTATACCTATCCTACTTCTATTGATGCCTATCCAGCATCTTGACACTAACCAATGTACGATTTTCATTTGTTTATTGTAGGACTTGGTCATTGGTTTTTCTATCTGCCCGTGGTCTTCACTGGATAGTTCCTCATTTATATTAGAATGTATTTATCTCTTATGCTTAAGTTTATTGTTATTTATATGAATCAATATCTAAACACACATAACACTGTGATTCTAAATCTCTTGTTTACATGAAAAAGGCTTTGTGAGTTTCCGTATTATGGCTTGGTGAAACCAATGTTGCTTTAAGTATTCTTGTATGCAGGAATCTCCTCCTTATATGACATATTCATTCCATGAGCACACATGAGGCTTATAAATCACCACGTTCATTCTTGCATTGACACACGGGGTTATGATAAAATCAGTGGGAAAACATGGACTAGAGGTCAATTTAATTTTACCCGAGATAATAGTCAGTCGCGGTTACGCAGTGGCTAGCAAGATTGCCTGCCGGCCCATTGTTCACATTTTCCATACACCTCCGAAGCTAAGATTTGTATTCTTCTTTCAGTGACCTGGGCTACCATAGCTACTCAGACTAAAATGGGATGCCAGAAAATGCGAAGTAAAGGCGTTCCAAAAGCTATTGTGCTGAGTAATTTTTGAGTGCTTGAGTGGCTTAAACATTTGCAGTTATCGCCGTATACTCAATGTGTCTCTAGGTTTGCAAAGAGAGCCCATACCTACTTTACAAGAGATGTTAAACAGAGGCAACCTACTTTACACGAGATGTTAAACAGATACAACCTACTTTACAAGAGATGTTAAACAGAGGTAACCTACTTTACACAAGATAATTAACGGAAGCAATCTACTTTACAAAAAATATTTAACGGATGCAAACCTATTTTACAAAAGATAATTAACGGGTGCAGCCATTACGCAATATAATTACGATCACTAGAAAACACGAAAATGCCATGGCTACTTCAGATACACAAATAGGTAAACACACCTTTAGTGGCGCCGTTATACACAAGCATCTCTCCAGTGTTATGACTGCTGTGATCCAGGAAGTTATTCTTGTGAATGTTGTATGTGGTATTCCTCCCGTCAGATAGGCAAACTCGGTAGCATCAAAGGGCAAGTCTGCAAACCTAAACGCTGGCGTAAAGCAGATATTTGCCACAGTCATGGTTAGAAGACAGCCAGTGTCCGAGATAGCCAGGCCTGCAAATAGAGACGTATATTACATTTAGTTATTCCCTGCGTATTTTGTTGTTGTTTTTTTTAATTTGCGCTCGCTCGCTTTTTAAACTCAAGCTTAGTCCATTATGTGCAACTATTTATAGTGCACTTGTCTAATTTTTGCGAGTGAATTAGCTTTCCCTACTACTAGTCTCTCTCGCCATCTGGTGAACCAACTCCGACTTCAGAGGTACTTGTAATTTACGTACGTCCCTATCATAGAATGCATGGAGGATCCGACCAGGAGAGGCTACAATTACCAGAATGCCACAATTACCAGAAGGCAACAATTACCAAGATGCAGGATTGACCAGACACACGAAATCGCTCGGCCTACACCCATCCAGTAGTCAGAGGGAGATAATCCAAGTAATTTTACCCTTGATGGAGTAGAGGATTAAGCCCCTGGATTCTGGGAAGTTCTGGATGATGACACCGAAAGTAGTGTCTTAACTGCGCAATAGCAATAACCTCGCTAGCAGCTGGGAGAACTGATGGTTGTCTGGCCGGCTGGCAAGAACTTCTGTCTGGCAGCAGTGATTTGAAGAATTGGTTCCAGTGTCAACATACAGTTTGAAGACGGTTGACAGTATGTCCCTAACTTGGACTGAGGTTCCATACTTCTAACTGCATGACAGAATAAAAAGGTAAGAATGCGACTATTCTTGGATCGGTTCGTGTCGAAATCCCTACTACACAATGTTGCATAGTGCATGCAGCCGTGTTAACCCGTAGGTCAAGGACGAGCCTGTAAATTTCTGCAGCAAGCGGGCCTGTTTATTTGACCCCATTTTCATCAAGCCTGTTTTAAACATTCTGTAATGTTGCCAACAGTGCACTGCCGAGACAGGAAAAATAATGCATGCTTAGTTTCGCGCGCCAGAAAATGGCTGGGGGAAATGGTATTGGCTTGTTTGTGATTTGATGGCACTACTGGGCCGCCTTTGAACTCAGGCGTAGTGCACACAACCGGAAGTCGGTGACAGCGTAACTAAACCCTACCGAGTGGGGTATCCTCTGACTCGGCCGGTCAAGACGAATCTCATGGGAATGTCCGCGGTCGAATCGACTGTCATTTGAGCGATCCCGCGTGTGTCGAAGTTCGCGTCTTTTGGCAGGGCGACTGCTGGTTTTCTTTGCCTTCCTCATACACTGTGTGTTCAAGGTCCCCTTAACGGACTACCATTCTAGTTTATAGTGGGTTCCTGTGAGGAGAACAACGGGGAGGGGAAAGAGGGAGAAGTGATGCTACAGACATGTCTGATGGTTACTGGGGAAATGAACTGGGGAAAGCAGAACCCCATTGGAAGAGCTTGAAGGAAGTTTTGCCAACGGCCCTCCTTCAGGGCCATCTTGCCTATGGGTACTGTAGACCTTCTAACCCTGTATGTCATTAGAAGTCCTCAACTGGGGAACTGGGGGCAGACACTCATAACTAGTCACCGTGGGTTCACTCTATCCCCAGTCCAGGGAAACAGATGATCTATGTCAGACCCCAGACCTGTAACAGTAATAGAGTACTGGGGTATTATTAGGATCTAGTGGGAAACAGATACAGCACGATTGAGCATTGAGAGTGAAAGGATGGGAGATGCTCAATCGTGACGTATTGGGTTGGCAAGGGCAGTTAACATCAAGCCTTTGACTAGAGAGGAAGCTGACTTGTCATCATGAAGAAATAAACAGTATTTGCATAAAACCAACGCGTCTTGTTAGTCTCTGTACACTGTTACAGGACTCGAAATGTTGCCCAGACCAGGATTAACAACAACTTCAATTTGTCGCGGCACATAGCGGAGGTACTGGGCCACTATATTCGATACCGCCACTACTTCATACTGCGCTTGTTGGGAAAATGCGGTGCCCTTGACACTGGCACGTTATCAAACCTCTGCTGAACAGATTTCAAGAAGTTTCTACAAGAATCTGTATGCGGTTGTGAAGCCCGCTTTGCAAGTTCAGTTCCACTGTCTTTATGCGGTTGTGAAGCCCGCTTCGCTGAGTCAGCTCTAGATCGTTTTCGAGCTTTACTGGTGTGTGAAAGCTGGCTATCACTGTCAAGTCCTCGCCGGGCACTGTGGCATTGTTGTTCGAGCGGTTTGCTGACGAGATTGATTTTGGCGGACGACATGGGGATACCTACTTCTGATCGTACCTCCCACTGTTGCAGGGACTTCAAGGTTGAATCGTTGTCACACAGCCTGCTCGTTACCACGGCTGTTGTCTGAACTTTATCATTTTAAAAGGGGCCTACCCTGGCCGTTGCTTGAACCTTGCCATTTTCAAGGGACTTGCCTCCAATTTAAGTTCAAGATTTCATCTGGAGTCAGAACTCGTTCAAGGTCAGGTCATCACTGGCCGTTGGCTGATATTAATCCATTTTTTTTTGGCCTCGTAATTCCTATGACCCAAACACACCTAATCCATTTTTGGGCCTCGTAATTCCTACGACCCATTTAACGGTGAATTACCCACTCGAGAATCAAGGAAGGGACCCAACCAGGGGTTGAAGATTTGTCTGGCAGCCCATGAGATGTGACCCGACCAGGGGTTGAAGATTGTCTGGCAGCCCACGAGAAGGACGAAATTACCGAGGGAAGAGAAGGGATATCTGAACTCCGCCACCTGAATTCCGAGACTAAATTTCAGTTGATGCGGGCTCTTGTTGGTTGAACTGGATCCGTCAGCGAGTAAAAGAAGGTAACTGTTTAATTAAGGAGATAGAGTCAGGGTAAAATTGTGTATTTCGAGGTCTCCTGTGATGTTCCGAAGTTCTTAATTAGAGCGGAGTACAGGATATTATTGTGGTTTAAGAAGCAAATGTCTACAAGGAGTGCATTATTTAAATTTAGAAGTAAATTTGTGTGATACTTAGACCCAGAAAATAACTGCGCATTGCTACATAATAAGTGAGTGCATTATTTAAATTTAGAAGTAAATTTGTGTGATACTTAGACCCAGAAAATAACTGCGCATTGCTATAATAAGTGAGTGCATTGCTTAAATTGAGAAGGTAAAATTGTGTCTATAATAAGTAAGTGTATTCTTTAAATTTAGAGGTTGAAATTGTGTGTTCCTTTGCTTGCCTTGTTTCAGTATTATTTCAGCATGGCGGAACAGGACACCTTAGCACAAGTTTAGCTCTGTTTAGGAATATTTTAGCAGAGCAGATTCATCACGACACAAGTGAGAATTATTTCGGCTGAGATAGCATAAAGAGTAAAAATGTACTTGAACAGAGACTTAGGACACGTGACTGCATGGTTAGGAGAATTAAAGGTGGCAGTCAGCGAGGTAGAATGTTTTGTACACTGGTTACAGAGCAATGTAAGAGGTAATGAGATAAAAGGGAACAACAGGAATAGCCGAAGACAGCCACTACTTGATGAAAATAGAGGGCAGTATGGAAGCATTTATGTTAGTCCAAGGATGACTAGGGTTAGGAGCTGGTACAATGATCAGAGATACAGAAATGGGCATGAGAGAGATTGTTCTAGGAGTTGGCCATCCTATACGGTAAGCGCCAGAAAAAGACGTAACGACTGGTTTGAAAAGAGACAGAGACAGTATTTGAAGTCAGGGTCAAAGAACAAAGTAGAAAACGTAAGTGAAAATTCAACTATTCCCAAGGTGATTGCAAATATGACTGTTAAACAGGAAAAGAAGACGACGGTGTTAGTAAGGAAAATAAACCGAGAGACACAGACGCAGACAAATAATACAGTAGAAAGTAGTACGCAGACTCAGGTACAACCAGTCAGCAAGATAACAAAGGGAACTCAAACTGACTTCATAGAGAATCAGTCAAAACCAACTCAATTGACTAAGAGAGACAAGGTTGAAGTTAGGAAAGATGGACAGACGAGGACCAAGAACGAAAGAAAGATAAAGAGGAGAAGTATTGAAGAAAGAAATAGTGTGGTTGTAAATAGAGGTAGTGCCATGTCAAGCTCTTCAGCTATAGACAGGAAACTAATTCCCAAATGGTGTAGGAATATTAGCTGCCAGAGTGCAGGTTACGGAGAAGATATTCCTACAGCCGAATATTATAGTGATGCTGAAACGGATATTATTACTGAGGATTCGGAGAATGAGAGTGCTGCACTACGAGCAGATCCTGAATCGAGGCGTGATGTTCCCTCATACGGAGTAGTTGCTGGTGGACAGACGGACAGAGTTGTAGTTAGTGACTATATTGGGAAGGCTAAGGGACGAAGACCGAGAAAGAGAAAGAAAGTCAGACGTTTTAAAGATGACTATGGAAATAGGGCCGACGTGTTTGCAGTAAACTATAATGAGTCTGATGAAGGAACTATTATTAGTGTGTCATCTGAGGACGAGATGGGGAAGTGTAAACGTTACGTAAGGTTGACAGGGAACAGTGAGCGGACCGACGACAGAAATAAAGGAAATAGAAATAACTCATTTAAGAAAAAGAATAGTGGTAGACAGATAGCGGGAATTTATTCAACGACAGAAAGTGACTTAAGGAAAATAGAAGACCTTATGACCTTAAGACCTGAATACTTTAACAGGTTGACAACAGATAGTGATGAAGACATAATAAGCGAAAGACGGGTGAATGTATTGAAAGACAGTGAAGTATTTAATTTGGACACACTATATAACGCTTAAAATTCCTTGGGTGAAGAAGAAAAAATGAAATAGTTTTGGGCTTATGAGAAGAAATCCGGTTTGAGAGTATAGGTATATGAACTGTCCAAAATAGATAGATGAATTTTTGGGGAGCATGGTACAAGGTAGGTGATAGTGAGGTTGAGGTTAAGGAAGTACGGCAAATGATATTCCACGTGGATTACGTAATACAGGATATCTACTATTGGGTCACGATGTAGAGAGAGTATATTAAGTAAAATAGGGCAGATTCAGGACAAAATTAGTAGAAGGTGAGTGATAAATGGTTTGACTCAGAGCTATGACGTGATGTCTGAGATAGTTTTGCTTGTTGGTTTGAGAAGAAAGAATAGTATTGTATGACAGCTGAACCGAGAATGTCTGATGAGGAGAAATAGATTGAGGAGGAATTAAGTATCCTGTGAGTAAAATAGTCAGTTGAACGCGAAGAGTATTAAGAGTAAAAGACTGTGGAGAAAGAAGAGTTATTGTGTGGAGAAATATAGAAAGCGGAATGTAGTTTGTTTTGAAAAGATAGTAGGTAGTGCTGTGAAAGCGATATAACTTGCGAGAGGCAGCGTCTGACTTTCATATGGGAGTGAATGATTAAGTAAAATAGAAATAAGGAAGAAGTGAATTGTGAAAGTCCTGTGGAAAAATTCGTCTGGTTATGCGTTGTTCATACATGAGTATAACTGTAGTCAAACAGGTGTTCGTCGTGATGAGTAAGGCAGGATAGAGCTGTGATAACGTCACTTAAGTGTAATATATAGATAAAATGTAATGGTTGCGTTAATATGTCTTGTGTCAATGTGTGTAGAGGAGATCAATACGTGTAGATATGTGGTAAATGATTGCTGGAATGTTGAGGTGGCGTCTAAAGTATTTTGTTGTAGTAATAGTATGGAGACGTTAGGTTGTCGCGATGCGAGAGTAGGCGTGAGATGAGAGCGAGGTTGTGTGTCATTGTCCGTGTGAATATGAGAAGAGCGGTTGATAAGTGACGTTGATAAATCGTGGTGGAACATAGAGCATGCGAAAATCGAGAGATAGAAAGAAAATTGTAATGTCTTTTCGTAGAATATCTGAACTTGGAAGGAAATTATGGAAGTTATATGCTGAGTTAACATTATGAATGTTTAGTATTCTTGACAGGAAAATGGCGAAGCAAGAGTGCCTAAGACTGAGAAGCGAGGAAAAAGAGGTCTGCTGTTGGTTATAAGTGGCGTAGGTTGCAGTTCTGAAAGAGTTCCGAGAAATAACAAGAAGAATGAAAAATGCGGAGGTAAACAGGGTTAGTAAAATGAATGTTGGAGAACGTGTTCCGAGGAGGGTGACCAGTTTGATTGTCATCACGATGTAAGAGTGCTAGGAGAGACTTGAGGATAGATAGAGTAGTCGTGGTGAGATGTTGGAAGAAAATGATGTGTTTAAGTAAATTGAGTCGGATAGACGAGAAACTTAAAAAGTAGAGTTGGTTGTATTAGTGAGAGACAAAGTTTTCTTAGACGTAAGAGGTTAGAAGGTTGGAGATACCGTGGTTAACGGTAATAATAAAAATAAGTAGTTGTAGAAATACTTGGAATAAATCTAAGGGAAATAATTGACCACTGGTACTTTGTGGTAACATTGAGATAGGTATAATGAGTTGACCTGTAGTTTACAGTGATGGAATTACAAATAATGTGATGTATAAGGAGTTAGTTTGACTTCCAGAAAATGGAACGGTCAATTGTGGAGTGGTGATTGTGGTTGAGGAGAACAAATATTGTTCTAGATTAAAGAAGTTAGTCTGTGGTTAACAGATATACATACGTAGTAGTGAGGTGTTTTGTTTTCTCGGTTATGGGAGGCCAAGGCTGATGGGCCACTGTACGTAGTAGTTTGAAGGGAGTTGTCTTTAGCGAGAAGACAATTCTTTTGTGGAGTCTGAGTGTTGATGCCTCATGTATAAAATGTTTTTTTTGCTTGATTTGGTCATGTAAAATGATTGTTATTATTTTAGAATAAGATTATTGTGTTTGTAGACTTTTATGTGTAAACTACTGGTCCGTAAAAGAGACCAGTAGTAGTAGGTAAAAATAGAATAGGATGTATGTTGAATCATCATCACCATCATCATCACCATCGTCATCATACCTTTAGTTGAGTTGCGGGGAAACATAAATGATTGTTACAAAAATTTGGGGGGGGGGGTATGATGTTCTGTTGTGATTTTATTTCGCTGTTTTGTATGTTAAATAGTAGTTAGTTAAGTTATGTTTAAGTACAGGGTTTTGTCTAGAATAAAGACAATACATGGGCTTTATTTTAGTCCTTCGTTCAGAAAAGAGTTTATAGTGGGTTCCTGTGAGGAGAACAACGGGGAGGGGAAAGAGGGAGAAGTGATGCTACAGACATGTCTGATGGTTACTGGGGAAATGAACTGGGGAAAGCAGAACCCCATTGGAAGAGCTTGAAGGAAGTTTTGCCAACGGCCCTCCTTCAGGGCCATCTTGCCTATGGGTACTGTAGACCTTCTAACCCTGTATGTCATTAGAAGTCCTCAACTGGGGAACTGGGGGCAGACACTCATAACTAGTCACCGTGGGTTCACTCTATCCCCAGTCCAGGGAAACAGATGATCTATGTCAGACCCCAGACCTTATTCTTCCTCTGACCCTGAGGCATGGCCTGTAATTGAACCACCACCCATCTTATGGAGGTGATTCACTCTCTGAGTACTATGAGGATGTCTATCCCCATGTGGTGGGTCATGATCATGTGATTCTCACAGAATGTTGCCTGTGTCATTTTATTTCCAGATTCTACCTTCCGGAGAGGAGTGTTGGACAGTCAGTAAAACCATCATTCTGTATCAACATCAGCAGTCTGGACAGAACAATTAACGTGAGGTGATCCTACTGCCCACCACTCGGTCAGTCATATATGCCCTCAGAGCAGATCCAGGATAAGTCATCCACCATTCAAAACGAAGGCTGCTGGGTAAGTATGGTTTGTATAATCGTCCTGCTGTGCTACACTTAGTACCTACCCGACTACCCAACACTGTGTGATATCAAGAAACACTTGTTTCACCCGAATTTTGGTGTTTGATGGTGACTCTTAGTCTAATGGAACTCTGGTTATGAACTATGAACTTTTCTGAACTGAGAAACTGTGATACCATGATTGGACCTATTATGTAGGCATCTACGTGATCGGATGTGGATGTGCTTTATGAATGTAATTCAGACACATGTTCTGGTATCCTGGTCACATTATCCGGACATGCTTTCCAGGTGATATCTGGTCGAAGACGGAGGACCTTCAGCGAGAAGCTAAGTACCATACCCTTCTTATGTGGAACTCTGACATCTGTACAGTGATGACCTTCTTCATGTGGCTGCCTCAACTTACTGTCTTATAGCAATCAGCAAACCAGACAGATCTGAACTGCATCCACATTATCTTCACTTTCCTTTGTACAATACACTTTTGTTATTGAGTTTGTAGATGCCAGAGTTGCGTCATTTGATCAGGATGATATTTGAAAGGGTAACATCCCTTGGTTGGTTGTGAGAGAGATAGGCATCTGAAGACTGGTGGGGTCGCAGACTGAAAGTGTCCCAGTCCCAGATCTGAAGTCATCCCGAGAGTATATATATATATATATATATATATATATATATATATATATATATATATATATATATATAGATAGATAGATAGATAGATATTGATAAATAAATGCGATAGCCTGTTCCCTTCACCCCAGGGCAGCTATATGACAGTCCCTAAGTCAGGGCCGAGAAGTCAACATTTTAGTCCAACTGACCGGTGTTGTAATACTAAGGGATTAACTTATGCAATGTACATCAACATCCACTCAGAAACAACTCGTCATATTAAGTATCAAATTCATAAGAGCGACTGACACAGTATCCACTATAAACAGCTTGTCTCATGTAAGTAAAAATGTGTAAGTGACGGATAGTTTGTCCACTAGAAACTTGATCTGATGTTACGGAGAGAAACAAATACAATAGGCTGTAGTTGGCTCATCATTTGAGATTGGATTACCGATAAGGGCAAATAATCCAACAGTAATCTGGATAGTGAACCTGATGAAGAACGAGAAGACGATGGATACACACCACTTAATGTAAACTAAAGAAACAATCGTATGGCGCAATCTGTAGCTTTGAAACGTAAACTGGGACCCATTCCACGCACTAGTGCTTAACAGAGGTGTCGATTAGAAAACTCGGCATACCTAAATATAGACATCAGTACACGATATCAGATGTCGAAGGTCACAAAGCTATTGAGGGTTGATTACTTGCTGCTTTAGCTACATTATCTAGTAGGACAATAGGCACTGGAAGTTAATGTTAATGAAGGACTAAATATGGGTTAGTGTTGCTTTCATCTTGAAATACGAAACTACGAAGATTGACATTCAAAGGATAAATGAGACAATAGATCTGGTAGATATGATACAGTGCAGCAGACCAACAAAATTTTGGGAAATTGGTCTCAGCTTTTAGTTGTATAGACAACAGTGCCTTCCACAAATTAGAACTAGGATCACAATGGCTAAAATAATACCTAGTAAGGTTAAATAAATAAAGTTAGTTGCTTATCCTTTAAAGGACGTATCAGTAAACCACAGCATGTTTGGCTCTTCGTGATTCCTGGGCAAGTTTACTTTAAGTAGTTTGCCATTGCTTTCTGAAAGACCGGCACCCATACCATTTCATTAAAATCCAACGTAGGGCGGTCTCCTGCTAAATCGGCAACAGCTGTTTTTCGAACGCGGTATACGGGATTACGAACTGCGTCCGTAACACCTTACCCCACGGAGCAAGATTAAAGCAAACTCACAAGTGACACGTTCTTAAATGATGATTGAAAAAGTATAGTAAAGTGCTGTACAAAGGTAGGCACTGTTGTATGCAGGTAATACCTGGACAAGTTGAGAAACATCGTACAGAAAAGCTTCTGAGAAAAATTCAAAGAAAGTGGTAAACGAGGAACAAAGTTTCAAGAAGCAAATGAAAATAACGAATTGGTTAGAAAATTAAAAATATACATGTAGTTACGGATTTGTGGACATTTTATGAGGTGAAATAGTCAAGAAAACGTATTGACAACTAGCAATACGTGCATCACGTATTTGATCACAATACAAGAAGAAATAATATGGACATTGTGACGACAGTGACAATTGTTGGTGTTTATGGACGATGATAGGGCAGTGCGAAAATAACTAGACAGGTCGTCACTGTAACGTAAGATTAATTAGGTCATGCTGGAGAACAGAACTGCTGGCACCCTCTCAAATGAGACACAGTGACTATTGGTTTTGTAGTGTAGATAGATACTCGTGATGTGCTGATTATGCCGCGGTTCGAAGGCATACACGAGACCGTGAAATACAATGGAAGTTGTAGTTACAACATTTGGTGTTACCATGGGGACAGACACAACCGTTTTTTCCTCAACTTTTATTTTTATGTTCGCTCGCTCGGTTTGAACTCAAGCGTAGTCCATATAGACGTGCTACTGCTTCTAGTGCACTGGACTGATTTTTGCGTGTGGATTAAATTTCCTTATTACCAGTGTCCATCACAATCAGGAAAACCCATTCCGAATTCTAAGGTACTTGTAATTGACGTCCCTACGTCAACGATGAGATGTCAACATTTCAGCTCAACTGACCGGTGAGGGGGTTGAACCCGCTACCTTGACATCAGCACACCAGGTGTTTAATAATGAGAGTTCTTATCCATTCAGATACGCTGACCCCTATACAGTCTATGAAATCTATGCTGAATTAGGCATCATTCACATAGATGGCAGTTTATTGTATCGGACTCTCCGGGTGTAGCATGCAATGTTGTCTCTATTAATACATCTTATCTTAACCATGAGTGACATTTGTAGTCTCGACCATGCAGCAATGAGAGAAATGATTGTGTGCTTTTATCATTACGTATAATGGGCACTATCCATGATTATAATGCCATGTTTAAATTTTGTTGGGGGGGGGGGGGGGGTGGAAGAAATAAACTAGAGAACTTGGGGACAACTGGTACGATTGAGGGGGAAAGAACAAGGGGAAGGCAGAGAGGTAAATACAGAGTGTATTTTTAATGACTGTAGTGTTTGAAAATATTGCCGATCAGAGCTTTCTATCTACCTATTATGTTGCATGAAGTTTACAGAGGGTGAATACAAAACGTGGACCGGCAATATTTTCAAACACTGTACAGCCGTTAAATATACACCATATATCTAGATGACTTGACCACATAGCATGGTCAAGACAAAAACACAAAGCTGATTGATGCACGACTCTGGTGATCGTGTGAGATGGCGAAACATACCCGACGCTTATCGGCTTGGTACTTGATGATGATGATGAGTGAAACTGTATGTGCCACGGTGGTAGTGTGGTTAGCTCAGTTACCAGCCAAGAAAGTGATTATGATTGTATCATCACCGGTGGCAAGATTGTGTTTTCTCGTCAGCACGACTTAGAGATGAACCCCACGTAATACACGAGCACAAAACTATCTGTACACATTCTGGAGTTATGGGTCAAGGCTGGGGGACAAGGATGACAATTGACCACCTCTCCTCATTATGCGGTGGTCTAGAATATCTGACGGCATAGCACTTCACAACCATACGGCAGTTTCCCACAAATCTACCTTTACATGTAATGATGCTGTCAATGTTTCGTTGATCGTCCCAGCTGTTGGTGATTCATCACAGAAATCTGCCATTTTGATACCGGTTCCAAGCCAGCATTAACAAAGCTGAAAGGGACGATTCAGTCTTTCAAGTATGCGGAGTGCACTAGAACAACACACACACATACACTCACACACACACACACGCACACACACACACACACACACTCACACACACCTTTGAGGCGTATTGTATATATACTGCCAGACACATATTTTGTTAGACTATCCGGAACTCTATGGTGATGTGGTCATTAACACACCGGCTACATTACTCCCCAAGCAATTTGCCGATCGTCATTGTAGATTGGGTAGATCTTTGTGAACTGACCAGTAAATTGAACATGATTCGAATACATCACCACTGAGTCGTCAACCCTCTATTGCGCGCAATGTTCACATAATGCACCTCGTGAAATGTCGCTTCTGTCTCATTGCAATACATACTTACATTTATCCATTGCAATACATCTGTTATCTTGCTCCTGCCAATAGTAGACAGTTGCAAATTTCACGTTCTACAACCCTCCACTTTTCTTTAACGACTTTGATTATGCCATTGCAGAATACATAAATTAAAAGCAAACTCTCCCAAACTTAGTGTTTATAATGATCCACAGTTTGTATTCTTACCTATGAAACTTACATTGACGGGGTCCTTGAATCCTTGTCTAAGAAAGCAGACAATGTTGATGATGTTAGTGACTATGCCAAACGTAGAGATAGTCTGACAGAGCGCCGTGTAGGTGATCCAATGAATGATATTTATTATGTCCTGACTTAAACCCAACACAAGTAAATCCCCAGTCGAATATCTATCAGAAAAGTCTCGAATAAATAAAGTGTTATTGAATTGAAGCGGAATCATACTGTATGCTTGATTTAGTGGGGTATAGTTAAATTTGTAGCAAACAGGTTTCCTGTGTTAAATTGCGCGAATGTCTTTTCTGGGATAATTGTTCGAAAGCACTATATTCATCCACGCCGGAACAGAATTGTTCACGTATTCACCTACAATAAAGGATAACGATTTGTTTGAGCAGGCCTGATTGAACTCTTTGGCTGTCTTACCTGTATATATTATATTATACTGTCCTAGCTATGTCTAGTTCTCGGGAATGATAGCGTTACTTCAACACCTGTATCTTCAACCCCACATATTCAAACTATAGTGTGAATGCTGTGTTCTTGAGTAGGCAAAGGTGTAGCTTAGTTCCAACACTGTTACCACACACTTGGTTTAAATTTCCCGCGAGTTCATGGTGCGCTACCGGCGTGTATAAGGCATATGCAGTAAATTGGTGCAAGTATGTATTAAGCGGCCGCATGGATAAAACGGAGGCGAGGTGCGAAATATGATTCCTGCGCCTGTAGAACAAATACAAGAGGCAACCCCATGACAACATTTTCGTCATTTATAGGCATGTCTCACCTTCGCATGACATTGTCAAGCGTAAAAAAAAAAAAAAAAAAAAAAATCACATTTAAACGGAACAAAATGAAGTAATGAGATTAAGATCTATGCGGATGACGCAAACGACGTTGCAAGATTGTGAATCCTAATTTTATGAGTTAAGACGCATAGCCGTCGACGAAATCATGACTGAGTTGACACTAATTCGCAGAACCACACAGAAGAGTTTGTTTGAAAAGTTTAACTATGTCCGTCAAGTGAGTTACCTGCCTAGTGACGTCATTCCGATTATGGCAGCTAGCTGAATCAACCCAGCGGATGTTCCATGTTGTCATTCTTGACGTAGATTATTTATATTATTATTGTTGTTATTATTATTGTTGTTATTATTATTATTGCTACTACTATTATAAATATTTACATTATTATTATTATTATTATTATTATTATTATTATTATTATAGTAAACTGGTTGCAATGGACAAATGTTGGATGCCTGTCTATGTTAGTTAGTTGCATATCCTTTACGGACGTAGCAGTCAACCCCGGCATTTGTTGGCTGTTCGTGATTTCTGGGCAAGTTTACGCTCAGCAGTTTGCTATTGCTTTCTGAACAACCGGCACCCATACCATTTCATAAAAATACCAACGCAGCTGTGTTTCGAACGCTGCATGTGGAATTACGAACTGCGTACTTAAACCCTTCTCTACGGAGCCGTCTCTATGACCATCCATCCATCATGTGCCATGCCGGTAAGCGTGGGCGGTCATGTTCTGCCACCTCACTCGATCAACAGAGTCGTGGATCAGTTCCGTGTTTCTGTCTCGACCATGCCACAAGGCCAAGCCATCCAGATACTTGTTTCTAGGTCTTCCCCTTGGTCTGTTCCCCTCGATCTTACCAGTTGTCACCAAGTTCTCCAAATCATTTCTTCTCATAACATGCCCAAAAAATTGTGACTGTCTACGTCTAATGTCTCTGATCAGTTTACGATCTTCATTTGTTTCTTGAAGGACTTGTTCATTGGTCTTTCTGGCTGTCCATGGTATTCTTTGCATTTTCCTCAGAAACCACATTTCTACAGCCATCAGATTCTCTATGACCTCTTGTCTAAAAAAAAATCCATTGAAAACGATTGCAACATTCTTCTTCGCCAGCATCAAAGAAAGCGAAGATGGTGCAGTCTGTTGCAATGGCCATACTCACCGGCTTTGGTGACTGCCAAAGTTTATACTTACTGACTAAATTCCTCTTGTCCTTACTAACAACTCTACCCACTGCTCAGGAAGTTACACGTAGAAATCATGCACCAGAGACGCCGGATGATGCCCAGAAGAGTTCCCTGCTACGAGACAATTCTAGTAAAGTGCAGTGGTTCTCAACCTGTATTGGCCCATGCCCCCCTTTACCATATGTTCAGAACGTCATCCCCCCCTTTCGAATTTCCTCCCTATAAATTCCCCCCCCCCACCCTTACACAGCATACATAAAAATGGAAGCTAAATTTAATAACACATATAAGAACAAGTCTAGACATCTACATAAAATGTGATTTGCAGGTCTACTTACGGTATAAAACGAATTTCATTAGGGCGAGAAGTGCAGAAACGTAAAATTTAGAGGGATAAACAATATCAAGTAACTGTTTCTTGTATTAATGCGATCTTGAAATAATCTAAACACCCCCCCCCCCCCCATGGAAACCTTAAAATTCCCCACCAGTTGAGAACTACTGGTCTAGTGGATCTTGCCTACCATTGTAGATTTCACATTGTGCCCTATCCACAAAGCTCACCGGAACTGGCACCGAGTGACTGCTTCCTGTTTCCAAACATGAATAATCTGTTTCGTTGACGTTGTTTTCTAACGACCAGGAATTGAACTGAGGACGTTACAGGCACATGCCCACACTATTACTCCTATAATGGGAATCACGATTTATTTTCCTAACCTAATGTCCACGGTCAAAAGTACTTGTCAACTAACAATGATATTGTACAGAAAACATACATGTTCTCAGTTGTGTGACTGTTTGCATATATTATCAAATCGGAGTCTATGTATAAGGCCATAGTGACATATGTAATCCTATTCAGTAGTTTGTATGTGCAACCCGAAATGTACAGGAACGTAAGAGTGGTATTATCTCCATCGATGTCTGTGTAGGAGGCCATAGTGACATATGTAAACCTCTTCAATAGTTTTTATGTGCAATTCGAAATGTAAAGGAATGTATGTGTAGTATTATTCCCATTGACGTCTATGTGAGAACGAGCTCACAGTCACGACCTATTGGGTTCAAAGTCAACCTCAGGCGATTTGGCGGCAGATCTTTGTTTTGATTTTCACAATGATATGAACTTCCGTTCTTCAGAAACCCACGGTAACCAACTGAACGTAAAATTGCAAAGAAAATTACACTAGGCCTTTACATGATGAGGTTGATTGTGACGTTATGTAAAGAACAGGCAACTAACGTATTTTTGGATCTCTATATACACATGAGAGATAGAGAAGAGAATAGAAGCGCATACATCGAGCGTATCTTATTGTAATACATTTATAATTATTGTCATATATATTTGTAAGCTGCAGTTATTGCTTACTTCTTTTTCAAAGCATAAAACAATGATAATTTTTAACAATTTTCTTTTGTGAATACGGGATATGCATATTGTAAACATACTTAATCAAAAACGCCACTATATTTGAAAGAATAATAAATGTTATAAACGTAGTCAAGTTACTAATTTCCCTACATTTCTTAAATATTGGATGGCCTACGTGTCAAATAACGTGGCATTTCGGAAACTTGCTTTTGCATAAGAAGAAAATCATATTATAATTTGATTAGAATCATCTAGGGATATAAGAGCTCCATAGCTGGACAGCAAGTAGTGTTGAGACATTATAATTACTGCTTTCGGAATTTAAAGACGGTCAACCAATATATACAATCTTATTTATAATTATTTTAGTGCACAAACACAAATTGTTGTAATACATCTCCAGAGTATATAATACCTCAGCCTCGGCAAATTCCAATACATGTATTTGTGTATCACGTCTATTTACTGAATAACACAACAACTTAGAATATCAATATATAAACATATAAGTGCATTAATAATGGGTCTCGTAACATGTCATACCCTCGTGTGAGTTTGCGTTTTGATTTTCAATAAGAAGTCGTTTGGAATATAATTGCTACGCGCTCCATAATGTGAGGCTTCAGGAGTACAATTTATGGCTATCCGTGGAAAATATTTGTAGGTGTCAATCTTGCCGCAAAATGTTAAGAATGATTTTTCGCCGTTATAAACAATTGCCTTTGTTAATGTTAATTTGAATATACTATGTGAGTACATTCCTAGGCTTCACTAGGTTCGAAACTCAGAGGCAATGAGCACATACAACGATGCCATGACCTATGACCCATGACCCAAAAGTTGCTTGTCATTTGCAGAACGTTGCAGTTACACCAAGGCCCTGCTGATTATTTGTGATGTAGTAGGCGATTGTACGGTCACTAATTCGCCATTGCTTGCTAAAGACCAACTGGTCGGTGTGTAGAATAATCATGCATACACCAGCGAATTTTACATTCATTATACACGTTTAAACATTTCGAGTTAAAAATCAAAACACGAACATTACATATTTATAGGAAGTGCAGAATTGTTATTTTATATGTAAAATCAAACACACTAAAACGCCTCAGCAAGCTCTTAAATTTTTAAAACAAAACATAATACAACGTATGTGTTATTTATTACTCTTTGTAAAACGTACAGTACCGGCTTCGTGGCCGAGGAGTTAGCAGCTTTCTCCGCTAACCCCGAATACTCTCGTCACGTGACGCGACGAGAATTAGCAATTCGGTTCGAATCGCAAAACCGGTCAGTTAGACTAAAATGTTGACTTGGGGACGTAAATTACAAGTACCTCTAAAGTCGTTGTGGGTTAGTCTGATGGCGGGGGTCAGTGGTGATTGGGAACGCTAATCCACATGCAAAACCAGTCTTGTGCTTCAGCAGTAGTAGCACCTGTATGGACTAATGTGTGAGTTCAAAACGAGTGAAGGTTAAGACAAAACAAATAAACATCGATCTTCGCACATTTTAGTTCGTTGGTAATGTCACGAAATGTCATAAGTGTGGATAAATTAGCATGCATTGAAATAGTTGTCTTTCGAGATATTGAATTCCAGTGCATTGTTGATTGTTATTTGTTCAACACTTGCATCTGCCTTACTCATAGTGCTAATTATATCTTTATGCTTATATTTGAATAAAAGAAACGTGCACGATTTCAGTTTGACTGTCGATAACGTATGAACATATGTCATTAAGAAATTATGTATATGTGTATATATTATAATTCTTTTCCCACACTAGCCGTCTTATCAAATTTAATTTGGAAGTGAACAGTTCGAAAGCACTTTTTTTAAGATGCCCTATTCTTGTATGTGTCATAGTTTAAAAGGATCTAAGGTAATTAAGTATTATTAAAATAATACATTTCTTTAGCGTATCAAATATGCTTTTATCCTGTGGAGTTTCAGCATACCACCTGTTTTCCTAAACGTAGACTTCCAAAGCGGTTGATTGCCTGGCAACACATACACGTCGACTATATACAGGCGCTGTATGTATACCGTATGGATATTATATCTCTGTGTCAGTTTAGTTGCTACATTTAGAAAATGGCTTTACTGAGATGCATTTTTCTTGAGAGGTTATTAGTTGTATACTCTGTTTACTCCTATGTTTGTGTGTTTTGTATTTGTTTGTTTGTATGTTTTTAATCATGCTAAGCAGTATACTGCCGGTCTCCCTGGTCTAGGCGTTACACGACTTTCTGCGTAATCCCGTACTATCTCGTGAGTAACGTGACGTTGCGCGAGAAACGGTAGCGTCCTATCCGCGTCGGTAACTTACGGGTATGTGAGCCGGTGGCTCAGAAAGCAATGGCAAACTACTAAGCGTAATCTTGCCAAGAAATCAACATACAGCGGAAAGATTCTGATGTTGACAGCGATGTCCCGTAAAGGATTTGCGAGAAAAAAAGCAGTATATTAGTTGGACAAAGTATTATGTTAGCTTAAATCATGATCTTGAGCCTTATATTTGTTATACAATAATTTTCTCTTGTATGTGGTATCATGACCGATATATGTGCTGCGACAAATTTTATATATTTATATTGTATAAAAAGTATAATAGTTATATTCATATATACATATTTTGTGCGATGCATTGGTTTTACAAACTCTATTGTATGCTTGATATTGAGCATTGTATTTGTTATACAGTGTGTTTTATATTTATATGTAGCACCTTAAATGGCACATTTATTTATACATCTATTCTGTATGCTTATGTGCAGATTCATGAGTGGTGTATTAATTAATTGTTTAATAAATCAACATGTTCTTTATAAACCAATCAACAGTGTGCTGCCCAAAAATGTTTTAATGCTTTTCTTCTCTTTATAGAACGGTTATAAATACCGAACTTCTTGTGTCTGCTGGGATAAATCCTAGGCCTAGGCAGTGAGTGAATGGCGAAAACTATGGCAATATTGATGCCATCAGGCATGCTTATGCCTCTGTCCTGCCACTGCCAAATGTTAGATTAAGAAATCTCACGTAGACTTCCCAAGCGGATGATTACTTCCAAAGCGGATGATTACCTGGCAACACGTATACGTCGACTATATCTATATCAAATGGGGAACCCTTTGAGGCCACTAAGACAGTTCCATAATAAACATACGTGTAATTGATTGGCGGTTATAAAATACCAGTCAGTAACTATAGCTTTCACTTTTTATGTTGTCTAGTGCGCCCTAAAACATCTATTTCTACTTCTATGTTGTCTAGTGCGCCCTCAAGCCTCTATTTCTACTTCTATGTTGTCTAGTGCGCCCTCAAGCCTCTATTTCTACTTATATGTTGTCTAGTGCGCCCTCAAGCCTCTATTTCTACTTCTATGTTGTCTAGTGCGCCTTCAAGCCTCCATTTCTACTTCTATGTTGTCTAGTGCGCCCTCAAGCCTCTATTTCTACTTCTATGTTGTCTAGTGCGCCTTCAAGCCTCTATTTCTACTTCTATGTTGTCTAGTGCGCCCTCAAGCCTCTATTTCTACTTCTATGTTGTCTAGTGCGCCCTCAAACCTCTATTTCTACTTCTATGTTGTCTAGTGCGCCATCAAGCCTCTATTTCTACTTCTATGTTGTCTAGTGCGCCCTCAAACCTCTATTTCTACTTCTATGTTGTCTAGTGCGCCATCAAGCCTCTATTTCTACTTCTATGTTGTCTAGTGCGCCCTGAAACCTCTATTTCTACATCTATGTTGTCTAGTGCGTCCTCAAACCTCTATTTCTACTTCTATGTTGTCTAGTGCGCCCTCAAACCTTTATTTCAACTTCTATGTTGTCTAGTGCGCCTTCAAACCTCTATTTCTACTTCTATGTTGTCTAGTGCGCCCTCCATGCAACACGTTCAGCGGCGACTTGCTCCCAATGTGCATTATCAATGCCTGTATCAATCATGACCCGCTTACACACATCTTTGTATCGTAGTAGAGGCCGACCGAGATCTCCTACCCATCAGTAATTCACCAACAAAAAAAGTCCTTTGGTATTCTACCATCATCCATCCTTCTAACATCTAATATCCATCTAAGTCTACAAAGACTAAGCATGGAACACACCGTCACACAACCTGATCTTTCCAATACTTCAGTATTTGTGATTTTGCCTTGCCACTTAATACCAAGTATTCTTCGCAGATACCGCATATGAAAGCTGTTTAAACGTTTCTCTTGGTGTGAGTAAGTTGTCCAGGTTTCACTGCCATAAAGAAGAGTACTAAGGACACAGGCTTGGTAGACGAGGACATTTGTTTTCGCAGTAAGTTTCTGTTTCTCCCAGATTATTTTTGCTAACATGTTCATTGTTGTTGCTGCCTTACCAATCCTGATGTTGATTTCCTGATCTAAGGATAATTTACTATTTACCTCTGATCCTAGATATGTAAAATGGTCTACTATCTCCAGTTCGGCGTTGTCAATAAAGATTGATGGTACCCCATGTGCACCTTGTGACATAATCTGTGATTTCTTTGTGTTGATTGTTAAACCAAATTCAGAACAAGCATTGGAGAATGCAGATAGTAGATGTTGTAATTCATCCTCAGAGCTGGTCGTAATTGCAGCATCATCCGCAAAAAGCAACTCTCTGATTAGTACCCTGCTAATTTTGGTCTTGGCCTTCAATCTCCGAGCATTATAGAGGCCGCCATCTGAGTGTGAGTGAATGTATATACCGTCATCCTGATCACGAAAGGCATATTTCAGTAGAAGTGAAAAGTATATTCCAAACAGGGTGGGAGATAGTACACAACCTTGCTTAACTCCACTCTTGATTTCAAACTCTTCTGAAGTTGTACCATCAAACTTGATTATACCCTTCATGTCTGTGTGGAACGATTCCACAATGGACAGAAGTGGGTATATGGTGCTAATAATATGTGTACCTGTCAACGCACGATAGGTGATATAGTCAATAATAAGCCCGCTGTCTCTACTTCCTAGAACATTTTCTGGTACACATTTCAGGCTGGGTCGATATGACAACCCAAGTGATTGTATAAAAAAGAAATTCACCTCTGTTGTGGTCTCTAGCCACTCGGCAGGCAGGCACGCGAGCCAGCTATTGCGCTATCTCTAATCCCGCAGCAACTTTGCATAAATTAACAATAGACAAAGAAAACCGTCACATGAAACAAAAGCTCGCTAAATCGATACAATTCCGACTCTGCAATTAGACATTCGTCATCACTTGTTGCGACAGCAGCCATGACAAAATGTCCGCGTACTCACAATTATAACAGTATGATTGTTATACGGTAAACATAAGGAGGGTTGGTTTAGATATTAAGATTGCGAAATGTAAAAGCCTTGTTTAGGTTTTTTCTTTCCAAATGAGGGAAGCTAAAAAACAATATACACATAAACTATTTTTTTTTTCATATCCTTTACAGGACATCGCTGTCAACGCCAGCATCTTTCAGCTGTATGTTGATTTCTTGGCAAGATTACGCTCAGTAGTTTGCCATTGCTTTCTGAGCGGCCGGCTCTCATACCCCGTAAGTTACCGATGCGATTCGAACAACTGCTGATTCTCACTGTCATCACGTTACCGACGAGAGTATGCGAGATTACGGAGAAAAGTCATAACCTCTAAGCCAACATAAACTATACACATGGAAAAGTCTTGATATGAAAATACGCAACCAAACTGATTTCATACTTATTAATAAAAGAATTAGAAATGCGTTAATTAATGTAAAGACAATGCCTGGTTCTGACTGTAATAGTGATCATGTATTACTATGTGGACAAATAAAAGTAAGATTAAAGAGGGGAAAAAATGGTTAAGAGCTTGAGACTTAATAAAGAGGTTCTGAAAGTAGATAAAAATATTCAAGAACAATACAGAGTGACTGTGAAAAATAGGTACAATGCAATAGCTAAAATACAGAGTATAAATGAACAAGGGAACTATTAATTATTATATTAAATATTAATAATAATTAATTATTAATCATCAAACTAGCAAAGAAATATTACCGGAGAGAAGCCAAATAGCTAAGAAAAATTGATGACTGAAGAAATAGTAATGCTGATGGACAAATGGAAACAGAATAAAAATTACAAACAAGAATATGCTAAGATAAATAAAGAAATAAGAGATAAATGTGTGAAAGCAACAGAAAGTTGGTTAAACGAGCAATGCAAAGAAACTGAATTAAATTCCATTGAAGATACAAGCAGTATGCACAGACAAATCAATAAGCTCACGGGACGAAAAATAAGAATACATACAGGGTGTTTGAAATCAAAAAGAGGAAAGATATTGATTATTGGAGGAAGGTGCTATAATGAAGAGGTGGAATGAGTGTGTAAGAGAATTATATAATGGAGAAAGGGAAGGATTAACAGAAGAAAGTAACTTAGAAGGCCCATCTATTCTAAATGAAGAAGTTGCTGACGCAATGAAACAATTGAAGAAAGGAAAACCAGCTGGGCCAGATGAAATCACAATAGATGAATTAAAAGTATTGGGAGAATTTGGAGTAGATATATTGACCAAAATGCTGAATGATATTTACAGCAGTGGATATTTACCTAGCGATATACTGAAATATGTATTTATAGCTATACCAAAAGGACCAGGAGCAATTGAATGCAAAGACTTTTGTACAATTAACCTCATAAACCATGTCACTAAGCTTCTACTCATAATTATAATGAGAAGAACAAGAATTGTAAAGGTGGACTATTGACGCGTCGTTGAAATCTTGTGGCATGGTCTCGTTCACCCATATGTTTGTACAGACTTGTGTGAAGGTGCTCTGTTAGGACCGGCTCACCTGCCTTGTATATCTCTGCTGGGATGGAGTCAGGACCAGGTGCTTTGCAGCTGGAGAGATGCTGGATGGCATTGCTTACTTCCACTATGGTTGGCATGTCATCAAGTGTATCATTAGTGGGAACTTGAGGAAGGCAGTTGATGGTTTCATCTTCGAAGAAGGAATTTGCATCTAAGATGTTGCTGAAACGTTCTGCCCAGCGTTGAAAGATTTGTTTCTTATCGGTGACCAATGTTCTCCCATCTGCACTGTGGAGGGGAACTATGCCTGGCGATGAAGGACCATAGACCGCTTTCAGTGAGTCGTAGAAGTTGTTCATATCATGTCTGTCAGCAAAGCCTTGAATTTCATCAGCTTTGCTGCTCAGCCAGGAGTCCCGCATGTGCCGAAGTTTCTGCTGCACTACTCTCTGAATGTTCTCGAAGGCATCTTTATTTTTGATGTTGACTTCGGGTCATTCAAATGTGCCTTGAGAAGAAAATTGGTTGATGTCTTCGGAATTTTCATCAAACCAGTCTTTATGCTTTCAGGGGGCTTGCTGGACCTAGGATTTCCATAGCAATGTTGTAAATTATGTCCTTTTGGACTCTCCACTCTGTTTCTGCATCCTCTTTAGCTGCAGCATTTCGCTTGAGGCTGTCTTCCAGCATATTTTCAAACGACAGCTGCATTTTCTTGCTATTTAGGCGGGTGACAGTTTTATTTTTTTTTTTAACCCCTTGAGGACGCCGTGGTGGTTTGAGGTGTATGTTTATTTTCGAGATAATGAGACGATGGTCTGTCCAACATTCGGCACCACACATGGATTTTGTCACCCGAACGTCTTGTCTGTCACTCCCCCTGACAATGACATAGTCAATGAGGTGCCAGTGTTTCGAGCGAGGGTGCATCTACGATGTCCTATTTCTCATGGGAAGACGGAAAATTGTGTTGGTAATCAGGGAATCGTGTTCGGCACATGTCTGGAGGAGGAGGAGTCTACTGCTGTTACAATTTCCTACTCCGTGCTTTCCAATATTGATTGATTGATTGATTTAGGAACCAACATCACAGAATTCGGGACATTCCCATAAGCGCTCCGTTCCCATCCTCGGCAGCCAGCGAAGAGTTCCAACATTAATAGTTCCAGTAGCAATCTGATTATATGTCCGTCTCGCCTTTCCTCTGAGCGTTGATCGTGGGCCAGATCCCCTCGTCACACCTCGCTACCTCATTCTTACCAGACTATGGTGATCCATTTGCTCCTCCGAGGTGTACACGTGCTCCTACAAGGCCGCAACCACGTCTGTTTTGTCATGCATCAATACTCCACCAAGTTTTGCCAAGCGAGCCAATATGTCCACCTGTTCATTCCCCAGCACAGTGGCATGCCCAGGAGAAAAGATCCAGGTGATGCTTGCTACCCGTGACCTCCGAAGCGAAGCAAGCCACTCTGCACGAAGCTTACCTGTTCCCACCCTCCTCAGCATGCTTTCTGAGTCAGTTACAATCACAACGTGTGTATGTATCGTGTTCTCTATCCAGCGGAAAGCTGCACTGACCGCCTCCACCTCCATTCTTAAGCTAGATGTTGTGTTATCATACGTCAGGCTCTCCTGCACCAAATGCCGACCATTAGCTTTTGCCAAAAAAACCCAGGCATTTCTCCTACCTCTCAACACCGACCCATCCGTGTAGATAATCACATCACCCGGGCGAGAATTATCCTGAATTAGTTGCTGAATTTCCACTTCTGTGGCCCCTGCTGGCCACTCCCTGCACTCCCGGCTCAATGTGATTATAACTCTGCACAAGTCTGACTGCTCGGCTGGCACTCTGACCCACTCCTCTCCTCGCCTGATGTTCTCCAAGGGGCACACCCTTGGAGTCTGATCATATCCTCCGCCTGAGCAATCCATGATTTCCCTCTTATCAGTCTCTGACCCTTAACTACGTCCAGCGCCTCATGCAACGGGTGATCTGTGTCTGCAGCTACTCTGAGGTATGCCTTCGCCTGCATCACCTTGTGGCTACCAGCAACAGTAGGCAGACGAAGGATGTAACGCATACACAGTACTGGAGTGTCTCTGGTGCATCCCAGAATGACCCGCATAGTTTCATTCTGTATGCGCTCTAATTTCACCAGCTGACTCTTTGAGACAGTGAGCAGTCCTAGTCCATAATCAATCACTGAGAGGATCAAGTGCTGGTATAGTGTGAAGAGCATTCTCTGCTCTGTGTCCTTTGCAGCCATAGTTTTAAGTGCACTGAGTCCCTTTTGAGATCTTGTCACAACCGTCTCCACATGGTCCTTGAAGAACAGACTCCTGTCAAATGTGATTCCCAGATACTTCAGTTTGTTCTCTCTGTTGACGCTTCTACCATCTATTGTGAGGCTTGGGGCATCATCTCTCACAATCCTGTTGTCCAGAGAGCACCACAACACAGCCGCCTTTTCCGGGTTGATGACAGCACTCATTTCAGTGCACCAATCAATCACTTTGTCTACTGTCACCAGTAGCTCCTGTGCGGTTTGATCCCTATTTCTCCCCTGCCTGTATGCAAGAATATCATCTGCAAATGTTAGAATCCTTCCAACCCCTGGTGCTTCTAGGTATGCAATCTTGCTCGTATACACATTACAGAGCACCGGTGAGATTGCAGATCCATGTGGCAGTCCCGGGGTTAAAATATGTGGCTCTGAGGTCCATGCACCCAGACGGAGAGCAACCCGACGAGAATGCAGGATGGCTGCTATCCAGTTCACCAACCAGGGATTGACCCCCTTCTCCATAAGTGCGGTCATAAAAATATCATAGCGAACTCTATTGTACGCATCCTCGAGATCAAGCGCTGCCACCATCGTTTCCTGTCTACTCTGGAACCCCTCATAAACGTCAAAGGCAAAGGCTGTTGCATTTGACCAGGTATCTTTTCCTGGCCTGTAGCTCCCCAGGCCTCTTGGAAGAAGCTTCCCCCTTTCCAAAAAATCCTGCAGCTTAACAGCGACTATCTTCTCTAATACCTTCCCAAATGTATTTTGAAGGGTGATGATCCTAAAGCCGCCAAGCTTTGAATGATCCTTGAATGGTTTTGGGAGAGGGATGAGATAGCTGTGCAACCAATCCTTGGGTACTGATGCTGTTCTTATGCTCTGATTAAAGCAGCCGGCCATCTCCTTCAGGTCTACATCGCTCAAAGCCTTCATGTGCCCATACCTGACACCATCAGGCCCTGGTGCCGTGTCTTTTGCCTTTTTCAAAATATAATTAACATCTTCAACCCGTATGATGTCTTCATAAGGCATATTCTCCATTGTGCCAGATAATTCCTCTCTAACTGCATCCCTGGTATCCGCATCATTATGATTGGTCTGCTCTAAAAATCTCTGAAGAAACGCCTCCCCTTTCTCCTTGTCTGTTGTCACGCGTACACCATCTTCTTTATAAATTGTTACCACTATCATAGGCCGATATTTTCTTTGCATTTGTCTGTGCAGTTTCCAGAATTTATGCAGTGTTTTATCACCTCCAATCTCCTTCATAACACATGCCCATTTTACTTTCTTGGCCTCTGCAGCACATCGCTTGAAAGCCTCCACTTTGTCTTTCTTGTCATTTTCAGCTATGTCCACTTCCTCTCGTGAGCTTCGGGGTGTCTCGCAATTTCCTTAGCTGCTTCACTGCAGCTCTCTTTGCTTTCCACGCATTGTCTGTTTCTGGGGTCCACCATGGGGGATGCAAAAAAAGGAGTTTTAACAGTCCTGTTGCATACCCCATGCCTGAGGCGTCCAAGAAGGCTGTAGGTCCACTCATACCGGAAGGTCTTGCGCGCTCTCCAAGCCTTAACTTTCCTGGACTTAGAGATCAGGACTGAGCAAGGCATGTGATCACTCCCATGTTTTTGCGTATCCTTTTACAGGACTTAGCTGTCAACAGCAGCATCTTTCAGCTGTCTGTTGATCTCTTGGCAAGATTACGCTCAGTAGTTTGCCATTGCTTTCTGAGCGGCCGGCTCAGTATCCGCAAGTCACGAGCGGGGGTCGAACCACCTCAGTTCTCGCTCCGCTGCGAGACTCTGCGTGATAAACGGGATTACAGAGAGAAAGTGTTATAACCCCACAGCCAGAGAGACCGGCTCGATCACTCCCATGGTCATTCAAAACAGTCCACTTTACATCAAGGACTGATGACTGGGAGACAAGTGCCAAATCAATAGCAGTATCTGCATCGCCAGGCCTCATTGCCATTCTAGTCTGCCTACCATCATTTATGCAGACCACATCGGAGTCCACCATGGCATCCGCAAGTGCAATTCCTTATACCGTGCTTTCCAATAATGCCACTACAAGAGGTGGGGTCCGTGCCTAATCTGGCATTGGAATCACAAGGAGTATAAGTTTGTCTCCTTTGGCAACAGATGTTAATACATTGTGCAGGTCCTCATAGAGCTTGTTCGTGACATCATCTTCATTGGTCATATTTGGTGCGTAGACACTCACAATGGTTGCATGCTTCCTTCCGCTCAGCAGGGGCAACTTGATAGTCATAAGACTGTCATTTACAGCCTTTGGAAATCCAGCTAGTTTGCCAAACAGGGCCGACTTAATGGCAAATCCCACACCGGATTGGCTTCTTTCTTCGCTTTTCCTTCCACTCAAGAAGAATGTCCTACTTCACAGATTTGGCCTTCTTCTGCAAGTCGTGTCTCGCTCAAGGCTGCAATGTCGATATTTTACCTGCCCAGCTCTCTCCCAATCAGTACTGTTCGTCTCTCTGGACCTGACGCGCCGTCTCTGTCAAGTATGGTGAGCACATTCCAAATTCTGATTGTTAAAGGAATATGGTTTGCTCTTTTAGCTTTACTTGTTTTTTATTTGTTTGTATGTCGACCGCAGTATAGGGTACCTACCAACCACGGCTAGCTGGTTAGGTAACGATGGAGAAGACAATGTTTAGGGCACCTTTTCTAGCCTCTTCCTCATGCCATGGAAGTGAGCAGTGTGTTCCTATATAGGGATGCTCAATCGCTCAGGGGGCTGCCGATTCCCCCTGCTGCCCCGGTCAGTAGAAGACGACCATATGGCCTGAGCCGCCTATGTGCAGGTCTACAACTATGACTGCCAGCGTACCTACGCCTGCCGCTTCGCAGCTCGCCCATCGCCACAGGGCTTGAAGGTGATATATGACGTTGGATGAAGAATGACTTGTGCGATGAATTGGATTAAAGTGAGGAACAGTTGTGCAATTAAAAGTGAGGAAGAGTTGCGCAATCGACCTCACTCTCTCGCCTGAGTCCATCTGAGTCCAGTGGCAAGACAAGTCGAGACGACTGGAGACAAATACAGGTGAAGTAGACGACCAGGGCGCTGTACGTGCCTTGCCGTGCTCATTACGTTCTACAACGCTTTGCAGGTAAACGCCGTTCTGCTCGTTGAATCACGATTTCATTGGCACCTTTCCGTCTTGACAGACGATAGTTTGGTACATTGTGCTTCAAAAAGGCTTAATAACTACGACCCATGGCGGTGGCGAGTGTGGCTGGTAAGGCCAATTCTTGCTGCAAATGTTTGCCCACAGTAGATGCATGTGAAAACATGGTCATTTCCACCATTGTGCACCGTCTTACGTCTCTCACGCTCTATGTGTGCTTTATCTGCAATCATTTTCTCTTTTGTCTTTATTCCATTTCTGGTGTTTGCCCTCCATGCAACACGTTCAGCGGCGACTTGTTCCCAATGTACATTGTCTATACCTGTATAAGTCATTTCCCGCTTACACACATCTTTGTATCGTAGTAGAGGCCGACCCTGAGATCTCCTACCCGTCTGTAATTCACCAAAAAATATGTCCTTTGGTATTCTACCATCATCCATTCTCCTAACATGTCCTATCCATCTAAGTCTACGAAGACTAAGTATGGAATACACCGTCACACAACCTGATCTTTCCAATACTTCAGTATTTGTGATTTTATCTTGCCACTTAATACCAAGTATTCTTCGCAGACACCGCATATGAAAGCTATTTAAACGTTTCTCTTGGCGTGAGTAAGTTGTCCAGGTTTCACTGCCATAAAGAAGAGTACTAAGGACGCAGGCTTGGTAGACGAGGACTTTTGTTTTGGCAGTAAGCTTCCTGTTCTCCCAGACTCTTTTTGCTAACATGTTCATTGTTGTTGCTGCCTTGCCAATCCTGATGTTGATTTCCTGATCGAGGGATAATTTGCTATTTACCTCTGACCCTAGATACGTAAAATGGTCTACTATCTCCAGTTCGGCGTCGTCAATAAAGATTGATGGTACACCATGTGCACCTTGTGACATAATATGTGTCTTAATTTTGTTAATTGTTAAACCAAATTCAGAAAAAGCATCGGAGAATGCAGATAGTAGATGTTGTAATTCTTCCTCAGAGTGGGTCGTAATCGCAGCATCATCCGCAAAAAGCAACTCTCTGATTAGTACCCTCCTAATTTTGGTCAATCTCTGAGCATTATAGAGGCCACCATCTGAGCGTGAGTGAATGTATATACCGTCATCCTGATAACGAAAGGCATATTTCAATAGAAGTGAAAAGTATATCCCAAAGAGGGTGGGGGATAGTACACAACCTTGCTTAACTCCACTCTTGATTTCAAATTCTTCTGAAGTTGAGCCATCAAACTTGATTATACACTTCATGCCTGTGTGGAACGATTCCACAATGGACAGAAGAGTTGGTGGGCAGCCAATCTTCTTTAGTGCTTTGAACAGACCCTCACGACTGACCAAATCGAATGCTTTTGTGAGGTCGATGAAGGCAATAAACAGTGGCTGATTTTGTTCCCGGCATTTTTCTTGCATCTGTCGCAATGAGAATATCATATAAATGGTAGACCGGTTCTGACGGAAGCCGCATTGTGATTCGGGGTAGACATGATCTCCCAGGAATTGAAGTCTGCGCAGGACAATTCTGGCAAATACTTTCCCAACAATACACATAAGTGAGATACCCCTATAGTTGTTACAGTCGCTCCGATCGCCCTTGTTCTTGCACAGCGTTATGATGTTTGAATCTTTGAAATCCTGTGGGACTTGTGCTTCTCGCCAGCATAGCGATGGATCTGTAGAGCGAGTGTGTCTTGTCCACTCCTGATTACCTCTATTGGAATCCCATCCTTACCTGGAGCCTTGCCATATGCAGTGGCGTCACTGGGGTTGGTGTCACCCAGTGCGGTAAACTCTTGGTGTCACCCCTCTAGACTTTCATCATGGTCTTCTTCCGAATGTTCCTGTACCATATATAATCGCATATAGTAATGTTTGCAAAATAAGTCAAAAAGTTAATAAGGACATAAGAAAGAAAAAAAATTGAACAATATAACTTCAATACTTCAGGTAAAACATAAATAAAGAACTTCGACAAACTCGGACAAAGTTACATTTTTGTTATTTTGCTATGTCTGCTTTGTCAAAATTGCAATTTTTTTATTTTGGTGTCACCCCTTGATGGTGTCACCCGGTGCGCCCCGCACCCCCCTAGTGACGCCCCTGGCCATATGCAAGCTCATTTATAGCACACTTAACTTCTGTTATAGTGTGAAGTGTGTCCAGGTGGTCAAGAGTTGGCATGGCCTCTATGGCGTTGAGGGCATCATCCGCTAGCTTGGTCTCACTTGAGTAAAGCTCTAAATAGTGCTCGACCCATCTATCCATCTGCTGTTTCTTATCAGTGATGATTTCTCCAGTCAAGGTTTTCAGCGGTGCACTTCTTTTGATCATTGGACCACTGGCTTTCTTTATCCCTTCATACATGCTTGTGATGTTTCCCTTATCACTTGCGATTTGAATGGACTCACATAACTTGATCCAATAGTCATTTGCACACTGCCGGGCAGCCTTTTGCACATCCTTCCTAGCTTGCTTCATCTCACTCAGAGTGTTACGCGTTGGTCTTTCCTTGTTTCTTAAGAGAGCTATCTTCTTTTTATCAATAAAGGGCTGCAGTATCTGGCTGTTTGCCGCAAACCAGTCCTGCCTCTTATGATCCACAGTGCCGTAAACACCTACCGCTGTTTTATAAATAGTTTCCTTAAGTTTACTCGATTTATCATTTACTATACAATTTTCTGATGTATCATTGAAAGCGTCTTCAAGTTGCTGTTGAAATCCAAAGCACTTTCCAGGATCGTGAATGTTAATAATATTAATTCTGGGGCTAGACTTGTGTTTAGCTGTGTAGATTCTCTTTGGTCTCAGTCTAACCCTTGCAACAACCAACGAATGATCTGTATCACAGTCAGAACTGTGGTAATTTCGAGTTAATGATCTATGGTTCAGATGTTGTCTCCGTGTGATAATGAAGTCCAGCTGATGCCAATGGCCGGGTCTTGGATGATTCCATGTGACCTTATGCACCTCTTTTGTTTTAAAAAAGGAGTTTGTAATACATAGGTCATTTCTAGTGCAATGCTCCAGCAGCCTTTGCCCATTATCATTCATGCGACCGATGGTATATTTTCCAAGGCACACTGGCCATGAACTCGAGTCCTTGTCCACACGAGCATTGAAATCACCGAGCATATAAATGTAGTCGGATTTTGGAACTGCCTTGATCACGGAGTCTAGCTGCTAATAGAACGTATCCTTTACATCATCAGAGGAAGCGAGTGTCGGTGCATATGCAGTGAGAATGGTGGCAAATCCACAAGCGGCTGCCAAGCGCAGTGATAATAATCTTTCATTACCTCCAGCTCGGATACCATTCATTCCCAGTAGCGAATTCTTCACTGCAAAGCCCACACCATGTTGCCTTTTTTCTGCCTGCCCTCTTCCCTTCCAAAAAAAGGTGTAATTGTTTTCCCTGAGTGACCCTTCCTCAGCGAGGCGAGTCTCATGCAGGCCAGCGATATCAATGTTAAGACGATTGAGCTCAGCATCAATCACATCCGTTTTTCTCACATCGTCAATATTTGTCAAGTCAGTGGAAAATCCTGGACACATGGTTCTCACGTTCCAGGTTGCAAGCCGTAGCTTGAGGTTTCTATTATTCTTTTTATTAGTACCTGGTGCATTGGTTTTACAGCTTGCGATTCAGATTTTGTCCTAGCCCCAAGCACCCATTGAAGCAGTCAGGCTGTGGCGGATCAGCACCCAATTGGCCGGGGGCTGCCCAGCTTGAGGCGGGCGGTAGCTGATCAGTGACACCTGTAGGTGTCTTCCACCGTCAGAGGCAACGCGTGGCGCCCCATGTCTACGCCAACTGACAAGGACTTATAACCCGTAACAGTTGCCTCTCGCTTTGATTCCGAGACTGGTTAAGACCAGGGATGGAGTTATTGCCTCTCCATAGCACAAAGCCTGGGCTAAAATAAAGAAACCCCGTGTTGCCCATGCAGCATGATCTCTCTCTCTCTCGGCCTGCCTAGTTCACTCAAGAGGAAAGTTAAAACCTATACATCTTTAACAAGACAAGCTGCAGAAGCTGCCGGATCAGCAAAGCAATGCTCTAACTGTCCGCCTGTCGGAGCTTCGATCCTAGACCAGCTGCCAAAAAGGCTTAGGGCCTGGTCTGCCCTGCCATGACTTATTTTGTCTTTAGGTTGCATTTCCTCGCACCAGGATAAGGCTTGTACCCTCCCAATTGCGCTCTTCCGCCCGAAGCCGTTGGCACAATGTGGGGTGTCGGGTTTGGTAAGCGCCGCCCAACATTCGGCGCTGACGGAAAGCAGGTAGTACCGTCTACTGTCATACGGTAGCTCAGTCATATCTGACGATTTATACTCATATATCACGATTTATACTACGTATTATTCATATAGTCCAAACTTTTGACATTGGTCATCATGTCTGTCCACAAAGATCTGACTCTGCCAATGTCAATCATGATTGATACCATGATGTCAAACTGTCAAGCATCGTCTCTGTCGGTTTCCCATGCCTCTCCACCCCTCTAACTTTCTCATTGTGACTACTTCCTCTAAATTTCTACTTATCGTGACATGTCAAAATAATGTGGGCTGTCCTCCTTTGATTTGAATAACCAATTCTCTTTGTGAGTTAACTTCTTCCAAGATAGCTTTATTACTCTTTGTATCCGTTCAAATGTTCTCATCACTCTTCTATAAATCACATCTTTGCAGATTCTACACAATTGTTCGATTGTCTGCGAGTTGTCCATGATTCGCTTCCATACATCAGCATTTGTTGGATATTTTTGTTTTATTTTTGTATTTGCTGGCTTTGAACTCAAGCGTAGTCCATACACATGCTATTACTCCTAGTGCACTGGACTAATTTTTGCGTCTGGATTAGCTTTACCTACATCCAGTATTCCACGCGATCAGACGAACTCACTGCGACTTCTCAGATACTTGTAATTTAATCCCAAAGTCAAGGACGAGAAGTCAAATGTTAGTCGATCGGCTCGATATAGATCTCATGAACTCTTTTTCTCACAACGACAGGCACAGATATAAAGATACCTTTAGTTAAATGTTGCTTTTTCTAGGTTATTTTACAGACAGTGTTTAAAATATACCTTTCATCTGTTGGTATTAAAAATCCTAAAATTAAAATATGTTGATGTGTTTCAAAGAGTCACCATTCACTGTGGTGTGGAGTTGAAAGTTTTTAGCCGTGAGTTCTAAGATGGCTGATAAGGCTTATTTTGGCTCCAAAGTTTCTTTGACAATGTGGGCAAAGCATACTACTTGACGTTCCAGGAGGAGGATCTCCTGAAGTGGATTTTGTTTGGACATTCTTAGATATTTTTAGATATTCTTATATATGACAATGTTACGGAGTTCGCGCAGTGTGCTGATATTTTCATTGTGGTATCTATGGGGAAAGTTTGCAGCCCTTATGTTGTCAATCAATTAAAGTAATTCTTTACAAATGAAATCTCCATTGACATAGTAGTATGAATGCATTGCAAGCTTTATAGACCACGGCTCACAGTGAAGAAAGGAAATAAGTGGATTTAAGATGACACACTTGACAATATGAAAAGTGAAAGCTACTAACACACCTCCTGTATGAGTGTCGTTCAACACATATCACTTTATGTATATCCATAAATGCCATTAACACCTGCGCTTTGTAAACAAACTAAAAAAAAAAACAACAAAGAAGCATTTGTTCACTGTTAAAAAGCGCTAGTTTTGAGAAATGTTACGTGTGAGAGCGTGCGTGTGTTTGTGTATTTGTGTGTGTATATAAAATGAGCACAGATATAAGACAATTCTGTTACCCTGGATAGTCTGAAATTGTGAAACTGCGTTAAGGCTGTACTTTTTGTTAATTTGGATACTTCAAGGCGAATATGTTCATCCGTGCCCCAGTCAAGGAAACTTTCATGCAATGAAACACTCTGGGTATATGCAGCTAGTACTATATTGTTAAACTTCTCAGCACTCCATGAATGATATGATAAATAATCCATCCAAGGGCTTTATTTCCCAGTGAATATATTGGTGCCCATTGCAGACTGGCTACACCTGGTAGTCCATGTCAAAGAAACTTAAAGTCTTCCTTGGAAAGTGGATTCCAACACGTGATTACCGGGCAGAAAGGAAAGCACTCTATCCACTCTAACAACCGTTTAAGACAAGGACACAAAAACAAGAAGAAAAAAGCTTGCCGCTACTGGAAAAAGTATATTATGTATATACAGAAGCACTGATTTTCTTGCTATTATCTGTACTAGTATTTTTATATATCCTTTTTACAGGACCAGCATTTTACTGCTGTTGTTATGTCTTGGCAAGTTTTGCAATCAGTTGACTAGTATTACAGCCGTTAAATCGTCGGATAGCGTAAATATCTTTGAAAACAATCGTCAGTGTGTCATTCAGTTTAATGATAACTACTGAATTGTAGATAACAAATATCGATGTCTTAAAAACATGATGTAAGGTGATGACCTTTTGTTGACCTGTATAACCGCGTGTTGTCCTTTGGTATGCAAATATTGAGTTAGGTGTTGAGCCTAGTTAAGCACAACTGGTAGTGTGTGAGCTGATCTCCGTGGCCTAAAAGCTTGCGAATGCGATTCGTGAGCCGCTTACCACGCGTTCAAAACGCGGCGGCGACCGATTTGGTAGCAGACCGTGTCGCGCTGGGGTTTTAACGTGTTGGTATTGTAGCCGGTCGTTCAAAAAGCAATGGTAAACTACTGAACGTAAAACTTGACAAGACATCAACAACATCAGTAAAATGCTGGTGTTGACAGCGATGTCCTGTAAATAGAATGTGCAATAAAAAAGTAGTGTGTGATGGGGATTCAATAGACAGGCAGCGAATAATTTTAACAATGTTCTGGAAATTGCCTGGGAAGGACAGAAGACGAATAAAGTAATTGATCACATAAAAACTCCATATATTGTGACCTGGAATATGCGACCGTCTAAAACAGCACACCGCTATTGAGGTATCTGTCACTTTTCAATATGTATCCAGTTGTTATCAATCACTAGAATCCAGTAATTCCAGGCTGGACAACAGCTACATACTGTAATTAATATAGAAGTAAAGAACAATTTCACACGCTCTACAGCACAATTGGGCATAAAACCGCTAAATACAGTCATTCAAATTGTTAGGTTAAAAATATTGAAACCAGGTCATAAAATGAATAACATATTTGTGCGCAATGTTTCCGAAGAGACACGTGTCCGTGTTCTTTTCTTTTATATTTCAAGAACGCAAGATTACTTCACCAAAATGTCCACGTCTAAACGAAACATCCTGCGAAAAATGCATCGATAATTAGTGCTCATGTAATAATAAATGAAAATGTTCGCTGAGGAATTGATACTTTCCAGCATAAACCCTATGCCCCCAATGATACATAATAAATGTTTATATTTCCCGTAGACAGAAAATTCTGGTTCAAAGCACATGGCGATGAAAATGATACTGATTGGTACAAAGCAAGCAATAAACAGTGTTGATATTAAAACAACCATCTTAGCAACCTTCTGGTTGCGGTTGGAAATATTATCACCCTGTGTTGTATTTGCAGACACCTTCCGCCATTCTGTATTGATACGTAATTTCACAACAAGGATGACAGTGCACACAAGAATGACAACGAAAGAGCTATAGGGAATGAAAATGTTGTTGATGGCGTACGAAAGCTTGTCGACTGTTTCCCTGTCTTCGGTGAAAGTTAAGCCAATCATGGATTTGTTTCTTTCAGGGTAAAACTTCTCTTCCAGGCGGTTGACAACGTAGACAGGTGCCACGCTAGCAATGAGCACGATGAAGACACATGCGATGGTAATGGACAGTCTTTTTGGAGTCACAATACTCTTGACCTGTTAGATGTATAAGAATAAAATCGTTTACACAAACAATGTTGTTGACTATGTTATGTAACTGTTAGATATTCAAGAATAACCGCGTGTACACGAACAATGTTGTTGACTAAGTTATTTATCTGTTAGATATACAAAAATCACCACGAGTGCAAGAGCACTTTTGTTGGCTACGTTATTTATCTGTTAGGTTTACAAGAATAACCACGAGTACATGAAAAATGTTGCTGACTGTGTTATTTATCTGTGAAATTTACAAGAATAACTTCGTGTACACGAACAATGTTGTTGAATATGTTAGTTGTATGTTGGATATACGAGACTAATCACTAGTTCATGAACAATGCTGGTGACTATGTTATTTATCGATTAAATGTGCACTAATAACCACTAGTACACGAATAGTGTTGTTGACTATTTTCTTTATCTGTTGGACATACAAGAATAACCATGAAGACACTATCAATCCAAAACAATGTATTCCCTTAGTGAATATAAACACAGAAGCCACAAACAATATATTCCACAATTTATTGCCTGCCATATCGTTAGGTGCATATTGCAAAGTTATATACTATCTTAAGTGAATACATGAATAATACTTAATCTAAAACATTTAAAACACAGTCATGGGTATTGTTCGAGTGTGAAACATCTGTTATCACCGAGATAATGTCAAATTTTCAACTAAACTGCATTAGCAGTGAAAAACCACCCCTACCTGTTCCGTCCATAAAAGAATCCTCGTTCATACTACTGATTTCGTGCACTGTGCTGCTATTATTTATCTGTCATCTATGGGAGGAAAGTGTAGCAGTTATGGGATATACCTTTACTATGCTTATAATCCTTGTCAGTAACCAAAACCTGCCTACCAAAGCAAGCCTGCTTCTAAAATGTCCAACGCCTATAATGGTAAATGGCAGCTGACTTTATTTTAGAACAAATATATATGTCTAATGTTCAGACACCGATCTCCCTGGCCAATGAGTTAACGACGTTGTTCGTATTCATGTATATTTACGTGGGGAAAACAGCTGTGCGAGATTCGGCAGGGGATCGCACCGCTCTGGTAACTTTCCGGAATATGTGAGCCGGTCGTTCAGAGAGCAATGGTAAATTACTGAATGTAACACTTGCCAAGTACATCAACAGCAGCTGAGAAATACTGGTCTTTATTGCAACGTCCTGTAAAGGATATGCAACATCACAATAAATAAAAAATGCTCAAACAATATTAAAAGTACATAAAGCAAAAACCTTCAATGGCGCTGTAATACACAAACACCTCTCCAGTGTGATAATGGCAGTCATACAGCCGGTTATGCGTGTGAAAGTTGTGTGTGGTATTCCACCTGTCAGGTAAGAAATTTCTATAGGGTCAAAGGGTAGCTCAGCCTCACTGAGAGCTGGCGTGAAAGCGAGGCTTTCGATAATCATTGTCAAAAGGCATCCCAAATCCGAGATGGCCAGACCTGTAATAGAAAAGAGAACAGCGTTTTTAAAAGGTATTATAATTAAACGGTGCGTTCCAGAGAGCAGGCAGTGTGTTGTATCCCGCTACCATACTTCATGTGTACTTTAGGCAGTGTATGTTGGCTGGCGATGTGCTAGTCAAACGATCCTTATCATGCTATATAACACGTTTGTTCAGTGGTGTCAAAAGTGGGCAATATGATTTCTAAATCATCTATTCCATAATGAGATTGGCCATACATCTACATGTACTGCATTTCAACTGCCGTTAAGTTGTGGCAGTGCATACAATATAAAAACACGAAGAGTAAGACAGCTTTATAAAATGCATTAACATACTCCTCTCCTCCTTCCTCCCAATTTTAATCTTCGCAAAGTGTCATGTCCGGAGCAAGCAATGGCTACTTTGACTATCCACTAATCTCTTTTATTTGATATGTTAACATCGCTGCTTATCTATATGCATAAACTGCGATGTCTGTCTGTCTGTAAATATGTATGTATGTATGAATGTATGTATGTATGTATGTTGTTTATGCGTTCGCGAACGGTCCATCCGATTGCGATGAAATTTCCTACACGTCTTCTCCTCATTCCGATGCTGCCAAATGTCATAGTTTGTTAGTGTACAAACAGTTATTTACTTAATACAATTTAATATTTTAATTTACATTATAATTTATAAATTGCGAGCGGACATAACTTTTAATAGCATTGCTATATATGTAAAATTGTTGCATATTTCTCAAATAGGTGGACCTTTTCGCTACAGTTATCTACAGTCATATGCGTTATAATCCTCATCCTCCTCCTCCTCCTCCCCCTCCTCCTCTCCCTCCTCCTCCCCCTCCTCTTCCTTCTCCCCCTCCTCCTCCATCTCCCCCTCCATCTCCCCCTCTCCTCCCCCTCCTCCTCCCCTCCTCCCCTCCCCTCCTCCTCCCCATCCTCCTCACCCTCCTACCCCTCCTCCCCTCCTCCCCTCCTCCCCTCCTCCCACTCCTCCACCCCCTCCTCCTCCCCCTCCTCCTCCCTCTCCTCCTCCCCCTCCTCCTCCCCCTCCTCCCCTCCTCCTCCTTTTTCTTCTTCTGCTGCTGCTGTTGCCGCCGCTACATTTACCAAAGTTAATTGATTGAGGAAGATGTAAAGATCTTTCAAGTGCTCTTTCTAATGCTTTCTGTAAGATGGTCTTCGTTTATCTAAGGTTGTTCTCGATACCACCACATCATTTTTACATGAAAATTATACAACATTATTTTTTACATGAAAATTATGCGACAACATTTAAAAAAAAAATAAACCTAGCATTAAGCGACATTTTCTGACTGCAACCAATAAATTATTAGACAGACAGGCAGACAGACAGACAGACAGGCAGTCAGGGAGGGAGGGATTGATAGACGGAGGGAGAGACGGAGGGAGAGACGGACGGACGGGTAGGCAGACAGACAGACCGACAGACAGACAGACAGACAGACAGACAGACAGACAGACAGACAGACAGACAGACAGACAGATAGATAGATAGATAGATAGATAGATAGATAGATAGATAGATAGATAGATAGATAGATAGATAGATTGATTGATTGATTGATTGATAGATAGATAGATATATAGATAGATAGATGGATGAATAGATGGATGGATGCATGGATGCATGGATGGATGGACGGATGGATGGATGGATGGATGGATGGATAGATGGATAGATAGATAGATAGATAGATAGATAGATAGATAGATAGATAGATAGATAGATAGATAGATAGATAGAGAGAGGGGGGTAGGTAGGTAGGTAGGCAAGCAGGCAGGCACGCAGGCAGGCCTGGGCGAAGCCGGGCCGGGTCAGCTAGTACCTAATAACTTACAAATACCTTAGGTAATTATAATTGTCATGTCAAAAATTACTGTTAGTGAGTTATATATTATTGATTATTGCACATTTTCCATGCGTTGTATGCATATTGTTCTGTTGTTATCGTTGTCTAATACTTGTATTAGCTTCATAAGTGATGTATGGATGAAATAATGTATGAGAGCAGAAAGATAAGGAGGGCAGAATGTCAGACAGGTTTGCGTGCCCATTTCTTAAACCTTTGAAAATAAAGTGTGTTCATTCGATCGTTTGTACTGGTATTTTATTTCTAATTCACCCCAAATAAAAAAAGCATCCCTTACAGGGCCTCATTTGCCCCGATCGATGGATGTTTTGTTATTTTTGGGCACGAAGGGCCCTCACTGTCGTCGGAGTACTCTGAAGACAGTGAGGGCCCTACGTGCCCAAAAAACTAACAGAAAATCCATCGATCGGTCCAGCAGTCCACCGAACACTTAACCGGAAGTGAATGCTGGACCGATGCAAATGAGGTCCTGTAAGGGGTGCTTTTTTGTTTGGGGTGAATTAAAAATAAAGTACCTTTGTATTAATAGTTGTTGGACATGACTTCTTTATTTCTACAGATTTTCTTAGTCACGTGTGCCAGTATTCTTCATATAATGTTCATGTCTCTATTCCGCCTTTTCTGTTCATACACTATCCTTACGCAATACTCATTTTCAAAATGTATTGTGTGTGTGTGTGTGTGTGTGTGTGTGTGTGTTTAGATAAGATACCAAGTGACATCTGCAGCTGTCAATGCTTCATGTTTGTTATCTACAACGCTACGATATTTTCTTAACAAGCGTCTAAAACCACACACATAAACATTGTTCTAATAAAATGTGGATAAAAAATAACCCTTGAAATTAAAAACTAAATGAAGGCGCGTCACCTTCTGCTGGCCGTTACCACACATCGGAGCATAAGTCCTCACAAACACACTGGAATACCACCAATTTTTAGCTAACTTCCCTCACCTTCCTTCATATTCTCCCAATAATAAAATATGTGCCTAATTATATTCTCTGTGTGTTTATAGGTTTCCGACTATTTTGTTTGCCGGGTAGGTTACAGGAAGAGGACGTTCAAGTTATATAATTGCCAGATATTCTCGGGTTGTTCATTCATTCAGTCAGTTGCATGTCCTTTGCAGAAACTGGCTGCCATAAGAACCTTTCGGAAAACTTCTCGGTCATGAGTAAGATGTGCCGCGTCCGATACACCCATCTGGAGATCATCTGCCACATCCTGCACCCATCTTCTCTGTGGCCTTCCCCTTTCTCTATTCCCGGGCATAAACCCCTCCATGAATGTTATCTTCAAACTTTCATTACGTTTCAAGTGACCGAATTATATCAGTTGTCTTTGATTTATCGTCTTTAGTAGCCAAACTTTTTCAGTATTCAGCTCTTGTTGTATGGATGCAGTTGTTATTTTCAATATCCAAGATATTCTTAGAAGCCGTCAAAACATGTGTATTCAACGGCATTTTTGCGCTTTTCAGATTGTTTAATAAGTGTCCAGCTCTCACAGGCGTATATTGCAATGAGAAATGTGCATGCTCTTAAAAAACAATTCTAATGTTTGTAATTCTATCTGTCGCACTCCATACTCAAGGTGTGTCGCATGCAATACCTGCGCCTTTCTCTTACTTCGCTGAAATAAGTCAAACTTTATCAGTAAACAACGCATTGGTTATTCTGTCATACAAGTTTATACCTTCTGATCTGGGCAGTCACCGTGTAATGTATGTTTTTAGTTTATTTGTAATTGTTTTAGTCGTTCACTGGGAGAGAGGCAATCTCTGCATCATTCGTCAGAAGGCCCACACGGCCTTAACCAGTTAATGACAAGGATACATGACGAGATAATCTTTTCATTTGTCTCCAGTTCACTAGTAGATAGAAAATGCATAACAAGACATAGAACGTCTGTTAGAATATCACCTTCATGATTGATTGATTGATTGATCTAGGAACAAACATCACATCATTCGGGGCATTCCCATAAGCGCTCCGTCCTCTTCCTCAGCAGCCAGCGAAGAGATCCAACACCAATAGTTCCAGTAGCAATCTGATTATATGTCCGTCTCGCCTTTCCTCTGAGCGTCGAGCGTCGACCAGATCCCCTCGTCACTCCTCGCTGCCTCATTCTTGCCAGACTATGGTGATCCATTTGCTCCTTCGAGGTGTACACGTGCTTTATCACCTTCATTATGTGCCATACCGCATGCGATGATGTTCCTCCACAAACACATGCTGTCTGTATTGCTGATAAGTTCAATACATCCAGTATTTTCTCAGCCTGTAGACATATATGTTCAATGTTGTTACAACCCTCTACTGATTCATTCTTGCATCTCATAATGTGACCAAGGATGTCACATATGTTTTGTGTATTCAACGACATTTGCTAATCTAATCTGCTACTCCTACTCTAAGCTGCTAATCCTTAAACAAGTAGACAAATGTATGTGCGAATTCTCCTATAGCAATACTTAGATATTGGTCTTCTCAGGAGCGGCCGACCGAGTGGCTAAAATGCCGGATTCTCTTTTGGGAAGCCCGAGTTCGAATCCACGGTAAAGCGTGCATTTTTTTTTTTTTCTGTCGGGGGCCAAAAGTAACCTCTAAACTGCACAGTTCGTGGCGACTCCACTAGCCAGTCGGCCTTAATTCCTCAGGTTCAAGACCCCCCAAGACCCACCCCTCCCCAAGATAAATCGCAAGGTAGTATATTGACAGTAAATGCGAGTGACAGCTGCCCATACACAGGTAGATGGTTATACAAGTGTAATTTGAGAAACAATAGTACTGTACCTAATAGACTAACATTAACGGAATCTTTGAAACCTTGTTTCATGAAGCAAACGATGTTGATGATGTTAGTGAAGACGCCGAAGATGCTAATCGTCTGGCACAGGACCGTGTAGATGATCCAATAGCAGATGGTTATCACATGGTAACTTAACGTAAACTGGGAGTCTTCCTCGGTGTCCGGTATAAGTTCGATTACAAGTGTAAATGACGAATTGCTTCGTAGTGTGTCGACCATTCTTAGTTCTCTTTCATTAGTTCCATAACCTGTGCCGCGTGTGTGTGTATTCTATATGCTACACTACATATACAACATTATATTTCATTAAAGACCTAATCCCCACGTGAGCTGGTTTTATATTTGTGTTGTGTGATAATCAATAAATATTCTTCACGCAGCATACACTACTTTAAATGTAACGATTGTTTCGCACGTGTTTATATATCAGTTTCCTTCACTTAGGGGAACTATCAATCTAACATAAACGAATTGATGCATTTGTAATATAAACACTCATACACAAACACAGAAGCAGGCAGAACGCGATTTAGTTTATTTGACATCAATATTGGCGTAGTTTAGATTAAATATTATTACCGATGTTTGATGTTGTCATTCTTGACATAGATTATTGTTATTATCATTTTTGTTGTTGTTATTATTATTATTATTATTATTATTGCTATTATTATTATTATTATTATTATTATTATTATTATTATTATTATTATTCTTTTTATTTTTATTATCATTATCATTATTATTATTGTTATTATTATTATTATTATTATTAATATTAAAGAAAACTGGTTGCAATGGACGAATGTTGGTTGCCTGTCAATGTTAGTTAGTTGCATATCCTTTACTGACGTAACAGTCAACCCCGGAATTTGTTGGCTGTTCGTGATTCCTGGGCAAGTTTACGCTCAGTAGTTTGCCATTTCTTTCTGAACAACCGGCACCCTTACCATTTCATAAAAATACCAACGCAGCTGTGTTTCGAACGCTGCATGCGGAATTACGAACTGCCTCTTTAAACCCTTCTACACGGAGCCGGCTCTATGACCCCTAGTCTAAGGGAAAATAAACCATTGACAAGGATTCCATCATTCTTCTTCGCCAGCATCAAAGAAAGCAGAGGTGGCGCAGTCTGTTGCAAAGGCCATACTCACCGGCTTTAGTGACTGCCAATGTATATACTTACTGACTAATTTCCTCTTGTCCTTACTAACAACTCTACCCACTGCTCAGGAAGTTAAAAGTAGAAATCAAGCACCAGAGACGCCGGATGATGCCTAGAAGAGTGCCCTGCTATGAGGACAATTCAACGTCTAGTGGATCTTGCTTATCAGTGTGGATGTGGCATTGTGCTCTATCCACAATGCTCACCGGAACTGGCATCGAGTGACTTCTTCCTGTTTCCAAACATGAAGAATCTGTTTCGTTGACGTTGTTTTCCAACGATCAGGGATTGATAATAGAACTGGAGACGTTACAGTCACAGGCCACACTATTACTAGCATAATGGGAATCACGATTTATTTTCCTAACTTAATGTCCGCGGTCAAAAGTACTTGTCAACTAACAATGATATTGCACAGAAAACAGTTGTGTGACTGTTTGCATATATTATCAAATCGGAGTCTATGTATAAGGCCATAGTGACATATATAAACCTATTCAGTAGTTTGTATGTGCAACCCGAAATGTACAGGAACGTAAGAGTGGTATCTTCTCAATCGATGTCTGTGTAGGAGGCCATAGTGACATATGTAAACCTCTTCAATAGTGTTTAGGTGCAATTCGAAATGTAAAGGAACGTATGTGTCGTATTATTTCCATCGACGTCTATGTGAGAACAGGTTCACAGTCACGACCTACTGGATTCAAAGTCAACCTCAGCCGATTGGCAGCAGATCATTGTCTTGATTTTCACAATGATATGAACGTCCGTTCTTCAGAAACCCATAGTAACCAACTTTACGTAAAATTGCATAGAAAATTACAATAGGGCCTATACATGCTGAGGTTGATTGTGACGTAATGTAAAGAACAGGCAACTAACTTTTTTTTATCTCTACATACACATGAGAGAGGGAAGAGAATAGAAGCACATAAATCGGATGTGTCTTATTGTTATACATTTATAATTATTGTCATATATGTTTGTAAGCTGAAGTTATTGCTTACTTACTTTTCAAAGTGTAAGAGAATGATAATTTGTAACAATTTTATTTTGTGAATACGGGATATGCATATGGTGAACAAACTTAATAAAAAAAAACGACACTATACTTGAATGAATAATAAATGTTATAAACGTAGTCAAGTTACTAATTTCCCTACATTTCTTAAATATTGGATGACCTACGTGTCAAATAACGTGGCATTTCGGAAACTTGCTTTTGCATAAGAAGAAAATCATATTATAATTTTATTAGTATCATCTAAGGAGGTAAGTGCTCCTTAGCTGGATAGCAAGTAGTGTTGTGACATTATAATTACTGCTTTCGGAATTTAAAGACGGTCAACCAATATATACAATCTTATTTATAATTATTTTTGTGCACAAATACAAATTGTTGTAATACATCTCCAGAGTATATAATACCTAAGCCTCAGCAAATTCCCATACTGTTATTTGTCTAGCACGTCTATTTACTGAATAACACAATGACTTAGAATATCAATATATAAACATAAGTGCGCTAATAATGGGCCTAGTAACATGACATACCATCTTGTGAGTTTAAGTTTTTATTGTCAATAAGAAATCTCATGGAATATAATTGCTACGTGATTCTTAATGTGAGGCTTCAGGAGTACAGTTTATGGTATTCCGTAGAAAATATTTGTAGGTGTCAATTTTGCCGCAAAATATGAACGCTGTTTTTTTTCCGTTATAAACAATTTCCTTTGTTAATGTTCATTCGAATATACTATGTGCGTACAGTCCGAGGCGTCACTAGGTTCGAAACTCAGAGGAAATGAGCACATAAAACGATACAATGGCATATGACCCATGACCCAAAAATTGCTTGTCATTTGCAGGGCATTGGAGACACACCCAGGCCCTTCTGATTATTTGTGACGTACTAGGCGATTGTACGGTCACTAGTTCGCCATTGCTTGCTAAAGACCAACTGGTCGGTGTGTAGAATAATCATGCATAAATCAACGAATTTTAAATTAATGTTTAAATACTTTGAGTTAAAAATCAAAACACACGAACATTACATATTTAAAGGAAGTGCATAATTGTTATTTTATATGTAAAATAAAACACTCTGAAACGCCTCAGCAAGCTCTTAAATCTTTAAAACAAAACATAATACGTTATTTATTACTCTTTGTAAAACGTACAGCGAAACAATGTGAAAATGTAAGTACTTACAACAGTTGATGTAGTTCAAGCTTCATTCTCACAAAACTATCTATTCAAGTTTCAATTATTTGATTAACATCCACATCAGTAACCACCTATATTTTAACCAAGAGGACAGTTAACTCAATATGGGTCCAACCCCTACACCGGTCAGTTGGACTAAACTGTTGACTTGGGGACGTAAATTACAAGTACATCTAAATTCGTTGTGGGTCCGCCTGATGGAGAGTGACAGTGGTAATATTGAAGGCTAATCAACATGAAAAATCAGTCTTGTGCTTTATAAGTAGTAGCACGTGTATGGACCAACATTTGAGTTCAAAACAAGTGAAGGTTAGGACAAAACAAACATCGATCTTCGCACATTGTAGGTCGTCGGTAGGACCTGATGTGTTTCAGTCCACAGAAGGATCTAAGTGCGCTAGTTATTAGTAATGTCTCGAACATGTCATACAGGGTAGACAAATTAGGATACATTGAAATACTTGTCTTTCGAGATAATGAATCTGAGTGCATTGTTGATTGTTATTTGATCGACGCTTGCATATGCCTTACTCATAGTGCTAATTATATCTTTATGCATGTATTTGAATGAAATAATCGTGCACAATTTCAGTTTGACCTTCGATAACGTCTGAACATATGTCATCAACAAATTATGTATATGTGTATATATTATATTTCTTTCCCCACGCTAGCCGTGTTATCAAATTTAATTTGGATGTGAACAGTTCCAAACCACTTTTTTTAAAAGATGCTCAATTCTTGTATGTGTCATATTTTAATAGGATCTAAGGTCATTAAGTATCATTATAGGAATAAATGGCTTTTGGAGTATCAAATATGCTTTTATGCTGTGGAGTTTCAGCATACCACCTGTTTTCCGAAACGTTGTCTGAGCTGAATGTATACCGTATGGATATAATCTTTCCGTGTCAATTTAGTTGTTTCATTTAGAACCTGGCTTTATTGAGATGTATTTTTCTTCAGAGTTTATTAGCTGTATACTCTTTTTACTACTTATGTTTGTATGTTTTGTATTTGTTTGTTTGTATGTTTTTAATCATGCTGAGCAGTATATTAGTTGGACAATGTATTATGTTAGCTTAAATAATGATCTTGAGCCTTATGTGTGTTATACAATCATTTTCTCTTGTATGTGGTATCATGACCGATATATGTGCTGCAACAAATTTTATATTCCTATATTGTATAAACAGTCTAATATTTATATTTATATACACTTATTTTACGCTATGCATTGGTTTTACAAACTCTGTTGTATGCTTGATATTGAGCAGTGTATTTGTTATACAGTGTATTTTATATTTATATGTAGAACCTTAAACGGCACATTTATTTATACATCTATTGTGTATGCTTAAGTGCAGATTCATGAGTCGTGTATTAACTAATTGTTAAATAAATCAACACGTTCTTTACAAACCAATCAACAGTGTGCTGCCCTATATTTTATAATGCTTTTCTTCTCTTCATGGAACGATTATAAATGCCGGACTTCTTGTGCCTGGTGGGATAAAGCCTAGGAAGTGAGGGAATCGCGAAAACTATGGCAATAATGATGCAATCAGGCATGCTTATTGTGACATATTTTTATAGAATATATGAATGTTGTGTCTAGGGAGTTAGAGTACCTGGATTCAAGATATAAGAAAAGTGACCGAGTCCTCTTCCTTTAAGGTATTCTCCAGGAAAACTAGGCTAAGGCTCTATTTTTCATAAGGATGGGACTAGGCAGAAGTAGATACCAGTCCCATTCACAATAATAAGACTAATCTCCTGGAGAAGATATTGAGAGTCAGGTCAGTTGCCATAGCCTTCATGGGAATAAGATCCTCTATCTGAATGTATGGGCCATGTGCGTTCGACCTCTCACATTAACTCTCACGTCTTTAAATAAACAGTGACATATATCACCACAATAACATCACGTTGTAACGACCTTCACAAGACAGTAAGTACAACTCTCGGTTCTAACTATAGCTTTTAATGTGGGATTAACAGTGGGTTATGGGAACTCTAAAGTCTGCATTAATACCTTCTACACAAACATGAAAACAAAATAAACCATTATCAGTGAAGTACACTCTTTGATTGAAACGATCCAACAACCAATCTAGTCCACCATCTCACCCTAAAATAAATCAGTACCAAAATCTGGGATGGCTTTACCTCCAGAATAAACACCTATAGTGAATACAGTAATCTATGTTCATCACATCTAACATAATACATGTACACGACTAAACCTTCTCTAACTAAAAAAAGTAGTCCATTCAACTGGTACATGGTTGTTGCTTGGATCATTCTCCCAACTAAATCTTTTTGATCGGAAAATCCTGTAACTCTGGAACGAGGTATTGTCACCCCACACAGAGCTTGATAAACCAACTGGACCTAAGCTCCACTATACGAACATAATGTGATGTTACTACACAGTCTCTTCTATAAAGCTTTCCATCGATGATGAGGGGATGGGTTCATCCCATTCTTGATGGACATTACAAATGGATCTATCACTGTCTATAGTTCATCTGGCTGAATAATATATATGAACTGGTGATGCTGGACTATCGTGGTGTAATCCAATTGCGGGTGGAACGTAGTAGACAGACGTAGGCACTGTCCAAGATTTTTCCTCGCTATATATATATATATATATATATATATATATATATATATATATATATATATATATATATATATATATATATATATATATATAAGATGATGATGATGATGCCGACATGTTTCCTCTGGGCCACCTTCACTTGTGGATGTCTTGAGAGAAAAGTGACTCTGCATCAAAATGGTAATTCCAACAAGTGGCTGTTTAGCTATCTTGATATCAGCTCGTGAAGCCAGGACTATGTAATTGCGTTCTGTAATTGCTGGTTGAAGGTATTCGAGCGGCAAATCCAATTAGTGCGTGGTTATTACTCTTCGTTGTCTGCAAAGGTAACATCCAAACATGTCTGGGACGACATGGATAAAAGTAAGATTGCTGTCACTGGTTCCAGATATACGACTGGGTCTTACAACCGCATACAAGAATTTGAGAGACCAGTCCGAAAGCTTCTGCAGACGAAAGTAGTGGTAAATGATCCACCATACTGTACTGAGCTCTTTTCTTAAGCTGTACCGCACACACAATCTATTCTAGAGGCAATTAGTGGTATATAAGACAGCCACTGCAGTTATCACATCAATTGTGTAATTTGCTTGATCAGAAAATTCAAGGGGGATAACCAGGATATGACTTCCTTGTTGTCGTTGGAAAATATAAGATTTGTTGCTTCCCTTTGTCAAGTGGTATTTGAGATGACTTCCCAGCATAAAGATTTCATAAGTATGGCCCTGCTTCTCTCGTTATACCATACTATCGGCCAACGTATCCTCCTGCGAACTGTCCTTTAGGGCTATAAGATGGGGAAAAAAACAAGCGATGTACATTTGACAGCATATCAGTTGCCATTGTAACTAACATACAGAGAGAATAATAAAAATACAGGGATGGGGGTGAGGTGGCATTCCCCCTTTTACCTCTATGATAATCAAGCTGTCCTTAACCACGGTTGGCGAAGGGGGGGGGGTCTATTTATTGCCTGTAACCTAGCCGTACTTTGGTCTGGGGTTTCGTGACTACTTCATCTAACTGACCTTACACAATGTCACGATAAGACACGACGACCAAGACAAGACAAAGACACCACACAATATAAACAATCTCACATTACATTGGAAAACACCCAAACATATGAGAGAACGTATAATCTATCTCCAGAATAATACAGGAATCACCCATGGAATATGGATCCACCATCTACAAATTTTCCTAGTTTTAGCAGGAGGGGAGGTAGCCTCAGTTCAAATATTATCTTCTTATAGCAAACACTGCACGATTTAACTGAACATAAAAATTGATCACTTAGGCATCCCCCCAAATGGGCGTTGCCAACATGACATGCAGATATGACAAGTTATCTGAAGATATAGGGTGTCCACCTCTTGTCCCTATGAGATTATACTCATAGAAAAACATCACACCAACTCCCATGCATATTCATGAAACAGATTACAACATGATTCATACACTTTGTAAAAGTACAACAGGTATGAATCAACAAAATGCACCCTTAAGTACACTAGAGTTCACTAAATGTCTAGTAAAGACAGTTCTCTAATCTAGAGAATATTAGTTCAAATATGAAGATATAGTGAACAGATTTTCTGCATTCAAAATGCAAATGATAGGGAGATACTCTTCATTAAATATAGACTAGCAATCATAGAAATATAACACGGTAAGCATAGGAACCTGTACGAGTGGTATAGACACGTTCTTTCTGCAGAATCGGACTTCAGGCTATCTTCTCAAGAAGTAATTTTTCGTTTACCACATCCAACACAAATACATAGAATTCGTGTATTCTATTCTTAAATGATACAGGTAATAACATTTAAAATGCCATAACATCTTACCCTTAGACCCAGAAGGCACAGCACAGGTTTTTCTGTCCTGCCTTTTCTTCACAGCTCTTGCAGTCCTGGTTGCCTCACACGTGACTGCACCCTTGCGTAATGATGCACGCCACGAATTCCGGTCTCTGGCTTCAGTCTCCCAGGTGTCATGATGGATTCCAAAAGCATTCAATGAGATTTTCAGTGTCCTTTAAAGCGTTTCCTATGGCCGCCGGGGGAGCGTTTACCACAATGCAACTCGCTGTGAAACATTCGTTTAGGGAGACTGTGATCTGGCATGCGAATTAAGTGACCAGCCTAGCGAATCTGATTCTTCATTAGTAGAATGTGGATACTGGGCATGGACGCTCTTTCAAGGACTTCAGTGTCTGGGATCTTGTCTTGCCATTTAATCTTCAGTAGCTTCCTAAGGAAGACTGTGTTGAAGTGGTTTAATTTCCTAGCGTGTCGCTGATAAACAGTCCAGGTTTCACAGGCATATAGCAGTGTGGACAATACAACTGCTTTGTAGACTTTCAGCTTTGTTTGCAGGCTTATTCCATTTCTGCCCCATACATTCTTGTACAGTCTGCCAAAGGCCGCGCTGGCATTGGAAATTCTTGCATTCACTTCGTCATCAATTGTGGCAGCTTGTGACACAGTGCTGCCAAGATAGGTGAATTTGTCCACAACACTTAGTCTATGACCATTCACTTTGATATTCGGCACAGTGTGATTGTTCCCTGGCGCTGGCTGGTATATGACTACAGTCTTCTCCAAGCTGATATTGAGCCCAAAGTTGGCACAGGCATGTGAGAAAACTGAAACATTGTGTTGCATGTCTGTCTCTGAGTTGGCATATAGAGCGCAATCATCAGCAAACAGGAGCTCTCTGACGGTGTCGCTGTTAATTTTTGTTTTAGATTTCAGCCTTCTGAGATTGAATAACTTTCCATCCATACGGTAATTGATGTATATTCCGATGTCGTTGTTCTCGAAGGCATTCGTCAACATAACTGAAAACATGAGGCTGAACAGTGTTGGTGCCAGGACACATCATTGCTTCACCTCATTGGTGACAGGAAAGGGCTCAGACAGTTCACCATTTTCCTGTACTCTAGCCTGCATACCATCATGAAATAGCCGCACTATTTGGACACATTTTCGCGGACAGCCATATTTCGCCATAATCTTCCACAGTCCTTCTCAGCTGACTGTATCAAAAGCCTTGGTAAGGTCAATAAAAGTGGAGAACATTTCGCCGTTATGTTCCTGACATTTCTCTTGTAGCTGCTTTGCAGCGAATATCATGTCAACAGTTTATCGTTCTTTTCTGAAGCCACATTGACCCTCAGGAAGAAGACCTTGATCGAGATGGGCCATGAGGCGATTGAGAAGAATTCTGGCGAGTAACTTCCCATCAATTGAAAGCAAGAAGATGCCTCCGTGGTTGTCTCAGGATTGGCGGTTCCCTTTACGTTTGTAAAGGTGAACTATTGACGCGTCCTTGAAATCTTGTGGCATGATCTCGTTCACCCATATGTTTGTAAAGACTTGGTGAAGCTGCTCTGTTAGGACCGGCCCACCTGTCTTGTATAACTATGCTGGGATGGAGTCAGGACCAGGTGCTTTGCCGCTGAAGAGTTGCTTGATGGCTTTGTTTACTTCCACTATGGTTGGCATGTCATCAAGTGTATCATTAGTGGGAACTTGGGGAAAGTAGTTGATGGTTTCATCATCGAAGGAGGAAGTTGCATTTAAGATGTTGATGAAATGCTCTGCCCAGCGTTGAAGGATTTCTTTCTTATCGGTAACCAATGTTCCCCCATCTGCACTGAACAGGGGAACTATGCGTGGTGATGTAGGACCATAGACCGCTTTCAGTGATTCGTAGAAGTTTTTCATATCATGTCTGTCAGCAAAGCCTTGAATTTCATCACATTTGCTGCTCAGCTAGGAGTCCCGCATGTGCCAACGTTTCTGATGCACTACTCTCTGAATATTCTCAAAAGCATCGTTTTTTATGTTGACTTCGGGTCATTCAAATGTGCCTTGAGGAGAAGATGTTTCTCGGCCAGCAATTGGTTGGTGTCTTCAGAATTTTCATCAAACCAGTCTTTATGCTTTCGGGGGTGGGTGGGGTGGGGGGTGGGGGGTGGGGGGCTGGGCCCAGGATTTCCATAGCAATGGTGTAAATTATGTCCTTTAGGACTCTCCACTCTGTTTCTGCATCCTGATTAGCTGAAGCATTGGGTTTGAGGCGGTCTTCCAGCATATTTTCAAACGACAGCTGCATTTTCTTGCTGTTTAGGTGGGTGACGTTTAGAGGTGGTTGATGTGTATGTTTATTTTCGACATAATGGCCGAGTGACTAGAACGCCGGACTCTCACTCGGGAAACCCGGGTTCGATCCCTGGGTAAGGTGTGGGATTTTTTTTTTGTCGAGAGCAAATATAAAATCCTAACCTGCACAGTTCACGGCGACTGCACTAGCCAGCGGCCTTAATTCCCCGGGCTCAAAGACCCCTCTACCATACACCGCAGGGTACTATATTGGCAGTAAATGACAGTTGACAGAGACGATGGTCTGTACAACATTCGGCACCACACGTGGATCTTGTCACTCGAACGTCTTGTCTGTCACTCCTCCTGACGATGACATACTCAATGAGGTGCATGTGTTTCGAGCGAGGGTGCATCCACGATGTCCTATTTCTCATTGGAAGATGGAAAATTGTGTTGGTAATCGGGAGATCGTGTTCGGAACATGTCTGAAGGAGGAGGAGTCTATTGCTGTTACAATTTCCGGCTCCGTGCTTTCCAATAATGCCACTCCAAGAGGTGTTGTCCGTGCCTTACTCTGGCATTGACATCCCAAAGGAGTATAAATTAGCCTCCTTTGGGAACAGATGTTAATATATTGTGCAGGTCCTCATAGAACAGTGGTTCTCAACCGGTGGGGAATTCCCCCGTAGGGGGGAATTTTGGGGTTTCCAGGGGGGAAATGAAGATTATTTCAAGATCGCGTTAATACAAGAAGCGATTACTTGATATTGTTTTTCCCTTCATACTTTACGGTTCTGTACGTATCACCTTTCTGAAATTCATTTTATAACGTAAGTAGATCCGCAAATCACGTTTTATGTAGACGTCTAGACTTGTTTTAGTATGTGCTATTAAATTTAGCTTCAATTATTACGTATACTGTGTATGGGCAGGGGGGAATTTTTAGAGAGGAAATACGAAAGGGGGGGAATGACGTTCTAAAAATATGGTGAGGGGGGAATGACGTCCTAAAAATATGGTGAAGGGGGGAACGGGCCAAAAAAGGTTGAGAACCACTGTCATAGAACTTATTCTTGACATCGTCTTCATTGGTTATATTTGGTGCGTAGGCACTCACAATGGTTGCATGCTTCCTTCCGTTCAGCAGTTGCAACTTAATGGTCATAAGTCTGTCGTTTATAGCCCTTGGAAATCCAGCTAGTTTGCCAAACAGGGCCCACTTAATTGCAAATCCCACACCGGATTGGCTTCTTTCCTCGCTTTTCCTTCCACTACAGAAAAAGGTGTAGCCGGCACCTATTTCATAGATTTGGCCTTCTTCTTCAAGTCGTGTCTCGCTCAAGGCTGTAATGTCGATGTTGTACCTGCCTAGCTCTCTCCCAATCAGTGATGTTCGTCTCTCTGGACCCGACGCGCCGTCTCTGTCAAGTAGGGTGCGTACATTCCAAGTTCCGATTGTTTAGGGAATATGTTTGCTCTATTAGCTTTACCTGTTTTTTTATTTGTTTGTATGTCGACCGCAGTATAGGGTACCCACCAACCGCGGCTAGCTGGTTAGGTAATGATGGAGCAGACAATGTTTAGGGCACTTTCTCTAGCCTCTTCCTCATGCCATGGAGGTGAGCAGTGTGTTCCTATAGAGAGAGAGAGCTGCTCAGTCGCTCAGGGGGATGCCGAATCCCACTGCTGCTCCGGTCAGTAGAAGTCGACCATATGGCCTGAGTCGCCTGTGTGCAGGTCTGCGACTACGGCTGCCAGGGTACCCACGCCTGCCGCTTCGCAGCTCGCCCATCGCCACAGGGCTTGAAGGTGATATATGATGTTGGATGAAGAATGACTTGTGCGATGAACTGGATTAAAGTGAGGAAGAGTTGTGCAATTAAAAGTGAGGAATAGTTACGCAATCGACCTCACTCTCTCGCCTGAGTCCATCTGAGTCCAGTGGCAAGACAAGTCAAGACGACTGGAGACAAATACAGGTGAAGTAGATGACCACGGCGCTGTACGTGCCTTGCCGTGCTCATTAAGTTCCACAACGCTTTGCAGGTAAACGCCATCTTCCCCGTTGAATCACGATTTATCCTACGTCTTATTCATATAGTATAAACTTTTGACATTGGTCATCATGTCTGTCCACAAAGATCTGACTTGGTCAATGTCAATAATGATTGATATCATGATGTCAAACTGTCAAGCATCGTCTCTGTCGGTTTCCCATGCCTCTCCACTGTGGCATGATGTCTTCAGACGTTCGCATCCCCAGTCCATTTACATTTCTCAATACTCAGTAGTTAACCACGTAAGCCGTCGTAGATTCTGGATCGAGAGAGGGTAGATGAATGGTGGGGACTCAATTTGATTGGGTAACCCTTTGGCTGGTAACGCTCCTTAATACATAATTAGCCCGCCAGTCGAAGCCTTGATTCCATCCCGTAAGGACGTGTTCAAGATGCAGTGGTAGAATTTGCCCAAAAGCATTCTTTAGGATGTGGTCATCTGCACCTAGGTACCTAAATCATTTAATATGTTATGTGTAAACCTGATGAAGTGAGAGAGAGACGAATGGCCGAGTATTTTCTTGAGAAAATGTAAAAAGAAGACAGGACTTCGGTACAGTGACTCTAAAACTGCCGCTCAAAACCTGTCATGTCTACCGCAGTGAAACATTCTTACCATGTCTATTGTCTGTCTGATTTGATGATTTGCATATGCTTATGACTGTAAACCACGCTCAATGCATATGGCAAAACCTTTGTGCGCTCTGAACATTCGTTGAGTGCCTATCATGACCATTCTTAACCAAACTGTACATCGCTCTTGAGAGTTACCTTTGGCAGTTATGTTTCAGAATGTGTGATGCTATATACTGCATGTAATTTCTCCCTTATAATGGCTGAGAATGTTTGAGTGAATGAGATGATAATTATATAATTAACTTCTCATATTTGTAAAAGTAAAGACACTTATCAAATCTATGTTTGCAGATGAATACATGGGAAGGCTCATGCTATTTGTCAGGGAAAATTCATGTTTTCTTTTATTATGTGTATTCCACATGTGAAAGCATTTCTAGTGCATGATTTCTGCCATACAATGCCTACTTCTTGGTGCTTAATCACACTGTCTGTTCTCATGGTACACCGGTCCCTGTGATCTACTCATTGTGAGAATTTCCAAGATAATTGTGTGAAGCTGCCTCTGATTGGGAGTATGTGCCTATGACTTCACGGTTTTGGGGATGAACCTGGAGAAAGGATATCACCCCAAACCCCCAAATAAAATTGCACTTCATCATCAGTGAGAGGCGGGTGTTCGAATATCACACTCCTTTTCCCCTCCCATTCCTCTCTGAATCTGTGATAGTACTGTATAACTGTGACAATGGTTCAATAGATGTAAAACACACGTTGTGCCTTTGTTTATTAACAGAGATTGAGGAAGATGGGGGAGGCCTTTCAATTACCAGGACAACTCCAGGGAAGTCCTGAGCTCTAGCTTCAACTCCAGCTGAAAAGTCAGACTCCAAAAAGACCAAAATGAACAACAGGTTGCAAAGATTCAGCCTGAATCCACTAATTCTGGCCTATACAGATGGCACTGAAGAAAAGTCTTTCTTAAAAGCCTAAGACAGGGATACTCTCCAATTTTGTAAAAGCTCCAGGCTATATCTTCAAGATAAATTCAAGAAGAAACCTTAAGAGGAGAGATCACCTGGTTTTCAGCATGTCACTACTGGCTAAGAGTGGACATTAAAGGTGCACTTGGAGCAGACTATATCACAGTTATTATTAATATTGGCTGAAAGCTAAAGGAGCAGAAGTTAATACATAGAGCAAATTCCCAAAAATGGATTAGTGATAAGTCGGTGTGGTGATTCAATTACATCAGAAAATGTTGTGGGAGATAGACTGGCAGAGAAGAATGATGGGACATAATAGTTTTTAGATCTTCATCTACTGAAAAGTAAAACTAATCCCAAATTATCAACTTTGCGAACAGTCTACTCACCCTTCGGAAGGACATGTTTGTCACTTGCTTCGGACTAGTCAAAGTGGGGAATAGCCTGAACTGGAAAACTTTATGGGGAAAGCTGAAACCTGAGACATTCCCAACACCTTCATTGGTGCTAAAAGACGGTACACGGATCAGTATAGCAGTGTCTCCCTATACTTGTGCCCGGCTATAAGTTTATCATGTGTTTTCCTCATTTGACGGTTGGAAAAGTGATAGCATGATTAGTTAAAGTGTTGTGGTGTAGGATAACCTATGGTGTAGAGATGTGAAGGAGGAGGGTTTATTTAGATTGATGTTTCTGTGGGGATATTGAGTGATGTGTTTGCGTTTTCATAGATAATGTCACTATAATTTGCATATAAACATATTTGAGATGTAAATTGTAGGCAGAATATGAAGCCTGAGTCTTCACTTGACCTCATCAGACATTAATAAAGTATTAGTAGTAAGAGAACAGTTTTTGAGATACATGTCTCTGTGATTGTCTTGTACATTGTTGAGAAAGAAATGTCCAACTGGTGTCAAGCATCTTCATGGTGACTGTTACTCTACTGTTGTGGTTGGTTACAGAGATTGTGAAAGTCTGTGTGGTTGTTGTCAAGTATCTTCCATGATGTATTACTTGTCTAACCTGTTGGTGTGATCATTCTTTGTGAATGTTTGTCCAACTGTTGTCAAGATCTTCTCATGTTGATGTCTTGTTCAACCAGTGTAGAATACAGTCATTGTTGTTTATGTTCACTACAATGGTACAATTGTCAATGTGATCATTTGTCCAAGTGTCTTGTGTCACTTGAAATAAGTAATGAGATCAAAAATGAGGTTGGCGATCAGAGCACAGTCAGCTGGAAGATGAGAGAACTGCTTTCATTGGTTACTGTGGCTAACTGCCAAGATCTCTATATCTATATATGGCCTAGAAGAGAAATCATCTATAAATAATTCTGTGTAGAACTTAACTTAGGTCTAATTTCTCACAGTGGGGGTACTCGATGAGCCAAAATTCTGAATGGTTTCTCTACAAGGGTTATGCGAGAATAAATATCAATACCTCTAGACAATACTTGCTGTTACTAACCTGTATCTTTTATAGAGAGATATACTATATAGAACTTCACTCATTGGAACTTCTGTAATTCTCTATAAACCCACAAAAAAACCTCACATGTTGGGGCCTCATATCCGCGATTGAACCCCGGGAACACCCCTAAAGGTGATCACATGTTGTGGACCCGTATCCGCGACTGGACTCCGGGAATAACCTGCTAAAGGGGATCACATATTGTGGACTAATATAGGCAATTAGAACTCTGGGAACACCCCTCAAGGTAATCACATATTGAGTGCTCTATGCACTAATTGAACCCTGGGAATACCTTTTATGGGATTCACATAACGAGGTCTGATGACTCGGGATGTAAACTATGGGTATGCCTTGTCTGGGACTCCTGTGGGGAATATCTATGTTTGTATTAGAATCAGGGAGTAACCTCTCGCAAAATTAAACCTATTGCTTAGAGTTTTATGATGTGGGTAATGGATCTCGTCACATAAATGTGGACAAAAGGTCCAGATGTTTAAACCCACAAGTAAATCTCGGGGGGTGGTTGTTTCATCAATGGTGGTAATATTGCATGTATCACTGTTCACAAATGTCACATTGTACAATGTAGTTGAACAAAAATGTTAATTATCTTATGGGTCAACATGTTTGATATACCCATGATAATGTTGTGTTTCAAGATGGGCTGATGAAATAGACTGTCAATGATGTTGTTTAATTTTGTGCATACTGTGTTCACTATGAGTATCAAAGGTACCTGAGAACCAGAAGACACAAATTATTTTTAAATAACATAGACAGCTAATTTCAGGATAAATTTGATTTTTCTTGAGATAAATTAAGACACTTTATCCAGGGAATTAATAGGGGGCCTACTCCATTTTCTAACTTATTGGCTAGCATGGGAGAAAGGGGAATTAGTGTATTTACATTTTAATATCACTGCATCACATCATATAATGGGTACTTAATTCCTCAGTCCCCATAACATGTTGGCAACACTGAGAGCAGAGAGTGTGAACCCTGATGGAAAAATTGGGCAACCATTAAGACACCTCACTAACCATCTCTCTCAGTATAGTCAGTATTCGTACCGGCTAATGTGCAGTGTCGATTCGACATCTGGGTTTATTCTTCAGTTGTGTGACCCTGTCAGTGGCCCTGATCAAGCTACTGAGCGTGAGCACAATTGAATCTCCAGGAGAAAACATCCTTATCAACTCAGTCACTTGCCATTCCTGATTTAGTGGTATTCTTAAGCGTATTTGATACGTGATGGACGAAATGAAGGGAAGATTCTACCTGATGTCATGGTCAGTCATTCATGACCTGACCACAGTCTGGTGTCTATAAGACATTAGTCTATTGTTCGATGGTGTGATCTCTGGTGTACTAGGATCCAAGTCACTAGGAGTGAACTCATTGAATCTCCAGGAAGGCCATCAAAATAACTGGACCCCTAACCATTCATATGGAAGTGGAGAGCGTACGCAAAGTTATGTGTCTAGGAAATGATGGATAACCAACCTGATGTAATTGGCGTATCATACGACTAGGAGCATAACGTGGACAACCTGAAAAATTTCATGAAGAGATAAAACAGGATCCGTCTCCGACGTCTGCCGTCAATTCATCCTCAGTTGAGAAAGCGTTTCTGCCTGGAAAATGGTGGAGATTAAAGGACGGACAAAGTTGAGAGTGACTGATGTCCTTCTCCTTTTTCATTCTCAATGGGAAGATATTTCTGCCTGGAAAAAAGGTAGGAATGTAGCTCAGTTCTAGACAAGAGCAAAGTCTGTGATGGAATGGACTAATAAGGATTACTGTTCTTAAACAGTTAACTCTTATATGGTAGAGATCACTGCAACTCCAGCAGTTGACACTCTATACACAACGAAAGATCAGTTTCAAACAGCTGACTCCTTTCAAGATAAAGATCTCTGCAAGTTCAGCAGTCGACTATTTATATAATAAGAACCATGCATTCCGCAGTGGAATCTTATATTATTACTGATCTGCGAGATGTCTTCACAAGACCTGGCCAGTCCTATCCTCAAAGTCAGTAAAATTGCTTCAAAAAAAATTCCAGTCAATATTGGGATCTATGAAGCTATACCCACATAATCACACCCCTTCAAAGGTGGCTGTGATAATGACGGACTTCTCTATGGCTGAGAAGAAACGCCTTATTCGCCAAAAATTAAACGTTTGCTCATGTGGGAGAGAAAGAACGGATACTCCAGCCATTCAAAAGCATTTAGCTAGAGAGTTGCTGAAAACAAGTTGGAAATTCCACCTGGGATTCTAGCCTAGTGGATGTTAGTATAACTACATCTACAAATTCGGTTGCTACGTTAGAAAATAGAGCAACTAAGGAGAGAAAATGCTGTCACTTCTCACAACAAATCAAAATAGAGGCCTAACGGAATGAGGAAATCTCAACCAATAAGTGCACCTCTAAATCTATGGTAAGACTACAGAAATAAGTCAAGGAAATATAATGGGAAATTGCTACTATCTGCAAACACAAGAGGCTTATTGGAAAGGTAGACCCTGTGTCCAACGCTAACCAAATCTGCACTTAGTAGATTTTAGTCTTAAGTTCTGCAGCGGCTGCTATACAGTTCACCCGGAAGTGATTGTTTTTGCTCCGGTGATGATCAAAAATTTTAACCCAGTTCCAAATGCCAAGATTACTGTTGGAGAAAGTGTTCAGTTAAATACACTCTCACGGGATTATCATTCTCCAGAGGCGAGAGGAAGAATGAAGTTCTGATAAAGATGAAAAGTGAGAGACATATGGAATTATACCACTCTCATCAAACATCTGGAAGGTGGTTTAATTGCAAAGCCATTACTTCTCATAATGAATCTCAAGGGTACTCATGCTTTGAAAGTGTGGGACTCTGAGATATCATTCATCATGGACAGGAAAAATAGCATGGAGATTGACTGTGGAGCATTGTCAGAAATGAGTTGGAGAGCAGTTCACTGATAATTGTGGTCATAACTCTTCATACTTCCAGTGACTAAATGGAACTTCATGCAGGACTAACTTCATGGTCTTTGCAGATGCCACCAAATTCATGACTGTGAATATTGGAGCAGATTTTTCTTAAAAAAGGAAAAGTCAATTGGTTCCATATGCACAGCTCTTGTTGGAGTAATGGGAGATGAGTAAATGATGACACCACTTAAAGGATCTGGGAACTGTGAACGCCTGACCTATCAGTCATTGTATCCATGACAGTTTTTATGGGGAGGCTATGTGGCATGATGTCTTCAGACGTTCGCATCCCCAGTCCATTTACATTTCTCAATACTCAGTAGTTAACCACGTAAGCAGTCGTGATACCCTAACTAAAAATAGAATCGTAGATTCTGGATCGAGAGAGGGTAGATGAATGGTGGGGACTCAATTTGATTGGGTAACCCTTTGGCTGGTAACGCTCCTTAATACATAATTAGCCAGCCAGTCGAAGCCTTGATTCCATCCCGTAAGGACGTGTTCAAGATGCAGTGGTAGAATTTGCCCAAAAGCATTCTTTAGGATGTGGTCATCTGCACTCCAGGTACCTAAATCATTTAATATGTTATGTGTAAACCTGATGAAGTGAGAGAGAGACGAATGGCCGAGTATTTTCTTGAGAAAATGTAAAAAGAAGACAGGACTTCGGTACAGTGACTCTAAAACTGCCGCTCAAAACCTGTCATGTCTACCGCAGTGAAACATTCTTACCATGTCTATTGTCTGTCTGATTTGATGATTTGCATATGCTTATGACTGTAAACCACGCTCAATGCATATGGAAAAACCTTTGTGCGCTCTGAACATTCGTTGAGTGCCTATCATGACCATTCTTAACCAAACTGTACATCGCTCTTGAGAGTTACCTTTGGCAGTTATGTTTCAGAATGTGTGATGCTATATACTGCATGTAATTTCTCCCTTATAATGGCTGAGAATGTTTGAGTGAATGAGATGATAATTATATAATTAACTTCTCATATTTGTAAAAGTAAAGACACTTATCAAATCCATGTTTGCAGGACTGCATTGCACTGTAGAAATTAACCTAGTGTCTGTCAGATGAATACATGGGAAGGCTCATGCTATTTGTCAGGGAAAATTCATGTTTTCTTTCATTATGTGTATTCCACATGTGAAGGCATTTCTGGTGCATGATTTCTGCCATACAATGCCTACTTCTTGGTGCTTAATCACACTGTCTGTTCTCATGGTACACCGGTCCCTGTGATCTACTCATTGTGGGAATTTACAAAATAATTGTGTGAAGCTGCCTCTGATTAGGAGTATGTGCCTATGACTTCACGGTTTTGGGGATGAACCTGGAGAAAGGATATCACCCCAAACCCCCAAATAAAATTGCACTTCATCATCAGTGAGAGGCGGGTGTTCGAATATCATACTCCTCTTTCCCCTCCCATTCCTCTCTGAATCTGTGATAGTACTTTATAACTGTGACAATGGTTCAATAGATGTAAAACACATGTTGTGCCTTTGTTTATTAACAGAGAATGAGGAAGATGGAGGAGGCCCTTTTCAATTACCAGGACAACTCCAGGGGAAGTCCTGAGCTCTAGTCTTCAACTCCAGCTGAAATGTCAGACTCCAAAAAGACCAAAATGAACAACAGGTTGCAAAGATTCAGCCTGAATCCACTAATTCTGGCCTATACAGATGGCACTGAAGAAAAGTCTTTCTTAAAAGCCTAAGACAGGGATACTCTCCAATTTTGTAAAAGCTCCAGGCTATATCTTCAAGATAAATTCAAGAAGAAACCTTAAGAGGAGAGATCACCTGGTTTTCAGCATGTCACTACTGGCTAAGAGTGGACATTAACGGTGCACTTGGAGCAGACTATATCACAGTTATTATTAATATTGGCTGAAAGCTAAAGGAGCAGAAGTTAATACATAGAGCAAATTCCCAAAAATGGATTAGTGATAAGTCGGTGTGGTGATTCAATTACATCAGAACCTGTTGTGGGAGATAGACTGGCAGAGAAGAATGATGGGACATAATAGTTTTTAGATCTTCATCTACTGAAAAGTAAAACTAATCCCAAATTATCAACTTTGCGAACAGTCTACTCACCCTTCGGAAGGACATGTTTGTCACTTGCTTCGGACTAGTCAAAGTGGGGAATAGCCTGAACTGGAAAACATTATGGGGAAAGCTGAAACCTGAGACATTCCCAACACCTTCATTGGTGCTAAAAGACGGTACACGGATCAGTATAGCAGTGTCTCCCTATACTTGTGCCCGGCTATAAGTTTATCATGTGTTTTCCTCATTTGACGGTTGGAAAAGTGATAGCATGATTAAAGTGTTGTGGTGTAGGATAACCTATGGTGTAGAGATGTGAAGGAGGAGGGTTTATTTAGATTGATGTTTCTGTGGGGATATTGAGTGATGTGTTTGGGTTTTCATAGATAATGTCACTATAATTTGCATATAAACATATTTGAGATGTAAATTGTTGGCAGAATATGAAGCCTGAGTCTTCACTTGACCTCATCAGACATTAATAAAGTATTAGTAGTAAGAGAACAGTTTTTGAGATACATGTCTCTGTGATTGTCTTGTACATTGTTGAGAAAGAAATGTCCAACTGGTGTCAAGCATCTTCATGGTGACTGTTACTCTACTGTTGTGGTTGGTTACAGAGATTGTGAAAGTCTGTGTGGTTGTTGTCAAGTATCTTCCATGATGTATTACTTGTCTAACCTGTTGGTGTGATCATTCTTTGTGAATGTTTGTCCAACTGTTGTCAAGATCTTCTCATGTTGATGTCTTGTTCAACCAGTGTAGAATACAGTCATTGTTGTTTATGTTCACTACAATGGTACAATTGTCAATGTGATCATTTGTCCAAGTGTCTTGTGTCACTTGAAATAAGTAATGAGATCAAAAATGAGGTTGGCGATCAGAGCACAGTCAGCTGGAAGATGAGAGAACTGCTTTCATTGGTTACTGTGGCTAACTGCCAAGATCTCTATATCTATATATGGCCTAGAAGAGAAATCATCTATAAATAATTCTGTGTAGAACTTAACTTAGGTCTAATTTCTCACAGTGGGGGTACTCGATGAGCCAAAATTCTGAATGGTTTCTCTACAAGGGTTATGCGAGAATAAATATCAATACCTCTAGACAATACTTGCTGTTACTAACCTGTATCTTTTATAGAGAGATATACTTTATAGAACTTCACTCATTGGAACTTCTGTAATTCTCTATAAACCCACAAAAAAACCTCACATCCACCCCTCTAACTTTCTCATTGTCACTACTTCCTCTAAATTTCTACTTATCATGACATGTCAAAATAATGTGGGCTGTCCTTCTTTGATATGAGTAACCAGTTCTCTTTGCGAGTTAACTTCTTCCAAGATATATTTATTATTCTGTGTATCCGTCCAAATGTTCTCATCACGCTTCTATAAACCACATCTTTCCAGCTTCTATACAATTGCAGAATTGTCTGCCAGTTGTCCATGTTTCGCTTCCATACATCAGCATTTGTTGGATATTTATGTTTTATTTTTGTATTTGCTGCTTTGAACTCAAGCGTAGTCCATACACATGCTATTACTTCTAGTGCACTGGACTGATTTTTGCGTGTGGATTAGCTTAACCTACTACCAGTATTCCACGCGATCAGACGAACTCACCGCGACTTCTCAGATACTTGTAATTTAATCCCAATGTCAAGGACGAGAAGTCAACATGTTAGTCCATCGGCTCGATATAGATCTCAAGAACTATTTTTCTCACAACGATTGGCACAGATATAAATATACATTTAGTTAAATGCTGCCTTGTCTAGGTTATTTTACAGACAGTGTTTTAAATATACCTTTCATCTCTTGGTATTAAAGATCCTAAAATTAAAATATGTTGACTTGTTTCAAAGAGTCACCATTCACTGTGGTGTGGAGTTGAAAGTTTTTAGCCGTGAGTTCTAAGATGGCTGATAAGGCCTATTTTGGCTCCAAAGGTTCTTTGACAATTTGGGCAAAGCATACTTGACATTCCAGGAGGAGGATCTCCAGAAGTGGATTTTGTTTGAACACTCTTGGATATCCGACAATGCTACGGAGTTCGTGCACTGTGCTGATATTTTCATTGTGGTATCTATGGAGAAAGTTTGCAGCACTTATGTTGTCAATCAATTAAAGTAATTCTTTACAAATGAAATCTAACCAACTGTAATTGCGGCTATTTTAGATCTGGAAAGATGCACAATTGCCTGGTTCTAACGATCGGGTTTTCACAGTTGGTCATATTATGGTTATCAGTTGAACATCATCTCGAAGCTACAGGACTGCTGTATGTAATACACAGAAAAAGCAATTACTGGGAAAGACTTGCGGCCATTGACATAGTAGTATGAATGCATTAACAGCTTTATAGACCACGGCTCACAGTGAAGAACGGAAATAGGGGATTTAAGATGACACACTTGACAACATGAAAAGTGAAAGCTACAAACACACCTCCTGTATGAGTGTCGATCAACACATATCACTTTATGTATATTCATAAGTGCCATTAACAGCTGCGCTTTGTAAACAAATTTAAAAAAAAAACACCAAAGAAATAGTTGTTCACTGTTAACAAGCGCTAGTTTCGAGAAATGTGTGCGTGCGTTTTTGTATTTGTGTGTGTGTAAAATGAGCACAGATTCCACATAGACCATTCTATTACACTGGATTGTTTGAAAGTGTGAAAAGGCGTTAAGGCTGTACTTTTTGTTTTTTAAATTTGGATACTTCAAGGCGAATATGTTCATCCGTGCCCCAGACAAGGAAATTTCTTACAATGAAACACTCTGGGTATATGCAGCTAGTACTATATTGTTAAACTTCTCAGCACTCCATGAATGATATGATAAATAATCCATCCAAGGGCTTTATTTCCCAATGAATATATTGGTGCCCATTGCAAACTGGCTACACCTGGTAGTCCATGTCAAAGAAACTTATAATCTTCCTTGGAAAGTGGATTCCAACACGTGATTACCGGACAGAAAGGAAAGCACTCTATCCACTCCAACAACCGTTTAAGTAAAGGACACCCAAACAAAAAATAAAAAAAGAAGCTTGCAGTTACTGGGAAAAGTATATTATGTATACAGAAGCACTGATCAGCTTACTATTATCTTTACTAGTATTTTTGCATATCCTTTTTACAGGACCAGCGACCGATTTGGTAGCAGACCGTGTCGCGCAGGGGTTTTAACGTTTTGGTATGGTAGCCGGTCGTTCAGAAAGCAATATCAAACTACTGAACGTAAAACTTGCCAAGATATCCACAACAGCAGTACAATGCTGATGTTGACAGCGATGTCCTGTAAATAGAATGTGCAATAAAAAAAAAAGTAGTGAGTGATGGGGATTCAATAGACAGGCTGCGGATAATATCAACAATGTTCTGGAAATCGCCTGGGAAGGACAGAAGACGAATAAAGTAATTAGTCACATAAAACTCCATATATTGTGACCTGGAATATGCGACCGTCTAAAACAGCACATCGCTATTGAAGTATCTGTCACTTTTCAATGTATCCATCTTGTTATCAATCACTAGAGTCCAGTAATTCCAGGCTGGACAGCAGCTACATACTGTAATTAATGTAAAAGTAAAGAACAATTGCACACGCTCTACAGCACAATTGGGCATAAAGCCACTAAATACAGTCATTCAAGTTGTTAGGTTAATAATATTGAAACCAAGTCATGAAATGATCAACATATTTATGCGCAATGTTTACGAAGAGATACGTGTGCCTGGTCTATTCTTTTATATTTTATGAACGCAAGATTACTTCACCACAATGCCCACGTCTAAACGAAAAATCGTGCGAAAAATGCATCGATAATTAGTGCTCATGTGATAATAAATGAAAATGTTCGCTGAGGAATTGATACTTTCCAACATAAACCCTATACCCCCAATGACACATAATAAATCTTTATATTTCCCGTAGACAGAAAATTCTGGTTCAAAGCACATGGCGATGAAAATGATACTGATTGGTACAAAGCAAGCAATAAATAGAGTTGATATTAAAACCACCATCTTAGCAACCTTCTGGTTGCGGTTGGAAATATTATCACCCTGTGTTGTATTTGCAGACACCTTCCGCCATTCTGTATTGATACGTAATTTCACAACAAGGATGACAGTGCACACAAGAATGACAACAAAAGAACTATAGGGAATGAAAATGTTGTTGATGGCGTACGAAAACTTGTCGACTGTTTCCCTGTCTTCGGTGAAAGTTAAGCCAATCATGGATTTGTTTCTTTCAGGGTAAAACTTCTCCTCCAGGCGGTTCACAACGTAGACAGGTGCCACGCTAGCAATGAGCACTATGAAGACACATGCGATGGTAATGGACAGTCTTTTTGGAGTCACAATACTCTTGACCTGTTAGATATACAAGAATAATCACAAGTACAAGAGAACTGTTGTTGACTATGTTAGTTATCTGTAAGATAAACAAGAATAACCACGAGTACAAGTGCAATGTGTTAGTTATATGTAAGATAAACAAGAATAAAAACGAGTACAAGTGCAATGTTGTTGACTATGTTATTTATCTGTTAGACATACAAGAATAACCACGAGTACACGAACAATGTTGTTGACTATGTTAGTTATATGTTGGATATACGAGCCTAATCACTAGTACATGAACAATGCTGGTGACTATGTTATTTATCGATTAAATGAGCACTAATAACCACTAGGACACGAACACTGTTGTTGACTATGTAATTTATCTGTTGGACATACAAGAATAACCATGAATACACTATCAATCCAAAACAATGTATTACCTTTGTGAATATAAACACATAAGCCACATACAATATGTTCCACAATTTATTGCCTGTCATATTGTCAGGTGCATACTGCAATGTTACATATCATCTTAAGTGAATATATGAATAATATTTAATCTAAAACATTTAAAACACAGTCATGGGTATTGTTCTAGTGTGAAACATCTGTTATCACCGAGGTAAGGTCACATCTTCAAGGAACTGTATTAGCAGTGAGAAACCACCCCGATCCCTATTTTATCCGTAAAAGAATCCTCGTTCATACTACTACTGATTTCGTGCACTGTGCTAAGATTCTTTTCTGTCATCTGTGGGAGGAAAGTGTATCAATTATGGGATATACCTTTACTATGCTTATAATCCTTGTCAGTAACCAATACCTACCTTTCAAAACAAGCGTGCTTCTAAAATGTCCAACGCCTATAATGCTAAATTCATCTAACTTTATTTTAGAACAACAAATATATAGGACTCCCTGGCCACTATTTTACGACGTTGTTCGTATTCCTTTATATCCAAGTGGGGATAACATCTGCGCGAGATTCGGCAGCGGATCGCGCCGCGCTGGTAATTTACGTGGGTATGTGAGTCTGTCGTTCAGAAAGCATTGGCAATCTACTGAACGTAAAACTTTCCTAGTACATCAACAGCAGCTGAGAAATTCTGACGTTTATTGAAACGTCCTGTAATGGATTCACAACATTCCCCCCCCCCCCCCCCCCCCCCAACCAAAAAAAAAAAAAAAAAAAAAACATTTCAAACAATATTAAAAGTACATAAAGCAAAAACCTTCAATGGCGCTGTAATACACAAACACCTCTCCAGTGTGATAATGGCAGTCATACAGCCGGTTATGCGTGTGAAAGTTGTGTGCGGTATTCCACCTGTCAGGTAAGAAATTTCTATAGGGTCAAAGGGTAGCTCAGCCTCACTGAGAGATGGAGTGAAAGAGAGGCTTTCGATAATCATTGTCAAAAGGCATCCCAAATCCGAGATGGCCAGACCTGTAAAAGGAAAGAGAACAGTGTTTTAAAAAGGTATTAAAATTAACCGATGCTTCCCAGAGCAGGCAGTGTGTACTTTAGGCTGTGTATGTAGATTGGCGATATGCAAGCCAAACGATCTTTATCATGGTATGTAACATTTTTGTTCAGTGAAGTCAAAAGTGGGCAATCTTCTATTCCTTCATGAGATTGGCCATACATATACATGTACTGCATTTCAACTGCCATTAAGGGAGTCTCTGTGGCGAAGTGGTCAAGCCGTTTGACTCGTGCTCCGAAGGTTGTGGGTTCTATTCCGGGCCGCGCGCTTCGGTTTACGAGTTAAATGTTTCGGAGACTCCTGTGGGTCGTCGCTAAAAGCTACGGAGTTCGTGCTTTGTGCGACGCTTTCCACGCTGCGGAAAAAGCCGGAGCCATATGGGATAAAACCCGGTGCAATGAAGTCGACCCTGTCGACTTTTAAGCGACTTTTTTAACTGCCATTAAGTTGTGGCAGAGCAAAAAACACTAACAATAAGATAACTTTACAAAATGCATTAACATTCCCCCCCCCCTTTTATTTTTCATCCCACTTTTAATCGTCTCAAAGTTTCTTGTCCGGAGCAAACAATGGCTGCCCTGACTTTTATTTGATATGTTATTGGCGCTGCTTATGCCTACTACCATACACCTACAGTAAGTAATTATAATTGTCATGTCAAAAAATTACTGTTAGTGAGTCATATATTATTGTTTATTGAACATTACCCATGCGTTGTATGCATATTGTTCTGTTGTTATCGTTGTCTAATATTAGCTTCATAAGTGATGTATGTATGACATAATGTGCGACAGAAGAAAGATAAGGAGGGCAGAATGTCAGACATGTTAGCGCGCCCATTTCTTAAACCTTTGAGAATAAAGTGTGTTCATTCGATCATTTGTAATGGTACTTTATTTTTAATTCACCCCAAACAAAACAAAAAAAAAGGCATCCCTTGCAGGGCCTCATTTGCATAGGTCCAGCAATAACTTCCGGTTAAGTGCTCGGTGGACTGCTGGAACGATCGATGGATGGTTTGTTAGTTTTTTGGGCAAGTAGAGCCTTCACTGTCGTCGGAGTACGGTGTCGACAGTGAGGGCCCTAAAGGCCTAAAAATCCGACGACAATGAGGGCCCTGCGTGCCTAAAAACTAACAAAACATCCATCGATCGGTCCAGCAGTCCACCGAACACTTAACCTGAAGTGATTGCTGGACAGATGCAAATGAGACCCTGTAAGGGATGCTTTTTTGTTTGGGGTGAATAAAAAATAAAGTACCTTTGTACTTATAGTTGTTGGACACATTTTATGACTTCTTTATTTCTACAGATTTTCTTAGTCACTTCTGCCAGTATTCTTCATAGAATGTTCATTTCTCTATTCCACCTTTTCTGTTTATAAACTATCCATGCGCAATCCTCATTCTCAAGATGTATTGTACGTGTGTGTGCGCGCGCGCGAAATCGCGGTATGTGCAGTGTGTATGTGTGTGTGTGTGTGTTTTGTGTGTGTGTGTGTGTGTGTGTGTAGATAAGATACCAAGTGAAATTTGCAGCTTTCTATGCTTCACGTTTGTTATCTACAACACTACGATATTTTCTTAACACGCGTCTAAAACCACACACATAAACATTGTTCTAATAAAATGTGGACAAAAAATAATGAAGGCGCGTCACCTTCTGCTGCCCGTTGTCACAAATTGGAGCATTAGCCCTCAGCAACACACTGGAATACCGCCAATATTTCGCTAACTACACTGACCTTCCTTCGTATTCTCCCAATAGTAAAATCTTGCCGGTCTCTATGGCCGAGGGGTTACACCACTTTCTCCGTAATCCCGTTTATCACGCAGAGTCTCTTAGCGGGCGAGAACTGGGAGCGGTTCGTCCCCCGCTGGTGACTTGCGGGATAACTGAGCCGGCCGCTCAGAAAGCAATGGAAAACTACTGGGCGTAATCTTGCCAAGAAATCAACAGACAGCTGAAAGATGCTGCTGTTGACAGCGATGTCCTGTAAAAGGATATGCGAATTTAAAAACAAAATAAAAGTAAAATCTGTGCCTAATTCTATTCTCTGTGTGTTTATATGTCTCCGACTATTCGTTTGCCGGGTAGGTTACAGGAAGAGGACGTTCAAGTTATACTATTGCCAGATTTTCTTGGGGTGTTCATTCATTCAGTCATTAGTACGTCCTTTGCAGAACCTGGCTCCCATAACAACCGTCCCGAAAACTTCTCGGTCATGAGCAAGTTGTCCCGCTTCCGATACATCCATCTGGACATCATCTGCCACATCCTGCACCCATCTACTCTTTGGTCTTCCCCTTTCTCTATTCCCGGGCATATACCCCTCAATGAATGTTATCTTCAAACTTTTATGACGTTTCAAGTGACCAAATTATTTCAGTTGTCTTTGATTTATCGTCTTTAGTAGCCAAACTTCTTCAATATTCAGCTCTTGTTGTGTGGATGCATTTGTTATTTTCTGTATCCAAGATATTCTTAGGCCGGCTGCCTGGCCGAGGGATTAGCAGCTCTCTCCGTTAATCCCGAATACTCTCGTAGTCAACGTGAGCGGACGAGAATTAGAAGTGGTTCGAGTCTCGCTAGTGACTTATGAGAGTATGCAGCCGGTCGCTCAGAAAGCCGTGGCGTGCTGATGAGCGTAATCTAGCCTAGGAATCAACAATACAGCTGAAAGATGCTGGTGTTGACCGCAATATCCTGAAACAGGATGGAAACGCGGGAAAAAAAAATATATTCTTAGAACCCGTCTAAATGGGTATGTGTATTCAACGACATTTTTGCGTTGTTCAGATTGTTAAGTAAGTGTCCAGCTCTAACAGGCGTATGTTGCAATGGGAAATATGCATGCTCTTAACAAATATCTAATGTTTGTAGTTCTATCTGTCGCACGCCATATCTCGGGGTGTGTCGCATCCAATACCTGCGCCTTTCTCTTACTTCGCTGAAATAAGTCAAACTTTATCAGTAAACAACGCATTGGTTATTCTGTCATACAAGTTTAAACCTTCTGGTCTGGGCATGCACCATGTAATGGATGCTTGTAGTTTATTTGTAATTGTTTTAGTCGTTCACTGGGAGAGAGACAGTCTCTTAACTAGCTAATGACAAGAATACACGACGAGACCATCCCTTCATTTGTCTCCAGTTCACTATTATATAGAAAACGCATAACAAGACATATGACGTCTGTTAGAATATCACCTTCATTATGTGCCATGGCTCACGCGATCATGTTCCTCCACAAACACATGCTGTCTGTATTGTTGATAAGTTCATCTTCTGTTTTCATGTCACTTTGGTCAATCCATTCAGTATTTTCCCAGCCTGTAGACATATGTCGTTAACACTTTTATCTTCAATGTTGTTACAACCCTCTACTGATTCATTCTAGCATCTCATAATGTGACCAAGGATGTCACATATGTTTTGTTTTTCCTTACACAAGTAGATAAATGTATGTGCAAATTCTCCTATAGCAATAGTTAGATATTGGTCTTTTAAGGAGCGGCTAGTCGAACGGCTAGAATGTCAGATTGTCCCTCGGAAAGCCCGAGTTCGAATCCTCGATAAATCGTGGAATTTTATTCTGTCGGGGGCAAAAAGAAATCCTAACCTGCATAGTTCGCGGCGACTGCACTAGCCAGGCGGCCTTAATTCCTCAGGCTCAAGGCCCCCTCCCCCCCCCCCGCGTCCCCCCCCCCCGCAAGGTACTATAGTGGCAGTAAGTGACAGTGACAGATGCCCATATACAGGTAGACAATTATACAATTGTAATTTGAGAAACAATTGTACTGTACCTAATAGGCTAACATTAACGGAATCTTTGAAACCTTGTTTTATAAAGCAAACGATGTTGATGATGTTAGTGAAGACGCCGAAGATGCTAATCGTCTGGCACAGGACCGTGTAGATGATCCAATAGCAGATGGTTATCACATGGTAACTTAATATAAACTGGGAGTCTAACTCGGTGTCCGGTATAAGTTCGATTATAAGTGTAAATGACGAATTGCTTCGTAGTGTGTCGACCATTCTTAGTTCTCTGTCATTAGTTCCCCAACCTGTGCCGTGTATGTGTATTGTATGTGCTACACTAAATATACACAATTATATTTCATTTAAAACCTAATCGCCACGTGAGCTGGTTTAATATTTGTGGTGTGTGATAATCAATAAATAGTCTTTACGCAGCATACAATGCTTTAAATGTAACGATTGTTTCGTACGTGGTAATATGTCAGTTTCCTTCACTTAGGGGAACTATCAATCTAACATAAACGATTGCAAATTGATGCATTTGTAATATAAACACTCATGCACATACACAGAAGCAGGCAGAACGCGATTTAGTTTATTTGACATCAATATTGGCGTAGATTAGATTAAATATTATTACTGCTCGTTGGAAAGAAATTGTTTAATCAATAACCATGGTGATTATGTAGTCAGAGAATACCAGTAATACATACTAGGGTCTTCTACAAGTACCAAGATGTTCTTTTAGTACACGCCCGTCAGGCATGCTGAGAATGCAAAGTGGCAGATTAATTGCATTCTTGTGGAAAGGGTAGATGTTTAGCTCATGGTCTAATGAAATTACTAAATGACATTACTAATGACCGTAAAGTATATTGTACTTGATGTTTCTAAATTCTTGAACTCTGATAGATTAGCCATTACATGTGCAAGAAGTACATATGTGTGAACCCAATTATGTAAACTGCGAAACAACAAGTACAATCATGAGGCTGTCTTTAATAAACACAATACATATAAATCACAAGACGGCGAATCAACTTTCTTAGAATATATATATATATATATACACATTGACACCTTGCCGTCTTGACAGACGATAGTTTGTGCTTTAAAAAGGCATAATAACTTTTAACTATGGCGGTAGCGAGTGTGACTGATAAGGCCAATTTGCGCTGCAAATGTCCGTTCACAGTGGGTGCATGTGAACACGTGGTCATTTCCTCCATCATGCACCATCTTACGTCTCAAACGCTTGGTGTGTGACTTTTCTGCAATAATTTTCTCCTTTGACTTTATTCCATTTCTGATATTTGCCCTCCATGCAACACGTTCAGCGCTGACTTGCTCCCAATGTGCATTATCAATGCCTGTATCAATCATGTCCCGCTTACACACATCTTTGTATCGTAGTAGAGGCCGACCCTGAGATCTCTTACCCATCTGTAATTCACCAAAAAAGATATCCTTTGGTATTCTACCATCATCCATCCTCCTAAGATGTCCTATCCATCTAAGTCTACGAAGACTGAGCATGGAATAAACTGTCACACAACCTGATCTTTCCAATACTTCAGTATTTGTGATTTTGTCTTGCCACTTAATACCAAGAATTCTTCGCAGACACCGCATATGAAAGCTGTTTAAATTGTTCTCTTGGTGTGAGTAAGTTGTCCAGGTTTCACTGCCATAGAGAAGAGTACTAAGGACACAGGCTTGATAGACAAGGACTTTTGTTTTGGCAATAAGCTTCCTGTTCTCCCAGACTCTTTTTCTTAACCTGTTCATTGTTGTTGCTGCCTTACCAATCCGGATGTTGATTTCCTGATCTAGGGATAATTTGCTATTTACCACTGATCCTAGATATGTAAAATGGTCTACTATCTCTAGTTCGGCGTCATCAATAAAGATTGATGGTACCCCATGTGCACCTTGAGACATAATCTGTGTCTTCTTTTTGCTAATTGTTAAACCAAATTCAGAACAAGCATTGGAGAATGCAGATAGTAGACATTGCAATTCTTCCTCAGAGTGGGTCGTAACTGCAGCATCATCTGCAAAAAGCAACTCTCTGATCAGTACCCTCCTAATTTTGGTCTTGGCCTTCAATCTCTGAGCATTGTAGAGGCCGCCATCTGAGCGTGAGTGAATGTATATACCACCATCCTGATCACGAAATGCATATTTCAGTAGAAGTGAAAAGTATATTCCAAAGAGGGTGGGAGCTAGTACACAACCTTGCTTAACTCCACTCTTGATTTCAAATTCTTCAGAAGTTGCACCATCAAACTTGATTATACCCTTCATGCCTGTGTGGAACGATTCCACAATGGACAGAAGAGTTGGTGGGCAGCCAATCTTCTTTAGTGCCTTGAACAGACCCTCACGACTGACCAAATCAAATGCCTTTGTGAGGTCGATGAAGGCAATAAACAGTGGTTGATTCTGTTCACGGCATTTTTCTTGCATTTGTCGCAATGAGAATATCATATCAGTGGTAGACCGGTTCTGTCGAAAGCCACACTGTGATTCGGGGTAGACTTAATCTCCTAGGACTTGAAGTCTGCGCAGAACAATTCTGGCAAATACTTTTCCAACAATACACAGAAGTGAGATACCACTATAGTTGTTGCAGTCGCTCCGATCGCCCTTGTTCTTGTACAGTGTTATGATGCTTGAATCTTTGAAATCCGGTGGGACTTGTCCTTCACGCCAGCATAGCTCTATTAGCCGGTGGATCTGTATAGTGAGTGTGTCTTGCCCACTCCTGATAACCTCTATTGGAATCCCATCCTTACCTGGAGCCTTGCCAGATGCAAGTTCATTTATAGCACACTTAACTTCTGTTATGGTGGGAAGTGTGTCCAGGTGGTCAAGAGTTGGTAGAGCCTCGATGGCGTTGAGGGCATTATCCGCTAGTTTGGTCTCACTTGAGTAAAGCTCCAAATAGTGCTCTACCCATCTGTCCATCTGCTGTTTCTTATCAGTGATGACTTCTCCAGTCAAGGTTTTCAATGGTGCACTTCTTTTGATCACTGGACCACAGGCTTTCTTTATTCCTTCATACATGCTTCTTATGTCTCCCTTATCACTTGCGATTTGGATGGACTCACATAACTTGATCCAATAATCATTTGCACACTGCCTGGCAGCCTTTTGCACATTCTTCCTAGCTTGCCTTAGCTCACTCAGAGTGTTACGCGTTGGTCTTTCCTTGTTTCTTAAGAAAGCTTTCTTCTTCTTATCAATCAAGGGCTGCAGAGTCTGGCTGTTGTCCGCAAACCAGTCCTGCCTCTTATGATCCACAGTGCCGTAAACCCTTACGGCAGTTGTACAAAGAGTTTCCTTAATTTGACCCCACTTTTCATTTACTGTACAATTTTCTGGTGTATCAGTGAAAGCGTCTTCAAGTTGCTGTTGAAACTGAAAGCACTTTTCAGGATCATGAGTGTTAATAATATTAATCCTGGGGCTAGGTTTGTGTTTAGTTGTGTAGATTTTCTTTGGTCTCAGTCTAACCCTTGCAACAACCAAAGAATGATCCGTATCACAGTCAGCACTGTGGTAACTACGAGTCAATGATATATGGTTCAGATGTTGTCTCCGTGTGATGATGAAGTCCAGCTGGTGCCAATGGCCGGATCTTGGATGTTTCCATGTGACCTTATGCATCTCTTTTGTTTTAAAAAAAGAGTTTGTAATACATAGGTCATTACTGGTGCAATGCTCCAGCAGCCTTTGCCCATTTTCATTCATGCGACCGATGTTGTATTTTCCAAGGCACACTGGCCATGAACTCGAGTCCTTGCCCACACGAGCATTGAAATCACCGAGCATATAAATGTAGTCGGCTTTTGGAACTGCCTTGATCACAGAGTCTAACTCCTCATAGAACAAATCCTTCACATCATCAGAGGAATCGAGTGTCGGTGCATATGCAGTAATAATGGTGGCAAACCTACAAGAGGTTGCCAAGCGCAGGGATAATAGTCTTTCATTTCCTCCTGCTGGAATTTCAATCATTCCCAGTAGCGAATTCTTCACTGCAAAGCCCACACCGTGTTGCCTTTTTTCTGCCTGCCCTTTACCCTTCCAGAAAAAGGTGTAGTTTTTTTCCCCGAGTGACCCTTCCTCAGCGAGGCGAGTCTCCTGCAGGCCAGCAATATCAATGTTAAGACGATTGAGTTCGGCATCAATCACAGCCGTTTTTCTCACATCGTCAATATTGGTCAAGTCAGTGGAAAATCCTGGACACATGGTTCTCACGTTCCAGGTTGCAAGCCGTAGCTTGAGGTTTCTATTTTTATTTTTGTTTGTGTCTGGTGCATTGGTTTTACAGCCTGCGATTCAGATTTTGTCCTAGCCCCAAGCACCCATTGAAGCAGGCAGGCTGTGGCGGATCAGCACCCAATTGGCTGGGGGCTGCCCAGCTTGAGGCATACATATGTATGTTTTTTCTGGTATGAGAATTTTCTCTGTTCTGATTGTTACTTTTTCCTGTGGGAATATACATTTTAATGTTGCACCTTGGGATTAGAGGATGTTGATGTAAGAATCCATGTGTACGTAAGTACTTAAGAAGCCAATGTTGAATAGTCTTGACCTAATGATGATGATTATAGTGCCGAAAGGAAGACGCGGCATTAGAAACCACAGAGATTCTGTATAGGCTATTCTCTTCAAGTAATGAGAGAGACAATATCAACATATTGGATGGACAGAATGACTTCACTCATCTAATAGTCCCAGTAACAACAGAACATAAAATAAAGTGAGAAAATACCTTACTCACTATTAAGAGTCAGAATGGCTCTACTCAGCAATGAGGGACAGTGGAACGTGGACACCAACTCCTTTCCCCTTCTCCCCTTGTTGTTTTGTATTTTTTGTTTGTAATTGTCTTGTGAAAGTTAACACATCACAGTAGGTTAATGCTCGTGTTGTATTCTTTGTCATCCCTTTTCTATAGAAGAGAAGCAGGTGGTGGTTGAATGTGGTGGGACTATATCACTATATCTGGATCCTGGGTCAACAGCCAGAAAGTAAATGTCCTAACCATAATCTGCATCTAGAAATACCCATGGACTGCTGCGCTCAATAGCTCCATAGCGAGCAACAGATAAATTAGAAGACAACTGACTGGGTGAGTGATTAAGTCCTATTTTAGTAGGAATATCCAGGATGGACTTCAAGATCTAATAATCTACAAAGATGAAGATCAACAGAGTAACTGACAACAGTGTATCGTCTGCTTTACGTCTGAGAAGTATCACCTATAAGCCTTATCACTCAGCAAAATCAGTGAAACTATGGGACAATCCTACAAGTTACTAAAACTAGCAACAGTGAAAGCCCTTCAACTGTTGGTTGGGTTACCAAGTTAATATCCAACAATGGATAAGTCTTCGAAAGAATGTCTCACAGCTGCAACAGTCAAACATGGAATTCAGCTATTCAACACTAAGTTCTGGCTCAACCAAATGGGGAGAAGACACTGAACCACATAAGCCAATACAACCAAGGTACAAACTGAATATCATCTGAAACATAACTACGAAACCAGATTACCTCAAGGTTCCAAACCCTGAACACCATCAGATAAAAGACCATATGAAAGCAGCTAAATGTCTCTATATCTGCAACAAGAGGAATCATCCAATTGTTTGCAAACCTGTTACTGTGCTGGATTTATTCATCTGTGGATATATGTAGGTATAGATCAAGTGTGGCCCTAGTCACAGATACTACCATGAGATGCCTCTCAGTCAAATAAAGTTCTACACTGGACTAGATAACGACTAACTCTTTGCTGGTCCAATGTCAACCTAAATGCCATGGGTTATAGACTCGCGACTTGGTGGGTGTAAAATCTTTGTTGAACTACTTGGGATTCTGATATTAAAAGCAGAGCAGCTGAATGGACGTCTACTTGGCACCATGTATGGTGAGATGGTAAAGTACCTTCTGCAGAGCTTAAGTGGAAATTCCGGAAAGTTAGACCAACCTGAGGCCCCAAATTTCAAAAAAAGACACCGAGCCTACTGCAACAGAGTACTCGAATATTCTAGCCCGCCGAGGGATTTGTGATTGTGTGTAATTTCTATTATAAAGTATGATTTGCACCAGCCAATTACCAGTGACTAAATAGTAAGAACATGGCTGAGTGCATTAATTCGGTACCCAGATAATGGGAAAAGGATCTAATCGACAGCAAAGATGAACTCTTAACTGCACACCAGGAGATAAATGACTATTAATTAGTTTAATTAGTAATACAAAATGCTGTTTATGTGTTGTTGTTTTTTTCTGAAGGTAACAGGTCAGTAGTTTTTTTCCAATGGTATATATGTATAATATTTTGGCACCAACTCATTATTTTTAACAATGAGTAAATTGTAAAAGGTGTCAGAAACCAATGTTTATATGCTGGGTTCTATTTAATATCTTTATTTGCCTTAATTATGAGGGAAAATGAAAGTAGACCCAATTTGTGGTTGTTGTGTTGTTTGTAATAACATTGTTGTTGTTTTTTCTGGGGTCACTGGGTACTATGTTGTAATACTGCACATCATTCCCATGCCTGTCTGAAAATGCATAGTGTTTATTACACATCTATATATGTAATTGCAGATCTTGAGTTAATACCTGAACTGTTTGTCCAAAAGTGTTGTGTACATCAAGTAAATGTGGTGTCCAATAAGTGGTTGTTTATATGTTGTGAGCAATCAATATCCTTCAAGCATCTATAGTTAATTTAAAGGGTGATGAAGTGGGAAGGGAAACCTACACATAGATGCCATTGTTTCAAGGATTGAACTCTTTTCTCCTGGGATTTGTGGTAAATATGCCTGATCACCCTGCATTCTGACCAGTGACCAGAGAATCAATAATACCCCCTAGACATTTTAACGAATTATTCTCAGGAATTAAAATCCACATCCCACATGTGTGGGCATCGTCCGTGAATTAAAACTCATGGTAAACATCACAATTGGTGTATTATTGTGAGTATATGAATTCAGGGAAAACCTCTCGCAGGTAAACCAAGTCACTTCAGAATGTTATAGTGTTAGTAACAGACCTAATCACTCATTAGTATGAGCTGAGTCAAGTGTTATATGAACCCATAATGGCTCAGATAAATATAGGTTTTTTTTTTGGTACAAAACTGTTCACAGGTAATATCTTGATTCTGGCAGATGCATCATGTAGTTTGTTGTTGGGTATGAGATTTTTTTAAAACTCATATTTTATATCTTATTGATGGGAAACTAAGTCCAGTAATGAACCTCCAGTAGTAAGGTCTCTGGGATGGTAAACTCACATAAGATAGGTAATTCAGTGAATGTTTAGAATTCATAATCATTCCCATTTGATGTTTGGTGTATGGTTCTGCAACTCTGATATTCTCTTTAAATGGTTTAAAAGTGGTGTAGTCATGAACACACTACTATATTATGTATCCATAAGGTTTATGTTCCTACATATGAATCATGTGTTAATTAACTATTTTGTCATTGATTATCATTGTATTTTCATGCTTGATCTGCTTGTATAATTCATGTAATATTGAAAAGTTACCTAGGCAGCAGAGAGTGATAGACAATTTTATAGATAATTAGGACAGATAAGTTAAAAATGCAATAAATTTTTTTTAAGGGAAAAATTTAATCAACAAATGATTCAGTAGTACAGTAAATAATACCTGAGAGATGAATTAAACCAGGGGAAAATAGCAGTAACTAAAGTAAATGAACTAATGGTAAGGCCAAAACCACCACTTGCAAAAATGTAGACATGATTAATGGAAGGGAAGGAATATTGTAAGAATTTGCAGTATTTAGGGGCACCCTAATTTAATCCTTTTTTTCATATAACATAACATGTTCTACAACACCGGTAGTAAAGTAAAGTGAATAACTGATGGATACTTAGGAAGAAAAGCCATACCGACACTTATTCTACTCCACCGGTGATATGAGTAGTATTATTAACTAACTCAGATGGCCCATATGTTAATAAATAGGGTCAACCAAAATATTCACCTGGTGATGTAAGTGAAACTGATCAACTCACTTACTGACCCAACAGAATATAAGGTATTTCTCTAAATTATCCACCCCGATTCCATTATTGATGGTAGCGGAAACAGACCGTATAGGTATGTAAAAGGTATAATTAAAGAATTAACTTAAGAAATTGGAATTTCAAATAAACTTCAGGAGATACCGGAAAAAATCTTTGCCAATCTCTAGTAAGAGACTGAACATTTCAGATATTGGCTCCTTAACTTTGAAATTTACAGTTTAACCTCACTAAGTGAAATGTTCACTATGAGTAGTCCTCATCAAAAAGACGAATGAAACAGCTTTTAGTTAGCGATTAGCTTACGTAAAGTTATTTCAGTAATTGCCTAACTAAAATTAATATTCTCATAAGGGAAGAATTAAAAAGGGCAATAAAGGGTACAATAGAGGCGCGCGACTCAATTGTATTTTCTTTAAAACTAACCGAGTAACTAAATTCTAGATAATGCTCGAAGCCTACTAATAGGTAGGTGAATCAGAAATCAATCGCAAGACGAAACAGATTTCTACTTCTCAGTTCTGATTTGGATGTTATGCCAGCATTAAATATGTGAAAGCAGATCCAGACTAACAGAGATTAGCTTAAATAACTGATACGAATCAGTAAAAGCAACAATTAAATAAACAACTCTTGAAATAGATGCTGTTTATAAATAGGACGAACCCCTTGACGTAAAGACAGAGGAAACGCCTAAAACTTATACAGTGATCCCATGCTAGAAAAATGGAATATAGCTGTGTAAAAACCAAGCGAATTGGAGCATATAGCTGAAGAATTGCTTGATATTTACTAGATTAGGAATTTCAATCAGGAGTCCAGCTAGTAAATTATATAACGGTTCAAAGATAGACCTTAGTCAATCTAAATAAATCCAGAGTTTCCACGTATTAAACGGATGAAAACAAAACTGGAGAGAAACATTAAGAGTACCTTACCTGTTATCCTGAGGACACAACTTAGGAGACGCCAGTAGGAGAGGGATATACAGATGTAATAGTAATTTTACAAAGACTAGTAATCCACATCCATAACTGGGAGTGTACCAGCAACTTGATTGTTTGGAAGACTATCACAGGAAACCATAAAGGGGCTTTTAACTTCTCACTGAACTGATTATATATAGTAGGAGACAATACGTCTGAACCTACATAATAATGTATGTTGCTAAGTTGAAAATAGTCTAAAACCTGGAGGGAGGTAGACGACGATCAATGTACGCCAAGCGACGCACAATTGCTCGTAATTCAACACCAAAGCAACAAATACAGAGTGAAACTCAAACACATCAAGTTAGAATTACTAATAAGGATTCTAGCGTAAAATAGATCTAGGTTAGAAGGAAAAGCAGAGAGAGAGAGAGTAAGCTAAGAATTACTTCGTTTCTGATAGATTCATGTTCCCCGGAATAGTCGGTTCAGAACGGAAATCTAGAAAAGTTGGACCTTGTTTACATGTTAGACGAGATTCTCGGGAACAACCCGCAAGAGAAAGGGACACCACTCTAATCAGTAGTTATCAAAACTGATCGGAAAATCCCATAACTCGACTAATAACCCAAACACATGATGTATTGGATGAAAATGTATTCAACAGGAACCATATTTAGCTTCCTTTAAATATCAGATCTATAGTTAAAACAAACGTCTAACTTACAGGGAGACGGGCGAGTTTAATATGCTATCAGTAGACGCAGAATTAACCGTCGGTTTTAACATAATCTCAAGATTGATAATCTAATGACAGAGAAATCAAGCTTAATGATGATATTTCAATTGCTTCAAAAAGTCGGTTTGATGCAGACAAACTAGTACTTGAAAGTAACAAATTATCAGATAACCACTCATATTTCAAACAATAGCTGACAACAGTGGAGAGGGTGCTACACTCTTTCACTAAAAGAGAAATAATCCATTAGGGTTATGCCAGTTGTCGTGACTAGAAGAAAATGGGCGTGGCTCTGGTAGATTTTAATATAGGAAAGAAATGTAGTAAAGTAATAAGGGATGGATACTAGGGGAGTCAATGTAAAGACGGAAATTGTAGAGTACTACTCGACCATTTAATTTCTGAAAGAAATAATTGTCTTAAATTGGGGAGGCGTGTGGTATAATAAAACGTCCTTACCCTTTCCTATTTATGGACTCCCTTAAAAATAAACAAACCCTTACAATTACTGTTTAAGTAACTTACTTAATGTAGAAGATAATAAAACAGCGATAGACTGACCGTGACACAGCTAAATTTATTTTGGCTTGTTTTCTCTCCCTTATCTGGCCAATCCTGGCGAGGGGGAAAACAAAGACTGAAGCGGCCATTTCTAGTCAAGAGAACACACAAGAAAGTCGACCTTTCCCTTCGGGGAGAAGGTAGTTTGCCTTAAAAACATGATTCTATTCAAGCTATTGGTATGTTATCTACATTATTAAGATATATTTATGTATTACATAAACCAGTATGTTTAATTAAGAATTAGTAACAATTCTCTTAAACCAGGCTGGATGATGTTTACTAAGGAAACACATGTGGGCGCCACGCTGTAATTTTTCCTATGTCTTACAATTTCAAATCTATATGTTAATATCTTGTATAGGCATTATGAACTTATATCTCACTAGTAGTGCTATAATCTATGAATATTATGTGTACTGTAAAGTATCAACTCTCATGTCTGAAACACATTCTAGAGATTTTCTCAATGTAGGAGCAGACCCCTGATTCATGCTTCATAGTAAAGAACTAGTGTCTGTCAATTTCATATTCCTATGTTAAAACTTCTAGGCACTATGAACAATATCTCACTATTTATGCTTAGAAATCTGCAAATAATCTATGTACTATAGAAAGGTGTTTTATCCATGCGGGGACATACAAATGATTACGCGTATTCCTGACTCTTAGTCAGGTGATAAAATGCTTCGCCACATCATAATCTGTAACTTGGAACTATAGTGTTAAATTTTAGTACTATCCTTTTGTTAACAGATTAGTAACCACTCCATATGAGGGTGAACATATAATCATTTCATAAAATAGTGTTAGGGACAGGCCATGTTTGAATATAAATTCATGAAGAATTAAAGTAAACGCGTGATGTAAATGCATGTTCGGATAGGATTCACTCCGCATCGCCTCACCGTAGTAGAAACAGAAGCGAAGATTGATGTGAATAAATTGCTTGCAATATTCAGAAGACTGGACCATGCGGCATAAGTTATTCTTATAAATACCCTCCGAATAATAGCAGTCATTGGCAAAACATATCACAGCGATTACTATCCTCATATGCTGTACGCAGTGGGGGAAAACAATGGATGTTTTAGTTCATGAAGATAATTCAAAAACCTAGGCTCCCTGCATCATCATTATGATTATTATGTATGATTATCATGTACTTAATATCAGAGAAATGTACATGTATGTTTTTTCTGGTATGAGAATTTTCTCTGTTCTGATTGTTACTTTTTCCTGTGGGAATATACATTTTAATGTTGCACCTTGGGATTAGAGGATGTTGATGTAAGAATCCATGTGTACGTAAGTACTTAAGAAGCCAATGTTGAATAGTCTTGACCTAATGATGATGATTATAGTGCCGAAAGGAAGACGCGGCATTAGAAACCACAGAGATTCTGTATAGGCTATTCTCTTCAAGTAATGAGAGAGACAATATCAACATATTGGATGGACAGAATGACTTCACTCATCTAATAGTCCCAGTAACAACAGAACATAAAATAAAGTGAGAAAATACCTTACTCACTATTAAGAGTCAGAATGGCTCTACTCAGCAATGAGGGACAGTGGAACGTGGACACCAACTCCTTTCCCCTTCTCCCCTTGTTGTTTTGTATTTTTTGTTTGTAATTGTCTTGTGAAAGTTAACACATCACAGTAGGTTAATGCTCGTGTTGTATTCTTTGTCATCCCTTTTCTATAGAAGAGAAGCAGGTGGTGGTTGAATGTGGTGGGACTATATCACTATATCTGGATCCTGGGTCAACAGCCAGAAAGTAAATGTCCTAACCATAATCTGCATCTAGAAATACCCATGGACTGCTGCGCTCAATAGCTCCATAGCGAGCAACAGATAAATTAGAAGACAACAGACTGGGTGAGTGATTAAGTCCTATTTTAGTAGGAATATCCAGGATGGACTTCAAGATCTAATAATCTACAAAGATGAAGATCAACAGAGTAACTGACAACAGTGTATCGTCTGCTTTACGTCTGAGAAGTATCACCTATAAGCCTTATCACTCAGCAAAATCAGTGAAACTATGGGACAATCCTACAAGTTACTAAAACTAGCAACAGTGAAAGCCCTTCAACTGTTGGTTGGGTTACCAAGTTAATATCCAACAATGGATAAGTCTTCGAAAGAATGTCTCACAGCTGCAACAGTCAAACATGGAATTCAGCTATTCAACACTAAGTTCTGGCTCAACCAAATGGGGAGAAGACACTGAACCACATAAGCCAATACAACCAAGGTACAAACTGAATATCATCTGAAACATAACTACGAAACCAGATTACCTCAAGGTTCCAAACCCTGAACACCATCAGATAAAAGACCATATGAAAGCAGCTAAATGTCTCTATATCTGCAACAAGAGGAATCATCCAATTGTTTGCAAACCTGTTACTGTGCTGGATTTATTCATCTGTGGATATATGTAGGTATAGATCAAGTGTGGCCCTAGTCACAGATACTACCATGAGATGCCTCTCAGTCAAATAAAGTTCTACACTGGACTAGATAACGACTAACTCTTTGCTGGTCCAATGTCAACCTAAATGCTATGGGTTATAGACTCGCGACTTGGTGGGTGTAAAATCTTTGTTGAACTACTTGGGATTCTGATATTAAAAGCAGAGCAGCTGAATGGACGTCTACTTGGCACCATGTATGGTGAGATGGTAAAGTACCTTCTGCAGAGCTTAAGTGGAAATTCCGGAAAGTTAGACCAACCTGAGGCCACAAATTTCAAAAAAAGACACCGAGCCTACTGCAACAGAGTACTCGAATATTCTAGCCCGCCGAGGGATTTGTGATTGTGTGTAATTTCTATTATAAATTATGATTTGCACCAGCCAATTACCAGTGACTAAATAGTAAGAACATGGCTGAGTGCATTAATTCGGTACCCAGATAATGGGAGAAGGATCTAATCGACAGCAAAGATGAACTCTTAACTGCACACCAGGAGATAAATGACTATTAATTAGTTTAATTAGTAATACAAAATGCTGTTTATGTGTTGTTGTTTTTTTCTGAAGGTAACAGGTCAGTAGTTTTTTTCCAATGGTATATATGTATAATATTTTGGCACCAACTCATTATTTTTAACAATGAGTAAATTGTAAAAGGTGTCAGAAACCAATGTTTATATGCTGGGTTCTATTTAATATCTTTATTTGCCTTAATTATGAGGGAAAATGAAAGTAGACCCAATTTGTGGTTGTTGTGTTGTTTGTAATAACATTGTTGTTGTTTTTTCTGGGGTCACTGGGTACTATGTTGTAATACTGCACATCATTCCCATGCCTGTCTGAAAATGCATAGTGTTTATTACACATCTATATATGTAATTGCAGATCTTGAGTTAATACCTGAACTGTTTGTCCAAAAGTGTTGTGTACATCAAGTAAATGTGGTGTCCAATAAGTGGTTGTTTATATGTTGTGAGCAATCAATATCCTTCTAGCATCTATAGTTAATTTAAAGGGTGATGGAGTGGGAAGGGAAACCTACACACAGATGCCATTGTTTCAAGGATTGAACTCTTTTCTCCTGGGATTTGTGGTAAATATGCCTGATCACCCTGCATTCTGACCAGTGACCAGAGAATCAATAATACCCCCTAGACATTTTAACGAATTATTCTCAGGAATTAAAATCCACATCCCACATGGTCTAAACGTAAAATACAGAACACATGACAGAGCCAGATGATGTGCATTGACCAATGAAAAGATGTTATTTGCAACGAGAAAAAGATTGTTGAAGTGCCAAATAGAACCTGTACTTTTGTATGGATGTGAAACGAGGAAAATGAGCAGACAAGCTGGAAAAACATCTAATGACAGCGGAAATGTGGTTTCTGGGGAAAATGCAAAAAAATACTCTGGACAGAGAGAAAAGCCGATGAGCAAGTCCTAAAAGAAACAAATGAAAACCGTAAACTGATTAGAGATATTAGACACATACAGTCAACTATTTTCGGACACGTTATAAGAAGAAATACATTAGAAAACGTGGTGATAACAGGCAAAATTGAGGGGAACAGAACAGGGGAATAGTAGAGAAGTAAATATCTGGATGATGTGGCTTCAAGGCATCGTCGAGACAAGAAAACGGAGCTGATCCACGACTCTGGTGATGGTATAAGATGGCGAAACATGATTGCCCACGTTTATCGGCATGGCACATGGTAGTTATGAGATGCTGCACAGCGTTTTGTTATCGTTTTTGCTTTGTTTTACAACTCGTCAGATGAGCAGCTTGCCTCAAACACTCTATTTCAGACGATAGTCTTCTTGATGCGCCCTTGACTCCATGCACCTTGTCATGATAGATTGTCCAGCTTGTCCCAAGAAGCAATACAAGTGGAAGTGTGAATCGAAACAACATTCAATCCAAATATCGTTATACTAGCCATCACTCGACCACAGCGACAGTGCGACTGCCTACTTCATTGTGATAACACAACTCCGCCTCGAAGCAAGCACAACAGGAGATTTCTGATCCTCAGAAGGTGTCCCCCTTCAAAGAATATTTCGGCCCTTTACCTGTTTGACACTGTCTATGGGAGGGCCCACCGGGATCATAACTACAGGTGTCTTCCTCCTGTTGTATTCGTTCCATATGTTGAGGCGTTCGTTCTTTGCGTTGTCAAGGTGTTATCTTGCGCTGTTTCCGTGTTCGTCCCATACCTGCGAAAAATACCTGCTCTCAAACCACATCTCCTTCGCTGAGGATAACCTCATGCCCTGACATAAATCCTAGCATCTGTGGCTATGGAAATCCTGCTTATTTCTTGGTCATTTCGTCTTCGTTGTCATGTTCATTACTTTCCAGCTCTTCCTCCAGGTTACTTGGTTGTAGATTGGGTTCTTCGACCCTATCCTGGTCTCTGCTTCGGAGTGCGGTCCTCGAAACGCAACTACCACAACCGATGTGAGGCCAACATTTATCTGACTTCGGCGAATGCTACAGCGTGGCGTTTCGCCCACACAGAACAATTTCGTTCTCAGATGTTCAGCCCTCGTTCGGAGGGATATCTACAGAGTCGACTCGAGACAGTACAAGTTCTAGATCTTTGTTAAGAGACTGGTTGGTTTCGATGTTAGTTGCACTGAAATTACAGGCAGAAACGTTAATATTAGTGTATATAATTGTCCCACACTAAGTTCCGGTTATTCCATAGCCAGCACGAGGTCTTTTCGGCTGCTTCACAAAGATGTTTCTGTGTCCGCGTTCTTGCTCGTCCTTTGAAACCTGATTTAGTATGTCATACACGGAGTGGGAGGTTAGACCTCCTGCACCAACCTCTACCGCGAATAGCCTGACATTGTAACTGGCGACCATGCCACTGTTCTTCTCTATGTTGAACGTGTGTTCCTCCTCGCAATCGAAACTGTTGGATCATGCCACGGCCCTTCAGATCAATAGTCAACTCCCAGTCATCCGCGCCATCGATGATGGACGGTAAGTCGGCAGAGCAGTCTTTCCTGTCACTAAGTTGCTTCCCAGCTCTGACGAAGTTCTATTCACCCGCATTATTACTTCATCAACTATGGCTGCCAGCTCAGTAAGCACTTTATTGTCGCACCCTGTAAATCGACCTTGGCAAAGGGTTACTTTGCATTCAGACAGCACGTGCCCGATATCTGGACATTCTCTTTCCAAGTGGGGGATTGGGAGGAGAGAAGCAAGACGGGTCGGTGGATTTACCCCATTTAAGAGTATAAAAACAATGAGGATGTTGTTTGCATGTCTACTGTTACACCTGTCCATTTCTTTTCCGTGATGGATCCTCCAAGTCACAGATCTGCTTGATTCTCTCTTCAGCCTCGACCACCTCGTGAC
>OY992881.1:99737741-99742741 GCA_963921405.1 Cepaea hortensis | reverse complement strand
CTCCAACATTTGAGTCCCACATACACTTGGTAGGAACATCTCATGTTGGTCTATAACTTCTGCAATCTCTTCCATGCCTAGCTGATGTCATCTTGGAGTGTTGACAATCTGGCAACACGAAGGTGGTTTTTATATCTTACACATTACCACTTATTTAATTTGTTTCCCTTTGGTTTAATCTGTGAAACAATTTAAAATTCATGGGAGATAATTTTAACATACTTTCAGAACAATAAATTACATTTGTTAGTTTATTTCTAAGCGTCATAAATTGATGCTTCTTTACAATAGTGAACTAGATATCACTATTGTGAACAAGTTAATCAAGTTATGATTCTCAGATCACACTAATAAAAAATCCTAACACAATTCGTGTATTGTAAATTCGCGTTCACATAGTGTCTTACATTCGTCAATTGCTTGTGACCATTTGTTTGTAGTCTGCTAACTTTTTGACTCAATTTCTAAATTAACGGAAGTACACACGCAGCTGATATAATCAGATGTTATTAACACAGTGTTCTTCCGCATGGATGTTGTAACAATGGTCGGAATACATAGTTCTTAGAAACAGCTGGTGAGTTCAATATTTCGTTGGAAACTATGGATTACCGTATGAATTACAGTGTTCTGCAGTAATTTAAATGTCACAGTTTCTTTCACACGGATTAAAATATTTCGGAACATCTCCTGTTGGCAGGTACCACGGATAAATCAGATCTTTCAAATGAAGTAAGTTCTGAACTCATGTGGCACTGTTTGTTCTTGTCCATAATATTTACAATAAATAATGTTTCCTTTCTAACACATTCTAACACATGTATACGCCACAATTATTACACTACTTATAAAATAATAACTATATTTACAATGGGATCACGTCCCTATCACATATTTCACAGCTTAACTGAAAAACTTACATTAATGGCTGTGTGATTTGAGTGCTCTGACACATTGCACTCAGACGTAGTTAGGCTACTGGGTGTCGTCGGGACAACGGGACAAAAGATCAGCTAGAGTATTCTGCTTGCCCGGAATACGTTTGACATCGAAACTGTAGTCTTGGAGAAGCAGCGACCAACGTGCAATCATGTGGTTGGTAGGAGCTCCCGATGTAATTATTGTTAACGGACTATTGTCGATTTCAACTATAAAGTGCTCCCCAAAGAGGAATCTGGGCAATTTTGTAATTGCATATACCAGGGCAAGGGCCTCTTTTTGAGGTGAGGATCAATTTCGTTCCCTCTGTTTTACTTTGCGGCTCAGGTAATATACAGGATGAAGAATCTTGTTATATTCCTGTAGTAATACTGCCCCAACCGCCACGGAGCTCGCATCTGTACGTAATCTGAAAATAACATCCAAATTTGGCAACTTAAGAATGGGTTTATTAGAGAAATGAGATAATACTTTTGCAAATGCAGGTCTTAGGCATTCGCTGTTCACAAGTGTATTTGGCTGGTCTTTCGTTAATAGGTTAGTAAAACACTCAGTCAGCTCAGCAAAATTTGTTATGAACTGTCTGTAGTAATTCAACAGACCTAGGACACTTCTGACTTCTTTCTTTGTAGTCTGAAGTGATAATTTTAGAATTTTTGAGACGATGTTGTCGTCAGTCGTGACAAAGCCGTTAGAGATTTTATAGCCCCAAAAGGTGATTTCTTGGTAGGCTATGTCAACTTTAGCAGGTTTAACTGTCAGTCCGTGCTGTCTGATACGGTCAAATGTCTGCTGTAGTGTCGTTATATGGTCTGTCATTGTCATTGTGTGTACACAAATGTCCTCCATGTAAGAGATGATATTAGTTATGTCTGTTAGCAGCAGTCTTGTCATACGTACGAATGTTGCGGGGGCATTTACAAGCCCAAATGGCAATTTGCACCATTCGTACAGTCCCCAGGGTGTGGCAAATGCTGTCAGGTGTCTGCTCTGTTTGTCTACCGGTATTTGCCAGTAACCTTTTGTCATGTCCAGTTTAGTAAAGTATCTAGAGTCTGTCAGTTCAGTAAGTAGATCTTCACAGTTGGTCATTGGTTCTAAATCTAACTGTATGATCTTGTTCAGTTTCTTGTAGTCCACACAGAGTCTTATTGGGTTGTCTTTTGTACGCACAATCACTATCGGAGAACAAAAATGTGACTGTGATCGTCTGATGATGTGGTCCTTTTCTAAGTCTATAATTTCCTGGTGTAGTTTTTCTTTGTAATGTATGGGAATGGAGTATAGTCTACATTTTATTGGTCTGTTGGATGTCAAAGTAATGTGGTGATGCACTAAGTCTACTTGTCCTGGGTGGTTAGAGAAGATGGTACTGTAGTTTTGTATCAGTTGTCTGCAACTGTCGGTCTCTGTTTGCGTCAGATGCTGGTTTATTTTAATGTCTTGTAAACTGTTTGTCGTGTCTAGTGCTGGGGTCGGTATTTCGTCGGTCTCATCGTCGTCTTTATGGTCAATTATCGTTGTGCTGGCTGCTGTCTGGTCTTGGTCTTCGTCTCTGTTGTAGTATGATTTTAGCATGTTGATGTGGAATATTTTATGTTTGTCTTTGACTGCAATTTCATAGTCAACAGTCGAGATCTGTCTTAGTACTTTGAATGGTCCTTGCCATGAGTCTGTCAGTAGATGTCGGTCACTGGGTAGAAGAAGTAGAACGTCCTGTCCAGGTGTAACTGTTATCGTCCTATTTCCTCTGTTTGCGTACTGTCTGTAAATAGCACCAGATTGTTTTAGTGCTTCTTTGGCTATGATACAAAATCTCATTATCCTTTCACGCAATGATGTTACATGTCCATATGATGATATGGGTTTATGTACAGGAGTAGTTTCAGTTAACATGGAATGGTATATACACAATGGGCCGCGTGGTTTGGCACCATACACAAGTTCAAATGGTGAGAACCCTGTGTTAGAATGAGGTACTTCGCGATATGCAAATAATATGGCAGGCAAATAGGTATCCCAGACTTCAGGATGTTCCTGGGTGACTTTAGAAAGCATATGCTTGAGATCCCCATTAATTTTTTCTATGATTCCCTTTGAGTGAGGATGGTACGGGCTATTGTAACATTGCTTCACCCCTAACATCTTGGTAAAAGCTTGAGTGCTTGCAGCTATAAACTGACTTCCTCGGTCTGAGAGGATAGTGTCAGGGAATCCTACTCTCGAAACTATGTGGAAGAAAACTTCCATCACCTCTTTGGCAGTTATGTTCTTAAATGGAATAGCTTCAGGCTAGCGGCTATATAGATCAATTATTGTAATTATGAATCTATTTCCTCTAGATGTTACATGGTTTAGAGGGCCTACAATGTCGACAGAGATCTTCTCACAGGGTCTACTAGCTAAATCTGTAATCTGCAATTCAGCTTGTGTGTGTTTACTCTTTTTGACCAGTTTTTGGCAGGTGTCACAAGTTCTGCAATATTGTTTCGTATCATTACAGAATTTTGGCCAATAAAACTGAGTCAACAATCTAGATCTAGTCTTTGAATAAGCCATATGCCTTGCGAAAGGTATATCGTGTGCAAGATGTAACACTTGTTTGCGGTATTTGATTAGCAACACCGTTTGCTCTGTGGTGCTGGTACCTCTGGTATAGTACCTTGTAAGGATGCAATCTTTTAGAGCAAAATGCCATCTCGCATTCTTAGTCAACCTTGTCTTTTGGCCTATAAGATTAAAATATTTATGCAATGATGGATCAGACTTTTGGGCTGTTATAAATTTCTCCCTCATGGTTTTTGGAGGTACTAACACTGGGCTTAGCATTTCTAGTGCCTCAGTTTGATCGATTTGCTCTTGCATTCTCGCAGCAGATCTAGTTACTGCGTTAACATTTTCAATAACATGACATGGTGGTGAAACATTTAGATTAATGGTGATGATATTACTGAATTAGCAAACATGCATTCATTCGATGATAGCACATTCTCAACAATGCAATTAGTTGGAGATGATGTTACAATATCATCAGTACATTTGGCAACAGATGTTATGGTGTTATGAGGCATATCATTCACATCAGGAAGGTTACCAACAATAATGTCGCAATATGGATTAGACAATGCTGCACAGTTGACCTTTCCTGTGAGGAATGGGGTGTCAATATATATATATATATATATATATATATATTGGATATTTCTTGATGTTACCTGAGAAAGTTCTGCATGTCACATGTTTGCCTGTATAATCTGTAGGCAATATGAAATCTCTTCTCAAACCGATAAGAGTGCTTCCGCTGTCTCGTAAGACTGTAGCAGACTTGCCATTCACATATCCTTGGTGGATGTTATCTTGCCTTTAGAGTCTATCACCAAATTAGCTTCCTCATTGGCAATAGGTATTGAGTGGCCGCATGTCAATAGGCCATCTTCATGGAACTTATCACAGATGGTACACATTTCGAGATTAAATACATCAATGGCCTGTGCTGAGTTCACAGGGTGATTTTTAACTTGTTCCTCATCTGAGGAAGAGCTATCAAACAAGGCTGCATTAGCCTTTCTGGTCATCTGTTTACCTTTACAAGAATGGCTCCAGTGGCCGTACGCTTTGCAAAGGAAGCATTTGGTTAGCCGTTTATAGCTCTTTCGCTCCTTATCTTGTTTATCTATGTAGTTTTGCAAGTATGTAAGGTATGCTGGATTTTTATCACACATCTCAGTCTGATTGTGTGGCAGCAGGCAAAATCTACATTGATGGTACTTCTCAGTAGTAGGCTTAAATGATCTTTGCCTATTGTAGGGATCTGATCTTGATTTGTCATAGATAGCAGCTGCTACAAAATTTATGTCAGTCAACCCACTAGAAAAACATTGTTTGTTGGCTGTAAAATAAGCCGACCCACGTTTCTCTATCTGTTGTACATTCTAACACTCACATTCTTGCAGAAACATAGAAAATGGTGATGGAAGAGATGAGATGATTTTATCTCTCAGGATGAGATCTTTCAATTTATTAAAGTCGTTGTTAACTTTGGCTGTAGACAGCCATTTACT
>OY992881.1:99695241-99732741 GCA_963921405.1 Cepaea hortensis | reverse complement strand
TTTCCTGGATTATCCGAAGGCCAAGCACCTTATACCCGAACGGCAGTATCTGCTTTGGGCAGTGGTTCTCAACCGGTGGGGAATTATTCCCCCCCCCCCCCCACTGTCAACCGGTGGGGAATTATTCCCCCCCCCCTCTTTTCTCCTCTGGGGAGGGGGAATTTTAGGGTTTCCAAAGGAGAAGGGGGTGGGGAGGGGGGTGTGGAGAATTAAGATTATTTCAAGATAGCGTTAATACAAGAAACGATTACTTGATATTGTTTTTTCCCTCCATACTTTACGGTTCTGTACTTCTCGCCCTTGTGAAGTTCGTTTTATGACGTAAGTCGACCCGCATAACACGTTTTATGTTGACGTCTAGACTTGTTCTAGTATGCGTTATTAAATTTAGCTTTCATGTTTACGTATACTGTGTAGGGGCGGGGGGGGGGGGCGTTCCCACGGTGACACTGGATAACTTTTTTTTTGATCGCACGGCCTTACGTGCCGGCGACGCATCTTTCAAATTTCTGCCCTATCAAATATCGATGGTACGTGACATGCCTACCATGTTTGTAACGGGTAACGTGGAATCAGGGGGGTTCGATTCCCGAGACGGAGCATGAGACAGCTCCCGACACTTGCTTTAAGGCGCTCAGATGTGGGATATGGCTGAACGCCTCTAAGTCAAATCCCACGGATGTGAGGTTCTGGCCACCACTCATCTCCTGCTCTTGGAGATGAGACTCACCTCCTGCTCTTGGATGTTTGATGTTGAGCCGCCAGCGTCTGCAGCCTACCTTGTTCCAGAAGTACTGGTTATCCTTGCCTCTGGAATAAACAAGGCAATGCCGAGGAGAGGGATCATGCTGCATGGGTAACACATGTTCTCCGAATCCATGCCCAGGCATTGTGCGATGGAATCGTGTTTAAATGTCAATCAACATACTTCCGCCTGTCAAGACGGCAAGGTGCCACTCACTTCTCAGCCGTCTCAAATTCGATTTATAACGTAAGTAGACCCGCAAATCACGTATTATGTAGACGTCTAGACTTGTTCTAGTATGTGTTATTACATTTATCTTCCATTTGTAAGTATACTGTGTAGAGGCGCGAAAAATTTATAAAGAGAAAATACGAAAGGGGGAAGGGATGACATTCTGAACATACGGTGAAGGGATACGAAGGCCAAAAAGGTTGAGGAGCACTGGCTTAGAGAATATAATTCATTCATCACTTTACCGCAGCTCTTATTGTGACAACTCGTCTTCTTAATTGTCCAGCCATCACTGTTAGTCGCAGCCTCGACACAAACGAGAGTTGTAGATAAGGTTGACAACACATGATTTGTGTTAAAGTTAGTTGAACGTTTTTAGTTGCAACCATAACCATGTCATTGAAAAATAAAAACAACCAACGAGTGGCGGCCTGCTGCCAAATCGCCCGCAGCTGTGTGTACAACGCGTTGTACGGGATTACGTATTGCGTCCAAAACTCCTTCGCTACAGAGCCGTCATAAACGGCTGTAACTATCCGAAAACCACAAACGGCAACCTGACGTGTGTTTTCATCATCATTAACACTAGTAGGGTAAGTTAGTTAGTTGTATACCATTTATATGACCACTTCACCATGGACCGCGGGTAGAGGGGTGAGATTAACAGATAATACCATTTTCATTAAGCTAGATAGTTTGCACTGTGTAAATGAACGCAAGAAACATTAATTAGTTTTCCAAGATGATCGTGCAAGCTACTTCTTCTTCTTTCGTTCGCTTGAAATATGTCTGTAACTGCAATGTTGTCTCTTGTATGAATCTAACAGTCTTTTTTTTTAGTTCACTCAGCTGTCCATAGAGTTTATCTTCTACTGTTGTCTCTCTAGGCCAGAAGGTTCGCCTGGATATGTTGTAGTTTGGGCAGTCCTGGAGTATGTGCTCTGCTGTCTGCGACGCCAAACCACATATGCACATGGCTGAGTCACCAATCTTGAATTTTGTATACATGTGGTTGGGTAATCTATTCAGTGCTGTTCTGAGGCGCAGAATAATGACTTGTTCTGGCCTGTCCATAACGTGGTAATCGTCTTGAGTAGAGTTTGGTGGCCTTCTGACTGATTTGATTATTCTTTTCTTTTGGCGGTATGTAACGGGTACATCAGGTTGTTCTTCTTTTGCACCTTCCTTATCCAGTCGATCAGCTCTGTCGTTTCCGGGTACTCCACAGTGGGATGGTATCCACTATATGGTGACCATATGCTGACTGCTAAGTTCAGAAAGTAGTGTCCTTAGAACTGACAATTTCCCAGTCAGAAGCGCTTCTATACTGATTTGTATCTATCAATATCACCAGAGGTTGTGTACCATGGCTGGCATTTTGTAATTTCTCTGTTGCTATTGTGATTGCTCAATATCAGCTTCATAGTTATGGCAGTACTTTCCTGTTAGAACTCTGGCCGTGTCCTTAGTATTATTTGGGTATTTTATGTACACTCCCGCTCCTCCATTTCGATCAGCATTTTGTGCTGACCCATCAGTAGTGGGTTAGCTGGTATTTGATTTTGATTTCTGGATTGATCTTGCTGGATTGACCCCAATCCAGCTGGATTAGAGTTAGGGTTAGGGTTTAGGGGTTAGGGTTAGGAGTTAGGGGTTAGGGTTAGGGGTTAGGGGTTAGGGTTAGGGGTTAGGGTTAGAGATTAGGGTTATAGTTTCTGCCTGCTCCTAACTAATTTCATCTCTGGCTAACAAATGTTCCTACTTAGGTCGATATATTTTTCTACGTTTTGTAAGTTTGGTTGAGATATTTCGTAACGACCACTATTTTTTCCTAATTTGGGTACCACATTTTCTTATATCAGTCGTAATTTTTATACGGTTGGATGAGATATTTCTTTACTTGGTCAAAATGTTTCACCTTTGGCTAACAAAGTTTCCTACTTTTTATAAGTTTGGTGGAGATATTTTAAGTTCGACCGATATTTTTCACATTTAGTTAACAACTTTGCCTATTTTTTATGAGTTTGGAAAAGAAATTTCTTTACCTGGTCAATAATTTTCAACGTTGGCTAATACATTTTCATACAATTTGTGTGTGGGCTAATATAAAATGTATAGGCAAACATATATTTGTTTATCTTGTGATGTGTTTTCATACTGCTGCAATTGTCGGTGTCTACGTGTCTGATATCAGCTGGAAGAGTGTGTAAAGAAACCGCATCATCCGTGGGTTGTGTATCTCTGACTGGATTGGAGTTTTCGTCTTGTGTAGTCTTCTTCTCGCTGAATGCCACATCACTATTAGTAGCCGCCAGTGTCTTACGCAGTGTTGCTAAAGCGGATCTTGAATAGCCTGCTGGTATTACACTGGTTGATACTCCTGGTGCAGTTTGTTCCTTTGTAATGTGGCGTTGTAGATTGTCTTTTCTGTTACAATTATGACCACAAGTGTGACACGAATACACGTGCTCATTGGTACTGTGACTGGTCCGAGTATGGCAAAGCAGACTGAAATTTTCATTGAAACCTTTCCCACAAGTTGCACATAAGTAGTTCTCAGATGATTGCCTAGTTGACATCTTTGTATTTTAGGCATGTTCACTAGCAACTTGATACCGAGACAAGCAACAGTCGACCTGACACACGTTCACAGCGAGACGGTGAATATAGCGTTGAATATATTTAGTTTCTATCTTTCACCAAAGGTAGATAACACGATGTTGGCTAGATAGGTAAGTCAAATACTCAAACAACAAGATGTATTGTTCACTTGTCTAGTAAACCGTATCAATCCTGAACACTTTATCTGCCGTCTTTGTTTCAATCGGCGCAGATATCTTTGCTGATGACGTTGTAAACTATGGCAGAATAATGAGTTTGCTTACAATTGAGATGCGTCTGGGTAAGAATCTGGTTGATAATTCTTACAAGGAAGCTGTGAATGTCCAATACCTGTAAGCACGATCCGCTAAAGCTGTAGGCCCGTGTATGGCTGATAGTCCGTGGATAATGAGACAAAACGGTGGCTGTCAAACTTTCTAAACTTGAAATCAAATAGTCATTGAATAACCACAAAACTGAAGACCCAATCTTTCGTCGTTCTTGTGTACATCACAAAGTGAGTGAGAGGTGGTGAGTTGGATATATATTACATAAAGTAATCCCCGCCCACCGTATATTTGCAAGCCAATCAGTGCATGTCTAACATAAATTGTGGGTAAATTCTAAGACAATTACCCTGATTGGTTGTAGGCCACAAGAGAAAGACAGACATCGTAGTTATTACCACACACAAACACACATGTCTGTTTGTTACAGACATAACTTCAGATGGGTTAGGTCTCTTAGCGGACTTGCCGGTATGATGTATGGTCAATTTGCATGTAAATAATACACCAACGTATTCATACTCTTGTGCTTTGTACTTATTTGCTAATGTAACACGGGTGTGTGATATTTTATACATATCACTGTATTAAATTTATGTAATTTATCTTGTAATGATGTATTTGACTTCTTTAAACTACTGTCTATTTAGTATTATATTTATATACTGTGTCTATGTGTATTGCTTCGTTTTGTATACATTGTGGTAATATATGACTATCTTGTATAATGTTGGTTTACGTCTAACACACTAATACAGACGAGTAGAGCCATGAAGCTTGACAACGGAAAAATGTACCTAAGAGACTACACTACAAGAAGGAGTTGCCTTTAAGAGGAAAGACCAAGATTCTATATGTTGAAGACGGTCTTTGGTAAGGTGGAAAACCTAATGACTAATATAAAGATGTCAATTACATGGAGAAAAGGAGTGTTTAAGCACTGCATATAACACATACTATTTATGAATGTGAAGCGAGGACAATGGGCAGACAAGTTAAAAACCATCTAATGACACTGGGGATGTGGATTCTGAGTAGGAAAAAATTAACTATACAACTACATGAAACTCCTTCCAAGTACTACAAAGCAATAGAACAAAACAACATCGTAGCAGATACATAGACATATACAGATACATACCAGACCTGCAAAGCAACATAATGTATACATAACGGCGGCACTTCACTAATACTACACGCATCTATAAGCCGTGGTAAATGCGCATATACAAACATACAATACTTTCCTATATTAGACTCTAGCCAAATTTGCAGTGTAGCTATATAGAAGCATGACTATTGAGTTGATATGAAATATGTTGATTATTTTCACACCCGGATGTAATAGGTGACAACTCACAACACAACTACGATGCGATGACAGGGGTGACATGTATCACATATTGGTCAATCTATATAAAAAGCCCAATAACATAGTACACCATCCTTTTTCAAGCCCCAAGCGTTTTCAATGTCACAAGAATAACGAACTACTGATATTTTAGATCAGAGTGACACATGCTGATACCGTTTGTGCTATCTCCTACTCATATCACATGTTTTAACTGAATAAGGACACATACACCTAACCCATAATCCCCAACTGGCAAATATGAGAAAATCGAGAGTAGTGCTATTGATTTTTTGTGGATGTCCAGAAAATAGGTGATAAGCTCTTAATCACCTATCGACATTTATATGGACCTTTATTAATATCGCAAACTATTTGCAGCCATGAAGATATCAGTAATATTAATAACCTGACTTTATCATTACAATGATGATAATCCCCTGGATTATCCGTTATGAAGATGTGTATTAATTATTTGCAACACCTCTTGTGGTTATGGGCATATCATATTCTGACTGTTAAGTTAGGTTATATTTTGTGTACGCGTAGATATAAGGGTGAAATCTGATACATGTGTTGTTCATCGGCGGTGGGATTTGCCGGCCGTGGCGACATGGCCGCATACAGCGGCCCTAACCCTAACCCGTATTATCAACTAGATATCCACACGTTGAGACTGGCAATCTTACCAACGACAAAGTGCGGAGATTCGAACCTGTCACCTCCTGGAGTCTGGGGTACCACCTAAACATACTTCCCAACCAGGACACCATCGCTCCTTTTCTAAACATAGCCGGGTTAATAACATCAGAACTCTCCATCACAAATAAGTATCAAAACCATAATCAATATTTCTCCTACCACTAGACCTCCCTACTAGGATTCGAACAAGATGATAGTGTTCGGAAGCGTTTATCTAGTTACTCATCCACTCATCCCACACCTTAACAACGAATATCACTAAGCCATATCCACTACAAAAAGTGCTAACTGGCATCTTTACTTTTTTAAGGTTTTCATTTGAAGAGCTGTAACCAGTATGTTGATAGTGTTCGGAATCCGTTACCTAGCTACTCGGCCATTCAACCACACCATAACAACGAATAACACTGAGCTATACCCCTTAAAACCGTTATTACAGGCCGTCATTACTGTTTTAAGGTATTCATTTGTAACCCCTTTGATGATAGTGTATAAACCCCTACGACCCACTATAGCGCAAATACTCGCCATATTTACATTTTCACTTAGTACAATTTTCATATGACGCCTGGCGCGGCTCGAGGGTTCGAACCGTCTAGCACCACCACACACACTTGTCAATGATTGGCCTAGTGGTCACTAATCGCTGGACACCCTGACGCTGCGACATTGATGCATTATACCCCGAGGCGGGCGAACAGTTCGGATACACACCCTAACCCTAACAACAACCCTTACCCTAACACCTAACCCTAACCCCTAACCCTAACCCTAACCCCTAACCCCTAACCCTAACCCATAAACCTAACCACTAACCCTAACTCCTAACCCTAACCCTAACCCTAACCCCTAACCCTAACACTAACCTAGACCGAGCTGGATTGAGGTCAATCCAGCGAGGTCAATACATAAATAATAATTAGTTAGGTTGTCTTACAATTAGTTAAAATATTATACACCTACTCAGTTATCTTCCCTTAGAAAACATATCAGTTCTTAGAATTATCACCCTTACATATGACCTAGATATCAACCCTACCCCCCCCCCCCCCGATGCGAGACTTAGCTGGATTGGGGTCAATCCAGCAAGGTCAATCCCGAAAGTATCATTAGTTAGGAGCAGACATACACCCTAGCCCCTCACCCCTAACCCTAACCCATAACTGTAACCCCTAACCCTAACCTAACTCTAATCCAGCTGGATTGGGGTCAATTCAGCAAGGTCAATCCAGAAATCATAATCAAATACCAGCTAACCCACTACTCCCATCTGTGTAGACTCGGATCCAGAGATCCTGTGGGTATTCGTCATTAAGGAAGCTGAGAGTGGCTGTTCTGTGCTATACACTGTTCTGTTCTTCTTTGTCAAATATTCCTCTCACTTTTGTCTGGATTTGTAGTGATAGTCTATGTTCATCGTTCCATGGGGTTCGCTCTGGAATAGTTGTCAGGGGGATACCAACTGTGGGAAGATCGTTGTTTTCTCTGCAGAGTCGTTTGGCCTCGTGGATAAAATTATTTCTTTTCAACCGCCTCATAGCTAAGTTTTCAAAACGTTTCTTCATAGGGTGGCCTGGCAAGCTAAGGAACTTTTCTGCTTGTATTAGTGTTCTTGTATCTCTGCGTTCTCTCACTTCTTGTGTCCTCCCTCTTTTTTCCATTGCTACTATAGGGGTTGATCGCATCCCTCCTGTGATGACTTTAAGAACTTGATTTTGCACCTTGTCCAGCTCTTGTAGATTGGATATTGATGCTGAACGCCACGCAGTTGAACCTTATTCCAGGTGTGGTCGTATGCTCTGTTGATAAACTTTGCTAAGTATTTTCATTCGACTGGGGCACTTTCTGCTTTTTAGTACTCGCTCACGAGGTAGGCTACATGTGCTGCCGGCTCAGCACCTTACCTCCGTGCAGCAGTGAACGAGAAACGGCCTGGCCCTCTCATCCGGGAATCCCTCATATCCCCCAAATGAGAGCCTTCGAACAAGTATCAGAACTGGGCATGTAGCGTGCTCAGTATCTCACCTCTGTTTTTCGGTAGGGGAGTATCGGCCCGGCTTTCACATCCGAGGGTTTATGGCTTAGAGGCGTTCAGCCTAAATCCTCGACAGAGAGCCTTAGCGTATTGTCCGGACCAACATTTATGCCTTCGTGCACCTGATTTAAACTTTTGACTGCTATCCTCAGTCTACCTGCAGAACAGCAGGTTGTGTCTCTCTTAGTCTGGCCCCTATCCCATAAGCTGTCCGATATGTAGTTTTCATCCATCGGCAAGCAGATGGGGTAACGCAAGCTCCCCCACCACGGCAAGGTGGAGACACATCGGGGGAGGTTTGGATTCAAAAGCCAACCTTACATCGACAGCTATATATTGTTACATATGTCATGCAATTTTTAACAGGAGTCACAAAGCCAGCTAGAAGCAATAGCTAATCCAAAACAACAACAACAACAACAACAACAACAACAACAACAAAAACAACAACGACAACAACAAGATATGACAATATTTACATCACATACATACATTTCATTACAGACGTCGCTTTCTACAAGCCCGCTAAGACGCTACCTTCCTGGTTTATTTAATGTTCCCTGTCAACCTTGGTGATGGTTGAGCCATTGTCTACTCTTTCAGACAATGATGCAACGAATAGTACGCTAATCAAAATACATTATTGTATACCAGTTCATCGCAGAATGCTAATCTTCATATCACCTCCTACATATTGCTATATGGTATTTAAAATTAGTAAAATTAGTAATCCTAACTGTATATATCTCTTTAGACGTCACACATGTGAACATTGTTCTAACCATGAAACACACACCTTCAGAGGCAAGGCAATGCACAGGCATCGTTCCAGAGCGATCAAGGCAGTGATCCATGCAGACATTCGGGTAAACAAAGTGTAAAGTATTCCAGTTGACATATACTGCACTTCTTCGGGTTGGAATGACAAGTTTTCGTTGTGTAAAATAGGGCTCATACACAGGTTAACGAAGAAGAGAGTAAGAAGACTTCCGAGATCAGATGAGGCCAAGCCTGATGAATAAAAGTGCATCACAGAGTATTCACAACAAAATATGAGGTAGGAAGTTACACATACACGGACATCTGTAGTATGTATGTATGTATGTGTGTATGTGTGTGTATGGGTGTATGTGTGCATGTATGTATATATGTATATATATATATATATGTATATATGTATGTATACAATGATTGCAATCATGTTTGTCTTTCTGTTTGTCTGTGTATATTAATGGATGGATGGATGGATGGGTGACTATTTTGGATTGCATGCATAGTTTAGCCTGCCATTTGTACATATTTCTGCTCTTCAGTATTGAGGCATCTGTAAAGAGACCAATTTGTTTCTCTTTGTTTGTCTCTATCAACAACATTTCTGCTGCAGTTTTTAAAGCCTCTGTCTCAGGTGTGAAGTTACTTAAGAACTCTTCAGTAGCCAATCTCTGTCTCTTTATTGCTTTAAGAATCCGAAAATAGGTATTCTTACGCATCCATCTTCTGTTCATCTTTTTGCATGAGCATTAGTCCAAGTGCTGCTTGGGTAAGTTCTTCTATGCATTTTATGATTGTTTTTAGTCTTGTTCTCAATACTAGGAATGTTTTCTATCATTATTATTAGGCCCTGTGGCCTCCGAGCTGGAAGTCTGTCTCCGTTATTAATGAGTTTCATGTTGGTATGCTGAGTGTTGGATCTATCCTAATGTTTCTGTTTGTAGATTCTACATTGCCTTTTCACTTTAGACTTCCTTTTCAAGACCTCTTTGGTACATGGGGTAGTATAAGAGAATTTGCATGGTTCTGCTTGTTGCTGGGCTCTGCTATCTCTTCTATCTTGCATATTATTTTTTTTCGCTTGCTCACGTTGAACTCAAGCGTAGTCCACATACACTATTTATAATAGTGATGGACTGAATTTTGCGTGTGGGATAGCTTTCCCTATCAACAGTGTCCCTCACCATCAGGCGAACCCACTCCGACTTCAGAGGTACTTGTAATTAACGCCCCCGTGTCAAGGACGACAGGTCAATATTATCGTCCAGCTCTCCGGTGTACGGGTTGAACCGCTAACCTCGGCATCAGCAAACCGGATGTTATCCATTCGACCATGCAGACCTGCTATCTTGCATATGTTGTAGAGACATAGTTCATACTATAACATCCTGCTCGCATGACTGATCTATTTGTGACCTTTTTCATGAATACTGTGCTTTTTAGCGATACATAATCCGGCTACAAAAGGCACATCTATCTTAACCTCTCTTTAATTGTTCTCAAATGCAAACAATATTTCCTATTTTATTTGCTGATGCTTGTTTCCAGTAAATATTTTTGTTGTTTCGAATATAATTATTTATAACACCGGTCACCTTAATTTTCCATTGCATGTACTGGTACCATTGGTAAGTTTGATCGCAAATTCGTCTCTTACCGAATTCCTATCCATCAAAGTTCTGCTGCAAAGAATGTGTCAGTGAGGAAAGATACAGCCGGGTAAGGATGCTGGCTTTCTCCCGGCCAATGTTAAGGTGCACTAAATGATAAGCAGATTGCCATGCAAGTTGTGTCTGATGTTCGCTTTTGCGAGAGCAAAATTGCTCTAGGTAGCAACTGAAGGTGTGATGAAATTGTGGGGCGACGCAATAAGCGGATATTACATGAGTTGAAGTTTGTGTACATATTTCTGATGTACGTCAGGAAAGATACACCGGGGTCATGAAAAAAATAGAGCCCTCCTAAAGAAAGTGTACATAAAATAAAGAGGTCGAAACTTTCGTGAAAGAGGCAGCTTTTATGATCAGAAAAACCATTATTTGCATGCTTTTTTAATGCTCACTAAGAAGAAAAGGTTCAACTGATATCAAGAACAGCGTTGGTTACTGCAATGCTCGTTTACAACTGTAATAGATACTTATGCATTTTACATCCGATGCAATGTTGCTATGTTGCCAATAGAGTTTCGTTTGATCTATAAACTTATTGGCCTAGCACCATACACACCGTACTGTTCAAAAATGGTTCTTTAGTTTGTTTAACATTGTACATGTTTTATAAGTGAAGACGCCTTACCAGTTAGACTGATATTGATCTGGTCTCTGAAGCCTTGTTTCACAAAGCAGATAATGTTGATGATGTTTGTTCCTATCCCGAATATCACAATTAGTTGACCGAGCACACCAAACACGATCCAGTTTGAAATGATAATAACTTGTTTACTAAGAATTATACTCCTGTGTGAGATAACAGACACATTTACTGCCATATAAGAGATGTGCTGTTCCATGGTAAAATTAACATAACCAACGATATTAAATGTGATTTGTCATAACAATCAGCTGGATAATGTTTCTGTTCTCCTTCAGCGATGTCACCTGTTTTACAAAAAAGTCTTGAATACTGTCACTGTTCTGGCACATTAATGTTATCTATTTAGAACCTTGTAGATTGTATGCGCTTAATTAGTAAACACAATATGTGGTACTGGAGATATACGTCATGAATTATGTAATTCTATATTTATTGCTATCCCAAGGAAATCTGGAGCCTTGGAATGTGGTCAACATAGAACAATTAGTATAATGGGCAATGTCACGAAGATTTTGCTAAGAGTTATCATGCAAAGAGATAGGACGAAAATAAAACCCGAAATAGAAGAAGACCAATGTGGGTTTGTAGAAGGCAAGGGTACAGTAAATGCTGTGTGCATGCTGAGAACAGTAATTGAAAGTTCTATAGAAGTAAACAAATATATACATCTTTGCTTTATTGACTACACAAGGGCTTTCGATAAAATAAGACATACCACATGATAGAGATGCTTGCAGATCTACAGATTGATGGGAAAGAGCTTAGACTTGTAAAAAACATATATTGGAAACAACAAGCTGCCATCAGAATTGATAATGAAGTAGGTCAATATCAGCCTATTAGAGAGGCGTAAGACAGGGACGTGTAATATCTCCAGATCTGTTTTCCATGTATGGTGAAATTATTTTTCAGAAATGTACAAGATATAAAAGGGATCATTGGAATAAGAAACATCAATAACATTATATATGTAAATGATACAGTATTGATTGTGGACAATGAGCAGGATCTACAACATTTAGTAGATACGATTGTTGCACACCGTGAACAACTAGGGTTAGAATTAAATTGTAAGAAGACACGGAGTATGGTCGTCACTAGAAAGTACGAAATACCAATGCAATATACAGGTAAATGTGAATATTCTTAAACAAGTGAATCGGTACAGTTATCTTGGAATTGTAATAACAAGTGATGGTGGAAGCCTTGAAGATGATAGTTAGTTAGTTAGTTAGTTAGTTAGTTAGTTGACAGACCATACTCATTGCACATCGAACCATTCATTCCATACGTGCTCGCATCCTTTCCTCGATAAATTCCTCATCGTGTAGCGGCTAACGGCACCAGTTCTGTGTTGGTTTATCAATCTTCTTTGGCTTCCGGCATAGTATTCTTATTTGGCCACACCTTTTTTTAATTTGCTGTTCTCGCATCCTGACCATGGTTGTAGGTTCACAGTCATCAGTTGGGTCTTGCAAACGATTTACTTCTCGCAAAGCATTCAGAATGTCAGCCTGGTCCAGGGCGCGTCCACCTTCCACAGTAGCCTTACCTGCGAGCTTCTCAGCCCGCTCATTTCCTTGTACACTCACATGCCCTGGCACGAAAATGAAACTAATCTTTGCTAGCCGAGACCGCTCCAAAGACAGCAACCACTCTCTTCGAATCCACCCCATCTCTATCATTTTGAGCATGCTCATTGAGTCGCTAAGGAAACATGCCCTAATAAATGTCTGTGTCTCGAGCCATGTTATTGCCTTTAAGAGATTAGAATAAGAATCGTCATGTTGAAGGTAACCTTTTGCAAGATGAAAAACATACTGACCAATGAAAAGATGCCAATTGCTGCGAGAAAAAGAGTTTTGAGGTGCTACATAGAGTCTGCACTTGTGTATAGATGTGAAGCGTGGACAATGAGCACTCAAGCTCATTGAGTGGACAATGGTGAAGCGTGGGCAATGAGCACTCAAGCTCATCACTCAGCTCAAGCTCATTTCTCAAGCTGAAAAACATATGATGTATGTGGAAATAAATGTGGTTTGTGAGGAGAACGCAAAGAATGCCACGGACAGACAGAAAAATCAACGACCAAGTCCTACAAGAAACAGAAAATCGTAAATTGATTAGTGAAATTATTAGAAGGCAGCAATTCAAATGGTTTGGCCATGCAAGTAGGTTACCAACGAACAGTACACCACAACAAGCAATGATGTACAGACAAGAAGGAAGCAGAGGAAGAGGCCGACCACGTAAACGATGGACTCAGGGTATAACAGAATCTATAGGAGTATCGATACATGAAGCCTATAAACGGACACTCTCCCGCTGTTTATTCTTCACCTCGACACCGCAAGGTACAAGAGGAACATGATGAGATGAGATGAGATTAGTGAAATGTGATGTAGACAGTCAAACGATTTTCATAAAGAAGAAATACATTAGAGAACTGGGAAACTGAAGATCGTAAATTGATTAGTGAAATTAGACGTAGACAGTCAAAAGTTTTTCATAAAGAAGAACTAAATTAGATAACTTGGTAACAACTGGCAATATCAAGGGAAAGAGAACAAGGGGAAGACAGAGCAGTTAATATATGGATGGCTTGGCCACGTGGCGTGGTTAAGGCAAGAAAACGGAGCTGATCCACGACTCAGGTGATCGAGTGAAATGGCGAATCATGACCTCCCACGCTTATCGGCATGGCACATGATGGTAAAATGCCGTTAAGCGTGGGGGGTTATTATTCGTCATTATGGATGGATGGAATTAGTTAATTAAGGGACGCTCCGTGGCAAAGTGGTCAAGTCATCTGCATCGGGCTCCAACGGTTGTGGGTTCGATCCCGGCTGCGTCCTTCGCTTCGCGAATGCATATTTTCGGAGACTCCTGGGGGTCGTCGCTGAATCTATGGACTTCGTGCTTTGTGCTGAGCTATATGGGATAAAACCCCGGTATAAAGAAGTCGAATTTTAAGCGACTTTTTAATTAGTGAATAAGCCAAAATACGATTTTAACGGTTCAGAAAATCCCTCAATATTTCCTGGGCTACTTCTCTTGTTCTGGCCTAGACCCAGGGTGCGGGCTAAAGGTCATGACCGAAGATTAGCCTGACGTATGGTTAAGAGCACTCATTCTTAAACATCCGGTGTGCTGATGCCGAGGTAGCAGACTCAACTCCTACACCTGTCAGAAGGACTAAAATGTTGAATTCTCGTCCTTGACTTGTGGAGGTAAAGTGCATGTGCCTCAGATGTCGAAGTGGGTTCCCTGAAAGGAAGGGACATTGGCAATAAGGAAAGCTAATCCCATTGCAAATAAATTAGTTCCATGCATTTAAAGCAGTAGCACCTGTGTGGACTACGATTGAGTTCAAAGCGAACACAGGCACCAAAAAGAAAACCTAGTCTAAAATCGTTACTCCCTGCATCAGACTTCGTTCCATGTTACCATCACGACTTTCACGAAAACAAACCCCTCTCACTTCCCCACATCTCTTAAAGATTGTTTGAAGTCACCTTTAAAGCCCTGTTTATGCATAAAGCTACTATATTTCATTTGTTCTCGCTCGTGACTCTGGACGCTATCAGGAATTGGTATCGTCGTTATCTCTCGCGAATGTTGTTATATTTCATAACAGCTCGTTTCTCTTCCACTGCCTTGATCTACTAACACGCATGTATCATTATCTATGTTTATGCGTGTTCGTTTATGATACTTTAGAATCCCAGCTAAGCGAAACACAACTTGGATTTAGGAAAAACAAAGGATGCACAGATGCCATTTTTGCTCTTAGACAACTTATAGAAAAATCAATCGAATTCAATGAAACACTCTACTTAGCCTTTGTCGAATAAGAAAAGGCATTCGAAAGAGTAGATAGAAAAAAGCTGTGGGAAATCCTTAAACAATATGGAGTGAGTACACATCTAACAAACCTTTGTAGACGTTTATATACCAACAGCGAATGCATAGTGAGAGCAACTGGAGGACACTCAGAATTCTTCACCATAAGATTTGGAGTACGACAAGGTTGTGTCCTGTCCCCTCTCTTGTTCATAACATATATAGACAACATATGTAAAGAAACCAGCCAAGCAGAGACAGCAAGAATACCGCATGACGAGAACACAGAAGAAGAACCATCTGCAAATCTAACCATTAGAGAACTCCTGTTTGCGGACGACCAAGCACTAATAGCAAAATCAGAAGCTGAATTACAAGACCACATGAATAGTCTAAACGAAATGTGTAGGGAACATAACATGAAAATTAACAAAAGCAAAACAGAAGTAATGACTATAACTAAAGAAGAACAAGCAACAACAATTCACCTAAACGAACATCCCTTGAAACAAGTAAAGAGTTTCAAGTACCTAGAAAGTATAATGTCATCAAATGGCAGATCATAAGACGAGATCGAAAATAGGTGCAACAAGGCAAATCAACTCATTGGACAAATGGCACCAATACTAAAGAACAAACATGTATCAATAACTACTAAGAAAGCACTTTACAACACAATCTTCATACCAACTCTATGCTGCCAATGCCAAACCTGGACAATGACAGAAAAAGAGAAAAGGAAAATCACTACAACAGAAATGAGGTTCCTGAGAAGAATATTCAACGTATCAAGCAGTGATAAGATCAGAAATGAAGAAATCAGGACTAAAGTGGGGGTTAAAGCAGCACTAGATTTTATTAGAAAGCAGCAAGTCAAATGGTTTGGCCATGCAAGTAGATTACCAGTCAACAGCATACCACAACAAGCAATGATGTACAGACCAGATGGAAACACAGGAAGAGGCCGACCACGTAATCGTTGGATGGAGGGAATAGCAGAGTCCATGGGAATATCGATATATGAAGCCCATAATCGGGCACTCTCACGAAGTTTATACTTCACCTCGACACCACAAGGTACAAGAGGAACATGATGAGATGAGGTGAGATGAGTTTATTATTATTTAAATATTGTCATTGTACTGTTTTCCCTCAGTGAGATTGAGATGCTAAATATATGTCATTGAAGGTGAATTATACACCTGTACAGGGGGAAAGTAGTTGTGTCTGTATAGCTATACCAAAAGAATATAGGTGGTCACATACTGATTTGTTATGCCAGCTGTATAACTATTAATGATGACTTGTTGTCCTTTAACTGGTATGCACAAAGTGTTTATTATTATTATTATTTTTTTTCGTTATTCAGTTCGAGATTGATATTTCAGCAGTAGCCTGGATATCAAGCAGTGCCCTTTACAGACCACCTGGTTGCCCATTTGTGGCTGTGACAGAAGTAACTGAGCAGAACCAGAAAGGTAGTAGTGTACCACATAGGATAAGTTGCATAAGACATTCACATCAAACAGTGTAAATAGTAAAACACACTTTGGAGAGTACATTTACATGCACTCACTAGATTCTGTTTAAATTCACCTCCAAGATTTTTAAAGTTCATTTATTTATTATATTTTAGTAACGTTTTCTGTGCCAAAGAGAAGATGGGTGCAGGATTTGACGGATGATCTCCAGATGGGTGTATCGGACGCGGGACATCTTGCTTATGATCGAGAGGTTTTCCGGAAGGTTGTTATGGGAGCGAGGTTCTGCAAAGGGCATGCTACTGAATGAATGAATGAACGTTTTCTGTGAATGTCAAGACACGTAAATTAAATATAATTAAGAACAGTTATTATTATTATTATTATTATTATTATTATTATTATTATTATTATTAAACCAGTCGTTCAGTCAACGAACGATCCTACTGTAACTCGATTATCTGAAGCCAAATCGTCTTTTAACGGGAGGTTCAATGGGTGTGATTCCCTAATTTTACTGTCTATTTTGGATGCCCCTACTCTTTGTTCCGACAATAGTATTTGATTAGTTTACAAGTCTATATTTTTTTTTATTGTTTTTTAGCAGCAATTATTTTAGGAAAATCATTATTCTGTCTTCCCCTGTTTGCTAGACACAATGATTCTGTATACAATTTAAAATCTATAGTTATCCACCGGGGTTCGAACCTGTCACCAAATGACATCGGAGAGCAATTGTTCCTGCGGTGAGGAGCCGCCATCATTTGGAGGTGGCAGGTTCAAATTCCGGTCGTTATTTATGGTTTTCACTTTTTATGTTGTCTAGTACGTCCCTATTTTAGGACGTTGTTTGTAATCCCGTAAACACTCGTACGAAACACAGCTGCGCGAGACTGGGGGCGGATCGCGCCGCGCTTGTTACTTACGGAGATATGTGAGCCGGTCGTTCAGAAAGCAATGGCAAACTACTGAGCGTAAAAATTGCCAAGACATCAACAGCAGCTGAAAAATTATGGTGTTGACTGCAATGTCTTGTAAAGGATGTGAAAAAAAAAAAAAAAAAAAATTGCGTCCTCTAGTCTTTATTTCTTTATTCTATTGATATGAACGCCAAACACTACACGTGTATTTAATGACGTTCTATTTGTTCGCTGTCCTCAAGTCTCCATTTAAGGGAAGCAACCACGGATCTTTAACTATTTCGGAGCTTTGCTAAGCAGTCATTATCGATACTTCGATAACACTATTTTAGTTGACATACGTAATATGTATGTACGCATTACACATATTTACATACAAGGCATTAAATTCGTGTATTCAAACCTTGAAAGGCACCATCTTTCTTGAATAATTATGTTGTCAAGACGGAGTATTTATTTTTGTGGTTTTTTTTTTTAATGAATGTTCTTTTCCATAGTGAATGACACCCGTGGAGAACATACAGTAAACGTATTGAAGGTTTAGAATAGGGAATGCAACGTGCAGTTATTATATTATTCTCAATAGAAACAGAGTTATGTAATTATTAGATGACACGATGTATTAAGATGTGACGTTAGTATTATACAAAATATGTGAAACTTATATATAATTAATAACAATAAACTAAGGGACTACCCACATCATTTATCTATATGTATATAATTGTGTGTGTAGACACACACAAACGTGGGGATGTGGTAGTACAGTGGCCAACCAGTGGTCCTGCCTTCACACACACAAGTAGATATATCTAAAGAGATCTGGCCTCTCTGATCCAATTCACCCTTTGTAAAATGGTTACAAAGAAATATACTTGGGAAAAAAACCCAGGCCGGGTGACATTGCCGTTTTGCTTATTGAGTGCTGATTGGGGTACAGAACATACGGGGCTAGCACCATATATACTTATTGTGCAATAAGCCTTGTGTAAGGAACGCATATTTTGCTTTATACACAGACAAGATTACATACACACTAAGACACACACACACGGATCGACCGACTGACCGACCGGCCGACTGACAGAAAGATAGACAGACAGACTACGTACGTAGTCCGTTCATACGTACCTATATGCATACTTTGTCATCATCATCATGTGCCATACCGATAAGCGTTGGCGGTCAAGTTTACCATCTCACACTATCACCAGAGTCGTGGATCAGCTCTTGTCTCGACCATGCCTTGTGGCCAAGCCATCCATATATTTAATTATCTGCCGTCCTCTGGTCCTTTCCATCTCAATTTTGCCAGTTGTCACAAAGTTTTCTAGTTTATTTCTTCTTAATAACGTGTTAACAACAATTGTGAATGTCTACATCTATTCTCTCTCATCAGTTTACGGTTTTCATCTGCTTCTTGTAGGACTTGGTCATTGACTTTTCTATCTGTCCATGGTACTCTTTGCGATTTCTTCAGAAACCACATTTCCACTGCCATTAGATGTTTCTCAGTTTGTCTGCTCATTGTCCACGTCTCACATCCATACAAAACTACAGATTCTATGTAGCACTTCAACACTCCTTGTCTCGATGCAAGTCATATCGTTTTATTGGTCTGTATGTTTTCAATCTTGCAAACAGCTAGCTTTGCCATAGCCACTCTTCTTCTAATCTCTTCAAGGTACTTCCCGTCAAATGCTATGACTGTTCCGAGACAGTTGTACCCATTTAATTGTTTAAGAATATCCTCATTTATCCGTATATTACAATGCGTTATTTATTTCTTCCAAGTGACGAACAGAATATGTATCTTCGTACAATTTAATTAACTCTTGTTGTTTCATCATCATCAAGCGAGCTGCCAGCGGTGTAATCGTTCATGTCTCTCCACAGATCTCGGTCTTTGGTCTTCTGGATCAACACTGTGATGATATTCCTCCATGCCACCGTCTAAATCCATCCAGCATCATTTCTCTTGGTCTGCCTCTGCCTCTTTTATCCTCGATCTTTCCAGTTGTCACGATGTTCTCCAATGCCTCTCTTCTCATCACATGACCGAAGAAAGCTGTTTGTCTCTTTCTTATTGTTGTATATAATGTTCTAGTTTCATTAGCCTGTTTCATGCAGTCGTTGTTAGTTATTCAGGCAGTCCAAGGAATTCGCAACATGTATATAATAACCGAATCTATTAAATGTTGCTTGGTGTTTTCAATATATGTCTTTGACAAGTCTAATAAGGTCTTTCCCAGCTATTTGTAGATCTGTAAGTATCTTCATTATGTTGAAATGTCTTACTTTATCGAAAACTATTTGTGTTATCAATGAAGCAAAGATGCAGGCCTGTGTTTACTTCTATAGAACGCTCATTATTCTTCTTATTAAATACACAGCATTTACTATACCCTTGATTTCTACGAGCTCACATTGTTCTCCTATTTCAGGTTGTATTTTCTACCAAGTCCGTGCTGTTTGGAGAATGAGTAAGCATCCACAATTTTGCATGATGATATTTAGTAAGATGTTCGTGATGGGGCTCATTTTGCAAATTGTTCAATGTTGATCACATTCCACGGCTTCTGATTTCTTCACGATTGCAAGAAGTATAGAATTACATAATTCAGGAGGTATATCTCAAGTATAGTGTATTGTTGTTAGCAGTATAGAGACCTGGCCTATTCCACATTCTTCTAAGTCATTAATAATTTATGTTTTGATTTTGACTGAACCCTGGGGTCTTGCCAGTTTTCATATGGTTAAAAGCATTCTGAACTTCCATCTTCTGAATTTATTGTCCTTCATTATTATTCAGAATGGCACACTGTTCCTCTCTTTTATTATTATAAAGATCTTTCATATAATCTGTCTATGCATTTAAAATCTGATTTTTTTTTTCTATTATGATTTTGCTGTCATTGGTTTACAGGCAATCCACTGCTTTGTGTGTTCTTTTTCCTTTCATTAGTTATTTTGTGCAATAATCTGGTATTCCGCGTGTTGTGTTGGTCTTCAACTTCCCTGCTATTTTGCACCATGCTTCTTTTACCTGTTTTCACAATTTCATAATTTTCCTGTAAATCTCTTCATATGTTGCAGTTTATTTTTTGTTTAATTCTTCTTATTTCAATTAGCTTTTTCTGGCATCCACTTCTTACGTCCCATCAACGTACATACACACATGTGCTGAAGATCATAGTGTCAACGGACATGTAACAACGAATTCTGTTTATATTCTATCAACATCTGATTCTTTCAGTAATTTAATACAGATTGGAACTGATCAACATGCCAAAGAGTCAACTTGTGAAACTAGAGCGCATACACAATGGAGCTATGCACATGATACTAGGGTGCACAAGGGTGTCAGTAGTGTGCACATCCTGGCCTTGCCCACGAATGTGGAGAGGCTCGGCGCTCTGAATGCTTAATCATATTTCTGAGTGGCTACAGACATGGAACACTGCCTGTATGAAGCGTTGGGTACATTAACAGGCAACATTCTGATCAGAGATAAATCATGGATGGCCCAGGCAGAGGACATAATCAGAGACGTGTGTATGTTTGAAAACTTTGAGAGATGAGACGAGTAGGTCAGAATGCCAGATGAGAAGGTACACCTGTGCATTTTCATAAACAACATAAAGAAACATTACCCTAGTAGCACTTGGACCCATGCATACACAGATGGATCAGAAACATTTCAATACAACATGGAGTCGGGTGGGGTGGGGGGGGGGGGGCTCTAACTCTAAAATAAATAGCGAAAAGAAAACAGTCTGTGGCAGCTGGAATGTTCTGGGGTAACTTCAAAGCAGAGGTAGGGACTTTGAAAACTGCAGCAGACATTCTCTTGTTGAAGGAAAATAAAGAGAAACACACAGCTCTCTTCACATATTCAGCTGTCTCAATTCAGAAGAGCAAAAGCAACACATAACTAACAGACGTAAGAGCAGTACTCCATGGACTATGTCAGAAATAGCATTTTTTTTTAAAGTTGTAATACGGTGGATCCCTTCATGTTGCAGTATACATGGAAATGAAGAGGCTGACCGATTAGCATAAGAGGGCGGTGGACAACCTCAGCCTGACATAGATATAACCTATAATGAGGCAAAGCTTTTATAAAAATCTCTTTTATATATATATATATATATATATATATATATATATATATATATATATATATATATATATATATATATATATATTGTTTTAGCATATCCTTTTTACAGGACTTAGCTGTCAACACCAGCATCTTTCAGCTGTATGTTGATCTCTTGGCAAGATTACGCTCAGTAGTTTGCCATTGCTTTCTGAGCGGCCGGCTCAGTATCCCGCAAGTCACGAGCGGGGGTCGAACCGCCTCAGCTCTCGCTCCGCTACGAGACTCTGCGTGATAAACAGAGAGAAAGTGTTGTAACCCCACAGCCAGAGAGACTGGCATATATATATATATATATATATATATATATATATATATATATATATATATATATATAGAGAGAGAGAGAGAGAGAGAGAGAGAGAGAGAGAGAGAGAGAAGGAGTTAGTTATTTCGTTAGTTAGTTAGTTAGCCGACAGTTCAACCTCATTGCACATCGAACCATTCAGTTCGCAAGTGCTTGGATCCCCTCCTCAGTAAATTCCGCAGCGTGTGGTGTAGCGGCTCCCGACACCAGTTTTGTGTTGGTTTATTACTCTTCTTTGGCTTCCTGCGTAGTTTTCATGTTTGGCCACGCCTCTTTTAACTTACTGTTCTCGCAGCCTGACCATGGTTGTAGATTCCCAGTCATCGCTTGGTTCTCGTAAACGACTTACTTCTCGTAGAACATTCAGAATGTCTGCCTGGTCCATGGCTAGTCCGCCTTACACGGAGCGTTACCTGCAAGCCTGTCAGCCTGCTCATTCCCTTGTATACCCGCATGCCCTTGCACGAAGATAAAACTAATCGTTTCCATCCGAAACCACTCCAGAGACAGCAGCCACTTTCTTCGGACCCATCACACCTCTATCATCATGAGCATACTCATTGAGTGACTAAGGTCACATGCCCAATTGAATGTCTTTGTCTCGAGCCTTGTTATTGCTTTACTTACTGCTATGACTTCCATAGTCAGGCTGCTTGTGGTCAAAGCAAAAGCGCCAGATTCTTCCTTCACACTTTTCCCTCCGGTCTGAACCGTAAAGACCAATGAACTTCTCACTCCTCGGACGACAGACCCATCCGTGTAAATAACAGCATCATCCTCTAACGAATTCTCGTGCTGTATCTCTTGTACATCCAAAAACAATGCGGATTGCTTCATTTTGTATCCTTTCCATCCGTTCTATCTGCTTATGGTTGAGAGTCAGGATTGCCATCACATACTCCAAAACAGAAAGGACCAGACATTCGTAAAGAAGACATAGATGGTGCTGCTCAAAGTTTGCCGCCGCCAACACCCGCATCGCAGCCAAACCCCTTTGTCATCACCTGGTCTACATGCTCAGTATAAGATAGGCTTCGATCAAATCGTATCCCCAGGTCATTAATCGCCTGCGTTCTTCCCACCGTCTCTGAACCCAGATTTACAGTTGGCGTTGGGGTGTTGACAACATGGTTATTCAAAGAGAACCATGTCACTATTGCCTTTGTTCGGTTGACCATTGTCACAGCTTCAACACACCAAGTGCTTATGCGATTAAATTCCGTTTGTAGTTCCACAGCAACCTGATGTCTATCCTTGCCCTGACGATACACTAAAACAACGTCTGCATACGACAATGTCCTCCCCGGTCCTATGATTTGCTCGCTGGTGATTCACACAGTGTAGGCGTTGAACCGGGATATGGTGATCCCTGTGGTAGGCCAGAATATATTGTTGTTGGTTCTGAGGTCCAACTGCTACATCTAAAGACTACTTTCCATTGGAAGAGGGCTGCAGCGATCCAACTAAGGATGAAAGGACTTATCTTGAGTTCAAGAAGCTGAAACATTAAAACATCCCATGGTACTCTGTTGTACGCGTCTTAATGATCAATCGCTGCAGCAAGTGTTTCAATGCCTGAGTGGAAACCTTCATAGACATCATGGGCAAAAACTGCTGCATTGGTCCAGGGTTCTCTTTATGGACGGTACCCTCCCAGGGTAGGTGGGAAAACACCTTGCCTCTCCAGCTGAATTGATATTTTTCTGGCAATTAACTTCTCCAGCAGCTTGCCCATTGTATTCTGCATGGTTATTACTCGATATCTCTTAATTTTTGTGTGGTCTTTGCAGGCTTAGGCAAGGTAATAAGATAGCTGTGTAACCACTCCTTCTTGATGCTAGCTATACATATACATATATATATATATATATATATATATATATATATATATATATATATATATATATATATATACAAACACACACACACACACACATACACACATATTGTAACAGTATTTTTTACAAGATGATATGCCTGGTATCAGATGGTTAGGGCTGATTAAGGAGAGCAGGTTACTAGATTAGTTTTTCCCGTAAAATGAATGCCACTCAACATGCACCAAATGGTCACCACCCTGACGTAAAGAAAACTGTAAAATACGTAGGGTTGTAACCACAACAAAAGAGTTAGTTATATTCTGGATGCCATCGGGAAAGCAGATGATGTCTATTGTGGTTGGATTCCATCCGAGAAGATAGTCAAATATCATCAAAAGAAGGGAAATCTTTCTCTGAATACTGCTTCAAAACGTAGAATAAATTAATTTGCCATCAGGGCAATTTTAATGGCATTTCGAAATATGTATTATGATATAACAGAAGAGTAAAACTTCGCACGACCCGAAAGCGAACCATGTACTTTGAAACTTGCCCTGTTTGATACAACCTTGTAACGAGATGCTGTTTTTTTTTTTTTTTTTGGTATCGTCACAACTATCAACCATCTCTCGGGCAGAAAAGCAATGTTCTAATGAAAAATAAAGAACACTCATCAAACGGATCAAGATGACTCTGTATGAATTTTTTTGTGGATTTGCGTTTTGTTGCTTGAATTCCATTTGATTCAAACTGTTGCAACACATATGATGAAGTACCTGATGGGAGGAAGCCATACACACCTACGATACAAGCCGGCCTCCAGGATCTGCCTTGCACCTCCCTGTTGCAACAACTGGGCCACGGTATGGTGGCGAGGTTGTACTCTGTGACAGAGGAGTGTGTTTTGGCGCCCAGTTGACCAGGATAGCTCTTTTCCTGTGTTGTCGCGGGAGTGAACTTCAAACATTAATATTAAAGCAGTAGCCACTGGGAAACGTCACTATACCCAGGTTGTCGCGGGAGTGAAGGTCAAACATCAAGATCAAACCGTTGCCACTGAGAACAATCGCGCCACGCGATTGTCCTTGCCAGAAACAAGTCAACCGGTAAAAGGAAACAATATCCAGTGACGACCGGGAGGATTTACTCGACCTCACAGCGAACTCGGAAAGACGTGAGAAGAATCCTTGGCCGTCGGACACTGAAATTAAACGTTGTCCGGACCGTAATTACTTCAAATTTGGGGAGAAGAGACACCGTGGAGGTACTACAACAACTGTCACAGCTACGTAAATATTGTTGTGTGTTGGTTATATGTATGTTTGTTATTAGCAATACCACTTAGAAAATAACGTAGCGAGTTACCATGAAAACGTTATATAGAGATCTAGGGCGTGAGAAAGAGAGGTTGGATGACTTGAAAGTGGCAGTCCATAGAGTTTCGTTTATGGTAGATTGGATGTGGAAGCAAACGTTTGACCAGGCGGCGTATGGAACTGCTACGAGATGTTATGGAGTCGGTAAGTTGAATAGAATACAGCCAGTTTATAATAATGACAGACAGTATGGCAAGCATATTAGAGTTATTAATGGTATAAATACAAAATCAGACATGAACAGGTCACAGAAGTATGTGGAGACACTAAATAAAAATTCAGAAGTTAGTAATTATCAGAAAAATAATTTTAATATGAAACGATGGACCTGTCCATCCAATAGTGAAGACGCAAGAGCCTTGGGAGAAAATTGGTTTCATATCAGACATATGCGTTATTCAGTTGCAAAGAGCAGCAACAAAGATGAACACACAGATAGGATCCCGGGTATTCAGAAAGTGGTTGCAACTGTTAGTGTCGGACAGGACAATAAGACGCTGTTGGTTGAGAAAGTGGACCAGGAGACCCAGACGCAGACAGTAAACAGGGTAGAGAACAGCACGCAGACACATATAGATAAAGTAGAAAAGAAAATTCAAATACAACCGACTATGAAGATGGAACGAGGAATTCTGACAAATTCGACGGGAGCAGCGGAACAGGCTCAGTCGAAATTACGAAGTTGTGATACAGGTAAATGTAAGGAGACAGACCGTGTTGAGAATAGGCAGATAAAGGCAGGGAATACCAGGAGAAAAATTTGACGGAGTGTTAAGGCTAGATCAGAAAAAAGATTGCTCGTAAATAGAGAAATCGAATCTGACCCTTCAGTAGAATCAGAATTGAAAGATTTGTCAGATTTTGATATTGAATATATCCCTGACCGCAGCTTAAAAGGAATGAGTAGAAGCAGGAGAAATGTGAAACGTACATGTCCTGACTCTGGAAGAGTTGGTTCTTCGTATGGGATAATCGATAGTAGACGGGCAAATGAGATTTTACTTGGTGAGTCATCGGAGGAGGATACTGGAAGATATAGTAGGCAAGTAGACACAGTAATGGGACGAACATCGAAAAAGGTAGAAGAAGGAACACCTCAAAGAAGAAATATCTTGGTGAAATAGTTGAACTAGGATATACAGCTGGTTGCACTGATGCAGTTGCTGAAAAGATCAGGAATTATATGTTATTGAGACTAGAATTTTTTACAAACGGCTCAAAATATTAACAGCTAGAGAAGAAAGAACAGAATAGGAACAAAGAAGAACCAAGGAAGGTGGTTGATTTTGATGAGGAAGTGGTCGCGACATATAGGAGACAAATAGAGATCGGAGCCTGAAAATTAGAGAGGAAATTAGTAGATTCCTCGGACATTTTCGGGAAATCCCTACCTGTTGCACAAAGTAGATTGTTACAGTTTATGGCATGAAGCCTATCCATTTCCAGCAAGAAAGCAGATTCAATAATTTATATATTCCTGCAAGAATATATACCGCGATTTGGTTGTCCACAAGTAGACCTAACCGATAATGGAAAGGAGATTGTAAATGAGAAATTCGAAAAAAAATATTGAAAGAAATGCATATACACCATATAAAAACTTCCATCTTTAATCCTAAAGCAAATGCAAAAAAAAAAAACAAAAAACAAAAAACAAAACAAAAACCGAGAGACAACATAAGACACTTTATAATATCATGGCCAAAAACACAGAGGAACATAATAGAGATTGGGACTTATATTTAGTACTGACTCTGGGAGATATTAGAGTAAATAAAAAAAAAAAAAATTACTCGCCTTACTATCGTCTCTATGGGAGAGAGCCTATTTTGCCAATTGATAATCTACTAATGCCAAAAAGGAGGTATATGGGAGAAGAGTTGCATGAGGTTATGTTGCAGGAAATGCACAAAGCTCACGCGAGGTTACGTAGAAATGTTGCCAAGGCTTTCGAAAGATAGAAACAGTATGCAGGCCGTGATACCAAACTGCAGGAATTTAAGATAGGAGATAGAGTGTATTACAAGAAACACAAAAGGGAATCAAAATTGGATAACCGTATGGGTCCTGGAGAAATTTATTAAAAATCAGATTTCATGACATACTGCCCGAGTGCATGTACTATATCTAATGAGAGATGATGGCAGAGGAGCTGATAATATCAATCGGGAAGAGAAACTTAGGAGGCGAACCATGGATGTAATCCCCCCTCCCCCCAGAGATAGAGAAGACAGTCCTCCACGACGAAGTGCAATCAGAAATGTATGAGAGTTCAGATGAAATACAACTTGGTATGAGGTCAACCATGTCCCTAGGAGAAAAAAGCACCGCGCGAAAAAATAACACGGGGTATAATATGTCTAGTAGAGAAAGTAGTTTTTCAGTAGAACAAGAAGCCCCATATAGAAACACCCGGCAGGCAGTAAAAGAGAAACTTGGATAGACAGAAAGAAAGTGAAATTAAAAGAATGAAGAAAATTAGAGAGAAATCGTCCAGCGAAGAATCCGTACCTATCTTTGAAAGATTTCAAAGAATTCAGGACAGAGAAACTAGACTAGAATTAGAACAGAAAAATAGAGATTCCAGTAGTACAAATTTGGCAGAATGTAGAATGGGTGAGGAAATGGAGTTAAAAGAAATTACAACTGCGAAAGATATTTCGTCAAGCGATTGTTTTTATGCAAGTGATAAAGAACCCATTAACGGTACGGAAATTGTAGAAAGAGAGGATTTTCAGATAAATTTATTAGTACTAAACAGAAACCCAGAGAGGCGACGTGAAAACACAGAAATATATAAAAATAGGAAATTAACTATTGAGCGTACCATTAAGGATTTTAGATGCACAGCAGGTGATCCTACTTGAATGGGTATGGAGCACGTTGAGAGACGAGAGTGATAGATTGGGCAAAAGTTAACGAGTAATTGAGTCGTATGTCAGAATACGGAGTTGGAGGTGTGGGTGAATTGAGTGTCCGTTGCATGCAACTGATGGATAGAATCGATTTTTGAAGTGTTTGATTTTATAGGAAGGTATTGATGTTAGTTTGTGGGATATTTTTATGGTTACTCAGCGTGGTTTAGATAGTGAAGCTATGTGGTGTTTACCTTGTATTGACGATTAAATGGCAAGACAAGATCCCAGACACTGAAGTCCTAAAAGAGCGTCCATGCCCAATATCCACACTGTACTAATGAAGAATCAGATTCCCTGGGCTGGTCACTTGACTCGCATGAAAGATCACAGGCTCCCTAAACGAATTTTTTACGGCGAGTTGCTGTGTGGTAAACGCTCCCAAGGCGGCCAAAGGAAACGCTTTAAAGACACTCTGAAAATCTCACTGAATGCTTTTGGAATTCATCATGACACCTGGGAGACTGCAGCCAGAGACCGAAATTCTTGGCGTGCATCATTACGCAAGGGTGCAGTCATGTGTGAGGCTACCAGGACTACAAGAGCTGTGAAGAAAAGGCATGACAGAAAAACCGCTGCAGGAAATCATCCTCCAGAAACGTCAAGCATTCTTTGTCCACATTGTCAAAGAACATTTCGAGCCAAAATAGGCCTCATCAGCCATCTTAGAACTCACGACTCGATACTTTCAACCCCACTGGATGAAATGAATGGTCATCGTCATTCTTGATGGACAAACAACATGTGGTGTTTATAAGGAGGGAATTTGAATAATTATATTATGTCGTCTACTTATGCCAATTAATGGGAGAGATATGCAAATGTTTATAATTCTCTATGTATCTGGGTTTCAAAAAAACTTTCTAAAGTGGAGCCTTAATGTAGAGGATTAACTAAGGGTTAATATATTAGAGAGGAGTGCAGAAACGATGTTTGTGGGTCGGCACTCAAATATCGTTTCTGGAGGAAATTGTTTTTATTTTGTTAAATTTCTCATAAAGCATAGCTAGAGAAATGTGAGAGTGATATGTCTGCGGGATTGTTAGTAGAACAAGTGGCCATTTTGTTTACTGTGTAAAAGCGAGTTTAAAAGTTGTTGAAGGATGAAAAGAGTTTGTGGTTGAATACGACGGTGTTTGTTCGTCTTTTGGGCGGAATGATGCATAGATTTATTATTTTTTAGTGGCCACCAAATTTTGTTTGTTTGTTTGTTTGTGATTAATTTTGGGTTATTTTAATGGTGATGGATTAAATGTATGAGGATGCAAGCTCCATTATGAGAGATATTGTTGGATGATTGAAGTCTGACATTTTTAAGTAACGAAGAAGAGGTAGTAGCGTTGTATAAAAAGATGATTTAATGGTTAGCAGAGGATAGCTCATAATAACCATTTTTAAGTAATGAAGGGGACGCTGAGGTGTTTTCAAGGCACCAGGGCCGGGTTATATACTGGCCAAGACCTATTGACGCGTCCTCATCGAGCGTCCTGGGCAACAGGTCCCTTCAGGGTCCTGGCTAAAGTCAGTAGGATCGCCGATTCCTCCGAAGTCGGAGAGTGTCTGCCTGTACGGCGAGGAACCACCAGTCTGCACACCAATAAGCCAGACATGGGACTGCGGATACTCACGCAAACCTCAGGTCCTGTATGACATCACACTGATGTTGGACAACAGGATGCCTTCATCCGACATACAGGACTTCGCATTGGAGCTCAAGAAAACGAACACATGCAAGCAAGCAAGCAAGTAATGAAGAAGAAGCAGTAGCGATGTAGAAAAAGATGATTTGATGGTTAGCAGCGGATAGTTCATAATAACCATGTCTAAGTAATGAAGAAGAAGTAGTAGCGTTATAGAAAATGATGATGGTTAAGTGACAGCGGATAGCTGTTATGATCCTACAAGTAAAGTTGAAAATTTGAGTTTTACTTATTCAAATCCTTTCTAGTAAAGAGGGATGTTAATAAATGATTATTGAATTATTGTATTATTAAATTATATATCGAAGATGTAAGTCAAGTTTATAAGTAGTATAACGTTAGTATATTTATGTTATTAAGATGAGTTTGTGTTGAATTAGAAAAAAAAGTTGTGTTTTTTTTTAATTGAGGGATTGTCAGAAGTTTAAAAATAAGATGAGAGTTTAAGGTTAGGGTATATTTTTTCCCGAAGTCAATACTTGGAAAAGTCTAAAAATAACAAAGGGATTTATTTGTAATAGTATTTGTTACAAACGGTATGCCTGATATCAGGAGGTTAGGGCTGATTAAGGAGAGCAGGTTACTATAGTCTGTCCGGAAATTTATGCCGTCATTCAAGATCAATTATTTTGAAAACTGTCTGTTGCATCGTTATGAAATTTTTCCAGCCGTCTTATATTTACCCCCACCCAAGGAATATGTCTTTGATAGGTCCAAAAACAACTTAAATCATTGAAAGCGGCATCATTCCTTTGATGTTTTGCTTAACAACTAGTGATTTCTTGCTAAAAAAGTTATGTTTACGGTAATGAGGACCTGCAAATTCAGATGACAAACAAAGGCGATCTGGATTCGTATGGGAGTGGGTGCAATCAAATAAGTAGCTTACAATCGACAGAATCGGCTGCATTGCACCGGGTTTTTATCCCATATGGCTCAGTTTCTTTCCGCAGCGCGGAAAGCGTCGCACAAAGCACGAACTCCGTAGCTCCAGCGACGACCCTCGGGAGTCTCCGAATAAAATGAATGACGCGGCCCGGACAGACAGACAGAAAGGTAGGTAGGTAGGTAGGTAGGCAGAAAGATAGGTGGGTGGATGGATGGCTGGCTGGCTGAGTGGGTGGGTGGGTGGGTCGGTGGGTCGGTGGGTGGGTCGGCAGGCAGGCAGGCAGGCAGACAGACAGATTGATTAGATAGATAGATAGATAGATAGATAGATATATAGATAGATAGATAGATAGATAGATAGATAGATAGATAGATAGATAGATAGATAGATAGATAGATAGATAGATAGATAGATAGATAGATAGATAGATATATAGATAGAATAATAATAATAATAATAATAAGTCTTTATTTTCAAAGGGTTAAGAATTGGGCACGCAGGCCCGTCTGACATTCTGCCCTTCTTCTCTATTTCCTCTCATACATTCTTTCATTCAACATCACTTATGAAGCAACTTTTGACAACAAAAGAACATTAAAACGCATGAAAAATAATCAATAACAAATGACTCACTGAGGCAGTGTTTAACATGGGCATTATAAATACCTAAGGAGGGTGTAACGTGCCATACATAAGGGAATGTTTTTTGGCTAGTTGTCGTTTGAGATAAGTTACCATTATTGTCTTTTTTGTGTTGTTTGTTATGGGGGCATGTAGTCTGTACTAAGGTAGTGTTCAAACAGGTTGCGAATGTATGTATCATGATTGGTGGTGTCTTTGATTTCTTGTGGAAGATTGTTCCACAACTGAGCGGCAGAGTATGCTAAGCTTGTTTTATATAAGTCTATCCTAGGTTTAGGGACATGAAGTATATTTAGTCGTTCGCTATGTCTAGCGTTATATTTAAACAATGGCCAAAGGTAGCTTGGAGCATTTTGAAATAGGATTTTGTGAATTAGTTTGGTCTTATTAAAAAGCAGGCGCTTGTGGGGTGGCAGTAACCGGAGACGTTTATATAGGTTAGAATTGTCGGTAAGCTTTTCACCATTAATTAAACGCACTGCCCTTTTCTGGAGTGAATATAGGCGTTTTGTTATTGATTTGGAGCATCCGTCCCAGACTGTGGAGCAGTAATCAATATGTGTTTGTATGTGAGAAGTATAGAATATCTTTCTTGTGTTTTCGTCAAGGAAATTTTTAATTTTGGCAAGTTGGTATACTTTTTTGGCTATTTGTTTAACTAGAGCATGAACATGTGAGTTAAAAGTTAGATTTTGATCTATGATAACACCCAGTGTCTTGTGCTCGGTGACACTTTCTACAGGCGTGCTGCCAATGTGCTGCTGAAGAGTTCTCTGCGAGTTTAGAGTGTGAAGTCTTTGCCTGGTTCCTATTAACATAGACTTTGTTTTAGTAATGTTAATTTGCATGCGGTTTGCATGACTCCAGTTAACTACACTATTTATTTCCTGTTGCAAGGATAATTCTAGCACATTACGATCAACAGCGTTTGTATATACTGTGCAGTCATCAGCAAATAGATCGCAGGACGACGACAGATTTAATGGAAGATCATTTATATAAATGGCAAATAATAGAGGGCCAAGAATAGACCCCTGAGGTACTCCAATATTAATGGTAATGGCTTGAGATAAAACTTTATTGTGTGATACTACTTGCTTTCTGTCTAATAAGAATGATTTTATTAATGTCACTATATTAAAACTTACTTTCATTGTTTCAATTTTTTTAATTTTTTTTTTTTTTAAAATTAGAATAGATAGATAAATAGATAGATAGATAGATAGATAGATAGATAGATAGATAGATAGATAGATAGATAGATAGATAGATAGATAGATAGATAGATAGATATCTGTCGGTCGGTCGGTCAGTGGGTGGGTGGGTGGGCCGGCAGACAGGCAGGCAGATAGACAGACAGACAGACAGATAGATTAGATAGATAGATAGATAGATAGATAGATAGATAGATAGATAGATAGATAGATAGATAGATAGATATCTGTCGGTCGGTCGGTCAGTGGGTGGGTGGGTTGGCCGGCAGACAGGCAGGCAGATAGACAGACAGACAGACAGATAGATTAGATAGATAGATAGATAGATAGATAGATAGATAGATAGATAGATAGATAGATAGATAGATAGATAGATAGATAGATAGACAGACAGACAGACAGACAGATAGATAGATAGATAGATAGATAGATAGATAGATAGATAGATAGATAGATAGATAGATAGATAGATAGATAGATATCGGTAGGTTGGTCGGTCGGTCGGTGGGTGGGTGGGCGGGCCGGTAGGGAGGTAGATAGATAGATAGATAAATAGATAGATAGATAGATAGATAGATATATAGATAGTTAGATAGATAGATAGATAGATAGATAGATAGATAGATAGATAGATAGATAGATAGATAGATAGATAGATATCGGTAGGTCGGTCGGTCGGTGGGTGGATAGGCGGGCCGGCAGGCAGGCAGGCAGGCAAGCAGGTAGACAGACAGACAGATTAGATAGATAGATAGATAGATAGATAGATAGATAGATAGATAGATAGATAGATAGATAGATAGATAGATAGATAGATAGATAGATAGATAGATAGATAGATAGATAGATGGATGGATGGATGGATGGATGGATGGATGGATGGATGGATGGATGAGCCGGGCCGAGCCAGCTAGTTTATTTATATAATCACGTTTCATGAAAGAACCCACAGTTTGACGACGCCTCTGAACCCACCGCATATAAATTTCCTCAGTCTGCTAAAAGCAAAACCGCGCAGACAAATTTCAAATATTTGGGGGCGTGTCTTGTTGAAACGGTAATACTCTTAAAATGATGGAATGAGTGCGGGGACAAAAAAATATATACCGCATATAACCAAACATTGAAATGTGCTGTACAATCTCCAGAACAAAAAAATTTTTTGTTGGGTGGACATAATTATAAGGTTATATGCTAAATCTCATCATTTTTCGTCAATTGGTTACTGAGATATTGAATTTTATATTGAGGCAACCAAAAAAAAAACACTTTATAGATTAGGTTTTCCTGTAAAATGAATGCCACTCAACATGCACCAAATGGTCACCACCCTGGCGTAAAGAAAACTGTAAAATACGTAGGGTGGTAACCACAACAAAAAAGTTAGTTACATGCTGGATGCCATCGGAAAAGCAGATTATTTCTATTATGGTTGAATTCCATCCGAGAAGATAGTCAAATATCATTAAAAGAAAGGAAATCTTACTCTGAATACTGCTTCTAAGCTTAAAATTTACCATCCGGGCAATTTTAATGGCATTCCGAAATATGTATAATGATATAACTGAAGAGGAAAACTTCGGACAACCCGAAAGCTAACCATATACTTTGTAGCTTGTCCTTTTTGATATAACCTTGAGACGAGATGCTGTATTTTTTTTTCTATGTATCGTCACAACTATTAACCATCTCCCAGGGAGAAAAGCAATGCTCTAATAAAAAATAAAGAACACTCATCACACTGATCAAGATGACTCTGTATGCAGTTTTTGTGGATTTGCGTTTTTTTGCGTGAATTCCATTTGAGTCAAACTGTTGCAACACATATGATGGCAGGAAGCCATATACACTAACGATACAAGCCGGCTTCCGGGATCCTCCCAGCTGCAACAACTGGGCCACGGTGGGGTTGTGAATTTGTACTCTGTGACTATATATATATATATATATATATATATATATATATATATATATATATATATATATATATATATATATATATATATATATACTTTTGTCCTCTAAAAGTACTGGAGAGTTTTTATCATAGACCATAACTTTAGGAAGGGAAAATCCCAACTGCACCTCCCCGTGATAGAGGATGGAAACACACCACGGTGTGGCTAACACAGCTCTGGGGACCGATTATCCACCGGAATAAGTGGACAACTCTGCAGCTGAGCAGAGCAGGGCACTCACTTGTCCTTACAGTCGGAAATGGCTGTCAAAGGCAGAGGTAAAAAGACCACCATGTGAATGTGGAAGGCAAGGGGAAACCACCACATTATCTTCCCAAGACTTCATGGCAAAACATATATCAGAGTTAGTGATCGACGTTAATGGCTGTCTTAGGACATCCTCGTCCGGTAGGGACAGTCATGAGCCACATGAGACCGTCATCCAGCTACTGATGGTAAAATCATAACTAAAATAAATAAATTTAGAGTAGGAACATGGAATGTTAGGACATTAAATGAGCTACGAAAGTTGACCAATGTTCTAAGAGAGATGGATAGCATGAAAATGAATATACTAGGCGTTAGTGAGATGAGATGGAAGGGATCGGGCAAAATTATAGCTGATAATCACACAATAATTTATTCTGGAGGGGATACACATGAAGAAGGTGTAGGAATAATATTAGACGAAAAAACAGCCAAGTCAATTAATGGATACTGGTGTATTTCAGATAGAGTAGTTATGGTAGAAATCAAAGGCAAACCAATAGACATAAATATTATACAGGTATATGCACCAACAACAAGCTGTAGTGATGAAGAAATACAACACTTTTATAACGAAATAGAAATGGTGATGGCTCAAATTGGATCACAAGAAATAAAAATAATACTTGGTATTTTAATGCAAAAGTAGGAAAGGGGAAAATGGAGGATGTAGTGGGGAATTATGGTTTAGGTACAAGAAATGAAAGAGGGGAAAAGCTAATAGAATGGGCAAATATCAATGATATGATAATTGGAAACACGTGGTTTAAACACCATAAAAGACGACTGTACACATGGAAAAGCCCTGATAAGAAAATACGCAACCAAATTGACAACATACTAATTAATAAAAGATATAGAAATGCTTTAATTAATGTAAAGACAATGCCTGGTGCTGACTGTAATAGTGATCATATACCACTATGTGAACAAATAAAAGTAAGATTAAAGAGAGGGAAAAATGGTTAAGAACATGAGACTTAATAAAGAGGTTCTGAAAATAGATAAAGAACTGCAAGAACAATACAGAGTGACTGTGAAAAATAGGTACAATGTCATAGCTAAAATATAGAATATAAATGAACAATGGGAAATGTTAAGGGACTCCATTCATCAAACTAGCAAAGAAGTATTACCGGAGAGATGCAAAATAGCTAAGAAAAAATGGATGAATGAAGAAATCTTAAAACTGATGGACAAAAGAAAACAGAGTAAAAATGACAAACAAGAATACGCTAAGATAAATAAAGAAATAAAAGATAAATGTGGGAAGGCTACAGAAAGTTGGTTAAACGAGCAATGCAAAAAAATTGAATTAAATTCCATTAATGATACAAAAAATATGTACAGACAAATCAGTGAGCTTACAGGAAGAAAAATAAGAATAAATACAGGGTGTTTGAAATCAAAATCAGGAAAGATATTATTAGACGAAGGTGCTATAATGAAGAGGTGGAATGGGTATATAAGAGAATTATATGACGGAGAAAGGGGAGAATTAACAGAAGATAGTAGCTTAGAAGGTCCACCTATTCTGAAAGAAGAAGTCGCTGACGCTATGAAACGTATGAAGAAAGGAAAAACAGCTGGGCCAGATGAAATCACAATAGAAGAATTAGAAGTGTTGGGAGAATTTGGAGTAGATATATTAACCAAAATGTTGAATGATATTTACAGTAGTGGATATTTACCCAGTGATATGCTGAAATCTGTATTTATAGCTATACCAAAAAGACCAGGAGCAATTGATTGTGAAGATTTTCGTACAATTAACCTCATAAACCATATCACTAAGCTTCTACTCAGAATCATAATGAGAAGAAACAAAAAGAAAATAAAAATGGAAATTAGTGAAGAACAGTATGGATTTGTGGAAGGAAAGGGCACAAACAATGCAATTTATACATTACAGACACTAATAGAAAGGTCAATAGAGAAACAGAGAGACGTTTATTTGTGCTTCATAGATTATACTAAGGCATTTGATAAAGTAAAACATGATGAACTGATTAAAATGTTGGAAGATATCAACATTGATGAAAAAGATTTAAGAATAATAAAGAATGTTTACTGGAACCAAGTAGCAGCAATTAAAATGGGACATAAAGAGGGTAGTTACGAACAGATAAAGCTAGGAGTACGACAGGGGTGTGTCTTATCACCAGATCTTTTCTCCCTGTATAGCGAAGAAATAATGAGAGACATCAAAGACATGCCAGGAATACTAGTTGGAGGTTATAATATAAATAACTAGCTGACCCTGCCCGGCTTCGCCCAGACCCTGGTGGGGAGCATCTCATTTAATTCATATAAGTAGTCATATAAGTTCTCGTTCCCGTTACCGACTGACTGCCTGTCTGTCTGTCTGTCTGTCTGTCTGTCTGTCTGTCTGTCTGTCCCTCCCTCTCTGTCTGTCTGTCTGTCTGTCTGTCTGTCTGTCTGTCTAATCATTTATTGGTTGCGATTAGAACAACCTTAGATAAACGAAGACCAACTTACAAAAAGCATTAGAAAGAGCACTTGAAAGATCTTTACATATTCCCCCAACAATTAACTTGGGTAAAGCGGCGGCAGCAGCAGCAGAAGAAGAAGAAAAAGAAGGAGGAGGAGGAGGGAGGATGAGAACGCAGGAGGGAGGGAGAGGGAGGAGGATGAGGAGGAGAGAGGAGGGTGGAGAGAGGAAAGAGGTAGAAGGAGGAGGGAGAAGGAGGAGGGAGGAGTGAGGAGGTAGAGGGAGGAGGAGGAGGAGGAATGATGAGGAGGGAGGAGGAGGAAGAGGGAAGAGGAGGGAGGAGGAGGATGGAAGAAGGAGAGGAAGAGGGAGGAGAAGGATGGAGAGGAGAGGGAGGAGGAGGAGGAGGAGGGGAGGAAGAGGAGTAGGAGGAGGAGAGAAGAGGGAGGAAGAGGAAGAGGAAGAGGTAGAGGGAGGAGGAGGAAAAGGGAGAGAGGATTAGGAGGAGGAGGGGAAAG
>OY992881.1:99613649-99691149 GCA_963921405.1 Cepaea hortensis | reverse complement strand
CTGAAAGCTGTCGATAAGATGTCCTCTGGGTAGGACCGTCTGCGGAAAAAGTCCAGCATTTCGTGGGCTCTCTCGAGGAAGTCATTATCGTCCTGACAGATACGACGAAGGCGGAGTAGCTGGGAATATGGGATGGAATCTTTGCAGCTTTTGGGGTGGGATGAGCTGTACAGGAGGAAACCGTGAGCATCAGTAGGTTTATATTACACGGAGGTCGTCAGGCCTGTAGATGTGCAATGTTTGTTGATGTTTAGTTCGTTTTTTCTCGCAGGAGTTTAAAATACCTATTTGTTTCCATTTCATATTGTTATATCCTGCTGCAGCCGCTGCTTTTTTCTCTCTATTCCATATCACACATTCATAGCTGAAAGCTGCTTCTGGACAATTTTTGCTTTAAGCTTAAAAAAACAAATTATTTAGCAATAAGCATGCAACATTCTTTGGAGTGTAACAAAAACCATTTGGTAACATATTTCACATTTTAAAATGTTGCCCATAGCCATGAGTCAAACTACAGCTCATGGCATGATAAGAGATAGTCCCACGTGATGCACGCTGAGGTGGTCACCGGAGCAAATAAAAACGATTCGCGAGGGTGACGAAGGCATCGAGGGGCATTCAGGTTCGTGGTTGTTGTCAAGTGTGGACGTACCACGTCATGAAGATATATATGGCTAATATTATGCCGCTATTTTAACAGGTGTTTAAAATTATGGTGTATATTATATTGTTAAATACACGGTTGTATAACTGACAATGTCCATTCTTGAGTGTTTAGAGGAATACATTTACAAAGCTAATCACGAGTCAGTCATATTTTTACAGGAGTTCCGAGTTGCGTTTAATAGTAAGTTGGCGTAGCTTGTGTAGAATAGTAGAGTCAGCCTACGAATGAGCAAAGTAAAGTACTGAATACAGCCAGTGAAGTGAGGACGTATAGCAAAGTAAGAGAGTCCTTCTCCAGGTGAGGATGAAGAAGCTGGGAGAGAAATAACCACGGCGACGGCATGGTAATGATGAATGAATTTACAACTAAAACCCCCAGAAGAACAACAATTTCGATTGAAAGAGGAAAACGACAATCCAGTATAAAACTATAAGTTGCTAAACATGAGTGATGCTATTGAAGCAAAGCTAGACTATATTTATGTATATTATAGACCTAAGTAGCACCGTGGCACCCACTTACTTCTTGTGATGTTGAAAGCAGTTTTATTCCAGTTGTAATATCATTCTGTGTGACAAAAGAACATATTTCATTGTTTATAAACGTCACAATGTATGTAATTGCTAATAGTAATTCTAAGAATACCGTACACAAGTTAATATGATACGATATGTTTCCATTGTGAATATTTATATTTTATTTTCATGGAGCAAGTGGGCGTAACAGCTGTTATAAGATCTATAGATAAAGTTACAGTTTTATCATGACCATGATCGAGATGGGATTGTCAGATGATTGGCCAATTGTCATCAGCGCCATAAGAGGCGCTGGATGAACAGATTGATGATGATGATGATGATGATGATGATGATGATGATGATGATGATGATGATGATGATGATGATGATGATGATGATGAACATACGACTGTAAGGAAACTCAGAAATTTGCTTTCTTGTCCAGTGTGAGGGCGATGGGAAGAGGCCAGACATGAACATTTTGTCAAGGGCACGAGACGTGTGATTAACCATCACAGAATTGGCACTATCAGTCGATATCCACTAGCAGATATCACACTAATACCTCCAGAAGAACAACAATTTCGATTGAAAGAGGAAAACGACAATCTCCAGTATAACACAATGAGTCTATATATTGGTCTTGTTTCCCGTGCATATGCATCTACTGTGCTCTCCATAAATGAGGCGCTGGAACCTCTTGCCCCCTGGTAGATTGGGCCCGTTAGCTATTACAGTAGCCAATCTAGGAGATGGAAAACTCCCATTATAAACCCCCAAGTTTAAGGTTGACCGACGTGCCCAGGACTGAATGGCAAGGGGTGAGCTGATCGTGAACGTGGAACGTCTGGTATGCGGGCGGGGCGGCGCCAGGCGTATGGAATCCTGAGGGACATCCCCTGCCCCATCTTTAGCAGGTAGGCTCTACTAGGGTGACCGCTCATTGCCTGCAATATCCAAACTTTGTGTATATGATATTATTTATACAAGGGAATTGTCGCCGGAGCTACGGAGGACGTGCTCTGCGCTTGACACACCCTTCAGGGGCTAGCGAAGAGAGAGTGAGGAGGAGAAAACGAGGAAATGGTGTGAGATGAAGGCATAGAAATAGAAGGCCAGGCGCCAGGAGAACAAGACGAAAAGTGGAGAGACTAGGTCTCAACCATGTAAGAGTAGGATATTGGAACTGTCGTAGTGCCAGGCAGAGAGGTCATGTATTGGAGAGGCTAATATACTCAGAAGCTCACGAGAGGAAGTGGCCACAGCGGAAAATGTCAAGAAAGACAAGGTGGAGGTTTTCAAGCGCTGTGCTGCAGAGGTCAAAAAGGCAAAATGGGAATGTTTCATGAATGAGATTGGAGGTGATAAAACACTGCGAAAATTCTGGAAACTGCACAGACAAATACAAAGAAAATATCGGCCTATGACAGTGGGAACAATTTATAGAGATGATGGTGTGCGCGTGACAACAGACAACGAGAAACGGGAGGCGTTTCTCCAGAGATTTTTAGAGCAGACCAATCATGATGATGTGGACACCAGGGATGCAGTTAGAGAGGAGTTATCTGTCACCATAAAAAAATATGCCTTATGAAGACATCATACGGGTAGAAGATGTTAAACATATTTTGAAAAAGGCAAAAGACATTGCACCAGGACCTGATGGGATCAGGTATGGCCACATGAAGGCTTTGAGCGATGTAGACCTGAAGGAGATGACCGACTGCTTAAACCAGAGCATTAGGACAGCATCAGTAAAGCAGGATTGGGTAGACAGTTATCTCATCCCTCTCCCAATACCATTCAAGGATCATTCAAAGCTTAGCGGCTTTAGGATAATCACCTTTCAAAATACATTTGGGAAGGTTTTAGAGAAGATAGTCGCTGTCAAGCTGCAAGAGTTTTTGGAAAGGGGGAAGCTTCTTCCAAGAAGCCTGGGGAGCTACAGGCCAGGAAAATATACCTGGGCAAATACAGCCACTTTTGCCTTTGATATTTATGAGGGGTTCCAGAGTAGACTGGAAACGATGGCGGCAGCTTGGTCTCGAGGATGCGTTCAATAGAGTTCGATATGATATTTTGATGACCGCACTGATGGAGAAGGGAGTCAATCCCTGGTTGGTGAACTTGATAGCGGCCGTCCTGCATTCTCATCGGATCTCCCCCTGTCTGGGTGCATGGACCTCAGAGCCACATATTTTAACACAGGGATTCGCAATCTCATCGGTGCTCTTTAACGTGTATACGAGCAAAATTGCAAACCTAGAAGCACCAGGGGTTGGAAGGATACTAATAGATGATATTCTTGCATATAGGCAGGGGAGAGATAGCGAGCAAATAGCACAGGAGCTACAGGCGACAGTAGACCAAAGTGATTGACTGGTGCACTGAAATGAGTGATGTCATCCACCCGGAAAAGGCGGCTGTTTTGTGGTGCTCTCTGGACAACAGGATTGTGAGAGCTGACGTTCCAAGCCTCACGATAGATGGTGGACGCGTCAACAGAGAGAACAAACTGAAGTATCTGGGAATCACATTTGACAGGAGCCTGTCCTTCAATGATCATGTGGAGACAGTTGTGACAAGATCTCAAAAGGGACTCAACGCACTTAAAACTATGGCTGAAATGGACATAGAGCAGAGAATGCTTTTCAGACTATACCAGCACTTGATCCTCTCAGTGATTGATTATGGACTAGGACTGCTCACTGTCTCAAAGAGTCAGCTGGTGAGATTTTAGCGCATACAGAACGAGGCTATGCGGGTAATTCTGGGATGCACCAGAGACACCCCAGTGGTGTGTATGCGCTACATCCTTGGTATGCCGACTGTTGCTGGTAGGCTCAAGGTGATTCAGGTGAAGGCATACCTCAGAGTAGCTGCTGACACAGATCACCCTTTGCATGAGGCGTTGGACGCAGTTAAGGGCCAGCGACAGATAAGAGGGAAATCATGGACGGCTCAGGCGGGGGATACTATCAGACATGTGTGCATCTTGGAGAACATTAATCGAGGAGAGGAGTGGGTCAGAGTGCCAGCGGAGCAGTTAGGCTTGTGCAGAGTTATAATCACATTGAGCCGGGAGTTTTTGTGTCAGGTCTTAGTCAGATATGACTAAGCTACCGTATAACAGTAGACGGCACTACCTGCTTACCAAATCCGACACCCCACATTGTGCCAACGGCTTCGGGCGGAAGAGCGCAATTTGGAGGGTACAAGCCTTACCCTTGTGCGAGGAAATGCAACCTAAAGACAAAGTGTCATGGCAGGGCAGACCAGGCCGTAAGCCTTGATTGGCGGCTGGTCTAGGATCGAGACTCCGACAGGCGGACAGTTAGAGCATTGCTTTGCTGATCCGGCAGCTTCTGCAGCTTGTCTTGTTACAGATGTAGAGGTGTTACCTTTCCTCTGGAGTGAACTAGGCAAGCTGAGAGAGGGATAATGTTGCATGGGCAACACATGATCTCTATATTTTAGCCCAGGCTTTGTGCTATGGAGAGGCAATAACTCCATCCCTTACAAACTATCGTACAATGAAAGCCGGGAATGCAGGGAGTGGCTAGCAAGGGCCACAGAAGTGGAAATCCAGCAATTAATTCAGGATAATGCTCGCCTGGGTGATGTGATTATCTACACAGATGGTTCGGTATTGAGAGGTAGTAGAAGTGCCTGGGGGTTCTTAGCAAAGGCTAATGGTGGAAGTTTGTTGCAGGAGAGCCGGGCATATGATACCTCAAAATCTAGCTTAAGAATGGAGGTGGAGGCAGTCAGTGCAGCTTTCCGCTGGATGGAAAATACAATAAACACACACATCGTGATTGTAACTGACTTAGAAAGCATGCTGAGTAGAGTGAGGACAGCCAAGCTTCGTGCCGAGTGGCTTGCTTCGCTTCAAAATCCTTGAAAAGTAAAACTGACCGGTATTATTGGTTGTAGTGTGTATGGCTTAGTGTCATTCGTTGTTACGTGGCACGTGAGTGGATGAGTAGCTAGGTAAGTTATTATATTTTTTTATTAAGGAGTTAGATTTACGAGTTACAGATCCGCACATGAAACACTAAACAAAATAAAGATGGCCGGTATTATTGGTTGTAATGGGTATAGCTTAGTTTCATTCGTTTTTAAGGGATGGGTGAGTAGAGGCAAGGTTAGATAAGTGCTTCTGATCATTGTTAAGGGATGAGCAAGTGGATGGGCGACTAGATAAATACGTCCGTTCCTTGTTAAGATATGGAGGAAGTGTTAGATAAAGGTTAGATAAAAAAAAAAACATTTTCGTTGTGTTTCTTCTAGTCGGCATAAAGATAACCTAACCATACTAGTATAATGCAGGGAGTATATGATGCTAGACACATATAACTGAAAAGGAATCAGCAACACATTTCAAATATATCATGGTAGGCTGGGTCGACCTGGCATGGAGTGGGCGTTCGAACTTGTGAACACAGCTCTATGATGGTACCGTAATACATACTTGTAGCAGTTTTTATTCGTAGGGGAAGGTAGAAGGTTCTTCCGTGTCTACATACCCATTATCGATAGTGATATATGTAATATTTTAACCGGGGGTACATGTCGGGTGCAGAGCTATTATTCATAATATGTATTTCTATAAACCTTTTATAGTACTTTATTTGTATCTATGTTGTACAGATACTGATGCCCACGAACAACTAATTGAGAAACTTTGGCACATATTAAGGGCGGAACCACACAGCCATTACATGGAATGCTTTAATCGCAATTTCCAACAAGCTCAAGAACCTGCAGATCCATGTATGTCTTTTCGTGATAATAGTGATTGCTTTTATGACCTAGTGACGTGTCAACCGCGAGCTGTACTACAACAGAACGTCACCAAAGAGGAAATACTTACGCTAAGCCTCAGTAAAATTGAGCATTGTATCTTCGACTATACATGCCATAATGGTACTCCAGAGCCATCCCCATCCAATGTTGAGCGATCACCATCACCAAAAAAAAAAGAAACTTCACCTTAAGTCAATCCACACTAACGGACGAGTCTTAAGCACCTTCTTAAAAACAAGATGGTTGTGAATACTTACTGACGTGTTTTCAATAGCTGAATAGTCCTCAATACGAAGAAGAGTATGGTGGGTGTGAGGAGACTGTATTAGTATATCGTTGTTATTCTGCATTCTCAGGCTGTATTTCACACTGACTACAACGGAGATAACTCTATGGTTCTACGCTATCTATTTCATCAAGCTGAAAGATCGTAGAGCAAGCATGACACGCATTCCCCATCCGGCTCAAACATACAACAGTCAACGATCGGGTAGTAGGTCGCTTAGTCATGCCAGATGTACAACAGAATCAGCGTAATCTGACAAATTTGACCTAAGAAACAGCCTGAAACCGATTTTAAACTTTGCTCAAGAACGAGGCTGGCAACAGTAGCGTCTTGTGATTTGAAGATGACTACAGACATCAAGACTGTGCCTGATAACTGGGTCTACATGACTAGTAATGGTGAGACTGTTAGACCGGTGGGCGCTGGTGATAAGGCCGTGTTTATCTCATCCAACAGAGGAACGACCATGTTATACATCCGTTTGTTCTTTGGCAAAGAAGATAGGGATGACACTTACTCACCCAAGCCAAACAGCCCAACCATGTCAGTAACCAAATCAAACAAGGCACTATTCGAAGAAATCAAGGCAGTAACCAAAACTCTCAAGTCAGTGCTAATGTCAAACATGTCACTAACCGAAGCAATCAAATTAGTAACCAAAACACTCAAGTCAGTGCTCATGTCAAACAGGGCACTAAACAAAACCACAGAGTAGGCACACATCATGCCTCAAGTATTCAACCAAGCTACAGTCAGATGTGTGACGAACCCAACAACCAGATGTGTGACGAGCCCAATAATCAGATGTTTGATGTGACAGACACCCAGATGTTTGATGTTCCCGACACGCAGATGTTTGATACCCCTTTATATTACAATACTCAGATGTCAGCCCAACAAGCAGGAGACCAGCCATATTCCTACACCACAACTATTTAACAGGCTACCAACAGGAAGAGCCAACCTACTCAGGCAAGGGTGTGTAGATACCTATAAAAAACATAGAATTGTAAAGCTTTTTATGTGGAAATCAATCAATCAATCAGGTGCCGTCTCCGCAATGAAGGTTGGCTACAATGGATCTCCAACACTGTCTGTCTCTCGCCTTGACTGTACATTCTGTCAGGCTGATGTTCGTCCATCTCTTGATGTTATCCTTCCACTTGTATCGTTGTCTATATCTTGCTCGCTTGCCCTCAACCTTGCCTTCCAGTATGGTTTTCAAAAGAGTATCATGTCTTTTAACCTGGCCAAAATATTTCACTTGTCTCTTCTTTATTTCTTTCATCACCACTCTCTTCATTCCCAGCTTTTCTAGGACTTATGCATTTGATTGTTATTGTTTCCATGAAATACGACCTATTCGTCTGTATATCCACATCTCCAGGACTTCTATGCCACTTTCTAGTTGCTTGTTCAATGTCCTGGATTCCGCGCCCTACAGTAGCATTGAATATAGGTAGCATTTGACAATTCTCATTTTTAATGCATTATAAATCTCTCTAGATGTTAATACTGATTTCATGCCGTTGAAAGCACATTTGGCCATGCCTATTCTCTGTTTGTTTTCCATTTCACTTCTGCCATCATCTGTTATTATATTTCCAAGATAAGAGAAACTTGTTACTTGTACTAGTATCTGCCCGTTAACTGTGATGTTCATTGATGTCCTTTCCTTTTCACTGCTAATTATCATAGTTTTTGTTTTTTGGATGTTAATATCTAAGCCACATTCTGCACTGTGCCTGTTTACTTCCTCCACTAGGTCCTGCAACTCTTGCTCACTTTCTGCTAGTAACAAGGTATCGTCAGCATATCTAAGATTGTTTATGATTTTTCCATTGATGTTGAGTCCAGGCATTTCAACTTGTTTAAAAATTATGTCTGTGTATAGGTTGAAGAGGCTTGGGGACAGTACACATCCTTGCCGTACTCCCCTTTTTATCTCTATAGGCGACGAATAGTTATTACCGCATCTAACAGACGCCACTTGTTCCCAGTACAAGTTACTAATAAGTCTGATGTCCTTTCCATCTACTCCTATATCTTGAAGGCACTTAATTAGTCGTTCATGTTGTACTCTATCAAAAGGTTTCTTGTAGTCTATAAAACAAACATATATACTTATTTGAACTTCTATATATTTTTCAATTAACATCCTCAAACAGAAAATTGCTTCTCTGGTAACGCTGTGTTTGCGGAACCCAAATTGTTCTTCAGCTACTTCCTCATGTATTTTATGTTGAATTCTTTTTTGTATGACCTTGAGTAGGATCTTAGTTATGTGGCTCATTAAGCTAATAGTTCTGTAATCCTCACACTCAACAGCTCTTGGCTTCTTCGGCAGGGTGATGAAAATGGATGTTTTCAAATCTTTGGGGATGTACCCAGTATTATATATATCATTACATAATTCTGTGATAGTTTCGTTGTCAAAGATGGATAAGGATTGTATCATCTCTGTTGTTATCTTGTCAGGACCTGCAGCCGTTAGTATTTTTGGTCCATCTTGATATTTATACAATGTTGGCCCGTTGAACCTGTTGTTCCAGAATAAATCTTCTGTTTACTATGTCTATCTTTTTATTATGTCAGTGTTATTAATTATAATGTCTCCATGTTTTCCTCTGATACAACCGTCTCCTGTTATATTATTTTTCTTCTTTGTAAATCTTTTTATATGTTCATGTAATTCTTTCGAGTTGTGTTTTATTTCCAGATCCTCTATTTCTTTGCAATGGTTCTGCAGCCACTCCTCTTTGGCAACTCTGCATATGTGACATATTTCTCTATCTATTACTTTATACTCCGGACTGTTCTTTGCTTTCTTTCTTTGAGACATTTTACTCAAGATTTCATCGGTTATCCATAATTGTTTTTTCTTATATATCTTCACTGGAAAGGTGGTATTTGCAATCCGAATACTGGTATTTACACTTTCCCATTGTGTATTAATTTTATCCTTGGGATTTTCACGTCGACATTGTTCCATACTTTCAATGATTAGCCCATCATATCTATTTTTGACTTCAACTAGGTATAGTTGACCTATTTCTGGTTGTTTGAATGCCGATATATCTACTTGAGGTGTCTTCGATTTCCTTATTCCTGGGTTTTTAATTTTTATTTGTAATTTTAAAACTACAGGATTATGGTCAGAGTTGATATCAGCATCAGGATATGTGGAAATAAAATTGTGTGATTATACGATGCATATCATCTTACATCGCACCATCCATTTCATATAATGGCATTACGCTTTTGTTTTAATTCTTGTAAAAACGTACTATACATACTGTAAATAAACAGTTATATATTATAACTACGTTTTGTTTGTTGATTATTTTAGTGTTGACGATATATACAGTTTTCATGTGGTGAAAGATTATTATATATTGATAACACATTAAAAAAATATGTCAACAAAACTATAGAAACATGTTAACTAAAGTATTACAACTGTTTGCCAAATTCAGAAGTATCTCGTCCAAATTTATAAAAAAGTAAGAACAACTGTTAGCCAAATCAACTGATAGGTTGGCCGAACTTATAAATATCTCGTCTAACATTATGTAAAATAGGAAACTTTGTTAACCAAATGTGAAAATAATATTGACTAAGTAGAGGTATATTTCAACAAAATTTATAAATATCTCGTCCAAACTTATTAAAAGAAAGAAACGTTTTTAACCAAATGGGAAAAAATATGTGTCAAATAAATAGACATTTTAACCACACTTATAAATATCTCGTCCAAACTTATAAAGAGTAGGACATTTGTTCGCCAAATGGGAAACATTTTGGCCAAATTCATAAATAAGTCGACCGAAATATGAAAATATTTTAACCAAAGTAATTTTTAAAAAGATAAAAATATTTTAAAGAATAAAAATATTTAAAAAAAACTATTTGCCTAACTCAGAAATATCTCGTCGAAACTTATTAAAAGAAGTAAAATATGTTAGCAAAAGGGGAACAATATTGGCCAAGAGAAGAAATATCACATCCAAATTTATGAAAAGTAGGAAAATTGTTTAACCAAATGGGAAAAATATTGGCCAAGTAAAAATATTTTAAGGAAACTTATAAATATATCGACAAATCATATACAAAATAGGAAGATATATTAGTTAGTTAGTTAGTTAGTCGCGGTTCCAACTTCACGGCAAAGGGTCGTCCCCATATTGCTCCGTTCCTGTGCTAGTGAATATCACACAAAACGCTCCTCACTGTCCTATGTGAACAATGGAATAGACAGGAGTGTCGCCAAGCCAACAGCCCGAACAGGTACACTGTGCATAAATCCGCCGGCAGAATGCCAACACAAAAGTCCTCCACGAAAAATAGTTCATCGTCGATTGAAACGACAGTCACCAGCAATGATTTCATTGACCCGGGTTTTATCCCATATGGCTCAGTCTCTTTCCTCAGGGCGACCCACGGAAAGCGCTGCACAAAGCACAAACTCCGTAGCTACAGCGCCGACTCCCAGGAGTCTCCTGAAAAAAGTACTCGTGAACCGAAAAAGCAAACCAGCCAATCCAGCAACAGCCGGCCGCCATCGTTCCGAACAAGCAGTTCACGCTAAAAACAACCGCGGACCGAAGCAAAAGCATTCCACGCGAAATTCACGCCACGCACTCACTCAGTAGCAGGGTGACGGAACCATAGCCTCCTTAGTCGCCTCTTACGACGTGCATGGTAGGCAACAGTGTTACTATTCTTTGCTCCCCCATATGGGCCCCGGCAACACACGGGCGATATATATATATATATATATATATATATATATATATATATATATATATATATATATATATATATATATATATATATACCAAATAAAGCAATGTGTCAACCAGATGTAGAAATATATCAACCAAACTCATAAAAAGTAAGAAAATATACTAGCCAAAGGAAAACAAATGTTGACGGAATTAAGAAATATTTCAACCAAACTTATAAATAGTAGGAAAATATATAATCCAAACTAAGAAATAAGTTTGACATAGTAAAAACAAAATGTCGAAAAAACAATATGAAAAATGTGTTACACTAATTAGGAAAAATGCAGCTTCTTTAATTACGTCAAGAGTGGCTTGAACAGTTATCTGAAAAGGCATTTCACACTACATAATCAAAAACGGCAACTAGGGAGGCCGGCACGATGGAATATTCCCGCTTCATCAAATGCTAGGCATGTGTTGGAACGCGGCCATGTGATTGATAGAGATAGTGTATTTCGCGTGTTGTTTAACAAACAAAATAGTCGCTCTTTAAAGTTTGCAGAAGCAATAATGATTAATCTAAATAGGCCAGTTTTGTGCAAACAGAAAGATATATTATTCAGTTTAAAATTACCGTTGTAGACAATTGACATTACGGTGCGAACATGTGTATATATCATCTTGAAAGATTTATCTAGTTATTTTACTTTATGCTCTGTGAATTCTGCAGTATGTAACTGATGGAAAGGCCCTATGGGATGGGATGGGACAGCACACATTGTATTTTCCATGGGACAGTAGCTATATCATAGCAACTTGATCTATGTCAGAGTGTCATATATTTTTGAAGGGAGTGGGAGATCACTGTAGTGCATGCCCCATCTCTAACAAAAGAAGTAGAGCCCCATCCTCTTCTATCTTCAATAACCCCAGAATATGAACCTTGAGTTATCTGCAGGCCTCGTTCTATTAAGTATGTCTAGGAGATATAGATTATGGCCCTGGTGAGAATGGTAATTACTAACTGGGAATCTGCCCCTTTTCCAATGATTCTGATAGTTCTGGAGCCCCCTTATTGGTTATCAAATCTGAGGAAAGTCTGGAGAATTTTCTCAGCCATATTTAGATGAAGAAAATATGGATATTGAGCAGTTGATAGATCTAGAGTCTTTTTATTTCCCCATTCAGTAAGTCATTATGAGTTAATTTATTTTTAAACAATCAAACACATAATCAATCACATTAGAGTCTGACAACATGATGTACAAAGAAGTTGTTGACACAGATAGATTTGAACTGATAAATTAACAGAAGGTCAATTCATGTTAATCATTTATTGACTGGCCTGAGCCTTCTGGTCAGTACATACATCTCTATTGTGATTTACACAAGATAATAGAAAAGTTGCACATTGGACCATAGTCCCAGAACATCAATCAAGCATCAATATATGAGATGTCAACAAGTGTGAAACATAGTAAACATTTTGATGTTGTACATATTAAGTGTGATGGTGATGTCTCAACAATTAAATATCAGTTTTCCTGAAATTGGGTGTGGTGTACCAATTTAGAAAGGTAACCTGGTGACTGGAAGATTAGGTAAGCCAGGGTCCATTGACTGATGGATCCACTTCAGGTATGCCCGTATAGCTCCACTGAAGGCCTCCCCATACTCTGCTCTTAGCCAAGTCATCCTCCATCTCACCTGTGGTTCATCTCTTTCTCTCGGCTTCCCTCTCTCAGGTCTGATTTAGGTGGTTAGTTTGCTGATGTGTTGGGTGGTTGTTGGTATGTAGCCACCAAGATCACTGATGAATATTCGCATAAATATATACATTCTTACCAATACAATAATAAGAAGTACGTCGGAAGAAATCTAAATTCCTGAAGTAGGAACTAGTTCCCCTCCCCCCCCCCCCTTTTCTCTCTAAGCTAGTGTTGGGTTAAGTTGGGGGTGGTCAGAGTTTATCACACGGTGTACGCCTTGTATCAACTTGTTCCTGCTGTATGTAAGTTCTCATTTGACCTGGGGTCAGTGAACGTGTACAGTAAGACATTGACAAGAGTGAGAATATGTCAAGATGCATGTAAATAAATGACATACATTTATAACATTTCTTTCACTAAATGGTGTTTATCGCCTGTTTAAATAATTCTCTGTGTTTTCCCAATTAACTTCTTCTTCTTCTTGTGTCTAATAACTCTCTCCCATTATCTGTTGTTGTGATGTTGAGTGTTGGGTTGGGTGGTGATGAGTGGTGTTGAGTTTTATGTTATGTTGAGTAATGAGTTAAGTTCACTGCGCGTGATGGTGTTCCGCGAAGCACAACTTTCTCATGTATTGCAGTTCATAAGTGCTCTTATCTAATTAAAATTTGACATAAATATAAATATTTATTCCGTGAAACCCTATTAATTCAATAGATGAAGGAGAAAGTAAAGATTGATTTCTCTTTCAGCTTTCTAAATTGTAAATAGGCATAGATAAGTCTGTTTTAGAACAAGGCACTTATTCTAGTACACGAACTGTCATTTCAGCTGTAGATAGTGATAGCATCTTTTATCAGTGTTTCTGGTGAAATGCACAAGATTGCTTTAGAATCATCACTTCTCACAGTTGTTTAGAATAGAATGTAGTAGTATAATGCACTTCTTAAAGTTAATAATTATCTCTAAGAATATCAGAGATTGCAGTTTCATCTAAGAGAATATTAGAGAGTCATTTTGCCGGGAATGGCTCTGCGTCGTTAGAACCTACAGTCGAGCATTTTTACATTTCAGAGGTTTTAATTAATAATAATACATTTCAATTGACATTACAAACACTGGATACCGTTCTTTTGACACTTGATACATCGGGTTATCAGTTTAATCTAAGGCCTAACAAGCTCACCCGAAATTCAGACATTCTGCCTTGTCCATTGAAAATTTTGGTCACACAATCTTCTCACATCTGTTCAGGAGGCGGGTTTCAGAAAAGAGTGCGGGCTTATTAACATTTCTGATGAAATAGTAACATATGCTAATTATGCTTTGGCGCGAAGCGGTCACATGTCCCTTTTCGTCCAATGGTCTTCCGAGCTTTGTCTGATGCAATCTTTCTAAGAATCCACGTCATTTGTCACTTGTTCAGTTCCAGTTTCGATGTTAAGTTTTAAGTCCTAGTCTCCATTTGTGGTTGTGAAGTCAATTTCTTTTAATGTTGTTTCCTCTTTTTGCGGCAGGAGTTGGTAAATGAATAAAGTTGGTTGCGTTATGCCACACAGAGCTACCCTGAAATTTATGTTTTTTAAAACCTTTTTAAAGCTTATAGCCTTTTTTTCCCCCTTTGTATATTTGTATCTATTCTTTATCTTGTGGATGGACACTGGATAAATAAATACATAAATACATAAAAAAAAATAAATAAATAAATAAATACACTTCTTATTATAAAATATTACATTTTGGTGCTTCAACTGCAATTACAATTATGAAAGTTTGACTTGACTGGAAAAAGGTTGCAGAGCACTGATCTACGTAGCAAAAATACGTAATACGCACTGCTAAGCAGTGTTGCCAGTCACTCATTATTGGGCTACTTTTTCTTCAAATATATCTTTCATTTTTTTAGTATTAAAGTACCCACATACTTAACTTTGTTGACTTGTTTCAAATAGTCTCAATTCACTTTGGTGTTGAGTTGAGAAGATACTTGTTTCTTCTTTTTATAGTTATAATTACGTAATTATTCTGTTATTTAGAATAAATACTCAGAAATACTCAAAGATAAACGCTTCCCGGCGATCTTTTTAACACTGATTGAAATATATGTTCCAATTATAACTATCATGTAATTCAATTGGAATTCATTTAATTTTTAAATCTTTGTTTTTAGAAATCAAGACAATATAACATGCTGAATACATTTTGAAACAACAAGACATCCCAGAATATCTCGTACGTATTCTATATTTAACTAAGTGTACAAACTGAATATATGTCTATAAAAGTTACGTTGAAATAGCTCAATTTGTCAAATGCACAACTGGCTAAGAGTATGTCGTACGGAGGTTGCCAAAGCAACATTTTTGGAACGAAAATGTAAATACTGTTAGATAGTCTTGGTTAAAATGGATGGAAACTATCTAGATGCATTAATAATTACTTTAACGAGGTGCCAATCTCGATGCCACGAACTCTTCTTAAAATTAACACGAAGAAGAGGGGAGCAGTTGGGGAAATGGTTAGAATTAATTCGTTGAACCCTCTCAGCTGTCATGTCGCATAACGTTTCCAGCTTCTGTGAATAACAATTCTTTCAGTTTTCGAAGGAAACTATTTCAGTTCTAATAATTGACGAGAGACACACAATCAGGCTCTGTCATGTAACCAGAATATGAAGGATGTTTCAAGACGCAAATAAGAATTAATCTACACATCTCTATTTTCATTGTTTTTAATTCGAAAAATGGTAAATAAACGCGACAGAAACTACACACTTGCATTTCACTCCAACAATTAGTAGAATCAATAGATATGTATAAAAAGAGGATATCAAAACACTGTCATTAAAAGTGACACCGTTTACTCTAGAGATTTTCTTTTTCATTCACGTGGTCTCCAAGGATAAACCTGTCTAAAAATGGACGCCATGTCATTGACTTTAAAGTAAAGACCGCTTGTGTTATACAGACCCATCATACATGAGTGCCCAGTGGTCTAAAATTGTTGGGCTAGTGCAACATAGATAATGCACCTCGTAACGTGAAACGTGGTTTTTGAGTTATTAATACTTTCTAGTAAAGGACACGAAGCAACTGGTATAAATGTCAGATAATATTCCATAGCATTGACTGTAATTATACTTTTCTCTTTCAATACCTAGATTCGAATATTGTGAAGTTGTACAGAGACTTTCAATCATTTTAAAGAAACCTAACTTTGTACACGCTGCGCATATAAATACAATATACGGGAGACAAGTAGATACCTCACATGTGCTTCCCCTACTGTACTAGTTGTAGTTCATGCCGTTTAATTTTGGTCATCATGTCTGTCTACGCCGGCTCCGTGGCCGAGGTGTTAGCAGCTTTCTCCGCTAACCCCGAATACTCTTGTCACGTGACGCGACGAGAATTAGCAGTGGTTCGAATCGCAAAAGTGACTTATGAGAGCCGGTCGCTCAGAAAGTCGTGGCGTGCTGATGAGCGTAATCTAGCCTAGGAATCAACATACAGCTGAAAGATGCTGGTGTTGACCGCAATATCCTGAAACAGGATGGAAACGCGGGAAAAAAAAAATGTCTGTCTACAACCTTCTGTCTCGTGTACTGCCAATGAGCTTTGATATACATGACACAACTCCAGTATCTTCTCTCTCGGTCTTATTTTTTCTCATTGTCCCTAGCCGCTTGGGTATTTAAACTATAATAGGCAGAAAACCCTACCCAAAAGTTAGCCCACACTCTCTATAAATTGTGGCTTATTATAAGAATGAAGTCTAAAGGGGTGGTCCCGATAGAAATTATTGGGATTCCCTTAGGAGACATAAGGCAGAATGTGAAGAACACTCGTGTATGTAGGAAGACCTAACACGACTGTCTATTTTATCTGGCCAGGTGCTTTTTTGTCAGAAATGGTTTCCCCCTGTTAAATATTACGCTTTCACGCACTCACTCGCGCGCTCTTGCTTTCAAAGAATCCAGAGTGGACTACTTGGGTGCTGTTACAAAACAAATATATCTTCTTTTAATTTAAAAAAAAATATATATTTAAACAAACATTCTTAGTTCATCCAGTGACCTAGAACCAACGAAAAGTGTTAATGTGCACACGGATGGAGACACATACACTATCAGACGATGTGAAGATAGATAGTCACCTGGGGTGTTTTGATACCGTCTAGGGCTAGAGCTGATCTTAATCCTCCTGTTTAGTTATGTAAGTAGAGATACAAATAGGTACTCGATGCTCCTCCGGATTCTGCGTTCACTCTCCACTAGAAGGCGAAACAGACTTTATGTATTCTTTCACCGGTTTCTTTATAAAGTACTTGCAACAACTAGGATCATTCCACGAAAAAAAAAAAAAAAAAGAAAACATGTGCATACTCTTCCGTATCTTGTTGATGGTCAAGTGGCTGAGGGACGTTTTCGTGTGAGTCTGTTGATGTGCCATTCTCAGATGCACACAAGAACAATAGACACAGTTCCTATTTGCTAGACTTTCATTTAAAACAGTGATTCAATTTATGGCTTGGCAATACATTGTATAGCATGATGATACAAGGTATCACAATGTTCAATCAATCAATCATGTGCGATGCCTAAAAGCGTAGGCGGTCATGACTCTCCATTTCACTCGATCACCAGAGTCGTGGATCAGCTCAGTGTTCATGTCTCGTCCATGCCACGTGGCCAAGCCATCCAGGTATTTTCCTCTCGGTCTTCCTCTTGGCCTGTTCCCATCGATCTTACCAGCCGTCACTAAGTTCTCTAATCCATTTCTTCTCATAACATGTCCAAAAAATGTGACTGTCTACGTCTAATTTCTCTAATCAATTTACGATGTTCATTTGTCTCCTGTAGTACTTGGTCATTGGTTTTTCTATCTGTCTATGGTACTCTTTGCATTTTCCTCAGAAACCACATTTCTGTGGCTATCAAATGTTTTTCAGCTTGACTGCACATTGTCCAAGTTTCACATCCATACACAAGAACAGGCTCTATGTACCCCATAAACACTCTTTTTCTCGTTTCAATTGACATCTTTTTATTGGTCAGAATGTTTTTCATCTTGTTAAAGGCTACTTTCGCCATGGCGATCCTTGTTCTAATCTCTTCAAGGCATCTCCTATCAGATGTTATGACTGTTCCGAGATAATTGTATCGATTCACTTGTTGAAGAATATTCCCATTTACTTGTATATTACATTGTGGTACTTCGTTCTTCCTAGTGACGACAATAACCTGTGTTTTCTTACAATTTAATTCCAACCCCAGCTGCTCACTGTGTACAACAACCGCATCTACTAATTGTTGCAAATCCTGTGCAATGTCTGCAATCAATACTGTATCATCTGCATATCTAATGTTATTGATGTTTCTTCCTCCAATGCTGATTCCATTTATATCTTCTACATTTCTGAAAATATTTTCACTGTATATGGAAAAAAGATCTGGAGACATTACACATCCCTGCCGAACACCTCTCTTAATAGGTTGATATTGTCCCACTTCATTATCAATCCTTATGGCAGCTTGTTGTTTCCAATATATGTTTTTTATAAGTCTAATGACTTTCCCATCAATTTGTAGATCTGCAGGCATATCCACGATGTTGATATGTCTGACTCTATCAAAAGCCTTTGTGTAGTCAATAAAGCAAAGATGTATATCCTTGTTTACTTCTATGTTAGCAATGTGAAAAAGGTTTCAAAAGTGGAGAAATGGTCAATTAGACTAAAACAAGTATACACATTGTAGTGTGAAAAAGACATTACAGAATGTACACGTGTGCAACCTCTGTGTGACTTCGGTGTGTTATTTATATGCGTCTATTTCCTTACTAATAACATTATGGGGATGTCCAGGGGCATCCTGGGTGGCTCCCTAGATAGTTTAGAAGAGACCTTTGATAATAAAGACCACTCACATATCAAACAGAGTAATCGGTTGTTGCCAAGGAGCCGGGAAGTGTAACCCAAAGAATATAGGAGGTAGCACACAAGAACAAGCCAGCCAGGCAAGGTGGCTGGGGCATTCGAGTAGTCTTGATTTTGGGTGTCTCAGATATCCCTCTGATAACTTTACATCCCTAATACAGTCACTCAAAATACACGGCTTATGTGTTTTTATTCTAAAATTCCATGTCATGCTGTTCGATATGGCACTGGAGAATGGTCGGTGCATGCCGAAAACGAACACACGACCTTCAGATGGCGAGAGAGGCAGTTTAACCGTTTTGTGCCAATACTTAAAATGGGACCTGGTGGCTGTGTCATTCAGCCGTCCAAGTTAATGTCTAAACGTAAGAATAACTCTTGTGCAAATGGTGCGACGTATCCTCCGGTAGTTGGAAGTCGACAAGATCAGGATCAACAGGCCACTGCCCAGGACGCAATTTCAACATAGATAACATACCCACAGAACTGAATAATTATAGATTGGGTGATTAGGACATAACACGTACTTGGATGCTCGACAATGCTAGGGAATTCGTGCACTGTGCTGAGGTTTACATTGTGGAATCTATGGAAAGAGGTTGCAGCACTTATGTTGTCAATTAATTAAATTGATTCATAACCATTGAAATCAAATCAAGTGTAATTGCGGTTATTTTAGATCTGGAGTTGAGTTGGGATGTTTTGAGTCAAGAACCGACATCATTGCGCTCAGGGCGCTGTCATAATCGCTCAGTTTTCATCTTCAACAGCCAGCTTAGTGTTCTAATACTAATGGTGCCCATTGCAGTCTGATTACATATCCGTCTTACTTTTCCTCTGAATGACCACTGTCGACCAGAAATTATATCCCCCCTTGCTGCTGCATTCTCTCTAGACCATGATAGCCCATTTGTTATTCTGCATTAACCACATTCTCCTAGAGGGCTTTAACCACATCTGCCTCATCCTGCATCACAACACGCCTTAATGATGCCACACCAGCCAATCTGTCCTGATGTTCATTTCCAATCACACCAGAGTGTCCTGTAGAAAAGATCCGGTGAATGCTCACAACCTGCGACATCTGAATCGATGAAAACCATTCTGCACAAAGCATGCATGTCTTTACCTTTGCTAGCATGCTTTGTGAATCAGTTGCAATCACAACATGTGTATACAGTTTGTTCTCAAACCAGCGGAAAACAGCAGTAACCGTTTCCACCTTCATTCTCAGAATTGAGGTTGTGGTTTCTGGAAAGATGAAGTATTGCCTGGTTCTAGCGTTTTGGGTTTCAACACCTAGTTATATGATGGTGTTCAGTTGTACATTATCTCGAAACTCTAGACGTGCTATACGTAATACACAGAAAACACAGTTACTGGGCAAGACTTAGGACCATTGAAATAGTAGTATGAATCTATTAACAGCTTAATAGACCACAGCTCACAGTGAAGAAAGGAAATACGTGGGTTTAAAATGACACACTTGACAACATGAAAAGTGACAGCTAAAATAAAAAAAAAACTCCTCTATGAGTGTCGATCAACACATATCACCTCACGTATATCCAGAAGTGCCATTAACAGCTGCCTTCTGTAAACAAACTAAAAAACAAAAGTATTTGGTCACTGTTAACAAGAGCTAGTTTCGAGAAATGTTACGTGTGAGTGTGTGTGTGTGTTTGTGTGTGTGTGTGTGTGTGTGTGTGTGTATGTGTGTGTGTGTGAAATGAGCACAGATATAAGACCATTCTGTTACACTGGATAGTCTGGAATTGTGAAAAGGCGCTAAGACTATACTTTCTTTTAAATTTGGACACTTCCTGACGAATATGTTTATCCGTGCCATTGTCAATGACCCTTTCATGTAATGATACACGCTTGGTATATGATGTTTAAACTGATCAAAACTCCGTATGTTATATTGTAAATAATTCATCGACGGCCTTGATTTCCCAGTGAATGTATTGATGCCCATTGCCGACTGGCTACATTTGGTAGCCCAAGTCAGAGAAAGGTAAAATCCTCCTTGCAAAGGGGATTCCAACAAGTGATTACCGGACAGAAAGAAAAGCATTCTAGCAACTCTATCAATCATGTCAGTCAAGGAACAAAAGAAAAAAAAAAGCTTGCCGCTACTTGAACATACATATTCTGTATAAGCAGATACACTAATCTGCTAGCTGTTATCTTTATGAATATTACAACCGCTAAATCATCGCATAGTGTAAATATCTCTGAAAATAATTGTCAGTGTGCCCTACAGTCTAATGACAACCATCGAATTGTAAACAATAGATATCGATGTCTTAAAAACATAATTTAAGGTGATGACAGTTTGCTGACCTGTCTGGCTGCGTGTTGTCCTTTGGTATGTACATATTGAGTTAGGTGTTGAACCGAGTTAAACACAACTAGTAGTGTGATGGGATTTCAACAAAAAGCAGCTATTAATTTTAATAATATTCTGGAAATTGTCATGCAAGAACAGACGACGGATAATGTAATTGTTCACATAAAAACTCCATACAATGCGACCTGGAATATGCAACCGTCTAAAACTACACACCGCTGTTGAAGTACATGTCACCTTTCAATATGTATCCGCCTTGTTATCAATCACTTTTTGTTTGCATATTCTTTTTAAAGGACATCGCAATCAACACCAACATTTCTGCCGCTGTGATCTCTTGGAAAATTTACGTTCAGTAGTTTGCCATTGTTTTCTGAACCACTGGCACCGAAAACAACGCAAAAGCAACGCAATGCGGTCTGCTGCCAAATCGCAAGTCCAGTAATTCCAGTCTGGACAGCAGCTAAATGCTGTAGTTAGTGTAAAAGTAAAGAACAATTTCACACGCTTTACAGCACAATTGGACATAAAGCCGCTAAATAAAGTCATTCAAGTTGTTAGGTTAACAATATTGAAACCAGGTCACGAAATGATCAACATATTTGTGCGCAATGTTTACGAAGAGACACGTGTGCCTGATCTATTCTATTTTATGAACGCAAGATTACTTCACACAATGTCCACGTCTAAACGAAAAATCGTGCGAAAATGCATCGATAAATAGTGCTCATGTGATAATAAATGAAAATGTTCGCTGAGGAATTGATACGTTCCAGCAATAACCATATACCACTAATGACACATAATATATCTGTATATTTTCCGTACACAGAAAATTCTGGTTCTGATACAGACGCCTTCCGCCATTCTGTATTAATAAGTTGTTTCACAACAAGGTTGACAGTGCACACAAGAATGACAACGAACGAGCTATAGGGAATGAAAATGTTGTTGATGGCATACGAAAACTTGTCGACTGTTTCCCTGTCTTCGGTGAAAGTTAAGCCAATCATGGATTTGTTTCTCTTAGGGTTAAATTTCTCCCCAAGGCGGTTCACTTCGTAGACAGGAGCCACGCTAGCAATGAGCGCGATGAAGACACATGCGATGGTAATGGACAGTCTTTTTGGTGTCACTATACTCTTGACCTGTTTGATGTTTAAGAATTAAAACGTATGCACAAACAATGTTGTTGACTATGTTATGTAACTGTTAGATATAAAAGAATAACTACTAATACATGAACCATGTTGTTGATTAAGTTAATTATCTGTTAGATATACAAGAATAGTCACTATAACCAATAATGTTGTTGACTAAGTTAGTTATCTGTTAGGCATACGATAATAAACATGAATACACGAACAATGTTGTTGACTATGCTAGTTAGTTAGTTAGTTAGTTAGTTAGTTAGTTAGTTTAGTTAGTTAGTCGACAGATCATCCTCATTGCACATCGAACCATTCAATTAATAAGTGCTCGGATCCCCTCCTCGGCAAATCCCGCAGTGTGTAGCGGCTAACGACACCAGTTCTGTGTTGGTTTATCAATCTTCTTTGGCTTCCTGCGTAGTGTTCTTGTTTGGCCATCCCTCTTTTAATTTGCTGTTCTCGCAGTCTGGCCATGGTAGTAGATTCAGAGTCATCACTTGGTTCACGCAAAAGTCTTACTTCTCGTAGAGCATTCAGAATGTCAGCCTGGCCCATGGCGCGTCCGCTCTTCACCGTAGCCTCACAAGCGAGCTTGTCGGCCCGCTCATTTCCTTTCACTCCCGCATGCCCTGGCACGAAGATGAAACTAATCTTTGCCATCCGAGACCGCTCCAGAGACAGCAACCAGTCTCTTCGGATCCACCCCACCTATATCATCTTGATCATGTTCATTGAGTCGCTAAGGAAACATGCCCTAGTGAATGTCTGTGTCTCGAGCCATGTTATTGCTTTACTTACTGCCATGACTTCCATAGTTATGCTACTTGTGGTTTCAGTGAAAGCACCAGAATCCTCCTTCACAATTCTCCCTCCGGCCAGAGCCGTAAAGGCCCATGAGCTTCTCACATGTCGGACGACCGACCCATCTATGTAGATGACAGCATCACCGTCTAGCGAATTCTCGAAAATCAACGCTTGTACTTCAGTCTCTACAGCAGCCGGATTTTCTTGTCTGCATCTTCTATCTAGTTGGATGCAAACTGAAAAGGATGTGCAGAAATCTGTTGGCACTTGTACCCACTCCTCGCCAGGTGCTAAGTCCTCAAGTGAACACACCTGTTGAAGAATGTCTTCGGCTTGACCCATCCACGACCGATCTCTTGTTAGCCTGCTGCCCTTCATCTTCATAATTTCACTATGCAGTGGATGTTGTGTGTTTGCGTTAACTCTGAGGTAGGCGCGTGCTCTGCAAACTTGTATTCTCTCTTTAATGGATGGAAAATCAAGAAGATAGCGCATCGCCCTGCATGCTGTATCTCTTGTACATCCAAGAATAATGCGCATAGCTTCATTCTGTATCCTTTCCATCCTTTCTATCTGCTTACGGCTGAGAGTCAGGATTGCCATTGCATACTCCAAAACAGACATGACCAGCCCCTCGTACAGAAGACATAGATGGCGCTGCTCACAGTTTTCTGCCGCCATCACCCGCATCGCTGCCAAACCCCGCTTGACCTTTGTTATCACCTGGTCTATGTGCTCATTATAAGCAATGGTTCGATCAAACCATATCCCCAGGTAATTCGTTGCCTGCGATCTTTTCACCGTCTCTGAACACAGCTTTACAGTTGGTGTTGGAGTGTTGACAATATGATTATTCAACGAAAACTAAGTCACTGTTGCCCTTGTTGGGTTGACCATTATCCCAGCTTCATCACACCAAATACTTATGCGATTGGGTTCGGTTTGTAGTTCCACATCAACCTGCTCACTATCCTTACCCTGGCGATACACTAAAACATCTTCGGCATATGACAATGTACTACCAGGTCCAGTGATCTGCTCACTGATGATTCTCACTGTGTAGGCGTTGAACAGTATTGGAGATAATGGTGATCCCTGTGGTAGGCCAGGATATATTGTTGTTGGTTCCGAAGTCCAACTGCCACATCTAAAAACTACTTTCTGTTGGAAGAGGGCTGCAGCGATCCAGCTAAAGAGGAATGGACTTATTTTGAGTTCAAGAAGCTGAAGCATTAAAAAATCAAATGGTACTCTGTTGTACGCGTCCTCATGATCAATCGCTTCAGCAAAGGTTTCAATGCCTGAGTGGAAACCTTCATAGACATCATGGGCAAAAACTGCTGCATTCATCCAGGTTTCTCTTTTTGGATGGTACCCACCCAGGGTAGGTGGGAAAACACCTTGCCTCTCTAGCTGGCTTGATATTTTCCTGGCAATTAACTTTTCCAGCAGCTTGCCTATTGTATTCTGCACGGTTATAACTCGATATCCCTGAATTTTTTTGTGGTCTTTGCCAGGCTTCGGCAAGGGAATCAGATAGCTGTGTAACCACTCCTCCTTAATGCTAGCCATCCCTGTACTGTTGTTGTACATGTCTGCTATTTTCTCTAGCTCGTTGTCGTTACACCTATTGATGTCGTCATTATGCTAGTTATCTGTTAGATATACAATTATAACCACTAGTACACGAACAATGTTGTTGAGTGAGTTAGTTACTTGTTAGATATACAAGAATAACCACGTGTACACGAACCATGTTGTTGACTAAGTTAGTTATATGTTAGATATGCAGGAATAACAATATGTACACAAACAGTGTTGTTGACCATATTAGTTACCTGTTAGATATACAAGAATAACCGCTAGTACAAGAGCAGTGTTGTTGACTATGTTAGTTATCTGTTAGATATAGATGAATAACCTTGCATACACGTTCAATCCAAAACGATGTATTATCTTAGTAACTTTAAAAACATAAGCCACATACAATATGTTCCACAATTTATTGCCTGGCATATCGTCAGGTGCATACTACAAATTTATATACCATATTAAGTGAATACAGGAATAATACTTAATCTAAAACTTTAAAAAACACAATCACGGGATTTGTTCGAATGTGAGACATCTGTTATCACCGAGGTAATGTCACGTTTTCAACGAACCGCATTAGCACTAAGCAACCACCCCAACCGACTCTGTCCGTAAAAGAATCCTCGTTCATACTACTGATTTCGTGCACTGTGTTAAGATTCTTTTTCTGTCATCTATGGGAGTAATGTGTAGCAGTAATGGTATATACCTTTACTATGCGTATACTCCTTGTCAGCAACCAAAACCTATCTATCAAAAAAAGCCTGCATCAAAAATTTCCAACGCTTATAATGCTATATGGCAGCTTACTTTATTTTAGAACAACAAAAATATAGGACTAATGTGAAAACAAAGTAGATAAAGCAAGATCCTTCAATGGCGCTGTTATACACAGACACATCTCCAGTGTGACAATGGCAGTTATACAGCCGTTTATTCGTGTGAAAGATGTGTGCGGTATTCCACGCACGCACACACACACACACACAGACACACACACAGGCAGGCAGGCAGACAGGCAGGCAGGCATCCATCCCTCCCTCCCTCATCCCTCCCTCTCTAAATACCTACCTACCTACCAAACTACTTACCTGCCTGCCTGCCTGCCTGCCTGCGTGCGTGCGTGCGCGCGTGCGTGCGTGCGTGCTTGCCTGCCTGCCTGCCTGCGATGTATGTATGCATGTGTGTGTGTGTGTGCAGGCAGGCAGACAGGCAGGCAGGCAGGCAGGCAGGCTGGCAGGCAGGCAGGCAGGTATGTGTGTGTGTGTGTATGTATGTATGTATGTATGTATGTATGTATGTATGTATGTATGTATGTATGTATGTATGTATGTTTCCTTAAGAAACAAGGAAAGAACAACGTGTAACACTCTCAGTGAGCTGAAGCAAGCTAGGAAGGATGTGCAAAAGTCTGCTAGGCAGTGTGAAGATAACTATTGGATCAAGTTATGTGAGTCCATTAAAAATGCAAGTGATAAGATAAACATCAGAAGCATGTATAAAGGGATAAAGAAAGCCTGTGGTCCAATGATCAAAAGAAGTGCGCCACTGAAAACCTTGACTGGATAAATCATCACTGATAAGAAACAGCAGATGGATAGATGGGTAGAGCACTAAAAGGAGCTTTACTAAATTGAGACCAAACTAGCGGACGATGCCATCACTGCATTAGAGGCCCTGCCAACTCTTGACCACCTGGACACATTTCCCACCATAACAGAAGTTAAGTGGGCTATAAATGAGCTTGCATCTGGCAAGGCTCCAGGTAAGGATGGGATTCCAATAAATGTTATCAGGAGTGGGCAAGACACACTCACTCTACAGATCCACCAGCTAATAGAGCAATGCTGGCGAGAAGGACAAGTCCCACAGGATTTAAAAGATTCAAGCATCATAAATCTGTACAAAAATAAGGACAATAGGAGCGACTGCAACAACTATAGGGGTATTTCATGTCTGTGTGTTGTTGGGAAAGTATTTGCCATAATTGTTCTGCACAGTCGTCAATTCCTGGGAGATCAAGTCTACCCCGAATCATAGTGTGGCTTCCGACAGAACCGCGCTACCATTGATATGATATTCTCATTGCGACAAATCCAAGAAAAATGCCGTGAACTGAATCAACCATTGTTTTATGCCTTCATCGACCTCACAAAGTCGTTTGATTTGGTCAATCGTCAGGGTCTGTTCAAGGCACTCAAGAAGATTGGCTGTCTACCAACTCTTCTGTAAATTATGAAATCGTTCCACACACGCATGAAGGCTATAATCAAGTTTGAAGGTGTAACTTCAGAAGAGTTTGAAATCAAGAGTGGAGATAAGCAAAGCTGTGTACTAGCTCCCATCCTCAGATTGGCTGGCTCTGCAAAACTTGGGGGAGTTTTGATGCATGACAAGACAGACGTGGTTACGGCCTTGTGGGAGCACGTGTACACCTCGGAAGAGCAAATGGATCACCATAGTCTGATAAGAATGAGACAGCGATGTGTGTCGAGGGGATTTGGCCGACGATCGACGCTCAGAGGAAAGACGAGACGGACATATAATCAGATTGCTACTGGAACTATTAGTGTTGGAACTCTTCGCTGGCTTCTGAGGATGGGGACGGAGCGCTTATGGGAATGTCCCGTATGCTGTGATGTCGGTTTCTAAATAAACGAATCAATCAATCAATCAATCAATCAATCATTCAATCAATCCCACCCTCTTTAGAATATTCTTTTTCACTTCTTCTGAAATATGACTTTCGTGATCAGGATGGTGGTATATATATTCACTCACGCTCAGATGGCGGCCTCTACAATGCTCAGAGGTTGAAGGCCAAGACCAAAATCAGGAGGTTGCTTTTTGCAGGTGATGTTGCAATTTCAACCCACTCTGAGGAGGAATTACGACTACGATCTGTATCCTCCAATGTGTATTCTAAATTTGGTTAAACAATTAGCAACTGGCTTCTGCAAACTATAGCAAACGACTATTTGGTGCATGAAACAACACGTCATGTCTTGGAAATCGGTCATGCAATTGAGAGAGACACCGCTTCACACACACACACACACACCCACCCACCCACACACACACACACACACACACACACACACATATATATTTATATATATATATATATATATATATATATATATATATATATATATATATATATATATATATATACACACACACACACACACCTGTATCGTCTGGTCAGTATGATATTATCTAAAATAAATTCCCATTTACCATGTTTTGCTTGTTTGACTGGCTTGTGTATGTTCTTAAACCATGTCTGTAATGTGGTGTCATGTTTCTGTTCTGTGGCTAAGTCTTTCGTCAATAAAATTTTGTGTATTGTCTTTTACATTCTGTGGGGATGTCGTGTGCCTATTTTCTTCTTCTTTTTGTTGTCGCACCTGGGCTTTCGTGAGTGCATTAGTCGGTGTATGCTCGATCTCCCAGTCGATCGCTTCTTCATGGGTGAAATCTCTGACATTATAAATATTCCCGATTAGCAGATCAGCAAATAGGTTATGTAAGACTGCTGCTTTCAATCTGCGTTCAAAATATGGGGACTTTATTGTGACCCATGCAATCTTGTATCTCTCCAGCGTACCTCCAAAAGTTATACACGCAACACTTTTGCCTGTGTAGTCTTTTGTTTTCACGAGCTTCTGGTCGACTCAAATAATTGACGCGCCTGTGTCCCTAACGTACGTAGTTGTCGATCCATTGACACACGCCTGATGGACCTTTAGGGTACAATTCTGAATGTTAACCATGGCCGTATGTATTGTTACATTGTGGCCACATGCCAGACTGCCATCTGCATGGAATTCTTTGCACGCGTTACACGGTCTGTCATTGGGAAATGTCTCTAATATGGCTGCATTAGTGTCTTTGAAATCGTCTGTTTCACTCTAAGTAAATATGTGTAATCGCTTGACGCGATACATGATGATGATGATGTTACCAATACCAGCATCCCTTGCAGGATAAATAGAGGCGCGTGTCAGTTTCCCGGTCTCTCAAAGTCTAGCAACCGTGGCCGAAGGAGCGATTATGTAGATCGCTGTAGTATAAAATAGGGAGGCTTTAACCAGCCCTCCCCAGTCACTGGACCAGAGCAGGGAGTCACAAATGCCTTTAGATTTAACCAAGGACCGGGGAAATCCATGAAAACGACTGGCAGTTTGTAAGCCCACTCTTGGTGAGTTAAATTTATGTAGATAGCTTAAAGATAGGATAGTGGTGCCTCTAGTCCCCAACTGGGAGCTCCAAACTTATAACATCCACAGGGTTGAGGTAGAATTTGGTTTAGTTCGGTTTATAGTTTGAGGAGCTCTTCTGTTCCTGATTGACTAAAATTAGTAGAGTTATCTTCGCATGTAAAATGGCGGTGACCGGCAGAAAGACAACAACATGGGTTTGCCTCAATTAGTGACGGTAAAAGTGCTACTCTGCAGATTGGCAGGGGTGTATTAAGAAAACTAGTACCAGGGGTATTCAGTGACGATGCAGGAGAAAGGTTGTTCTCATACGATGGTGTGTATATTTGTAGGTTTTTAGATTTAATGTAGCAGACAGTGCAGTACGGATTGGAAGCAATCAAGTATCGATACTGTACTGTGTTGGGTAGTTCTATAGAATTTGATATAGCCACGATTCAATACAGTATTAAAAATATGTAGTATCATAGTCCAGAGTAGAGGAGGATGTAGGTATTGTCCTGTAAAGTCTGTGTTCTGACAAGAGGAAAATACAGAGCACTAGCATAAAATATGAGGAAATAATGAAATAATGGTTGGGGCTGTTTAGAGGAAAATATGGAGCACTGTTGCATAAAATATTAGGTTATGATTAATTCTATTTGGGTGGTATTCCTGTATGAAGGCGGCCAGATTATGTGTGCAGGATATATATAATATAATGCCATTATTATAGTAGCATGGTGAGGTTGAAGATAACAGTAGATTGAATGGCCTGGGGTAACCAGGGCTGTTCCAGGTGGACTGTACAGTCAGTAAGAGGGAGGCAAGGTACATCATGGTGTGGTTACACCAGTCTGGTCTACAGTGAGGAACATGAAGTTGAACTGAAACCATTTTACGCATGTGTTGATGATTTAACTTCCCACAACAAAAGGGGAAGACCGGTGTATTTATATTATAATGTATTGAGGTATTGAAATGCCTCACATGTAATGAAAAGTGAAGGGTGCCAGGGGATGAGAGGCACCTCTATTGTTATATTGGTTTGAAGTCAGATGACTTATCATGACTCAAGAACACCAAAACTATAGTGATTGCTGACGTACGAAGGTGTAGAGTGGCACGGTGAAAGTAATAGATATATGGTGCTTGATGACAATTACTGTTATGTTCTCCTAGATAAATGTAGCTATGATAATTATTCATGACTGGGTGTAGTGATGAAGGTGCCAGGTTGAACACTACACATGATAGGGTGGTTTATGATTATAATAGTGTTCATGGGGATAATGATCTGTGTTGCTCAGGTTGGACACAAGTGAACTTAGGAAGAATAGTCTCCTGACCAACCAGTGCAAGAGTTGCTGAATAGGGCACCCATAATGAATCTGGGGTATTATTGAGTGAGCTTGGTCATGGTGAGGGTGACCATGTAGTGATGTCAGCTAAGATGATTGTGATTGTGGTGATGGCTATGGTGAGAGCGATCATTTGATGATTGTGATGGTTTTATGTGGTGTTATATGTCTGAGTTGTTGGCGGTGACTTATGTTATAGCCTGTGTCCTGATTGTTGCTGGTGTTATGTGTAGTACTGTGCTTCTGGTCTATTGATGTTGTCTAGTTGGTGTACAAAGGTGTGTGTCCTGGTGATGTCATGTTGAATTGCATATCCTATGTCTGCTTGATTGCTGTTGGTGCATTGGACTGTATTTATGTCCTGTATGTACATGTTCAAATGGTGTTGTCCTGTTAGAGTCGTGGTACACTGGTGTAGCTGAGTTGTGTTCGGTGTTGATTTTGACTAGTTGATGAGTGTTGCTGTGTAACATTGGCATTCATGAGTGGTATTCTCAGCCTGTGGTGTTGGGGATGAGAAGTTGTGTTGTGTCAGAGATCTGTAGGTAATGACTCCCCTGAACTGAGAGTGTTCAAGAAGTAAATACTGAGTTAGGTGAGAAGCCAGGAAAGGCTGCGAGCATTGTGACGAGGGATGATCCGCCCTCACATTAAGATTGTCCCATGATATGGTGGTGGCTGTTGCATTAATTGTGGGCCCAATCACTCCGAAGGATGCTGTAGAGCGTGTGTGCTCTGTTTATATTTTATGTGGAGTGTATCCTATAATTGCTTCCGGTGTAATGGCGACGCGATGACTCGTTGTTCTTAGGGGAGACGCTGTTCAGTGTTTTTCTGTGAATTTCCTATGGAAATTCCCGTGGAATTCGTGTGGATAGTGTTTTTCCTTTGGATTATGTGATGTTATTTCGTGTTCGTTTATTGGAAGTATTCAAAAGAAGCCACGGAAGGCAGGTGGTGGATGAAATTTTGAGGGCAGCTGACAGATATTTGTTGATTATGGTCTCGAGTTTCGCGACGGCAAGCAGAGGATCTCTTTCGAGAGACAATGATTGCGGTCATCCGGCCAGTATGGTCACTGCCATAGAGGAAAGCAACGGCAAACTACCTCTTTGAAAGTGCCTAGTTTATTATGATTCGCTTAAAGTACCCTAGAAGATTATGGACCTGGAGGAGTCCTGATAGCAAGATTAGAAACCAGATTGACTACATTCTCATTAGCAGAAGATTTAGAAACGCGCTAACAGTAGCAAAAACAGTTAACTGTTATTATTAATTACAATTAACTTCTTCTTCTTCTTGTGTCTAATAACTCTCTCCCATTATCTGTTGTTGTGATGTTGAGTGTTGGGTTGGGTGGTGATGAGTGGTGTTGAGTTTTAGGTTATGTTGAGTAATGAGTTAAGTTCACTGCGCGTGATGGTGTTCCGCGAAGCACAACTTTCTCATGTATTGCAGTTCATAAGTGCTCTTATCTAATTAAAATTTGACATAAATATAAATATTTATTCCGTGAAACCCTATTAATTCAATAGATGAAGGAGAAAGTAAAGATTGATTTCTCTTTCAGCTTTCTAAATTGTAAATAGGCATAGATAAGTCTGTTTTAGAACAAGGCACTTATTCTAGTACACGAACTGTCATTTCAGCTGTAGATAGTGATAGCATCTTTTATCAGTGTTTCTGGTGAAATGCACAAGATTGCTTTAGAATCATCACTTCTCACAGTTGTTTAGAATAGAATGTAGTAGTATAATGCACTTCTTAAAGTTAATAATTATCTCTAAGAATATCAGAGATTGCAGTTTCATCTAAGAGAATATTAGAGAGTCATTTTGCCGGGAATGGCTCTGCGTCGTTAGAACCTACAGTCGAGCATTTTTACATTTCAGAGGTTTTAATTAATAATAATACATTTCAATTGACATTACAAACACTGGATACCGTTCTTTTGACACTTGATACATCGGGTTATCAGTTTAATCTAAGGCCTAACAAGCTCACCCGAAATTCAGACATTCTGCCTTGTCCATTGAAAATTTTGGTCACACAATCTTCTCACATCTGTTCAGGAGGCGGGTTTCAGAAAAGAGTGCGGGCTTATTAACATTTCTGATGAAATAGTAACATATGCTAATTATGCTTTGGCGCGAAGCGGTCACATGTCCCTTTTCGTCCAATGGTCTTCCGAGCTTTGTCTGATGCAATCTTTCTAAGAATCCACGTCATTTGTCACTTGTTCAGTTCCAGTTTCGATGTTAAGTTTTAAGTCCTAGTCTCCATTTGTGGTTGTGAAGTCAATTTCTTTTAATGTTGTTTCCTCTTTTTGCGGCAGGAGTTGGTAAATGAATAAAGTTGGTTGCGTTATGCCACACAGAGCTACCCTGAAATTTATGTTTTTTAAAACCTTTTTAAAGCTTATAGCCTTTTTTTCCCCCTTTGTATATTTGTATCTATTCTTTATCTTGTGGATGGACACTGGATAAATAAATACATAAATACATAAAAAAAATAAATAAATAAATAAATACACTTCTTATTATAAAATATTACATTTTGGTGCTTCAACTGCAATTACAATTATGAAAGTTTGACTTGACTGGAAAAAGGTTGCAGAGCACTGATCTACGTAGCAAAAATACGTAATACGCACTGCTAAGCAGTGTTGCCAGTCACTCATTATTGGGCTACTTTTTCTTCAAATATATCTTTCATTTTTTAGTATTAAAGTACCCACATACTTAACTTTGTTGACTTGTTTCAAATAGTCTCAATTCACTTTGGTGTTGAGTTGAGAAGATACTTGTTTCTTCTTTTTATAGTTATAATTACGTAATTATTCTGTTATTTAGAATAAATACTCAGAAATACTCAAAGATAAACGCTTCCCGGCGATCTTTTTAACACTGATTGAAATATATGTTCCAATTATAACTATCATGTAATTCAATTGGAATTCATTTAATTTTTAAATCTTTGTTTTTAGAAATCAAGACAATATAACATGCTGAATACATTTTGAAACAACAAGACATCCCAGAATATCTCGTACGTATTCTATATTTAACTAAGTGTACAAACTGAATATATGTCTATAAAAGTTACGTTGAAATAGCTCAATTTGTCAAATGCACAACTGGCTAAGAGTATGTCGTACGGAGGTTGCCAAAGCAACATTTTTGGAACGAAAATGTAAATACTGTTAGATAGTCTTGGTTAAAATGGATGGAAACTATCTAGATGCATTAATAATTACTTTAACGAGGTGCCAATCTCGATGCCACGAACTCTTCTTAAAATTAACACGAAGAAGAGGGGAGCAGTTGGGGAAATGGTTAGAATTAATTCGTTGAACCCTCTCAGCTGTCATGTCGCATAACGTTTCCAGCTTCTGTGAATAACAATTCTTTCAGTTTTCGAAGGAAACTATTTCAGTTCTAATAATTGACGAGAGACACACAATCAGGCTCTGTCATGTAACCAGAATATGAAGGATGTTTCAAGACGCAAATAAGAATTAATCTACACATCTCTATTTTCATTGTTTTTAATTCGAAAAATGGTAAATAAACGCGACAGAAACTACACACTTGCATTTCACTCCAACAATTAGTAGAATCAATAGATATGTATAAAAAGAGGATATCAAAACACTGTCATTAAAAGTGACACCGTTTACTCTAGAGATTTTCTTTTTCATTCACGTGGTCTCCAAGGATAAACCTGTCTAAAAATGGACGCCATGTCATTGACTTTAAAGTAAAGACCGCTTGTGTTATACAGACCCATCATACATGAGTGCCCAGTGGTCTAAAATTGTTGGGCTAGTGCAACATAGATAATGCACCTCGTAACGTGAAACGTGGTTTTTGAGTTATTAATACTTTCTAGTAAAGGACACGAAGCAACTGGTATAAATGTCAGATAATATTCCATAGCATTGACTGTAATTATACTTTTCTCTTTCAATACCTAGATTCGAATATTGTGAAGTTGTACAGAGACTTTCAATCATTTTAAAGAAACCTAACTTTGTACACGCTGCGCATATAAATACAATATACGGGAGACAAGTAGATACCTCACATGTGCTTCCCCTACTGTACTAGTTGTAGTTCATGCCGTTTAATTTTGGTCATCATGTCTGTCTACGCCGGCTCCGTGGCCGAGGTGTTAGCAGCTTTCTCCGCTAACCCCGAATACTCTTGTCACGTGACGCGACGAGAATTAGCAGTGGTTCGAATCGCAAAAGTGACTTATGAGAGCCGGTCGCTCAGAAAGTCGTGGCGTGCTGATGAGCGTAATCTAGCCTAGGAATCAACATACAGCTGAAAGATGCTGGTGTTGACCGCAATATCCTGAAACAGGATGGAAACGCGGGAAAAAAAAAATGTCTGTCTACAACCTTCTGTCTCGTGTACTGCCAATGAGCTTTGATATACATGACACAACTCCAGTATCTTCTCTCTCGGTCTTATTTTTTCTCATTGTCCCTAGCCGCTTGGGTATTTAAACTATAATAGGCAGAAAACCCTACCCAAAAGTTAGCCCACACTCTCTATAAATTGTGGCTTATTATAAGAATGAAGTCTAAAGGGGTGGTCCCGATAGAAATTATTGGGATTCCCTTAGGAGACATAAGGCAGAATGTGAAGAACACTCGTGTATGTAGGAAGACCTAACACGACTGTCTATTTTATCTGGCCAGGTGCTTTTTTGTCAGAAATGGTTTCCCCCTGTTAAATATTACGCTTTCACGCACTCACTCGCGCGCTCTTGCTTTCAAAGAATCCAGAGTGGACTACTTGGGTGCTGTTACAAAACAAATATATCTTCTTTTAATTTAAAAAAATATATATTTAAACAAACATTCTTAGTTCATCCAGTGACCTAGAACCAACGAAAAGTGTTAATGTGCACACGGATGGAGACACATACACTATCAGACGATGTGAAGATAGATAGTCACCTGGGGTGTTTTGATACCGTCTAGGGCTAGAGCTGATCTTAATCCTCCTGTTTAGTTATGTAAGTAGAGATACAAATAGGTACTCGATGCTCCTCCGGATTCTGCGTTCACTCTCCACTAGAAGGCGAAACAGACTTTATGTATTCTTTCACCGGTTTCTTTATAAAGTACTTGCAACAACTAGGATCATTCCACGAAAAAAAAAAAAAAAAAGAAAACATGTGCATACTCTTCCGTATCTTGTTGATGGTCAAGTGGCTGAGGGACGTTTTCGTGTGAGTCTGTTGATGTGCCATTCTCAGATGCACACAAGAACAATAGACACAGTTCCTATTTGCTAGACTTTCATTTAAAACAGTGATTCAATTTATGGCTTGGCAATACATTGTATAGCATGATGATACAAGGTATCACAATGTTCAATCAATCAATCATGTGCGATGCCTAAAAGCGTAGGCGGTCATGACTCTCCATTTCACTCGATCACCAGAGTCGTGGATCAGCTCAGTGTTCATGTCTCGTCCATGCCACGTGGCCAAGCCATCCAGGTATTTTCCTCTCGGTCTTCCTCTTGGCCTGTTCCCATCGATCTTACCAGCCGTCACTAAGTTCTCTAATCCATTTCTTCTCATAACATGTCCAAAAAATGTGACTGTCTACGTCTAATTTCTCTAATCAATTTACGATGTTCATTTGTCTCCTGTAGTACTTGGTCATTGGTTTTTCTATCTGTCTATGGTACTCTTTGCATTTTCCTCAGAAACCACATTTCTGTGGCTATCAAATGTTTTTCAGCTTGACTGCACATTGTCCAAGTTTCACATCCATACACAAGAACAGGCTCTATGTACCCCATAAACACTCTTTTTCTCGTTTCAATTGACATCTTTTTATTGGTCAGAATGTTTTTCATCTTGTTAAAGGCTACTTTCGCCATGGCGATCCTTGTTCTAATCTCTTCAAGGCATCTCCTATCAGATGTTATGACTGTTCCGAGATAATTGTATCGATTCACTTGTTGAAGAATATTCCCATTTACTTGTATATTACATTGTGGTACTTCGTTCTTCCTAGTGACGACAATAACCTGTGTTTTCTTACAATTTAATTCCAACCCCAGCTGCTCACTGTGTACAACAACCGCATCTACTAATTGTTGCAAATCCTGTGCAATGTCTGCAATCAATACTGTATCATCTGCATATCTAATGTTATTGATGTTTCTTCCTCCAATGCTGATTCCATTTATATCTTCTACATTTCTGAAAATATTTTCACTGTATATGGAAAAAAGATCTGGAGACATTACACATCCCTGCCGAACACCTCTCTTAATAGGTTGATATTGTCCCACTTCATTATCAATCCTTATGGCAGCTTGTTGTTTCCAATATATGTTTTTTATAAGTCTAATGACTTTCCCATCAATTTGTAGATCTGCAGGCATATCCACGATGTTGATATGTCTGACTCTATCAAAAGCCTTTGTGTAGTCAATAAAGCAAAGATGTATATCCTTGTTTACTTCTATGTTAGCAATGTGAAAAAGGTTTCAAAAGTGGAGAAATGGTCAATTAGACTAAAACAAGTATACACATTGTAGTGTGAAAAAGACATTACAGAATGTACACGTGTGCAACCTCTGTGTGACTTCGGTGTGTTATTTATATGCGTCTATTTCCTTACTAATAACATTATGGGGATGTCCAGGGGCATCCTGGGTGGCTCCCTAGATAGTTTAGAAGAGACCTTTGATAATAAAGACCACTCACATATCAAACAGAGTAATCGGTTGTTGCCAAGGAGCCGGGAAGTGTAACCCAAAGAATATAGGAGGTAGCACACAAGAACAAGCCAGCCAGGCAAGGTGGCTGGGGCATTCGAGTAGTCTTGATTTTGGGTGTCTCAGATATCCCTCTGATAACTTTACATCCCTAATACAGTCACTCAAAATACACGGCTTATGTGTTTTTATTCTAAAATTCCATGTCATGCTGTTCGATATGGCACTGGAGAATGGTCGGTGCATGCCGAAAACGAACACACGACCTTCAGATGGCGAGAGAGGCAGTTTAACCGTTTTGTGCCAATACTTAAAATGGGACCTGGTGGCTGTGTCATTCAGCCGTCCAAGTTAATGTCTAAACGTAAGAATAACTCTTGTGCAAATGGTGCGACGTATCCTCCGGTAGTTGGAAGTCGACAAGATCAGGATCAACAGGCCACTGCCCAGGACGCAATTTCAACATAGATAACATACCCACAGAACTGAATAATTATAGATTGGGTGATTAGGACATAACACGTACTTGGATGCTCGACAATGCTAGGGAATTCGTGCACTGTGCTGAGGTTTACATTGTGGAATCTATGGAAAGAGGTTGCAGCACTTATGTTGTCAATTAATTAAATTGATTCATAACCATTGAAATCAAATCAAGTGTAATTTCGGCTATTTTAGATCTGGAGTTGAGTTGGGATGTTTTGAGTCAAGAACCGACATCATTGCGCTCAGGGCGCTGTCATAATCGCTCAGTTTTCATCTTCAACAGCCAGCTTAGTGTTCTAATACTAATGGTGCCCATTGCAGTCTGATTACATATCCGTCTTACTTTTCCTCTGAATGACCACTGTCGACCAGAAATTATATCCCCCCTTGCTGCTGCATTCTCTCTAGACCATGATAGCCCATTTGTTATTCTGCATTAACCACATTCTCCTAGAGGGCTTTAACCACATCTGCCTCATCCTGCATCACAACACGCCTTAATGATGCCACACCAGCCAATTTGTCCTGATGTTCATTTCCAATCACACCAGAGTGTCCTGTAGAAAAGATCCAGTGAATGCTCACAACTTGCGACATCTGAATCGATGAAAACCATTCTGCACAAAGCATGCATGTCTTTACCTTTGCTAGCATGCTTTGTGAATCAGTTGCAATCACAACATGTGTATACAGTTTGTTCTCAAACCAGCGGAAAACAGCAGTAACCGTTTCCACCTTCATTCTCAGAATTGAGGTTGTGGTTTCTGGAAAGATGAAGTATTGCCTGGTTCTAGCGTTTTGGGTTTCAACACCTAGTTATATGATGGTGTTCAGTTGTACATTATCTCGAAACTCTAGACGTGCTATACGTAATACACAGAAAACACAGTTACTGGGCAAGACTTAGGACCATTGAAATAGTAGTATGAATCTATTAACAGCTTTATAGACCACAGCTCACAGTGAAGAAAGGAAATACGTGGGTTTAAAATGACACACTTGACAACATGAAAAGTGACAGCTAAAATAAAAAAAAAACCTCCTCTATGAGTGTCGATCAACACATATCACCTCACGTTTATCCAGAAGTGCCATTAACAGCTGCCTTCTGTAAACAAACTAAAAAACAAAAGTATTTGGTCACTGTTAACAAGAGCTAGTTTCGAGAAATGTTACGTGTGAGTGTGTGTGTGTGTTTGTGTGTGTGTGTGTGTGTATGTGTGTGTGTGTGTGAAATGAGCACAGATATAAGACCATTCTGTTACACTGGATAGTCTGGAATTGTGAAAAGGCGCTAAGACTATACTTTCTTTTAAATTTGGACACTTCCTGGCGAATATGTTTATCCGTGCCATTGTCAATGACCCTTTCATGTAATGATACACGCTGGGTATATGATGTTTAAACTGATAAAAACTCCGTATGTTATATTGTAAATAATTCATCGACGGCCTTGATTTCCCATTGAATGTATTGATGCCCATTGCCGACTGGCTACATCTGGTAGCCCAAGTCAGAGAAACGTAAAATCCTCCTTGCAAAGGGGATTCCAACAAGTGATTACCGGACAGAAAGAAAAGCATTCTAGCAACTCTATCAATCATGTCAGTCAAGGAACAAAAGAAAAAAAAAAGCTTGCCGCTACTTGAACATACATATTCTGTATAAGCAGATACACTAATCTGCTAGCTGTTATCTTTATGAATATTACAACCGCTAAATCATCGCATAGTGTAAATATCTCTGAAAATAATTGTCAGTGTGCCCTACAGTCTAATGACAACCATCGAATTGTAAACAATAGATATCGATGTCTTAAAAACATAATTTAAGGTGATGACAGTTTGCTGACCTGTCTGGCTGCGTGTTGTCCTTTGGTATGTACATATTGAGTTAGGTGTTGAACCGAGTTAAACACAACTAGTAGTGTGATGGGATTTCAATAAAAGGCAGCTATTAATTTTAATAATATTCTGGAAATTGTCATGCAAGGACAGACGACGGATAATGTAATTGTTCACATAAAAACTCCATACAATGCGACCTGGAATATGCAACCGTCTAAAACTACACACCGCTGTTGAAGTACATGTCACCTTTCAATATGTATCCGCCTTGTTATCAATCACTTTTTGTTTGCATATTCTTTTTAAAGGACATCGCAATCAACACCAACATTTCTGCCGCTGTGATCTCTTGGAAAATTTACGTTCAGTAGTTTGCCATTGTTTTCTGAACCACTGGCACCGAAAACAACGCAAAAGCAACGCAATGCGGTCTGCTGCCAAATCGCAAGTCCAGTAATTCCAGTCTGGACAGCAGCTAAATGCTGTAGTTAGTGTAAAAGTAAAGAACAATTTCACACGCTTTACAGCACAATTGGACATAAAGCCGCTAAATAAAGTCATTCAAGTTGTTAGGTTAACAATATTGAAACCAGGTCACGAAATGATCAACATATTTGTGCCCAATGTTTACGAAGAGACACGTGTGCCTGATCTATTCTATTTTATGAAAGCAAGATTACTTCACCACAATGTCCACGACTAAACGAAAAATCGTGCGAAAATGCATCGATAAATAGTGCTCATGTGATAATAAATGAAAATGTTCGCTGAGGAACTGATACTTTCCAGCAATAACCATATACCACCAATGACACATAATATATCTGTATAATTTCCGTACACAGAAAATTCTGGTTCTGATACAGAAGCCATCCGCCATTCTGTATTAATAAGTTGTTTCACAACAAGGATGACAGTGCACACAAGAATGACAACGAACGAGCTATAGGGAATGAAAATATTGTTGATGGCATACGAAAACTTGTCCACTGTTTCCCTGTCTTCGGTGAAAGTTAAGCCAATCATGGATTTGTTTCTTTTAGGGTTAAATTTCTCCACAAGGCGGTTCACTTCGTAGACAGGAGCCACGCTAGCAATGAGCGCGATGAAGACACATGCGATGGTAATGGACAGTCTTTTTGGTGTCACTATACTCTTGACCTGTTTGATGTTTAAGAATTAAAACGTATACACAAACAATGTTGTTGACTATGTTATGTAACTGTTAGATATAAAAGAATAACTACTAATACATGAACCATGTTGTTGACTAAGTTAATTATCTGTTAGATATACAAGAATAGTCACTAGTACACCAACAATGTTGTTGACTAAGTTATTTATCTGTTAGGCATACAATAATAACCATGAATACACGGACAATGTTGTTGACTATGCTAGTTAGTTAGTTAGTTAGTTAGTTAGTTAGTTAGTTAGTTAGTTAGTTTAGTTAGTTAGTCGACAGATCATCCTCATTGCACATCGAACCATTCAGTCCATAAGTGCTCGGATCCCCTCCTCGGCAAATCCCGCAGCGTGTAGCGGCTAACGACACCAGTTCTGTGTTGGTTTATCAATCTTCTTTGGCTTCCTGCGTAGTGTTCTTGTTTGGCCATTCCTCTTTTAATTTGCTGTTCTCGCAGTCTGGCCATGGTAGTAGATTCACAGTCATCACTTGGTTCACGCAAAAGTCTTACTTCTCGTAGAGCATTCAGAATGTCAGCCTGGCCTATGGCGCGCCCGCTCTTCACCGTAGCCTCATCTGCGAGCTTGTCGGCCCGCTCATTTCCTTGCACTCCCGCATGCCCTGGCACGAAGATGAAACTAATCTTTGCCAGCCGAGACCGCTCCAGAGACAGCAACCAGTCTCTTCGGATCCACACCTCCTCTATCCTCTTGATCATGTTCATTGAGTCGCTAAGGAAACATGCCCTAGTGAATGTCTGTGTCTCGAGCCATGTTATTGCTTTACTTACTGCCATGACTTCCATAGTTATGCTACTTGTGGTTTCAGTGAAAGCACCAGAATCCGCCTTCACAATTCTTCCTCCGGCCCGAGCCGTAAAGGTCAATGAGCTTCTCACATGTCGGACGACCGACCCATCTGTGTAGATGACAGCATCACCGCCTATCGAATTCTCGAAAATCAACGCTTGTACTTCAGCCTCCACTGCAGCAGGATTTTCTTGTCTGCATTTTCTATCTAGTTGGATGCAAACTGAAAAGGATGTGCAGAAATATGTTGGCACTTGTACCCACTCCTCGCCAGGTGCTAAGTCCTCAAGTGAACACACCTGTTGAAGAATGTCTTCGGCTTGACACATCGACGACCGTCCTCTTTTAAACCTGCTGCCCTTCACCTTCATAATTACACTATGCAGTGGATGTTGTGTGTTTGCGTTAACTCTGAGGTAGGGGCGTGCTTTGCAAACTTGTATTCTGTCTTTAATGGTTGGAAAATCAACAAGGTAGCGCATCGCCCTGCATGCTGTATCTCTTGTACATCCAAGAATAATGCGCATAGCTTCATTCTGTATCCTTTCCATCCTTTCTATCTGCTTACGGCTGAGAGTCAGGATTGCCATTGCATACTCAAAAACAGACATTACCAGCCCCTCGTACAGAAGACATAGATGGCGCTGCTCATAGTTTGCTGCCGCCATCACCCGCATCGCAGCCAAACCCCGCTTGGCCTTTGTTATCATCTGGTCTATGTGCTCATTATAAGCAAGGCTTCGATCAAACCGTATCCCCAGGTAATTCATTGCCTGCGATCTTTTCACCGTCTCTGAACACAGCTTTACAGTTGGTGTTGGAGTGTTGACAATATGATTATTCAACGAGAACTAAGTCACTGTTGCCTTTGTTGGGTTGACCATTATCCCAGCTTCATCACACCAAATACTTATGCGATTGAGTTCGGTTTGTAGTTCCACAGCAACCTGCTCACTATCCTTACCCTGGCGATACACTAAAACATCATCGGCATATGACAATGTCCTACCAGGTCCAGTGATCTGCTCACTGATGATTATCACTGTGTAGGCGTTGAACAGTATTGGAGATAAAGGTGATCCCTGTGGTAGGCCAGGATATATTGTTGGTTCCGAAGTCCAACTGCCACATCTAAAAACTACTTTCTGTTGGAAGAGGGCTGCAGCGATCCAGCTAAGGAGGAATGGACTTATTTTGAGTTTAAGAAGCTGAAGCATTAACAAATCAAATGGTACTCTGTTGTACGCGATCTCAGGATCAATCGCTGCAGCAAAGGTTTCAATGCCTGAGTGGAAACCTTCATAGACATCATGGGCAAAAACTGCTGCATTCATCCAGGTTTCTCTGTTTGGACGGTACCCACCCAGGGTAGGTGGGAAAACACCTTGCCTCTCTAGCTGGCTTGATATTTTCCTGGCAATTAACTTCTCCAGCAGCTTGCCTATTGTATTCTGCATGGTTATAACTCGATATCCCTGAATTGTTGTTTGGTCTTTGCCAGGCTTCGGCAAGGGAATCAGATAGCTGTGTAACCATTCCTCCTTCATGCTAGCCATCCCTAAACTGTTGTTGTACATGTCTGCTAGTTTCTCTAGCTCGTTGTCGTTACACATATTGATGTCGTCGGTATGCAAGGTATCTGTTAGACATACAATTATAACCACTAGTACACGAACAATGTTGTTGAGTAAGTTAGTTACTTGTTAGATATACAAGAATAACCACGTGTACACGAACCATGTTGTTGACTAAGTTAGTTATATGTTAGATATGCAGGAATAACAATATGTACACAAACAGTGTTGTTGACCATATTAGTTACCTGTTACAAATACAAGAATAACCACTAATACAAGAGCAGTGTTGTTGACTATGTTAGTTATCTGTTAGATATACAAGAATAACCTTGCATACACGTTCAATCCAAAACGATGTATTATCTTAGTAACTTTAAACACAGAAGCCACATACAATATGCTCCACAATTTATTGCCTGGCATATCGTCAGGTGCATACTGGAGAGTTATATACCATCTTAAGTGATTACACGAATAATACTTAATCTAAAACATTAAAAAACACAATAACGGGATTTGTTCGAATGTGAGACATCTGTTATCACCGAAGTAATGTCACGTTTTCAACGAACCGCATTAGCAGTAAGCAACCACCCCAACCGACTCTGTCCGTAAAAGCCGTAAAAGAATCCTCGTTCATACTACTGATTTCGTGCGTTGTGTTAAGATTCTTTTTCTGTCATCTATGGGAATAATGTGTAGCAGTAATGGTATATACCTTTACTATGCGTATACTCCTTGTCAGTAACCAAAACCTATCTATCAAAAAAAGCTTGCATCAAAAATTTACAACGCTTATAAAGCTATATGGCAGCTGACTTTATTTTAGAACAACTAAAATATAGGACTAATGTGAAAACAAAGTAGATAAAGCAAGATCCTTCAATGGCGCTGTGATACACAGACACATCTCCAGTGTGACAATGGTAGTCATACAGCCGGTTATTCGTGTGAAAGATGTGTGCGCTATTCCACGCACACACACACACATACACACACAGACAGGCAGGCAGGCAGGCAGGCATCCAGCCCTCCCGCCCTCCCTCCCTATTGATTGATTGATTGATTGATTTAGGAATCAACATCACAGAATTCGGGGCATACCCATAAGTGCTCCGTCCCCATCCTCAGCAGCCAGCGAAGAGTTCCAACACTAATAGTACCAGTAGCAATCTGATTATACGTCCGTCTCGCCTTTCCTTTGAGCGTTGGGCGTCGACCAGATCCCATCGTCACTCCTCGTTGTCTCATTCTTGCCAGACCATGGTAATCCATTTGCTCCTCCGAGGTGTGCACGTGTTCCCACAAGGCCGCAACCACGTCTGCCTTGTCATGTGTCAATACTCCACCAAGTTCTGCAGAGCCAGCCAATCTGTCCGCCAGTTCATTTCCCAGCACACCGGCATGCCCCAGAGAAAAGATCCAGGCGATGCTTGTCACCCGTGACCTCCCTCCCTAAATACCTACCTACTTACCTGCCTGCCTGCATGCCTGCGTGCGTGCGCGCGCACGTATGTGCGTATGTGCGTATGAGCGTATGTGCGTATGTGCGTATGTGCGTATGCGCGTATGTGCGTGTGCGTGTATGTGTGCATGTGTGTATGTGTGTATGTGTGTATGTGTGTATGTGTGCATGTGTGTATGTGTGTATGTCTGTATGTCTGTATTTGTGTGTATGTCTGTATGTCTGTATTTGTGTGTATGTGTGTATGTGTGTATGTGTGTATGTGTGTATGTATATATGTATGTATGTATGTATGCATGTATGTATGTATGTATGTATGTATGTATGTATGTATGTATGTATGTATGTGTGTGTGTGTGTGTGTGTGTGTGTCTGTCTGTCTGTCTGTCTGTATGTATGTATGTATGTATGTATGTATGTATGTATGTATGTATGTATGTATGTATGTATGTATGTTTCCTTAAAAAACAAGGAAAGAACAACGTGTAACGCTCTCAGTGAGCTGAATCAAGCTAGGAAGGATGTGAAAAAGTCTGCTAGGCAGTGTGAAGATGACTATTGGATCAAGTTATGTGAGTCATTCAAAATGCAAGTGATAAGGGAAACATCAGAAGCATGTATAAAGGGATAAAGAAATCATGTGGTCCAATGATCAAAAGAAGTGCGCCACTGAAAACCTTGACTGGATAAATCATCACTGATAAGAAACAGCAGATGGATAGATGGGTAGAGCACTAAAAGGAGCTTTACTAAAGTGAGACTAAACTAGCGGACGATGCCATCAATGCCTTAGAGGCCCTGCCAACTCTTGACCACCTGGACAAACTTCCCACCATAACAGAAGTTAAGTGTGCTATAAATGAACTAGCATCTGGCAAGGCTGCAGTTAAGGATGGGATTCCGATAAAGGTTATGAGGAGTGGGCAAGACACACTCACTCTACAGATCCACCAGCTAATAGAGCAATGCTGGCGAGAAGGACAAGTTCAACAGGATTTAAAAGATTCAAGCATAATAAAACTGTACAAAAATAAGGGCAATCGGAGCGAATGCAACAACTATAGGGGTTTAAATATTGAGCACAACCCACTACTGGCAACGCCGATCACATTCTGGTATGAACCTAAGGCCTATCCACGTCAATATGGAAGCACTATACTCGAGTTTCGCCCTCGTTTGAGCTCGTCAGTAGTGTATATCCCTGACCAGATCCGGAAACTGTCCCGGATCACGCGTGTGAAGCGGGTGTGTAACCACGCGGCACACACAGGACACACCAAATTATCACAACAGAACATCACAACGCTACCCTTCGTAGGCTATGCTCAAGATTGCCCAATCGCCGCGACCGACGTCCGTCAATCGATGGGACCCGAACGATCAGGACTTCTCACTGGCAAGGAACACCAGGCCTCCTAAATCCAGTGAGCAATAATATTATGTGGTTGTTTCGGGATTTGAAATTTAAATATTGAGCACAACCCACTACTGGCAACGCCGATCACATTCTGGTATGAACCTAAGGCCAATCCACGTCAATATGGAAGCACTATACTCGAGTTTCGCCCTCAGAACGTGTGGATAGGCCTTAGGTTCATACCAGAATGTGATCGGCGTTGCCAGTAGTGGGTTGTGCTCAATATTTAAATTTCAAATCCCGAAACAACCACATAGTCAATTGATTATTGCTCACTGGATTTAGGAGGCCTGATGTTCCTTGCCAGTGAGAAGTCCTGATCGTTCGGGTCCCATCTATTGACGGACGTCGGTCGCGGCGATTGGGCAATCTTGAGCATAGCCTACGATGGGTAGCGTTGTGATGTTCTGTTGTGATAATTTGGTGTGTCCAGTGTGTGCCGCGTGGTTACACACCCACTTTACACGCGTGATCCGGGACAGTTTCCGGATCTGGTCAGGGATATACACTACTGACGAGCTCAAACGAGGGCGAAACTCGAGTATAGTGCTTCAATATTGACGTGGATAGGCCTTAGGTTCATACCAGAATGTGATCGGCGTTGCCAGTAGTGGGTTGTGCTCAATATTTAAATTTCAAATCCCGAAACAACCACATAATCAATTGATTATTGCTCACTGGATTTAGGAGGCCTGGTGTTCCTTGCCAGTGAGAAGTCCTGATCGTTCGGGTCCCATCGATTGACGGACGTCGGTCGCGGCGATTGGGCAATCTTGAGCATAGCCTACGATGGGTAGCGTTGTGATGTTCTGTTGTGATAATTTGGTGTGTCCAGTGTGTGCCGCGTGGTTACACACACGCTTCACACGCGTGATCCGGGACAGTTTCCGGATCTGGTCAGGGATATACACTACTGACGAGCTCAAACGAGGGCGAAACTCGAGTATAGTGCTTCCATATTGACGTGGATTGGCTTAAGGTTCATACAAGAATGTGATCGGCGTTGCCAGTAGTGGGTTGTGCTCAATATTTAAATTTCAAATCCCGAAACAACCACATAATCAATTGATTATTGCTCACTGGATTTAGGAGGCCTGGTGTTCCTTGCCAGTGAGAAGTCCTGATCGTTCGGGTCCCATCGATTGACGGACGTCGGTCGCGGCGATTGGGCAATCTTGAGCATAGCCTACGATGGGTAGCGTTGTGATGTTCTGTTGTGATAATTTGGTGTGTCCAGTGTGTGCCGCGTGGTTACACACCCGCTTCACACGCGTGATCCGGGACAGTTTCCGGATCTGGTCAGGGATATACACTACTGACGAGCTCAAACGAGGGCGAAACTCGAGTATAGTGCTTCCATATTGACGTGGATAGGCCTTAGGTTCATACCAGAATGTGATCGGCGTTGCCAGTAGTGGGTTGTGCTCAATATTTAAATTTCAAATCCCGAAACAACCACATAATCAACTATACGGGTATTTCATTTCTGTGTGTTTTTGGGAAAGTATTTGCCATAATTGTTCTGTGCAGTCTTCAATTCCTGGGAGATTAAGTCTACCCCGAATCATAGTGTGGCTTCCAACAGAACCGCCTTACCATTGATATGATATTCTCATTGCGACAAATGCAAGAAAAATGCCGTGAACAGAATCAACCACTGTTTAATGCCTTCATCGACCTCACAAAGACGTTTGATTTGGTCAATCGTCAGGGTCTGTTCAAGGCACTCAGGATGATTGGCTGTCTACCAACTCTTCTGTCCTTTGTGAAATCGTTTCACACACGCATAAAGGCTATAATCAAGTTTGAAGGTGTAACTTCAGAAGAGTTTGAAATCAAGAGTGGAGATAAGCAAAGCTGTTTACTAGCACCCACCCTCATATTGGCTGGCTCGGCAAAACTTGGTGGAATATTGATGCATGACAAGATATACGTGGTTACGGCCATGTGCGAGCACGTGTACACCTCGGAGGAGCAAATGGATCACCATAGTCTGATAAGAATGAGACAGCGATGTGTGACGAGGGGATTTGGCCGACGATCGACGCTCAGAGGAAAGGCGAGACGGACATATAATCCGATTGCTACTGGAACTATTAGTGTTGGAACTCTTCGCTGGCTGCTGAGGATGGGGACGGAGCCCTTATGGGAATGTCCCTTATGCTGTGATGTCGGTTCCTAAATTAATCAATCAATCACTCAATCAATCAATCAATCAATCAATCAATCCTCTTTAGAATATACTTTTTTACTTCTTCTGAAATATGACTTTCGTGATCAGGATGGTGGTATATACATTCAATCACGCTCAGATGGCGGTCTCTACAATGCTCAGAGGTTGTAGGCCAAGTCCAAAATCAGGAGGTTGCTTTTTGCAGGTGATGTTGCAATTTCAACCCACTCTGAGGAGGAATTACGACTACGATCTGTATGCTCCAATGCGTATACTAAATTTGGTTAAAAAATTAGCAACTGGCTTCTGCAAACTTTAGCAAACGACTATTTGGTGCATGAAACAACACGTCATGTCTTGGAAACCGGTCACGCAATTGAGAGGGACAACGCTTCACACACACACACACACACACACACACACATACACACACACATACACACACACACACACACACACACACACACAGAGACACACACACACACACACACACACATACACCTGTATCATCTGGTCAGTATGATATTATCTAAAATAAATTCCCATTTACCATTTTTTGCTTGTTTGGTTGGCTTGTGTATGTTCTTAAAACATGTCTGTAATGTGGTGTCATGTTTCTGTTCTGTGGCTAAGTCTTTCGTCAATAAAATTTTGTGTATTGTCATTTACAGTCTGTTGGGATGTCGTGTGCCTATTTTCTTCTTCGTTTTGTTGTCGCACCTGGGCTTTCGTGAGTGCATTAGTCGGTGTATGCTCGATCTCCCAATCCGTCGCTTCTTCATGGGTGCAATCTCTGACAGTATGAATGTTCCCGATTAGCAGATCAGCACATAGGTTATGTAAGACTGCTGCTTTCAATCTGCGTTCAAAATATGGGGACTTTATTGTGACCCATGCAATCTTGTATCTCTCCAGCGTACAGCCACAAGTTCTACACGAAACACTTTTGCCTGTGCAGTCTTTTGCTTTCACGAGCTTCTGGTCTACTCCAATAATTGACGCGCCTGTGTCCCTAACGCACGTAGATGTCGATCCATTGACACACGCCTGATGGACCTTTAGGGTACGATTCTGAATGTTAACTGTATTGGCCTTATGTATTGTTATATTGTAGCCACATGCCAGACTGCCATCTGCATGGAATTCTTTGCACACGTTACACGGTCTGTCATTTGGAAATGTCTCTAATATGGCTGCATTAGTGTCTTCGAAATCGTCTGTTTCACTACAAGTGAATTTGTATGCTGCACTAGCCTCTTTCCATGTTTTTCTCATCTTGCAAAGTCTTGAGACATGCCCGTAGGCCCTACAAACGAAACATTTAACACAATATTTGTACGAAGCATACTTACTGGCCTTCTTAGAATTTAGGTTTTTAAGGTAAGAAACGTACGATGGGTTATGGTCGCACATCTCATTAGAACCATGTTGAAGTTTACAATGTGGGCACTGCATGAAGTGACCCTTTCTCGGTCTGTCTGATTCTCTATGTGTGTTGTCTCTCATGTGATTTGACCCTCTGCCTCTGTGCTGTTGGCCATATTGTGATAAACTGTTCGGTCTACTGTGATATCGCTGATTGGGTACTCTTGCACTTGCTCCTCTCACTAACTCCGGTTGAGCTCTTTCTGCAAGTACACACCTATGTGCGTTGTAGAATGCTTCCCCCCTTGACTCCATCTCTGGGACTGATTTACAATTGTTTTCCACCAGAAATATAGACATCGATTCTGGTACCGATGAAAGTAACTTATCTCTCAGCATGAGATCACGTAGTTTCTTAAAATCGAAACTCACATCCGCTGATTTCAGCCATTTATCAAAGAGCGATGATGTTTCTGAGACGTATTCCAGAAACGTCTGGTTTGCTTTTGGTGCTAGAGTCTTAAATTTCGTTCTTAAACCTGCTTCATCTAATGAAAAGTGCGACAACACCCTATCCCTAATATAAGTATAGTTGGTCCGTAAGTTCTCAGGGATCAACTCTACGACCTTCAAAGGTTCCAAGGAAAGATGACGGTGAAATAGTATCGGCCAGTCTTCGATTGGTATCTTGTAGAACTTCGCTAATACCTTAGCATTAGTTGTCCATGCTGAAATGGAGTCACCTTGTGTAAAGTTTCTGATAAGAACCTCGTAACTTTTAATGGGGTCTCCTGTCTGTGCTTGCAATTTTGCCTGCGTAATCTCGGTTTCCCGGTCTTTTCCCATAGTTTTGACCTTTATGTTCACTTCAATCTCCTTGTCCTTCATTACCAACTCGGCCGCAAGTTTTTCCTACTCAAATGCAAACCTCTCCCTTTCCAAGGCTAGTTCTCTATCTTTCGCTGCCAGTTTTTCTTTTTCTAAAGCTGCTTGTAGTTCTCTAGCTTCTTTCTCACGAGCTGCTTGTAGTTCTCTCTCTTCTCTTTCACGAGCTGCTTATAGTTCCTTCGTCTCTTTGCCCGCTGCCCTTTCCTCTCTTTGCTGTGCTTGAAACCCTTTTAGTTCCTGTTTAGCCCATGTTCTCAATTCCTGACCCGTCAATCCAGACTCCTCGCCTAACACCACAAAATCTTGCAATGTCGACATTGTGTGACAATATTCTGTAAATTAAACAGCTGATATACAATATGTTTGTGTGCGATGCGAAATCGTTTGGAAGACAGAAAGTAAATGCGTCAAAAGTACAACAGGTTGAATGTAATGACAATACGATCAGCACGTTATCAACCAGAAATGAAGATCAACGTAGTAAGTCTGACGCGGAAATAAATATTGCCTTAACCCGTTGCAGTTGATATAATCCAGACGAAAAGCTGGTAGTCAATATATATATACGTATAAAAGAATATTACGCCACGGACACACACAAATTCCTACAAGAGATGTAGACTAATCGTAACACAGACGAACATATTTATTAACATGGAAAAGAAATACTGAGAACGTATAGCCACAACAGATACAGACTACAACAAGACAACACAGGTATTAAACAACCGCGATGTCGCCACACACACAAAAATATTTGTAACGAACTGACCGATGTCAGTACCGAACGTACCCGTGTATCTGAAAACCACAATTATCAGGTATAATAATAGCCCAACCAACCGCCCGCACGACCAAGACACTAACGAACAGGCCATGGAGAATAATATCAAATTAATAGAACTAAACACCCGAACAGAAGGCCAAGAACAACAACAAACAATTTAACTGGCCTGTTGTTCGGATCTGGTGTTAACTGGCAATGACGCTCTCTCCTGGCCTCAACAGGTGCTTGTGACGTTGGTATATGTCTTAAAATACTAGTAGTGTCGTACAATTCCACATGTTGGTATGTTTACATACTAATACTGTTCTATCCATCCGTTGAACATCGAGGAGTGACATGTCCTTCAATATGATAAACTTAACTAGATGTCCAAAATGTAGGGTCGACTAGTCTGCCTGTCCGGTTTCATGTAAATTCTCCTTGCTCGTACAAGCGTATGACTTCAGGGACGCCTTCATAATGACTGTCTAGTACAGCAATGTAAACGATTTGTAGACAAATAATAGATATATGAGATTGTTAAACTCCTGTTATGGTAACTGATGATAGCTGGCTGTCCTCTCTATTGCCTAAACTTATAAACTTAGCAACTGCCTGACACACACACAATATAATATGCTTTTGGCCTGGGCTGACACGGTGTAGTAACTTAATATAGGCGGATTGCTTGTACTGGCTTCTCCTCAAAATTCAGGCTCTGGTGCTTTCGTTTCCAAAGCCGCCCATTTCTGCCAAATGGTGAATTAGATATAACAATAAACATCAGCATCACTCTCGTTGTCCAGGTGGAACCAAATGGACAGAATCCGAAAGCAATGTGCTAACAGCATTGACATAATGGACACGTCAGCCGGCTTCTAGTTGTCAATGCTGTTAGCACATTGCTTTCGGATTCTGTCCATTTGGTTCCACCTGCACAACAAATGAATCAACCCACCCCCACCCCCCACCCCAATAAAACGAGAAGTAGATTGTGAGTTTACTAAAACACAACTACAAGAGACACGACTTAGACGTGTTTTAGTAAAGCTGACAATCTAATTCTCGGTTGTTGTTTTTTTTTTTTTTTTTGGGGGGGGGGGGGGTGATTCATTCATTGCCTTTTTAAGCTTTACTGCAGTTACCTTCATTCTTGTTAACCTGGACAACGAGAGTTTTGCTGATGTTTATTGTTATATCTAATTCGCCATTTGGCAACTTCTCACGATCAGAAGCCCCCTGCCGTGTTTGTTCCGCGGCGGAGGTTTTACGACTAACTTGTGGCCAGTCCACCAGACGATCCGAACAGATGGACGGACATCTGGAAAGACAGAGAGCTGCTGCAGCGCATTGGTGAAACATGCTTCACCAGTAAAACGGTGGGGCTGACAGCGGACCGGGCTGATAACCCCTAACGCTGTATGATATCCTTATCGCGTCACAAACAACGATCCTCCGAAAGAAGGGGTGGGGGAATTAAGGATCCATTGGTAACCACAAGGCGACGACCCTATCCGTTCAACCGACCATGATTTAAGGTCACCGACCAGACTGGCCATGCGTGTGTTGTAAAAGCTTCGACACCTTCCGGGGAATAATAATTCAAGCTGGACGAATGAAGTGCGAGAGTACGTCACAGGAGGCACGACAGCGCTCTCCTGAAAGGGATAATAAGACGCAATATTATCTCAGCCAGGGAGAAACCAACAGTGTTGGGCTAGGGGTAACTCACAGTGCTGAGAAGACTCAAGTCGATTTCACCTCTGACGCACCCCAGCAACCTTCCGAAAGTCTCAGGGTGAAGATCAAGTTCCCCAATGCCACCAGGAAGGCAGAGTAGGCACAATTACATGAAACGTTGTCCTGTGTTTTAGAGGAAGAGCTAAAACACAAGTCCCAGATGAGAAGTTATAAAAGTTCGGAGAGATAGTATACCTCCACAGGCTGGTTCAATTTGTTTGCAGCGAGAGGAAGAAAGCAGCAATTCCACAGAAGACCAGGCGGCAGAAACTGTTGGAGTAAATAAGAAAACAGAAGAATGCCGCTCGGAAACGGTTGAAAACAACGGCCCATCATGAGAAAGAGGGCTTGCGCCAGGTGTGGCAACATCAAAAAGCCAAGCACAGTGCCCTATCCCGAAGGGAACGGTTCTGCAAGAACATGCGAAAAACCCGGAAGGAACGTGAGATATTCTTCCTGGAACCATACAAGTTTGCATGGGACTTGTTCTAGCAGCCGCGATACGGAATCCTCAACTTCAGCAAAGAGGAACTGGAGAACGACCTCGTGATGACGTACTCCGATGCCAAACGGGACGTCCCACTCGGAGAGACTAAAGGGCTCAAATGCCCTGAATAACCAACTGTGGATTTCAATGTCAGGCCTCCGATGTGGGGCGAGGTGATTGCGGTAGTCAAGAAAGCAAGAGGTTAGTCGGCACCGGGGCCCAACGATGTGCCGTACACAGTCTATAAAAGATGCCCGAAAGTCCTTAAGAAGCTACACCGGATATTGATAACCGCGTGGAAACACAAGCATGTCAACACGGAGTGGAAGACAGGCAACGACATCTACATTCCCAAAGAGCAAAACTCAACCGGTATTGCCCAATTCAGGCCGATCTCTCTGCTAAATGTCGAGGGGAAAATATTATTCTCGATCATGGCCAGTCGAATCACGACGTACACGATGGGAAACAAGTACATAGAGACAGCGGTTCAAAAATAGGGGTTACCTGGGGTCCCCGGTTGTCTCGAACACGGCACCATGATCTGGGAAGCTATCCAGAGAGCGAAGAAGAAGAAGGAGGAACTCCACTTGATATGGTTGGATCTGGCCAACGCGTATTGGTCAGAGCCCCACCAGCTGTTGTGGCATGCACTCAAAGCTTATCACGAGCCCGAGAACATCACGGAGATGCTTGTGCATTACGTCTTGGGCTTCTCTTTTTCTTTCTCGACCAAAACGTTAAAGACCAGATGGATCGACCTGCAAGTGGGTATTGCCTTGAGATTTACGATTTCGCCGATATTATTTGTGATGGCCATGCAGGTCTTCCTGGATGCAGCATCCGGCTACGCACACGGTCCGAGACTCAGCGAAGGAAGAACATTCCGCAGCTGAAGGCCTTCATGGACGGTACGACAATCGTGACACCGAAGGAGAGTGATGCTCACAGCATCCTCCTCAGACTGGACGATCTGATTCGCGGATGCAGGATAAGCTTTAAACCTAAGAAATCGAGAAATATGCCGATCGTGAAGGGTAAGGCGGTGGAGAGGTTGTTCTTGGTTGCCGGACAAGCGATTCCCACAGTGGCAGAGTAACCCGAAAATAGTCTCGGTCGTGTGTATGACTCAACCATGACGCTGTGATAGAGATACAAGAAATGCTGACGACCGGTCTGAATACCATCGATAAAACCAGGCTGTTAGGCAAAATCAAAATTTGGTGCCTCCAATTTATGATCCTTCCGAAACTCCTGTGGCCGATGCTGATATATGATATAGGCACGACCACAGTGACAACTATGAAATGGAAGATAAGCAGGTATATAAGAAAGTGGCTTGGAGTACCAACATGCCTCACGACTGTTGCACTGTACTGCAAACAGAGTAAGCTCGTCCTCCCGTTCCTGTCCCTCATGGAAGAGTTCAAAGCCGGAAAAACCAGACTCGCGATGATGCTGCGCGAGTCTCCAGATGTAACGGTTAGTGCCTCAGTTCACGCCCTGAGAACGGGAAGGAAGTAGAAAGTCGTCAGCGCTGTCGAAGAAGCCCAGGCAACACTCCAGCTGAAGGAGGTCATGCGCCACACCCAGTCGGACAGGAACGGGTTCGGCTTCAAAAGCAATGATTCGATGTGGTCAAAGGCGACGACCAAGGAACGCAGGGACCTGGTGGTTAAGGAGATCCGCAAGGGGGAAGACGACGAAACTGTGCTATAAGGGCTGCCCAACAGGCGCAGCAGCCCAATGGATGTCATGGGAGGAGGTAGTGCAGAGATCGCTTACCTGGAATGAGATAGGACGTATGGCACCACTGCGTTAAATTTCGTCGTCCGATCCCTCTACGATGTCTTGCCATCAGCTGCCAACTTGGTCAAGTGGGGGAAACCACCGACCTGTTCTGTCCCCTCTGTTCAAAGGTCCAAAGATTCAGACAGCGGAACACGTGTGACGAAACGGATAAATATCGTAAGATCTCTGCATAATAGCCCTTTGAAGGGAGTGCCATGCGTTGGTCTCCCTTTAATTTAATGTCAATTAATAGGGGAGTTCCCTAGAAAAGTAGTGCGGGGGCGGAGCTATTCTAGTTATTTATAGAAGAATCTAGAATGTTCCCCCAAGTGCGTACGTGGTTTTGATCTCTAAGTTCACGAGTGCGTTGTGCAGCACGGGTTGGAGGAACCCATCGTGACTCTGGTTTTCTTCATGTATCATGAAAGTCACGCGGCCCGTGTAGGCGAGGGGAAGGCGCACTGACTTTGTCGTGAGCAGTCGCCCACCAAACCTCAGCGTAGACAGATCGCAGCCAAGAGGCTGTTATAATTGTGATGTCAATATTCGCGGCCAGTGCGGACATCTACAGTCAAGGTTGTGATTCTTCAATCACAGGTTAGTTGAGTACTTATTCTATTATTTAATTGTTGTCGTGATGCCGTGCTGATTCCCGGAATGAATTAATTGCCGTCGTAAAATTGAGTTGTCGCGTAGCGTTATCCGTTACAGTTGGCGGTTTGCATTTTTAAGTAGGCTTTATCGATCAGCAATGTAATGTGTTACCTGACGGAACAAGCCGTATTCCACAGCGAGTGGTGTGTAAATAAAATAGGCCGAACGATGTGCGTTACAGTGTGTAGCAGTTACGGGTTTGGTTTATTCATTACGCAGGCAAGGCGACAGTTTGTCCGTCATGACATCAACATGCTAGACGCTGTAAATGATAAGGTATAGCTTATTATTAGAAATGTGTAATGTGCTTCGTGACATTAGAATGGTAACGTACTTGTTCTATCAGTGATGGTGATGTTTCGAGGAATCAAGGTGAAATCAGCAGTGGTGTATTTGCTGTATGCAGATAGCAGTGTTATTCCGCGTAACCCGAATGGCGTTGCATCGGTAGGATACCAATTGATAAGAAGTACTCATGATACTATTGTGACTGCTTGTTGTCCTGTCCGTCCGCCAGGATGACCGTGCGTGTTACATCTTACGTTTGTCTAGGCAGCGGGAGGTAGGCCGGTACCCCAATCCGATCGGTACTAGGTCCGACCCAATGCAATCGTGCATATCCGATGAGTGAACATACCCGATCGAGGGTAATGCGGCACTCCGTAATTCGAGGCCGAGGTGTCTAGATAGATCGAGGTTTGAACCTAACCGTTTCTGTCTCTAATATTCTACTCTTCTGGAACCCTGACTCGGTTCATGGAGTACTTGGAGTACTGCCGTGAAGTAGGAGTATATGAGAGGAATAATCCCCCCCCTAAAAAAGGCGGAGTCAGAGTTTGGTAGTGGAGTCTAGAGGTTTGCTACATTGGATGACGTGACTTAAGTAGTCACGGGACAAGGTACACGAGACCCACAGTAGCTGTGGGAAAGTGTAGTGGTGGATGGCCACCACAGCTGTGCTCGACCGGCACAGGGATGACTGACCTGAAAGATAGTCAGTGAATAAGAGGGCAACTCAGGATCTGGGGCAGGGATCCCAGACCTGACACTATGGCTGTGATATGATTTTGCTATTTAAGTGTAACAAGTCCTGAGTTCTCCTTAGTTAATGCTATAGTAATGAATTATCAGGAGTATAATTCATTATGGACATATAGTTATTAATGTGTGTAATTCATCAGTCCATGGGTGAAGGGATTGATGAATTGATGAGTCTGTCAGGAAGGAGAGGTCCGGCTGGACACCTTCTCGATACAGTAATCCCTACACTGAAAGGAAAGTAAGTGTATATGTTGATTGAGGATGGAAGATGAAACCGGATTGGACTGGCACCAGGCGAAGGATGCTTGACAGAGTCATACAGTCGACTCTGGTGCTAGGGGTTATATGTAGCCCAGAAGTGTTACTTGACTGAACAGGTGTGCTATTGCTTTTTCTACCATCATTATGCCTATATATTATAGTGACTAGGTAGATCTATGATGTGATGATTTCATACTCATGTTGGTAGACATGAGGAATGTCTGAGAGGCAGGTGACAGGGTGGAGATGCTGGTAGTCTTTGTTGTAGTTGAGTACTCACACCAACCTCTCCGTGTTTCAGGATCTGTTATTACTATACAGTAGAAGATTCAAGAGCTGCACCATGAGCTCTATGGGCCCACTCATTCCAGTGCCTATCCAGAAGTTGATTGAGGCCATACTGGGAGTGGTTGTCTGGTTCTGCGAGATCAATGTTGGAAGGAGCTGAGTGCTGAATAAGTCGGTAGGTCTAGGTTAGGACCTCCGTCAAGAGTCCGACGAGTGTCATCCGATCCTGAGAGGATCCAACACTGAAACGTCTGGTGATTCAAGCCAGTGAAGCACTGGTGACATTCAGTCTCTGTGTAAACCTTGGTAATTGCAAGGTAGTGACCTTTCAAGTTGTGCAGAGTGATCATTGTTACCGGTCGCCATGACCTGTGTTATATGCTTCTGGCCCGGCTGGGTTATGGGACACCATGTATCAGTTGATGCTTACATAGTGTTTTTACATTGGTTACCTTTATGAAGCCAACATGTGGTCTAGTGAACTAGGACATTGATTACAACATTGGTGGAAACACCAGAGTGACAGGTTTGTTAAGGTAGGGAGCTACCTCATGCCAACGTTATGAACTGTTGACAATGTTTGTGAAGGTAGGGAGCTACCTCATGCGATGGTGATGAACTGTTGACAGTGTATGCTAGGTTGTGATTACTACCCATGGATCAGGGTAGGTACATAATACTGTGTGAAGATCTATTGTCCAAGGACATGGAACTAAGGTTAAGTGTTTAGTCACCTGATAGACTTTACCAGTGACATTGGGTGTTCGTGTGGAGCAACCGCTTATTGTGTAAGTGACATATCAGTGTGTGGGTCACTGTTGAGATAGAAGAGTGACCTGGCTCTTGTGTATTTTGAGACGGCGCTACATGTATTTTTTCTGCAAGTGGGAGACCGCTAATGTTCTAGGGTCGGCCCAGACTTCATCAAGAGTGTGACGAGGGAAATAGTACGACAGCAAGGAAGGATCCTTGTTCATCAGTGCAGTGTCCGTCAGGCAGTGGTACGGCACTTGATCAGCCCTTGCTTGGTTCTCTGGGTGAAGAGGGAACTTTGGAGAGGCAGCAGACCTTGGAGTTCCAGTCCACTGGAGGAGCCTGGGTGAGTCGCTACCACGACTGGACAACCGCACGAGCTATCGTCCGCCTCCATGATGAATACTCATCTGCGTCTTTGATCTTGTACATAGTTCTTCTAGTCTGGCTTTCAGCCATCCTTCTCTGTGTTGTGGTTGACGTAGTTCAGAATTAAATTTTTGTTCTCTTAGCTATGACTTTGTGCAGTGATATGACTGGTGTCTGGTCCGAGCCCCCTTGGGGTTTGGAACCCTAGGTGAGGGAGGGAAGGTTAAGCTGTCCCGGCTTGTGTGGGGCCTGGTAGATGTAGAGTGCTATTGAGGTGGTTGGAGCAAAGGCAGGGGATAGTATCTATCGTGGCAAACCAGTCCAAGCCCCGGCGGTCTTGTCACAAGATAGAGTGGGGGCTCGTCCGGGATCTTCTCTTTGTTCTGACATCTCGTAGGAATAGGTTATAGTGTCATCTGTCCTATACCTATTATCTACTTGACGAGTAGGGCTACTGAAACCTTTCTCTTCGACGTGGACCGACATTTAGTTAAGTTAGCATTGTGATTGAGTATTGCATATCTATACTGATACTAAGTTACACTAAGCATGGCTACTCGTACTTTAGATTTAGCTAAGGTGCGGGCATCTGCAACTGAGATGGGATTGGAAGGTGAGGAGTTTAAAGCCTATGTACTGGAAGTAGAGAGAGACTTCAGAGCAGAAGAGAGGGAGAGAAGAAAGTCGGAAATTGAGCTGGAAGCTCGAAAGGTAGCACTTGAAGAGCAAAAGTTGGTGGCAGACCAACAGGCACACAAACTGGCAGCTGACCTAGAGTCTAAGAAATTAGATGCTAGGAAGTTGGAAATGGAACATGAGTTCCGTATGAAGCAACTTGAGGTAGAGGCTAAATCGGTTGGTGAGTCTGAGGGAGCAGTAGGTGGAGTAGCTTTACCTAGCTCATCAGTAGCCAGCAGACCAGCTTACCATGCTATGAAATGGCCGTTTCCACCATTTGAACCGGACCAAGAGAAGATAGATCAATTCTTAGAGAAGTTCGAGGCAATGTGTAAAGCTATGGGTTTAGAGCCTGAGCGTTGGAATCTTAAGCTTTCACAAGGACTCCGTGGCACCGCGTACGAAGTGTATGCGCGTCTTCCCCCAGGGATGGAAAATGATTATCCAACCCTGAAATCGGCTCTTTTGAAAAGATTCGAAATGACAGCCCATGCTTACAGGCGGAGGTTCAGAACTTCCAAGAGAGAACCAGGTGAGATGTTCTCGGCCTATAGTGTGAGGTTGAACTCATACCTGTTGAAGTGGATGGCGTTGGCCAATTTCAAAGAGGATTATGAGAGTCTGAGAGAGTTGATGGTGGTGGATCAAATGAAAATGCAGATGTCCAAGCCTTTAAGGAATTTCTTAGGGGAAAATGGGGCGGAAAGGCTAGACATAGTAAATAAGTTAGCTGAAAGGTATGTGGAAGTCTATGGCGAGACTGGGGATTCCAGTCAGACTGATTCACAGAAAAGGCAGAAGGGGCTTGATCAGAAGCCCAAGACCAAGGGTCCCAAAGAATCATCCAATGTAGCAGATCCTGTGGTAAAAGACTCTGGTAAGAAACCCGATAAGCAAAGCCCTCCCGCCTCCCCAAAACGGAAGTGGAGTAAGTGGTGGTGTAAGCACTGTAAGTCTCCTTCCCATAATACTGTAGATTGTCTGAGGAAGCCAAAGGACTTGCACTTTGCGGGTCTCGCCTCTACTAGAGGTAGACCTAGCGAGACCACACCTAAGGGTCGGGAGAAACCAAAGTCTAAGAAATCACCTGTGATCGAAACGATAGAGGTGAATGGGAAGCAGGTGGAATGTCTATACGATACAGGATTGCAGTTTGAAGCTGTAATCTCATCCCACCTTGTGAGCCCAGGGCAGCTCACCGGCGAGACAAGAGAATTTCAGCTGGCCATGAGGAGCTCCGTAGCTATGGACTTGCCGATTGCTCGGATTGACATTCGGTGCAGGTACGTTACGGGTAGCATCCTGGCGGCTGTGCTGCCTGATCCTATTTACCCTTTGATCCTCGGTCGTCCGCATGTATTCCTGGGGGACCCCAGGGGACATTGTCTAGTGAGCGCTAGGCGGGCCAGGGCTAAGGATGGAGAAAGGCAGTGTGGTAAGGAAATAGACCATTCTCTTGCGAGGGTAGTGAGCAGTGCTCAAAGTAGGGACCAGACTTTGCGTCCTTACTTACTGGAGGTGTCCCAAAGTTCTGTCCCGCCAACTCCGGGTCAGTTCTATGTAGAAAACCGGTTGCTTTATCGTAGAGCCGGGCAAGGGGATAGCCAGTACGGTCAGATGGTAGTCCCTACTGACTACAGATCCCGCTTGATACATAGAGTGCATACCTTATCCTTAACCGGACATAAGGATGTGGGGACAACAGTCCAGTGTCTTTCCAGCCACTACCACTGGCCTGGAATGACAGGCGACGTGCGGAGATATATCCGGTCGTGCCCAACGTGTTGTCTGGCAGCACCAAAGCACAAGACCAGAAACGGTTTATCTCTGCAGATTGGAGATAGGGTTCTCGCGCTTCTCCCAATCGAGGGGGCGGAATTCGAACTCGGATGGCAGGGCCCTTTTCCTGTGGAGCGGATAATGTCCCGATCCACGTATGAGGTGAAGGTCCGCGGGGAATTGCGTAAGTTCCATTGTACTCTACTTCAGAATTTGGAGAGGTCCGAGGTAGTTTCTCCACAAGATAGTGCGACTACCATCGCGCTAGATTCGGTTCTGGGTCCAGACGAGGGCGAGGAAGACTCAGTCCTACGCAGTACATCCTGTGGGGAGGGTCTGCGGTCTCCTGAGCGTTCAACCGTAGATAGGGCGAACGGGCTCCGTCGGGAAGAGGCCCATGGTGTTAAGCACACTGGGGATCGAGGTCGGACAGGCGATGTCACATCTGGCACGACGGGATCGTCGGGTGACTCGATACGCCGACAGGCTCACTGTCCTTACTCGCGGGAGAGAAGGCAGGAGCAAGGGTACTCCAGACGAACCTGGAGTAAGCGACCATTCATTTCGGTCGACATCCGCGAACAGTCCACGAAGGTGATGCCTAGTCGGGATAGGAAATATCCTATTGTCGGAAGGGACGAACGAACCTTCAGTAAAGTAACCGATGGCCTGCAACAGGTGGATGCGGAACGGTCCAGTGTAGACAGATCCTGTAAGCCAATCACCAGGCCGTTACGTTTCGGGCCTAATCGCTGGAGATAACGTAGGTTTGAGGCGGTGGTTGGTGATTCAGCATCCATACCATTCTGGTGGATCTCCGCAGGGAAAGTGAATGTTATGGAACGTCTTTTCCTGGGAATCCAATCTTGATAGAGTAGAGGTTCAGAGTTCAGACCGATCTTTGTCTAGTGAGTTCGACCGGGTCGACCATCTTAAGTGGGGGCCTATGTGACGAAACGGATAAATATCGTAAGATCTCTGCATAATAGCCCTTTGAAGGGAGTGCCATGCGTTGGTCTCCCTTTAATTTAATGTCAATTAATAGGGGAGTTCCCTAGAAAAGTAGTGCGGGGGCGGAGCTATTCTAGTTATTTATAGAAGAATCTAGAATGTTCCCCCAAGTGCGTACGTGGTTTTGATCTCTAAGTTCACGAGTGCGTTGTGCAGCACGGGTTGGAGGAACCCATCGTGACTCTGGTTTTCTTCATGTATCATGAAAGTCACGCGGCCCGTGTAGGCGAGGGGAAGGCGCACTGACTTTGTCGTGAGCAGTCGCCCACCAAACCTCAGCGTAGACAGATCGCAGCCAAGAGGCTGTTATAATTGTGATGTCAATATTCGCGGCCAGTGCGGACATCTACAGTCAAGGTTGTGATTCTTCAATCACAGGTTAGTTGAGTACTTATTCTATTATTTAATTGTTGTCGTGATGCCGTGCTGATTCCCGGAATGAATTAATTGCCGTCGTAAAATTGAGTTGTCGCGTAGCGTTATCCGTTACAGTTGGCGGTTTGCATTTTTAAGTAGGCTTTATCGATCAGCAATGTAATGTGTTACCTGACGGAACAAGCCGTATTCCACAGCGAGTGGTGTGTAAATAAAATAGGCCGAACGATGTGCGTTACAGTGTGTAGCAGTTACGGGTTTGGTTTATTCATTACGCAGGCAAGGCGACAGTTTGTCCGTCATGACATCAACATGCTAGACGCTGTAAATGATAAGGTATAGCTTATTATTAGAAATGTGTAATGTGCTTCGTGACATTAGAATGGTAACGTACTTGTTCTATCAGTGATGGTGATGTTTCGAGGAATCAAGGTGAAATCAGCAGTGGTGTATTTGCTGTATGCAGATAGCAGTGTTATTCCGCGTAAGCCGAATGGCGTTGCATCGGTAGGATACCAATTGATAAGAAGTACTCATGATACTATTGTGACTGCTTGTTGTCCTGTCCGTCCGCCAGGATGACCGTGCGTGTTACATCTTACGTTTGTCTAGGCAGCGGGAGGTAGGCCGGTACCCCAATCCGATCGGTACTAGGTCCGACCCAATGCAATCGTGCATATCCGATGAGTGAACATACCCGATCGAGGGTGATGCGGCACTCCGTAATTCGAGGCCGAGGTGTCTAGATAGATCGAGGTTTGAACCTAACCGTTTCTGTCTCTAATATTCTACTCTTCTGGAACCCTGACTCGGTTCATGGAGTACTTGGAGTACTGCCGTGAAGTAGGAGTATATGAGAGGAATAATCCCCCCCCCCCCCCTAAAAAAGGCGGAGTCAGAGTTTGGTAGTGGAGTCTAGAGGTTTGCTACATTGGATGACGTGACTTAAGTAGTCACGGGACAAGGTACACGAGACCCACAGTAGCTGTGGGAAAGTGTAGTGGTGGATGGCCACCACAGCTGTGCTCGACCGGCACAGGGATGACTGACCTGAAAGATAGTCAGTGAATAAGAGGGCAACTCAGGATCTGGGGCAGGGATCCCAGACCTGACACTATGGCTGTGATATGATTTTGCTATTTAAGTGTAACAAGTCCTGAGTTCTCCTTAGTTAATGCTATAGTAATGAATTATCAGGAGTATAATTCATTATGGACATATAGTTATTAATGTGTGTAATTCATCAGTCCATGGGTGAAGGGATTGATGAATTGATGAGTCTGTCAGGAAGGAGAGGTCCGGCTGGACACCTTCTCGATACAGTAATCCCTACACTGAAAGGAAAGTAAGTGTATATGTTGATTGAGGATGGAAGATGAAACCGGATTGGACTGGCACCAGGCGAAGGATGCTTGACAGAGTCATACAGTCGACTCTGGTGCTAGGGGTTATATGTAGCCCAGAAGTGTTACTTGACTGAACAGGTGTGCTATTGCTTTTTCTACCATCATTATGCCTATATATTATAGTGACTAGGTAGATCTATGATGTGATGATTTCATACTCATGTTGGTAGACATGAGGAATGTCTGAGAGGCAGGTGACAGGGTGGAGATGCTGGTAGTCTTTGTTGTAGTTGAGTACTCACACCAACCTCTCCGTGTTTCAGGATCTGTTATTACTATACAGTAGAAGATTCAAGAGCTGCACCATGAGCTCTATGGGCCCACTCATTCCAGTGCCTATCCAGAAGTTGATTGAGGCCATACTGGGAGTGGTTGTCTGGTTCTGCGAGATCAATGTTGGAAGGAGCTGAGTGCTGAATAAGTCGGTAGGTCTAGGTTAGGACCTCCGTCAAGAGTCCGACGAGTGTCATCCGATCCTGAGAGGATCCAACACTGAAACGTCTGGTGATTCAAGCCAGTGAAGCACTGGTGACATTCAGTCTCTGTGTAAACCTTGGTAATTGCAAGGTAGTGACCTTTCAAGTTGTGCAGAGTGATCATTGTTACCGGTCGCCATGACCTGTGTTATATGCTTCTGGCCCGGCTGGGTTATGGGACACCATGTATCAGTTGATGCTTACATAGTGTTTTTACATTGGTTACCTTTATGAAGCCAACATGTGGTCTAGTGAACTAGGACATTGATTACAACATTGGTGGAAACACCAGAGTGACAGGTTTGTTAAGGTAGGGAGCTACCTCATGCCAACGTTATGAACTGTTGACAATGTTTGTGAAGGTAGGGAGCTACCTCATGCGATGGTGATGAACTGTTGACAGTGTATGCTAGGTTGTGATTACTCCCCATGGATCAGGGTAGGTACATAATACTGTGTGAAGATCTATTGTCCAAGGACATGGAACTAAGGTTAAGTGTTTAGTCACCTGATAGACTTTACCAGTGACATTGGGTGTTCGTGTGGAGCAACCGCTTATTGTGTAAGTGACATATCAGTGTGTGGGTCACTGTTGAGATAGAAGAGTGACCTGGCTCTTGTGTATTTTGAGACGGCGCTACATGTATTTTTTCTGCAAGTGGGAGACCGCTAATGTTCTAGGGTCGGCCCAGACTTCATCAAGAGTGTGACGAGGGAAATAGTACGACAGCAAGGAAGGATCCTTGTTCATCAGTGCAGTGTCCGTCAGGCAGTGGTACGGCACTTGATCAGCCCTTGCTTGGTTCTCTGGGTGAAGAGGGAACTTTGGAGAGGCAGCAGACCTTGGAGTTCCAGTCCACTGGAGGAGCCTGGGTGAGTCGCTACCACGACTGGACAACCGCACGAGCTATCGTCCGCCTCCATGATGAATACTCATCTGCGTCTTTGATCTTGTACATAGTTCTTCTAGTCTGGCTTTCAGCCATCCTTCTCTGTGTTGTGGTTGACGTAGTTCAGAATTAAATTTTTGTTCTCTTAGCTATGACTTTGTGCAGTGATATGACTGGTGTCTGGTCCGAGCCCCCTTGGGGTTTGGAACCCTAGGTGAGGGAGGGAAGGTTAAGCTGTCCCGGCTTGTGTGGGGCCTGGTAGATGTAGAGTGCTATTGAGGTGGTTGGAGCAAAGGCAGGGGATAGTATCTATCGTGGCAAACCAGTCCAAGCCCCGGCGGTCTTGTCACAACACGTGATGTCCGCATGCAAGGTCGCCCTGACCCAAGGCTGTTTCACGTGGCTGCACAACAAAGTCCTTACTGCGTTGACTGCCATAGTGGATGTAGCCAGAATGAAGGCGAACAATGAGGGGACCAGGCTGAGGCCGATGGAGATTTCCTTCGTCCGAGCCTGGCGCAGCGAAAGCATAACAGATGACTTGCCGCTTGCGACCATTTTCGATGGTGCGAGGGACTGGGAACTGACCATGGATCGAAAGGGCCGTGGCAAATACCCTGAGGTGATCCGAATGTTTGGCTTGCGACCTGACATTGTACTTAGCTCCTCGTCAGCCAGGTAGCTAACGCTGATTGAGCTGACCGTCCCGTATGAGTCAAATATTGAAGAGCAGCATACGTATAAACTGAAGACGTACGAGGTCAACATGGTCGCAAGTCTTAAGCTGGAGGATTACAGCGTCAGGACATTCGCCGTTGCGGTAGGCGCCAGAGGTCTAGTCTCCCACTCCGTGTTTGATGTGCTGAGGCGAATGAGCATTAAGAGGCAAGCAAGAATTCGGGCCCAGAAACAACTGTATGAGGCAGCCGAAAAGACTTCGTGCTGGCTATGGAATTGTCGGAACCTAATGTGGGACGAGTCTCGGAACTAGCATGGTTAGAAGCGGTAACTGCAGGACTAACAACAATCTCTCAACCAAGACTACGAACTTGCAACGTTTCGCGTCAGCTTTTTATTCTTTCGTCCGAGCGTGGGTGGTGAATCTGTGTACAGTTAACCATGCAAATGTCGACCAAAGTCCAACCTCCATAACATAGCGATAATCGTCCGTAAGTTGCACTCATTCAGCTGCAGAGACCAAGAGGTGGGTCCAGAAACGTAAAGGAAGAACCGGCTTCCTAGTAGATTGTGGCGCTGTGAACGGGTCACGAGAACGGAACACGGCAACGGAGACGAATGGAGGCGATAGAGGCCGTGGCGGGGGATGACGCTGGATCCCCATGACAACACGTGCTAAGGGGCAAGCACAGGCTGCACGGTTTCTCCTCACCAAGGGAGAGAGGGCTTGAGAGTGGGCATGGTAACAGCGAAGCGACAAGCACAACAACGGGGATAACGAAAGTGACCAAGCGTCTCCACGGCAGAGGAAAGACGCCCGGAGTCATGACCCGGACAGGACCGCACCATAGTGTATCAAGAGGTTAAAGGTCCGAAATACTTGGGGAAGGGGGTACACTTCTGATGATCAGAAACCCTCTGCTGTGTTTGCTCCGTGGCGGAGTGTTTACGACTTATATATATATATATAAAGTCTTAAAAGTCAAGAAAAGCCACTTCATTGCACCGGACTTCTTCCCCCACGCCGCCTGACGGCAAAAGCCGAAGAATGTGATGATGACAATTTTATCATGTTGCTTATGTTGCTTATGGAGGAGCGGCTGGCCGAGTGGCTAGAACGCCGGACTCTCATTCGGGAGACCCGGGTTCGAATCCTCGGTAAGGTGTAGGATTTTTTCTGTCGGGGGCAAAAAGAAAATCCTAACCTGCACAGTTCGCGGCGACTGCACTAGCCAGGCGGCCTTAATTCCTCAGGCTCAAAGACCCCTCTGCCATACACCGCAAGGTACTATATTGGCAGTAAATGACAGTTTTTTTGACAGCTTATGCTGCGTAATGATCCCGGATAATTGTCTTAACAGCCAAGTGCGGGAAATATACGCTTAACTTGTCATCTAGCACGGTGTGGTCACTTGGTTTGTTGTAATATATTTGTAAATAGTAACAACAGCATTATCGCAAGAACATATATTAGGAACGCTAAAGTCTTCTTGGGGTAAAGGATAATCTACTTTTCAATATAGTAATTTTCAAAATTAAATTAAAAACAAAATATAAAATAAAAACTTTTGGTTTACATTTGTAAAGTTTCAATAATGAAAACAAAACACTCAATTGCATAATTTATTGTCTGGAATATGTTTGTCTATTTCATCAGTAGCATACTGAAAAAAATAATAAACATGAAATAAAGCAACACAATGAACCTTTATCACTGAAATACACAAAGCATAGTCAGTCCCACGGTTGAATATAATTGTTAGCATCGTAGTTTTAAACAGTTAGTGACAACTGACAAGATTGGGGGGGGGGGGGGGGGATAACAATGGGAAGGCAGAGAGGTAGATATCTGGATAGCTTGGCTACATGACATGGGAGAGACAAGAACACAGAATTGACCCACGACACTGGTGATCGTGTGATATGGTGAAACATGGCCGACCACGCTTATCCGCATGACATGTGATGATTATAACGATGACGTCATCATGCCGATGAGTTGAAGGCTGCAATGGTATACTTTCATTGACAAATAACAATGTGGTCTTTCTGTCATCTACAGGGATCCGTGTTGATTTTCTTTCAGAGTTGATTCATGTGTGTTGTAACTACCTGACGGGATACAGCGAAAGAAGCCAGGCAAAAAGTACTGTGAAATCTATTGGTGTATGACATCACTATTTAAATGTTAGTTTTGACCAATTCTTACTGAATATGTACAATAATACACACAGACACACACACACACTCACACAGACACATACACACACACACTAATACACACACACACACACACACACACACATATATATATATATATATATATATATATATATATATATATATATATATATATATATATATATATTTTACAAAACTACCATAGTGTCATAAGACATGTGAAATGTAACAGTACGAAGAATTAACGAGGATCTGGCTCGCCAGATAGCAAGCTGGCAGAGGATTTTTCTGCCCGAAGAAATAATAATAAGAATATTTGATCTTCTTCTTCTTCTTCTTCTTCTTCTTCTTCTTCTTCTTCTTCTTCTTCTTCTTCTTCTTCTTCTTCTTCTTCGTCTTCGTCTTCGTCTTCGTCTTCGTCTTCGTCTTCGTCTTCGTCTTCATCTTCGTCTTCGTCTTCGTCTTCGTCTTCGTCTTCGTCTTCGTCTTCTTCTTCTTCTTCTTCTTCTTCTTCTTCTTCTTCTTCTTCTTCTTCTTCTTCTTCTTCTTCTTCTTCCTCTTCTTCTTCTTCTTCTTCTTCTTCTTCTTCTTCTTCTTCTTCTTCTTCTTCTTCGTCTTCGTCTTCGTCTTCGTCTTCGTCTTCGTCTTCGTCTTCGTCTTCGTCTTCTTCTTCGTCTTCGTCTTCGTCTTCGTCTTCGTCTTCGTCTTCTTCTTCTTCTTCTTCTTCTTCTTCTTCTTCTTCTTCTTCTTCTTCTTCTTCTTCTTCTTCTTCTTCTTCTTCTTCTTCTTCTTCTTCTTCTTCTTCGTCTTCGTCTTCGTCTTCGTCTTCGTCTTCGTCTTCGTCTTCTTCTTCTTCTTCTTCTTCTTCTTCTTCTTCTTCTTCTTCTTCTTCTTCTTCTTCTTCTTCTTCTTCTTCTTCTTCTTCTTCTTCTTCTTCTTCTTCTTCTTCTTCTTCTTCTTCTTCTTCTTCTTCTTCTTCTTCTTCTTCTTCTTCTTCTTCTTCTTCTTCTTCTTCTTCTTCTTTTCTTCTTCGTTCATCTGGAGTGTTTTTTCAGATGTGATTGCGGTGTGCGTTAGGCACCATTGGGTCGAAACCCTTAGGTCATCTCATCAGGCTTTTGCGTGCATTTTTGACCAGGTTAGCATTCCTGGGAGACTCTCACTTTTGTGGTACCGTCCACCTCCCAGCTGGTCAAGTTGGAACAGTCGAAGACTTCGCCGCTATCCCTCAAAGGAAGGCAGGGAGAGTCCATAGCATTTTCCGCCATCCTGGGTGGCTTCCATAATTGCAGAGCCGACACATAGCGCTCTGGTGCTGGGCTCACCGAGGGAATCGTCACGTCTTGCTCATGGCTGCTTTAATTCCTCACTTCAATATATTGGGCATTTCGTTTGCTCCGGGCCGTTCCCGCACAAACCAGACAGTTCTGCAGACGGTATTCACTCAGCGAGTTGTCGGTTGGGACATGTGCTTGCCGTTGTGCCCGTCAGAGCTATTCCAGGCACGACGGACATTCGGAAACTACCTAGTTAGAGCTATTCCGAACAAGAGTGGCATTCGGAAACTAGGTAGTCAGAGCTGTTCCTAGCACGAGAGACATTCGGACGGGACATTTCACTCGGATGTAAATGCGTAGTGCCAATTTTTATTTTGCCACCCGTAGGACGGCACTTCCGGCTTCGGCGGGCATATTTTTAATGAGGTTAGCCTTCCTCGGGTTTCGAGGCACGTTAGACTTATTGTTGTGTGTCGCCCACATCTCAGCTGGTCAAGATAGAACGTCAACGACATCATGGTCAACCCTCAACCGAAGGCAGGGGCAGACCATGGGCATTCCCTCACTATCCAAAGAGGCTTCCATAATTGCAGAGCCGGCACATATTGCTCTGAGACTGGGCTCACCCGAGGAGTTGCCACGTCCTGCTCATGGCTGCTTTAGTTCCTCACTTCCATGTGTTGGGCATCTCGCTTGCCACTGATCGCTCAAGCACACACCAGAAACGGTCAGACTGCGGGCGACATCCACTCTGTAAGCTTTTGCGTTTGACTTCGGACCACGCAATGGATTCGCTAGCCGTGCGTTCCATTTCGTGTTATTGAGACGTTTTTCCACTTCAGACTGTTTTCGTAACCATTTCATTCGACTGGGGCACTTTTCTGCCTTTTAGTACTCGCTCACGAGGTAGGCTACATGTGCTGCCGGCTCAACACCTTACCTCCGTGCAGCAGTGAACGAGAAACGGCCAGGCCCTCTCATCCGGGAATTCCTCATATCCCCCAGCTGAGAGCCTTCGAACAAGTATCAACACTGGGCATGTAGCGTGCTCTGTATCTCACCTCTATTTTTCGGTAGGTGGGTATCGGTACGGCTCTCACATCCGAGGTTTTTGTGGCTTAGAGGCGTTCAGCCTAAACCCCCGACGGAGAGCCTTAGAGTATTGTCCGGACCAAGAACTTCTGCCTTCGTGCGCCTGATTTAAACTTTTGACTGCTATCCTCAGTCTACCTGCAGGGCAGCATGTTGTGTCTCTCTTAGTCTGGCCCCTATCCCATAAGCTGTCCGATATGTAGTTTTCATCCATCGACAAGCACATGGGGTCGATGGGATACGCAAGCTCTCCCACCACGGCAAGGTGGAGACACATCGGAGGCGGGATATTCGGTCTGATCCAAGTGATAAATAATCCGGCAATATTGACGGATAACGAGACAGATCGGTGATGAAAAAAACGTTGGCACACTGAACATCTGCGGTTTTAATAGTAAAGAAGGAGAACTCATAGAAACAATGGAAACAAGGAAAATTCGACTAATGGAAAATTCGGACACAGAATAAAATGTAGGAGATGCAAGAAGATCCAGGATAGTTATGCGCGTGTCTACTCCGAGGTGGACCCGTAAGAATGAGCAGTACAGGTGTAGGAATAGTCATTGAACCAGAGCTAGAAAGAAGCATATTAGAAATGCAATATATATCAGAAAAAAATATGACATTTAGAATAACACTATAAATAATTATTACATATATACAAATATACGCACCATGTAACACAATTAATAAGGAGCCAGAATGTGAGGGGTTCTTCAAATACACCCATGATATACTTAATAAAGTAGAGAAGCAAGACAACATCATAGTTATGGGAGACTTCTAGGTAAGACTAGGAAATAACAGAACGAATATAGAGAAACATCTTGGAGCATTTGGAGGCCAAAACAATGGGGACAAAATGATAATGGAAGTAGATTGATAGAGCTCTGCACTCAAAGTGACCTCTTTATAACATACACATTTTTAAAACACAAAGACACAAATATTCACCTGGTACAAATGGAACGATCCAAACACCAAAAACGACATTGATCTAATATTAACAAGAAACAACAGAAAGAGACACATATCAGATGCAAGGGCAGTACCCAACTTAAGTATAAACACAGACCAAAATGCAGTTACTACAACAATGAGAACCTCTAGAAGAAGAAAGCAAAAACCAGGGAAAAAGATATACTATGCGAATTAGAAGTAAACTTACAAAATCTCAAAGAAACTACAGTGAGTAAAAATTATAAGAAAGAATTAAATGAAATCTTTGTAAAACTACCTATTGAAAGAAAAACGATGAGAGAAGAATTGGAGATGTTCAAATCAAGTATATTAAACACTGCAAAAATAACATGTGAAACTGCGGGGAGGGGAGGGGGGGGGGGCTGCAAAACACTGATAAAGAAAATAACAACTTGGTGGAACGCCGAGGTAAATACAGCTGTAGAAGACATACAGGAAAAGTATGAAAAGTCGGTGAAAAGCAAACCTGATCATGATTACAATGAATATAGAATGGCAAGAAGACCCGCGAATAGAATAATAAAGAGAGAAATATAAAAAGACATAGGAATTAGAAGAAACTTTAAATAAAACTATACGGAGTCAACTGGAAACTTCTACAACCAGATTAGTGCAATGAGAACCAATACATAACCCTTTTATCCAACTGAAATAATTAACAGCGAAAAAGTAGAACCATTAAGTGAATAAAAACAAATCCTATAATGGAGACAGTACATCGAACGATTTCTCAGCATTCCATCGGATGCCGCAGGAATCCAAGAAAGACACAGATGATATCGAAGTACTAGAACCAGACATACTGAAAGAACGTATTAGAGAAGTCATTCAATTAGCCCTTTTGAATAAATCACCGAGACAAGACGAAATACCAATTTAAACTAATTGCAGCAAGAGAAGTACGAACAGCATGGCTATATGGATTGTTTAACCATGTTTGGGGTAGAACCACAGACAACTGGAGACCGTGGAAACGTCGTAATTATCCCTCTTAGGAAAAACAAGAGAGACTGCACACAATACAGAGTCATTTCCCTATTGGGTCATTCTGGAAAAATATTCCGCAAATTTCTAGAGAAAAGATCTACAACAGAACCCCAGCTAAGCGAAACACGGCACAACATGGATTTGGGGAAAATAAAGAATGCACAGATAACATCATTGCTCTTCTCTTTTACATCTAATAGAAAATGTAATATAATTTAATAAAATACTCTACTTAGCCCTTCTAAACAAAGATTAGACATGTGGTGGAGAAGATATACATAAGCTGTGGAAAATTCTTATACCATATGGAGTAAGTGCACATTTAACAAACGTATGCATACATTTACACTACAGTAGTAAATGTACGGCAAAAACAAACGGAGGGCTCTCAGAATCCTTTACCATAAGATCCGGAGTACGAGAATGTGTACGAGAAAGACGAGCCCGCCAGACAGAGGACAACAACAACACTCTCTCAGTTGTGCGAGGGGGTCGGGACAGACGAAGAATGGACGATCACAGTTGACATATTGCGTGCGATGCTCAAGAAATCACCTAACACCGCCCCAGGCCCAGACGGCATCCGATATGGTGACCTAATGGTGATATCAGATGATGACATGGAAGAACTGGCCAGAGAATTCAACACCAGTATCCAGAGGGGTCAGGTCAAAGAAGAATGGCTACACAGCTACCTGCTGCCGCTGCCAAAACCGAACAAAGACCACTCCAAGATAAGCGGCTACAGAATCATTACGATGCAGAATACTGTTGGCAAGCTACTGGAGAAAATTGTAGCACACAGACTTGCTTGGGACTTGGAACAGCTCGGCTGCTTCCCGCCCACACTTGGAGGATACAGACGCAACAAAGAGTCATGGCTGAATGCGGCGGTCTTTGCTCAAGATGTTTACGAAGGATTTCAGGTCAGAGAAGAGACATGTGCGGCCGCCATAGACTTAGAGGACGCATATAACATAGTATCTTTCGAGCACTTGATGCAAACCCTCCTCAGACTGAAAGTGCACCCTCACCTTGTACGATGGATAGCTGCAGTTCTACTCCAAAGGAAGGTGGTGCTAAGATGCGGGAGTTGGTCTTCTGAGCCGATAACGATATGTCCAGGATTGCCGCAGGGTTCACCACTGTCACCAGTACTTTTCAACGTGTATACGGTGCCGATCACTGAACAACAGTTGGATGGGAGGGGTAGGACTCTATCATTCGTTGACGACATCCTCGTGTATCGACAGGGTCGAGATAGACAGGCGGTTGCCAACTATATGCAGGGCGAACTAGATCGAATTTCCTCATGGTGTGCTGATGCCGATGCCCTTGTCAACCCTGCAAAGGCAATGGTTACATGGTTCTCACTAAACAACCATATTGTGAAAACAGACCTGCCGGCAGTAAGAATGGATGGGAGCATTCTGAGTAGAACCCAGTCAATGACATATCTTGGCGTGAGGCTTGATCGTAGCCTGTCCTTCAGAGATCATGTCGATTATGTCATAACGAAGACTCGAAAAGGTTTGGCAGCAATGAGAGTCATGGCGAGTGCCAATATCGAGCAAAGACTGCTATTACTTCTGTTCCAAGGACTTGTGCTTTCACGCATCGAGTATGCCCTGGCCATCCTTACTGTCAGCCCTACACAGATTGGAAGACTTGAAAAGGTACAAAACGAAGCCATGCGCATCATTTTGGGCTGCACGAGAGACACCAGCTGTGTAGCAATGAGATACCTCCTTGACTTCCCGACAATGGAACACAGGATCAAGATCTGGAGAGCTCGTGCATACTTAAAAATAAGTGCAGATGAGCAGCACCCTCTGCATGACGCTGTATTCAGAGAAAAGGGTGACAGGCTAAAGAGGGGCAAATCATGGATGGGTCGGGCGGAAGATGTCGTCGGACAGGTCTGCAGTCTTACCAGTATCAACCCCGGCAAGGAATGGGTGCCGGTGCCTCCAGCTTTTAAGTGTACCTTCTCCTGCATTATCACACTCGACAGACGGTGCAGAGAGCAGAACCCTGCCGCTGTCAATGCAGAGATTAACGCGCTCATCTATGATCACTCAGATAGCCCCGAAGTGCTCATCTATACAGATGGATCTGTTGTAAAGCAGCAGAGAAGTGCGTGGGCATTTACAGCCCGCTCAGCGGGCCGAACAGTTCAAGAATCCAGTGGTGCCCACTCCATGACCACGAGCAGCATGACGATGGAGGTGATGGCAGTTACACAGGCTTTCATATGGCTGGAATCACAGCATTATACCAACGTGTGTGTACTAAGTGATTCAATGAGCATGATTCAGAAGGTCGAAGCTGGATCTGTACGTAGACAGTGGACTGAGTCGCTGCGGAAGTCTGTTGTCCGCAAAGTCACCTTCATCTTCGCCCCGGGACATGCGGGAGTCGAGGGAAATGAACGAGCTGATAAATTGGCTGGCTCTGCACCCCCTGTAGATGGCCAGCCCATGGATAGTGCCGATGTTATTAACGCCCTTAAAGATATGGCGAGAACAGAGGATTTTGACGCCAGTGATTCCACATCGCTTTCCAGGATGAAAGACCTGGGAGTAAGAATCGGCACAGCCAGACGCGAGAGGTACATCGGGAAAACAAAGCGCCTCGTCAACCAACACAGAACTGGCACTATTAGCCACCGGACGCTGATGCATATGCTGGGAGGAGGATCTGAGCACCTATGGACATGTCCGGAGTGCAACGAAGATACCCCAACTGATAACTAACTAACTAACTAACGAGAATGTTGTGTCCTGCCCCCTCTCTTGTTCTTAAGATATAATGGTAGGTTATGTAAAGACACCAGCCAAACAGAGACGCATGATGAATAGAACACGTAAGAAGAATCAACGGCGAATTACACCATTAAAAAAAAACAACTCCTATTTTCGGACGAACGAGCACTAATAGCAAAATCATAAGCAGAATTACCTATCCACATAAATAGCCTAAACGAAGTGTGTAATGGGAATACCATGAAAATCAGCATAAGTGAAACAGAGGTAATGACAATATAACCAAAGAAGAAGAGGAAAAGATTCATCTAATAGAAAACCACCTGAAACGAGTAAAGAGCTTCCAGTATTTAGGAAGTATAGGAAGTATAATATCATCAAATGACGGATCAGTAGAAGAGATTGAAAATAGATGCAATAAGGCAAGCCAACTCATTGGACATATGCACCAATACTAACACACACAAAAAGTATCAATATATATTAAAAAACCACTCTAAAACACAATCTTCCTACCAAATATATGCTGCCAATGCCAAACGTGGACAAAGACAAAAAAGACAAAAGAAGAATTGCAACGAAAATGAGAGAAGAATACTCAACGTATCAAGGAGAGAGCAAGTCAGAAATGAAGACATTACTAAAGAATGGGTTATAGCAGCGCTAGATTTCATGAGAAAACAGCATGTTAAATGGTTTGGCCATGCAACTAAGCTATCAACTAACAGTATACTACAGCAAGTAATTATGTACAGACCAAATGGAACCAGAAGTAGAAACCTACAATGTAAACAATGGACAGAGTGAGTAACATAATCTTTGGGAATTACGATACATGAAGCCCATAAACAGGAACTCTCCAGCTGTTTATGCTTCACCTCGACACCGTAAGGTATAAGAGGAACACGATGAAATGAGATGAGAATGAATGATATAAACATGTTATATGTCAATTAAATAAGTAAAACTATGCATTAGCTTTTTCCTTCAAGTTTCTAATGTTGTGTATAATAATATTATACATTTTGTGTTTTCGACGTTCAGAATTGATGGTAATAGCATCTTCATATCTATTTCTGTCAAACAAAAAGAGTTCGGTATATTACTCGTTGCTGTCACACGCAATTACGATTGTCTAAGTGGTAGTTGGAAGCATCCATTATCTGAGACACGTTATTCTTGACAACATAATTGTTCCAAAGCGATGCTTATGTCCAAGATTTGAATCACACATTTTCATCGCCGACTTTGTCTTTTTAAATATGTGTTAGACATACAATCATACAACGAGTGTCTAACTAACCTAATGTTATTGTTCGTCCATCACGAATAATGATGAGCACCTGTCGTCCAAATTCAATGAGTGTGATTCCGGATGTGAGTGGTTAGACCAATGTGAGCGAGGAATATGTTTTAGCAATGTTAGCAGTCGATGATAGCTGCACTAAAGGGGTGGTGTGCTGCATTTGTTTGTCTGCTGGTCTCCGTTGATTTGCTTGTACTCTCTGTGATGCTTCACAAGTGGCTGAAGATTGATGAATAAGTATAGCCATCTGTCTGTCTTGATCATCAGTCTCTCATATGGTTGTTTTTAATGACAACGGATGTGAGGGAAGTTAACAATAATAATATTAACAAATAGTTAATAATCTTGATTAGGGAACTTGTAATTGAGACGTATAAATATAAGCAGATAGTAGGGCAATATGGTATGGGAAACAGAATCGACAGAGGAGACCGGCTGATACAGTTCTGTGAAGAAAACAATCTTATTATTTGCAACACATTTTTTCAACATAACCCTACGAAACTGTATACACGGGAAAGCCCTGGAGATAGAACAAGAAACCAAATTGACTACATTATGATTAGAAATAGATTTAAAAACAATGTTAAAAATGCCAAAACATACGCTGGTGCTGATATCAACTCTGACCGTAATCCTGTAGTTTTAAAATTACAAATACAACTTTAAAAATAAGGAGACCGAAGACACCTCAAGTAGATATATCGGCATTGAAACAACCAGAACAAGTCAACTATACCTAGTTGAAGTCAAAAATAGATATGATGGGCTAATCATTGAAAGTATGGAACAATATCGACGTGGAAATCCCGAGGATAAAATTAATACAAAATGGCAAAGTGTAAAAACCGGTAGTCAGATTGCAAATACCACCTTGCCAGTGAATATTAATAAGAAAAAAAAAACAATTATGGATAACCGATGAAATCTTGAGTAAAATGTCTCAAAGAAAGAAAGCAAAGAACACTCCAGAATATATAGTAATAGATAGAGAAATATGTCACATGTGCAGAGTTGCCAAAGAAGAGTGGCAGCAGAAACATTGCAAAGAAATAAAGGATATGGAGATAAAACACAACTCGAAAGAATTACATGAACATATAAAAAGATTTACAAAGAAAAATATAATATATCAGGAAACGGTTGTATCAGAGGAAAATATGGAGAAATTATAATTAATAACACAGACATAATAAACAGATGGACAGAGTACATATAAGATTTATTCTGGGACAACAGGGTCAATAGACCAACATGGTATAATACTCAAGATGGACCAAAAATGCTGACGGTTGAAGCAGAAAAGGTTATTAAAAAGATGAAAGAAAGAAAAGCTGCAGCAGGCCGTGACAAGATAACAACAGAGTTGATAAAATCCGTATCCAG
>OY992881.1:99507189-99613449 GCA_963921405.1 Cepaea hortensis | reverse complement strand
CAATATGTCAGTTTCCACCGCAATATTACTCTTCTATTGGTATTCAATGAGTTTAGTGTTTTGTTTTGTTTTCAATATCAGTTGTTTGTCACCGCTGAGGGCTTGCGGAATTGAAAATTCATAACTGTGGAATACAAACTGTTGCCATTGACATTGTGTTGATGCTGTAATTTTTAGGTTCTGAAATTCGTCTGAATAGTTGGAGCAAAATATCCCAGTAAGTGTGCATGTGTATTAAGGTCTGCGATCTGCTCAGACCTTAATCTGTGTCGGACGATTCCAGTAGATTGATGATTGCTCTCGGTTGCAAAAAATGCAATCCATTCTTTCTCCAATAGTCATCCTTCTCTTTCAACACATTGTCCTCTCATTTTTTTCCCACTAACTTTTATCAATATTTAATAGCGAGGACTGGGTTAGTATCTTGACGTCAGACAATTAGAGTATATTATTGTCAGCTACCACCTGTCCTTTATTTTTAGCCTACACAAGTTCTATAGGGTTAAAATGAGAATGGTACAGCGGAAGTCTCAAACACCCATGACTTTGCTCTTCTATCAACTTGTCGATTTGATATTTCTTCATTTTTTTTTTTTTTTTTTTTGGGGGGGGGGGGGGGGCGTCTGTTTTACAAGGGACAACGTTTCTAGCTAGAAATCCATCCACCCATCATGTGCCATGCCGGTAAGCGTGGGCGGTCATGTTTTGCCATCTCACTCGATCACCAGAGTCGTGGATCAGCTCCGTGTTCCTGTCTCGACCATGCCATGTGACCAAGCCATCCAGGTATTTGCTTCTAGGTCTTCTTCTTGGTCTGTTCCCTTCGATCTTACCAGTTGTCACCAAGTTCTCCAATCCATTTCTTCTCATAACATGCCCAAAAAGTGTTGACTGTCTGCGTCTAATGTCTCTAATCAGTTTACGATCTTCGTTTGTTTCTTGAAGGACCTGTTCATTGGTCTTTCTGGCTGTCCATGGTATTCTTTGCATTTTCCTCAGAAACCACATTTCTACAGCCATCAGATGTTTTTCAGCTTGACTGCTCATTGTCCAAGCTTCACATCCATATAAAAGTACAGGTTCTATGTAGCACATCAACACTCATTTTCTCGTTTCAATTGACATCTTTTTATTGGTCAGTATGTTTTTCATCTTGCTAAAGGCTACCTTAGACATGGCGATTCTTGTTCTAATCTCTTCAAGGCATCTCCCATCAGATGTTATTACTGTTCCGAGATAATTGTACCTATTCACCTGTTGAAGAATATTCTCTTTTACTTGAATATTACATTGTGGTATTTCGTTCTTCCTAGTGACGACCATAAACTGTGTCTTTTTACAATTTAATTCTAACTCTCGTTGTTCACTGTGTGTAACAACTGCATCTACTAAATGTTGCAGGTCCTGTTCATTGTCTGCAATCAAGACTGTATCGTCTGCATATCTAATGTTATTGATGCATCGTCCTCCAATGTTGATTCCTTCCATATCTTCAATATTTCTGAAAATACTTTCACTGTACAGGGAAAACAGATCTGGAGACATTACACATCCCTGTCTTACACCTCTATTAATAGGCTGATATTGGCCTACTTCATTACTCGTATGGCAGCTTGTTGTTTCCAAGATATGTTTTTTACAAGTCTAAGGTCTTTTCCATCAATTTGTAGATCTTCAAGCATCCTTATCGTGTTGACATGTCTCACTTTATCAAAAGCCTTTGTGTAGTCAATAAAGCAAAGGTGTAGATCTTTGTTTACTTCTATAGATCGTTCAATTACGGCTCTCAGTAAATACACAGCATTTACTGTGTCCTTTCCTTCTACAAACCTACATTGTTCTTCTCCTATTTCAGGTTGTATTTTTCTCCTAATTCTGTGCATGATAATTCTTAGCAAAATCTTCGTGATGTGACTCATTAAACTAATTGTTTGATGTTGATCACATTCCAAGGCTCCAGATTTCTTTGGGATTGCAATAAATACAGAATTACATAATTCATGAGGTATATTTCCAGTATCATATATTGTATTAAGCAGACTGGTAACTTTATCTATTCCATATTCTTCTAAAGCATTAATCATTTCTGTTGTGACGCTGTCTGAACCGGTGGTCTTGCCAGATTTCATATGGTTAAGAGCATTCTGAACCTCCATCTTCAAAATTGCTAGTCCTTCATTATTATTTTGAACATCGTAGTGTTCGTCTCTGTTGTCGTCATAAAGGTTTTTCACGTAATCTGACCATACATGTAAGATCTGATCTTTTTCTATTATGACTCTTCCATCTTTTTTCTTTAGGCAGCCTGCTGATGTACGTGTTCTTTGATTAGTAAGCTCCTGGATTCTTTTATGCATTAGTTTCGCATTTTTACTGTTGTGTTGTTTTTCAATTTCTTCGCAGTTTTTCTCAAGCCATGTTTCTTTTGTCTCCCTACATAAGGTTCTTACTTTTCTGTGAATTTGTTCATATTTGGCAGGATTATTTTTGTTCTGTCTTCTTGTTACCATTAGTTGTAAAATATCTTCAGTCATACATGTCTTACGGTCCACTTTCTTTAAGTTTGGAATAGTTTTTTCTTCTGCACAACTGATTGAATTCTTCAGCATTTCCCATTGATCATCTACTTCTTGAAATAGAATCTCTAGATCAGACAATAAATCAAATCTGTAATTAATCTGTGATCACTGTAACAGTCTGCATTTGGAACTGTTTTTACGACTGTTAACGCATTTCGAAACCTTCTGTTAATCAGGATGTAATCTATCTGGTGTTTAATCCTGCTGTCTGGACTCCTCCATGTCCATAATCTTCTAGGATGCTGTTTAAACCAGATATTTCCTACAACCATTTCTTGTTCTTTTGCCCATTCTACAAGTCTGTATCCTCTTTCATTTCTTTCTCCCAAACCATGGTTGCCTACACTGCATCCATTGCCTTGCTTTCCTACTTTTGAGTTGAAATCACCCATTATGATATTTATTTCTGATTTTTTGCAGTTCTTCAAAGCAGACTCCATGTCGTTATAAAATTCCTCTATACTTTCTTCACTGCATTCACTTGTTGGGGCATATACTTGAATGATATTTATTTTAAAAGGTCTTCCCTTTAGAAATACGGTTAGCTAGAAATACGTTTCTGGAAATTGTAAGTTTTCCATTTGGAGCCATATCTTTATTGCTCTCTTTATGCTCGATGTTGTAGGGGTTTTGTCTTCTTGGGCAACAACATTGATATCATGCATTGTCCATAATTGGACACGACGGTCTATCTAGTGATGGAAGCACTGTATTCTCGAGCCAATCTCTAAATACATTACCATTCATCTTATTATGATAATCCCTATTGTCTGTATGCTTTGATTCGAACACGAGGCCAGCATTCTGTAGTAAACCACTTTGCGTATTACCAGCATGAGCCATGACCAAATGCTGTCCTATACTACAGGGTAAATATAGCTTTATCTTTCCATCCACTGATTGCCATTCCTTATCACTTGTGTGTTGCGTATTGATCAACGTTTCATCCAAATACACTATGCCATAATTTTCTTTGCGCATTTCCTTATTTCACGTAGGTATCTGCTTCTCATGGCTCCTAAATGCGGTTGCTCGCAAAGGATATTTCTACCTCCCTTGTACTTTCTAAAAGTGAAGCCTAATTTCCTTATAATTTTCCACAAAGTTGTTTTGGATAGCTCTATGTTATTGTTCTTTCTCAACCAAACCCTAAATTTTCTTACAGTCACTGTTTCTTTGGTATCCAGCATTTTTAGAATAGCTCGCCTAATGACATCCTTGTTAAAGCTGTCTACAATAGCCTTTCTACCTACCGTTTGGTTATTGCGTGGTGATTTAATTGCAGATTCTTGCACCCATCGACGAAATGACCGTTTACTCAAACCCAATGCATGCACTGTTATTTTTTCTGAATTTGTAATAGTATGAAACAGTTTCCTGCTATCAGCTTCTTGACAAAAATATGTGTACAACTTCATAGCGATTCTTTGAAGGGTACAAAATTTCACATTCAATCCCATTGAACAATATACACACATTCCAATGTTAGCGATAATTGGTAAGATTTTTTTAAAAAATAATCAGGATTCATGAAAGAACCCACATATTGACGACACCTCTGAACACTCCCATTTTAAACAGCGCGGAGTTCTTGTCATAAGGCCAGTCCCGTGAACGACGGAGAATATTCAACATTTAACGCTGCTTTTCTGGCTGAAGGCGTAATACATGTAAAATTATGGACTTAATCTCTGACCAGTAAATTATATACTGCATATAAACAAACATTGAAATCTGCTGTACAATCTCCAGAACAAAAATGTTTGTGTTTGGTGGACGTTATGATCAGTTTATATGCTAAATCTCATCATTTTCCCTCAGTTGGTTACTGAGATATTGATTTGTATATGGAGAAAACAAATGTAAATGCACTATAGTAGATTTGAAAAGATATTCAATACAAATTCTTAGTCTAATGAGAATCTCACAGTTTCTACGCGGCATGACATATACCATGGATCTATGGATGCATAAATATAGAAAGACAGTGAGATACAATTACCGACAGCGTATTATCGTCAAGAGGAGAGCCGTCAGCACACGAATTGATATATACTTATTTATAACAGTTAGTTCTGAAAACAATGAACGGCCACTCACTTAACAGAGAAACTAATAATGATGATGATGTTGCATAAGATTATCTTACTGGTGATGGTGATGATAATGATAATGACGAAGATGATGCAGATGCCAGTAGGAAAGATCTTTCAAACAAAAAGAGATCATTTAAAATGTGTGGGGCACTTTACAGGTATAAATAGCACAATTAACAAGACATAACACAATAAATGGTCACAAGCGTCTGAAGAAAATGCGTGGCCGGAGCAATATTATTTCCAGTGTCCTAAAAAGAAATTGTTTAAATTATTGACACTCATGCAATGATGCTCATGAAAATAAAGATATAGCTGTGTCAACAACCAACGTGTCAGGCATCATAGGATTACTTCTCCCACACCACACAAGAAACTTGCAAGTCGTGTGAGAGGAAATGAATGGTACATTTTATTGCCGTTGGCTCTTTACAATTACAAAACAGTCGCTATCAAATCACACACAAAGCCACAGAATTGCCTATCTCTAGTTTCCTAAACCCTATTGCTAATCTCTATCTAATTGGCTACAAAAAACTCCTATCAACACTAAACGATCTGCTCTCTACGAAGTCAGTCCCCAGTCTGACTTTCCTACACGCGTCGCTACACAGCACGCGGAAGGACCTTGTTGCGTCCTTCGGCTTTTTGCGTGCGGGTACACTCAGCACGCTTGTAGCAGCCGTTCTCCTATTGAGTGGCACTCTTCTCCGTGGCTATCACGTAGGCGTGATTCAGTCGTGACCAGAGTACTAACTATCTGGTCAATGCCTCCGTGTCTCATGAGAGAACTAGTTACTAGTCCCCCTTTCTATCACCTACCCTGCCCTTATATCGGGGCACTATGTTACCTCTAATCTACTTGAGGTTGAACACTCTTCCCGGTGGTCTTCTATCTTGCGGTAGACCTCTTTCCTATATGTTCCAGTCTTTGACACACACCCTCCCCTCCTGTGTTGCGTCATCAACTTTGACTCATTGGTTGTGACGCAAGAGGTTTGTAAAAAATTAGTGTATCTAATTTTTGTCAAAGACTGCTGATCACCTGGCTTTGGGTAACTTAATAGACTTCTACTGACTATTGTCACAATGTAGTATCACTTTACTTGGCTACTGGCAATCGCCGCAAACTTATTTGGTTGGCGTGAGCCCTCTTCTCAATCGCAATATTATATTATTTAGAGGTATGTCTGAACCGGACCGTTGTCTTATAAGACCTGCCCTCAAATAGTAAATTAACTCACTACCCATACAAAGTTGGCTTTCTTAGGGTCAACACATGAATTGCTTCATGTCCCCCATATAATATTAAACAACCATTACACAAGCTGTGTGCGACAGGCTTTACCTATCTCGCTTCTTCGTGTAAAGTTATCTTTCACTGTTAAGTTAGTGTTTCGTTGTCTATTATGTCCCCTGAACCTGAGTTATCTCCCTTTGATCTACAAAAAATGTATGCAATTTATATGTTTGTTTTTCTGGTTGTTTGCGTGTTTGCATCTAACTAATAGTATAATCTAACTTCTAACATGTGTATGTAAGTTAGTTTTCAAGTGCCATAATTCGGTTAAATGTGGCCACAAACAAGTGTATAACACTAATTTGTGACTACGTTTCCGTCTTATGATACTTAAAATACTTTCTCTAAGATCTACACTAAACTACACACAACACATTCAAGACAGCACATTTTCAACATTAAAGCAAACACTTGACGCAGACAAAAAACAAAAAGTCGCGTTGAGCGGCAGAAAAACTCCGCCGATCTCACCCTCTCCTGTATCATTTACATTCGCTCTCACTTTCACACTTCTATCACACATCTTTTACCCTCACTTCTGTCACACATCTTTTACCCTCACGCTTATTTAAAAACCTTGGAGAGACACTGTACAAGTTTGGCTCAGTTTGACAAAGTTGAGCTAAATGACTGTGCGTAAATTGCTGCACGAGTCATGTATTTACACATATTTACATGTAAGAAAAACGGGTTGATGGTTTGTACCCTGGTATTAGTAACTACTATATTCTACTGAAATAATACTCTAAATACTGACATACTAGTTATATAAATATGTATCTAATGTGTTATCTATTTTAATTAAATTTTGCCACATTAATCCAAATGTTTATCTAATTTAAGGGACGTAATCTAACTATTTAAAATGCAATTGATGTGAGATGAGTTTCGTACCTTTATGAAACGGGTAATGTGAAATGTAATGAATTATGTACCTTTCTAACATGGGTAATGTGAAATATAACAAAATTATAACTAATGTTTTTAAATGGAAAAATATATGATTGATATTTTTACTCTATATGGTGTAAATGATGTATGTTTAATTGTATAATCTTTTTATCCCTATGATAATGATGTACATTAATCCTAATACTACGTGATCACGTTTGTTAAATGGACTGGTTCATTAAGATGGGATGAACTCAAATGGAATGAAACAAAGTGAAATGTAATAAACCTAAATGGTACTAATAATATCTAAACTTTTTATTCTAGTTTATAATTAGCTGTTATTACGTTTAAATTACTATCCTATTCTACTTTTAAGGTAAGTAAGTGGGTAAATTTCTAATCTATCTAATTAATCCTATCTAAACTACTTAAAAACAAAAATGAAAACTATTATATTGTCTAACTCTAAATGTAAATTAAAGTGACCTAATCTACCTATAATTTATCACTATATTAAAATGTTATAATACATATCACAATAAGTTTATATATACATAGTATTTAAATACCTCAGGTTAGTCGTTGCTCTAATGTTCAGAAATTGCTTTCATTGGCATACTATATATTCATACTTGTCCTGGGTATATTAAACATTTTCCACAGTCATACTTGTGTCCTATGGGTATTGCACCTGTAGAGTTCGATTGTGTCGTAGACCAGTATTTTCGTGTCTGGATTTATGTAATGTTCTGACACTGTTTTTCTCTGCTTAACACAAATGATTCACCGGAACATATATGGAGCTTAGTTAGTAATGAGCTGTCCCAGTTCACACGGTGATATATTTGTTATCGGAGCACAGTTCTTCTTTTGATGTCTACGGACACATGGTAGATCGGTGTTCCTAGTACATAGTTTAGCACATAATGTCTATGTATTTGTAAAATACTTTTCATAGAATATTCTAATGTACTAATAATCTATTACTCTACACTCTTATGCGGAATCTGCGGTATTTCTACCTCAGATGGTCGACTAAGGGTATCAGCCAGAATGTTGTCCTTACCCTTAATATGCTCTATACTAAACGTATAGTTTTGTAGTATTAGCGACCACCTGTATATACGGTCATTCCGATGCACACCAATTTGTATGACCGTGATTGGGGAGTTGTCAGTCTGGACAACGAAGTAAACACCCGCTAGATATCGATGGAGCTTCCTCACCGCATGGATGACGCTTAGGGCTTCCAACTCTGATATGGAATATCTGGACTCAGCAGGTGTGATCTTACGGCTCACGTAGCAAATCGGATGGAAGATGCCCTCATAAAATTGGCCTAGCACCGCAGCGATGGAGATTCTTCTGGCATCTGTCCTAAGATAATAAACGAGCCTAGGATTAGGCAAGCGGAGGATTGGTACATTACTAAAAAGGATTTTCAATTTTGACAATGCAGAAATTAATAATGCATCTTTGACATCTAGTTTTACAGATGCTTTTAAAACATTTGAAAATACACTTGTAATTTCAGCTAAGTTTGGTATGAATTTGCTATAGTAATTAACTAACCCCAAAAGGCTTCTGACCTGCTTCTTTGTGGTAGGCATGGTCAGGTTCATAATTTTGGTAATGATTCTATTGTCAGTCTTTAGTTGACCTTGTGAAATGACATGACCCAAAAAAATCAATTTCTTTTAGGCCCAATTCGACTTTGCTCAGTTTGACAGTGAGACCTAAGAGTCGCAACCTATCAAAGACATGTCTTAGTTTCAGTAGGTGTGTTGTCCAGTCATCAGTATGGACACATATATCATCTATATACGTCACTGTATTCGTCACTCCATGCAGTAGATCTCTAGTTAAGCGTACGAAAGTGGCAGGAGCGTTTCGGAGTCCGAAAGGAAGAAAACGCCACTCGTAAAGTCCTAAAGGTGTTGAAAAAGCAGTAAGATGAATGGATTGAGTCTGCATAGGGACCTGCCAATATCCCTTAGTAAGATCTAATTTAGAAAAAGATTTTGGAGGTGGACATGTCAAGAATAAGATCTTCGCAGGAAGGAATTGGCTCTGCGTCGATCTTGGTAACGTTGTTAAGTTTTCGATAGTCCACACACAGACGAATTGTGGAGCCTTTTTTCTTAACTAGGACGATTGGAAAGGAGTACTCAGATGTAGACTTCTGAATGATCCCACTAGCTTCTAAATTAAGTATTTCCTTATTTAGATTTTCCCTATAGCTAAGTGGGATTGAGTACGGCCTGCATTTAATAGGCTTAGAGTCCGAAAGAAGAATGGAGTGCTCGATTCTGTCCGTCCTACCTGGAATGTCAGAAAATAAGTCTTTATACTCCGTTACTAATTCTAATAGTTGTCGTCGTTGACCGTCTGTTAGTTCCTGTTCTATCCGTATGCTATCTAATGTCGCAGTCTTGTCTACAATGGGAACAGGTAGTTCCATTCCGTCGTCGTCTACCTGATTCAGTACGGTGGTGGTGCTAAGTGCGTATTCTGTATTCTCACTAGATGTATGGATATCGTCGGATTTGCCAGTCTCGCTAACTAGTGTAGTTGCGTTGTGTACGTCTGTCGTCTTATCACTAGGTGTGGGTGCACTGTGTTCGTCTGTCTCTACTTCTGTCTCTTGTCGTGAAAAGTAAGGTTTCAACATGTTGACATTGAATATCTTTAAGTGTCCGTTTATCGATATTTCATACTCAACATCTGAAAGTCTTTGTATCACCTTGAAAGGCCCTTGCCATGAAGTAAGTATTTTATTATGCTTGTCTGGTAGTAGCACCATTACGTCTTGACCAGTTTCAAGTGTTATGGGTCTAGCTCTTTTGTTAGGACTGTGATGTTTGATGATATCTGCACTGTTCACTGGAGTGAAACCATTCTTCTCCTCCCAGACAGATATTTCTTCATCTGTACAGTGCCTTAGCTGGGGTAGACACCCAAGAATTAAATCAGTACAAGGGTTGTCTAGAATTGCACATGTAAAGGTACCAGAAAGGAACGGGGTGTTTATACGGGCTCTTGCCAGAGGATAGGTTTCTATATTACCAGAAAAAGTCCGGCATTTTACAGAGTCACCAGTATAATCCTTTGGATTAACAAGTTCCTTTTTCACACCAATAATAGAGCTCCCACTGTCAAGCAAACATCGGCATGGCTTCTCATTGACCAACGCAGAGTGAAACAATAGATTGTCTCTGGAGGCTATAGCTGCATTTGCATTCTCTAAGGATGATGTTACAATATGCCCACATGTAAGTTTGCCGTCTGCATGAAATTGGTGACATTGGTCACAATTGTCAAAGACTAACACATCGTTCACACAACAGACATCTTCAGATTGCTTAAAAGGTAATACATTCTCAACTTCACACTCAGTCTCACTACCACTATCAGAAGATGTATCAATCAAAATAGCATTGTTGGCTTTCATACGTTGGCGGCCCAGGCACTTATTTGAGTAATGGCCGTAGCTGGAACAAAAGAAGCATTTGATTGCACGCCTGTATGCAGATCGCTTGTTTTGTTGCTTCTTAATAACATTTTCAAGATGCGCCGGATAGTTTGGCGGTTTATCACACATAGAATAAGTGTCATGCAAAAGTTGACAGTAGATACATTTTGACACATTCCTATCTTTCTTATCAACTTTATGAAATGGTTTTCTATTACTTTGATAGTTTTTAGGTTGGTCCTTTACAAAGGACACTATTTCAGAGTCATTTGAAGTCTTGAAAATATCTCTATTTGAAGAAAAATATGCAGAGCCTTTCTTTTCAAATTGTTCTATGGTCTCAATGTCCGACTGCTGCAGGAATTTAGCAAAAGGAGATGGTATAGTGGATATGACTTTATCCATGGCTATTAGTTTTTTAAGTCTGTCAAAATCTTTACCTATGTTAGCTGCTTTCAGCCACCTATCTAGTACACTTTGAATATTTGAGACGTAATCAATGAAAGTCTCACTAGGTTTTGGTTTTAAATTTGAGAACTGAACCTGATACCCAGGGGCATCAAGTAAAAAGTGTTGCATTATCCTATCATGGATGTATTGATAGTTAGATCTAAGATCAGTTGGTATTGATTCTATCACTTTAAGGGGCTCACCACTCAGGTTCTTCATATAAATCATAGCCCACATCTCTATTGGAACTTGGTGGTATTTGAATTGATACTCGACATTTTCTGTCCAGGCTGATATGGAGTCTTCTTAACAATATGGTTTGATAATATTTTTGTATTTATTGAACTTATTTTCTTCTTGTTGACTTTTTAGTTTAGTAGCAGAGATTTCTAAGTGTGAGTCTACATCCATCCCTTTCATCTTTAATTGTGTCTCTGATTCTACCTGTATTTGTTTTTCTTTCATTCTTGTCAATTCATCTATTTCTCTTTGTTTTATTTCTAAGTCTTTTTGTTTTAATTCTTTCTCCTGATCTAATTGCTTCTGTTTTAATTCTAGTTCCTTCTGTTTAATTTCCTTATCATGTTCTAACTGTTGTTGCTTAATTTCCTTATCATGTTGTCTTTCCCGTGCACGTTCATCTCTCTCAGCATCCTTTGCTTCTTTAAATTTTTGATCAGCATATTGTTCTAGCTCCTTTCCTGTGTATTGTAACTCTTTACCAGCTTTTATGAAATCAGATAAAGTTGCCATGTTATTGGCCTATTAGCTAGCAATGACTCGCACTGAAGTCTTTAATCACTTATTTATCTTTGATATGTTATGTTTCTTAATATCTGAGCACTCCAAATTGGACTCTTAGTTTACAACATGGAAACATTTTTTCCTGAAAAACAGAGCACAAAAATATGCTAATGCATCACAATCTGAAAATGAGATGCACTATTAATCACATAGCATGCCAAATACGTAGGTTATACTCAACTTAATGTTCCCGAGAATCAGGAACACCAATCCGGTAACACAGGTCACCTCGTTTGGCACTTCGGCATACACACGAGTTTTCTAATCAGCTGTTGTTCACCCTGGTTCACAGAGCAGCAACAATTAACAAATAGTAAACGACATATAATATTTGAAAATTTGGTACAATCACAATGACATGCCCACGGGCAAACAGAATATAGTTTAATTAATATTAAATGTCAATGTCCTGTCTTCGTTCTAACGTTTTATGCCTTTCGTCCCTACCCTAGTTTAATCTATGGAAGTATTGTGCAGACCAAGTCTAATTTGCATAGCCAAAAGTAGTGCCATCGTGACAGTAAACAAATAGAAAAAAAATACGAAAAACATTCATTAAATGCTTTTAAATAATATAAATATAATAATAATGTTTAAATAAATAAATATATTCATTCACTAACTGAAATAAACAAATAATAATTAATATAAAGCACAGATTCAGGCGGGCAGCAGCTTGGCGATTTTGTAAACAATCAGATGCTGAATGCGAATGGCGTAGAACAACCGCTTGTCAATCGTAATACGTCAGAGGCGCAGCGCTATTTTTAGCTTGCAAAAATCGATAATGTTGCTGGCAGTGTATCGCTCCGCCATGAATCATATTTGATAATTATTCTTAAACAAATAAATAATTACATAAATCAATGAAGGAAATTAATAATATCAATACTTAAAACTTTGAAGAACACATGATTTAACTAAATAATATTTTAATAAGCACAAATAAGCATTATTTTGTCACGATAGGCACAGTTTAGCTCGCAACTCGTTCTAGTCTGCACACGTCATCAGTCACTGACACAAATTAAACTTTGTAATTCACTACTAGCAACTTAGTCTAGAGCCGTGGGTAAGTGTAATAGCTTGAACTTGTTCAAGCCACACTTCTGACACCACATTACATCCTAGCCTGTCAACAACCAACGTGTCAGGCATCATAGGATTACTTCTCCCACACCACACAAGAAACTTGCAAGTCGTGTGAGAGGAAATGAATGGTACATTTTATTGCCGTTGGCTCTTTACAATTACAAAACAGTCGCTATCAAATCACACACAAAGCCACAGAATTGCCTATCTCTAGTTTCCTAAACCCTATTGCTAATCTCTATCTAATTGGCTACAAAAAACTCCTATCAACACTAAACGATCTGCTCTCTACGAAGTCAGTCCCCAGTCTGACTTTCCTACACGCGTCGCTACACAGCACGCGGAAGGACCTTGTTGCGTCCTTCGGCTTTTTGCGTGCGGGTACACTCAGCACGCTTGTAGCAGCCGTTCTCCTATTGAGTGGCACTCTTCTCCGTGACTATCACGTAGGCGTGATTCTGTCGTGACCAGAGTACTAACTATCTGGTCAATGCCTCCGTGTCTCATGAGAGAACTAGTTACTAGTCCCCCTTTCTATCACCTACCCTGCCCTTATATCGGGGCACTATGTTACCTCTAATCTACTTGAGGTTGACCATTCTTCCCGGTGGTCTTCTATCTTGCGGTAGACCTCTTTCCTATATGTTCCAGTCTTTGACAAGCTGCACTGTTTCAAGCATAATTTAGAATATTGTTGGAATGTTATGAAAGTTAATAATTCACGCATTAATATGACTAATACATTCATTTGGAAGCAGAAACCTGCTCCCATGACAAGTTTCCGAAAAACGTCTCGGTAAACGTCTTCTCTTTTGAGTCAATAACATAACTACTAGGCTCTAAAGAATGCTTTTCAAAACAAGATAAAGGAACTGTTATTGATAACAATACAATATGTGAGAAGACAGGAATAACAATATCATAAAACAATAAGATAAACAAGTATGACAAGGACATTAAGAGAAAAAAAAAAAACATTCACTTTTTTTGCAACAGACCGAAAGGATTCATCGTATTACTCGAAGGAAGGAAATTATTAAAGACAAGCTAAAATGAATTGCATATCTTTTTACAAGACGTCACAATCAACCCCAGGAATGTTAGCTGTTTGTGATTTCTTGGCAAGTCAACCCAACCATGTGTAGCTGGTTGTGATTTCTTGGCATCTAAACGTTAAGAAGTTTTCCATTGCTTTCTGAACGACCGGCACTCAAAGCTGTATGAAACCAACGCAAGGCGGATTACTTTCATATCGCCGTAGCTTGTTTCAAACGTGGTTTGTGGGATTGGGAATTGCGTTCGTAACCCCTTCGTGCCTCATTGAAGAACACATCTAAAAACAGAACAATTCAGCAACCCTTTTCCTTTATCCAATCGGCTTCAATCATATTTGATTTGAGGAAATTATACCCAGCACAATGATCAAAAAGTAGAGAGAAGATAACCTTCGCCACACTGCTTTCTGCCATCTTTTGGATCTTACTGCCGACATATTTACATTCTTTAACTTGTTTCAAAGGTGTACTATTTATTATTCGGGTTTTATTATAATCGTGGGGTTAACATCCCCACCTTTGTAAAAACCATTTTGTTTCGAAACAGATACATGAGCCTCGAATTCGGACTGACTTATTTGGACATCGACCTTGGAACGTTAAAGGACTTTTGAAATTTGGAACATGGAATGTACAAACACAATATCGAGCTGGAGCGGTCGAAGAATTAACTCGAGAGCTGTTTGAGTATAAAATTGATATAACAGCAATTCATGAAATAAGATGACCAGGAGAGGGTACTTTAGAGCAAAATGGAATGATTATAATATATGGAGAAAACACCCAAAATAAACATGAGTTAGGAACAGGATTTGTCATAAAAAACGAGTTATGGGTGAACGTTCTAAACTTTAAAGCTGTTAATGATAGGATTAGTAAATTACGAATAAAACGTAAATGGAAAAATATAACGATGATTAATACACATGCACCTACTAAAGAGAAAGAAGATGATATTAAAGAAGACTTGTATAATGATCTGGAAGATGTCATAGAAGAAACCCCCAAACAGGACATCCTGATTGTGCTGGGAGATTTCAACGCAAAAATAGGTAGAGAGCAAACTCATAAAAAAGTTGCCGGTATGGAAAGCCTACATACAACTTCAAATGACAATGGATGGAGAGTCATCAATCTAGCAGAAGCCAAAGGACTGCAGATTAGCAGTACCAGACTGCAAAGAAAGGATATACATAACCAAACTTGGAAATCATGTGACAAGAGAACCTATAATCAAATAGATCACATTTTAATTAACAACAAAAATGCATCAAACATACAAGTTAGAAGCTATAGAGAAGCTGAGTGCCACAGCGACCACTTCTTCGTTGGGGCAAAATTTAAAGTAAAACTTACGAGAGCTTTCTATGCTAAACTACAAAGGTTACACCCAACATATAACAGAGAAAAACTACAAGAAATTACAGTCAAAGAGAAATTTGCAGATGAAATAAAATGTAAACTTGAAATTCTACAAAACCCGTTGGAGGAAAGCGTTGACCAAACTTGGTAGAACATCAAGAATACAATTCAATCTACCGCAGAAGAATGTCTCGGTGTGTTAACCACGCATAGAAAGAACAGATGGTTCAATCCAAAATATGAAGAAGCAGTCATTAGGAAAAATAATGCCTGACAGCTATGGCTAAATGACATCAACAACATCCAAAAGGAAGAGCAATATAGAAATGAATGTAAAGAGGCTACAAAAATAGTTCGACAGCAGAAGCGAGAATATATGAGTAATATAATCAACGATATGGAAACTAATCACCAGAAAAAACGAATCCAGAAAGTTTTTTAAAGAACTGAAGTCAATGAAACGAGGGCACCAACAAAACACATATGGTTTAAAAGACAAAAATGGGAATATGATAAATACCAATGAGGAAATGTGCAACACGTGGAAAGAATACTTTGTTGAATTACTAAATTGTGAAGCTCCAAGTAACACTGTCCCACAGGAAGAGGTTCTAACATGTGAACCACAAATTGAAGAACCTGCATTTGAAGAAATCCTATATGTAATCACACGACTTAAAAACAATAAGGCAACTGGGGCTGATGGAATTGCTGCTGAATTTATAAAGGCGGGTTGAAATGCATTACATCTAAAGCTATACGAACTAATAATAAAAATCTGGAGGACTGAAGAATTACCCAATGACTGGAAAGAGTCATTATTGATACCTATCTTTAAGAAAGGAGACAAGTTCCAGTGTGAAAATTATAGAGGAATATCACTACTGTCCATAAGCTATAAGATACTATCCGCAGTATTACTAAATAGACTAAAACAATATTCAGAATACATATTAGGTGACTACCAGGCGGGTTTTAGACAAAACAGATCAACAATAGATCAGATCAGAGAGAATCTTAAGACAAATAGCCGAGAAAAATTGGGAATATAAAAGAGATCACCATAACATTTTTGTGGATTTTAAAAAGGCTTATGATAGTGTCCATAGGAATAGTCTATGGCAGGGGTGGGCAAACTACGGCCCGCGGGCCGCCGCATGCGGACCGCCTAGTGATTTTATGCGGCCCGAGAGAGCATTTAGAAATAAAAATATTTACTTCGTTTTTAAGTTATTTTGTTGAATTTTACAGAATGTCATGTACCGTTATGATTGTTTTAACATTTTTGATAAAATTTCTTTCTAATTATCTATTTTTGTAAACAGTCCTTGATCTTCGTAATGTAATGCTTCTTCTTCTTCTTCTTCTTCTTTCGTTCACCTGAAATATGCCTATATCTCAATGCTGCCTCTTGTATGAATTTAACTGTCCTTTTTTGTTCACTTAGCAGTCCATAGAGTTTATCTTCCACTGTCGTGTCTCTAGGCCAGAAGGTTTGCCTAGACATGTTGTAATTTGGGCAGTCTTTGAGTATGTGCTCTGCTGTCTGCGACGCAAATCCACATGTGCACATGGCCGATTCACCAATCTTGAATTTTGTATACATGTGGTTGCGAAATCTATTGTGTCCTGTGTTATATATATATATATATATATATATACGGCCCGCCAATAGCTTTACATTTGTTAATGATGCCCTTCGCACAAAAAGTTTGCCCACCCCTGGTCTATGGAATGCTATGCAGGAATTTGGAATACCAAGGAAGTTAATCAACATGACCACCAGACTATGCATGGAAGATACATATAATATAGTAACATAAAAAGGCAGGAAATCAGACTCTTTCCAAATAACATCTGGCTTGAAACAGGATGATGCACTATCGCCGCTACTCTTCAATGTGGCTCTAGAGAAAGTTGTAACGAGGTTAAAGGAGGAATGTGATAGTGCAGGAACATCCAAGCTGCTCTGTTATGCAGACGATATAGATATTATAGGGGAAAATGAACAAAAGACATTGGAAATATTGACTCACTTAAAGGAAAAAGCCTAATAGATGGGGCTGGTTTTCAACCAAGATAAGACAGAATATATGGTAATTTCAAGAGAAGGAATGCCTAAAAGCTCTGGCCACATACAAATAGATAATATGACCATTAAAAGAACGGAAACATACAAATACCTGGGTACAATCTTCAACTGCTCCAACATCATAAGGGAAGAAATACAAACTAGAATCAATTCTGGAAATAAGATATACTATGCACTACAACATCTACTAAAATCAAAGGCCTCGTAACACCAAGACCACAATATACAAAACACTGATCAGACCAGTTATGCTGTATGGCTCTGAAACCTGGAGTACAACGAAAGGAGACGAAGCCTTGCTACAAACCTTTGAGACTACAGTTTTAAGACGCATCTTTGGACCCTTTAGGGATACACAAAGTGAAGAGTGGCAAAGAAGAAGTAACAAAGACATTTATGATCTGTTTAAGTCCCCGCTAATCACTGGTATCATGAAGGCTAATAGACTACAATGGCTGGGGCATATAGAAAGAATGGAAGATAATAGAGAAACAAAACTCGCTTACACTTAGGAAATAAATGACCGTAGACCCCGAGGTCGACCAAGAAGACGGCGGAGAGATAATATATATACAGACCTACAAGCACTTGGAATCAACGACTGGCAAGAGAAGGTCAACCAGAGAGACGAATGGAGACGGATTGTATCTGCAGCAAAGAACCTCAATGGCTCGGAACGCCGAAGAAGAAGAAGAAAAAGAACTATTTATTATTATATTTAGTTGTCTAGGAGATCTGTTATCCTGCATTACTTCAGTTGTGGTTGTATTTCAAATTGTATTATTAATATAATTTTGCAATCTATCATCATCGATGGGAAACAGACACTGTTAGTCTGCAAACATATGGTCAGTAATTGCTGATGTGTATGTCGTTTCATCTAAATTAAAAACCGCGAAATGTGCTTAATAGGTTATACAAGGGGCTTCTCATAAGTCTTTAACCTGACCATGAAGGAGTAGACGAAGAAAATTGAAATTTGGCACATGTATAGCCCAATCCATTTGCAATATGAATTATCAATTTCCCTCCTCAACTGGGTTTCCCAAAATGGTGCATGGCACAACACACTCTATTGACCAGATCTGCACATCCAAGAGTTTGTCACAACAATGGAGAAATCAGATGCCAGGACTTTGAAAAAGTTCTTGATGTCACAGGGAAAAAAACTCCTACAGAAATAAACAGGGAGATGGAGCCAGTGTTTGAGGAAGCCTGTCCTTCGTATGCTTTTGTAAAAAAAAATTAGTGTTTGCAGTTTAAATGTGGCCGTTCCCAAGTTGCTGATCTGCCAAGATCAGGACGACCATCCTCACAGTGCAATGATGCAAATGCTGCAAACGTGAAGAAAATCATATACCAGCATAGGAAAATGACAATTGCAGAGATATAGGGTTCGGGAAAGCAGAGTAAGAGTACAGTTTTTAGAATTTTACACAACAGATTTAACATGAGAAAAGTGTGTGCCCGCTGGGTCCCACGCCTGCTGACATGTGAATAGAAACAAACACGGGTTGCTGTGGCCAGTTGCTCAACATGTGGAGGTCGAAAAACATGTTGACGACCATGGTGACAGTAGATGAGACTTGGATTCACCATTATGACCCAGAATTCGAAATTGCCAGCATGCAGTGGAAAACCCCTGGCTCTCCAACAAATGTCAAGCCAAGAGCACAAAAATCTGCAATACACGTTATGCTGACTGTTTTTTTTTTTTTTTTTAAATCATTTGGGACGTCAAAGGTGTCATAATGAAAGAACACAAGCTTCATGGCATCACGGTTAATGGGCAGTAAGTACTATGCAGATATCCTTATCAAACTAAGAAAGGCTGTGACCAGAAAACGAGGGATAGCGCATACGCAAATTCTACCTTTGCTTCCAGACAACGCGCCCTCCCATAAAACATATGCGTTGGTATCTTACTACATGGTTTGGGTGCCGGTCGTTCAGAAATCAGTGGCAAACTACTGAACGAAACTTTGCCAAGAGATCACAACAGCAAAAACAAACAAACAAACAAAAATAAAAAACACATACAAAATGCCGGCGCTGACTGCATCGACCTATAAAGGATATGCAATTAACTTTTTTTAACTCTGTCAAAAGACTTTTACTGATCTACAAACATACTGTTCTGCTGGTCACTGTTTGATGGTTCTTTTACATGTGTGTGTTAATGTGAAGTGTTTCAGTGCAACTCTTACTTTTCCTGAAATCAAATTATACTTTGCTTAACAGGTTCTGTGTCATAGAAAAACTAGCTTTGGACCTAACAAAAATGTTAGCGAAAAAAATGAAGTTTGGGTGTGTTGGTAATATGGTAACAGACACGTAATATAACGAAACAACAACAATTCGGCAATATATATGCCCATGACAGATACGGGACATCGCTTAAGACGATTAGTCATCCCATGCTACTCAGTCAGTTAACTGGTGTTCAACTATGGGTCCAGCTATTTGTTCCAACAGTTTCGCGTACATTTTATACGTGCCACGAGTGATTAGCCCCCGTACGTTTTATAATCTCTCACATTGCATTTCTTTTTCCATATTGATACTTTTCCCAGCACACCGGCATGCCCTGGAGAAAAGATCCAGGCGATGCTTGTCACCCGTGACCTCCGAAGCAAAGCAAGCTACTCCGTACGAAGCCTGCCCGTCATCACCCTCGTCAGCATGCTTTCTGAGTCAGTTACAATCACGATGTGTGTGTGTCGTATTCTCCATCCAGCGGAGAGTCGCAGTGACTGCCTCCACCGCCATTCTTAAGCTGGATGTTGTGGTATCATATGCCAGGCTCTCCTGCACCAAACGTCGACCATTAGCTTTGGCTATGAACCCCGAGCCACTTCTCTCACCTCTTGACACCGAACCATCTGTGTAGATAATCACATCACCGGAGTGAGCATTGTCCTGAATTAGTTGCTGGATTTCCACTTCCGTGGCCCCTGCTGGCCACTCCCTGTACTCCCGGCTTAATGTGATTATAACTCTGCACAAGTCTGATTGCTCCACTGGCACTCTGACCCACTCCTCTCCTCGACTAATGTTCTCCAAGGGGCACACCTGTCTGATCGTATCCTCCGCCTAAGCCATCCATGATTTCCCTCTTATCAGTTGCTGACCCTTAACTGCGTCCAGCGCCTCATGCAGTGGGTGGTCTGTGTCTGCAGCTACTCTGAGGTATGCCTTCGCCTGCATCACCTTGAGCCTACCAGCAACAGTCGGCAGACCAAGGATGTAACGCATACACACTACTGGGAAATGAACAGGCGGACTGATTAGCTGGCTCTGCAGAACATGGTGGAGTATTGATACATGACAAGGCAGACGTGGTTGCGGCCTTGTGGGAGCACGTGTACACCTCGGAGGAGCAAATTGATTACCATGGTCTGGCAACAATGAGACAGCGAGGAGTGACGAGGGGATCTGGCCGACGCTCAACGCTCAGAGGAAAGGCGAGACGGACATATAATCAGATTGCTTTTGGTACTATTGGTGTTGGAACTCTTCGCTGGCTGCTGAGGATGGGGACGGAGCGCTTATTGGAATGCCCCGAATGCTGTGATGTCGATTCCTAAATCAATCAATCAATCAATCAATCAATCAATCAATCAATGATACTTTTGCTTTTCTCACGGGGCGTGTCTTTCTTCCCATCCTGTATTAACAAGTCTTCTTAGGCATTTATTCCAGATTTCTTCCAAGCTTGGGTAGTTTCTGTGGTTTCTCCAACTGTACCTGGTGATGTTCTTTTACAACTTATCTGTATAACTGATTTTACTTCTGCTGGTATGCAGTTTAGTTCTTGTTAACATATATTAGGGACATTATTTGGGATTTCTATGTTATGTGTGGGGTTAATTAGTTCTTGAAAATACTCTGCCCACACTGCTAGTCTTTGTTGTGGATTAAATAACAGTTGTGTTGTTTATGAAGGCAATTGGGTTGTAACATGCATCTATGTTTCTTATATCATTGACACGTTAATAAAATTCTCTTGGATAGTGTTCGCTGAGGGCTGCCGTATATTCACCGTATATTCTTCATGATTCATCCTTAGATGTTTTAATTGTTCTTTTTTTACATTTCGTCGCACTATTTTATATGTAATACAGTCTTGTTCAGATTTAGATGTAATCCATTTGTTAAAGCTACCTGTCTGGAAATGCCAACTTTAACTTCATTGTTCCACCATTCGCTTCTTAATATCTTGTCATAGCCAATGTTAAGTAGATTTTCACCATTGCTATTACAATAAGTCTCTGTGTCGCTGAATGACCAGATGTATTCATCCCGCGTGTTCATCTTGTTCCTGTGCTTCCATTGAAAGCATGCATCACAGTAAGTTCATCTTTCTCATTAACATTGTTTAAAGTGTCTGTAATCTTATCCAGCCGGTCTCCCAGATCTAGGGCTTACATGACTTTCTCCGTAATCCCGTATAATCTCGTGAGTAACGTGACATGCGCGAGAATTGGTAGTGGTTCTCTCCGCGTCGGTAACTTACGGGGTATGTGAGGCGGTCGCTCAGAAATCAATGGCAAACTACTGAGAGTAATCTTGCCAATAAATTAACAATCAGCTGAAAGATGCTGATGTTGACAGCGATGTCCTGTAGAGGATATGCGAACAAAAATAAAAAATCTTATCCAAGTATTCGTGTCTTCTTTTTTTTTTTTTTTTTTTTTTTGTGGGGGGGGGGGGGTGTCTTCATAGCTGTATTAAAAACATATTATTAATATCGTTCTCTCATATATAAAATCAGTAGTTATAATGCCTTGCACTTTTTTAGAATCCACACCCAATTCATATTTAGCCTTTGCATGCTGATCGACATCACTCCATATTATAACTTAATGTGCATGTATTCGTTTTTCTTGTTGTCCCTTTTCCTCACATCTGCGAGACCTAATATGTTGATGTTTGGTTTGTTCACGAACTCTGCTAGTGCTGGTTCTTTAACCCCAAGAACATTTACATTCCAAATCTCAAATATCTCCTGCCTGTTTCGTACTGTTTTAATTTTTTTTTTCGTTTGCTTGCTTTGAACTCAAGCGTAGTCCACCCTCGTTGTACTACATCTAGTGCACTGGACTATATTTTTTCCGATTTTTGCATGTGGATTAGCTTTCTTTATTACTAGTGTCCCTCGCAATAATTCGAACCCACTCCGACTTCAGAGATACTTGCAATTTGCGTCCCCGAGTCAAGGACGAGAAGTCAACATTTTAGTCCAACTAACCTATGTTTGGGTTGAATGTGCTACCCCGGCATCAGCACACCGAATGTTTAAGAACTAGCTTTCTTATCCGTTTGGCCACTCTATTCTACCTTTCGTGCTTTAGCTGCTCGGCCTGTTTCCTTAAAGTCTTCGGTGTGTTTCCTTCTTTGTTCGATGAGTTTTCTTTGCTTGTTCGGTGTTTCCTTCTTTGTTCGATGAGTTTTCTTTGCTTGTTCGGTGTTTCCTTCTTTGTTCGATGAGTTTTCTTTGCTTGTTTGTTTGGTGTTTCCTTCTTTGTTCGATGAGTTTTCTTTGCTTGTTCGGTGTTTCCTTCTTTGTTCGATGAGTTTTCTTTACTAGTTCGGTGTTTCCTTCTTTGTTCGACGAGTTTTCTTTGCTTGTTTGGTGTGTTTCCTTCACTTGTTCCGTGTGTTCCATTGCTTGATCGGTCTGTGTCCTTCGCTTGTTCGGCCTGTTTCCTTCTCCTGTTCGGTCTCTTTCCTTCGCTTGTTCAGTCTCTTTCCTTCGCTTGTTCGGTCTCCTTCCTTCGCTTGTTCGGTCTCTTTCCTTCGCTTGTTTGGTTTCTTTCCTTCACTTGTTCGGTCTCTTTCCTTCGCTTGTTTGGTCTCTTTCCTTCGCTTGTTTGGTCTCTTTCTTTCGCTTGTTCGGTCTCTTTCCTTCACTTGTTCGATCTGTTTACTTCACTTGTTCGGTCTCGTCCCTTGCTTGTTCGGTCTCTTTCCTTCGCTTGTTCGATCTCTTTCCTTCGCCTGTTCGGTTTGTTTCCTGTGTGAGCGCTGATAGAGTCACGCTTTTCTTGCAATTATATGAAATAACCCAAGTAACAAAGAATGATCTGTTACAAGCTTAAGCACATTAGTCATATGGTACTAGATTACTATTGTATACACCAGTCTGCTATCGCTGGCTGACATGGTCAGTATAATGTTGGCCGCTTTTACTTATCAAAGCATTTTCTGGTACCAATGCTCGGTCGTCTTGTGAGCCTAAGTCAATTTTAACAACACTTGACGATGAGGATTCAAACCCGTGACAAGCGGGCCTGTACTGCGAGCGTCGAGCCACTACGTTGCTACGGTATTCATGGACTGGAATACGATAGTGTACTTAATTGTGGACTTGCAGAGTCTCAAATACTGAAGACAATCTAATGGAGTTAGTTAATTTGGCGCTACGTTTCCGTTACTCAAAACTCTTTTTTTATGATGTTTAATAAGGTGGTAAATTCGAAGTTTCAATGTTTGTTGCCAGCGTTTTGTTTATGTAAACATTGCAGACAATGCCACAATATTTAAACTGTCACTGTGTTCCGTAATTGCCTCAGTGGGCGCTGATGAAAGGAAACAGAAAATATAACAAGTCCACTATTTTTTAAAGATATTCAATTTGAACGAGTACGTTAAATCAAACATGGAAGAGCACATCTCATTGATGGCAATGAATGTATCTGTAACGTCAAGCTCGCGCGCACCTTTGAGTAAACAATTTGTTATCATTTACAAGTGGATTACGTTTGGTGTGGTGTGTCAGCTAATTGTGATATTTGGGGCAGGAACAAACATCATCAACATTATCTGCTTTGTGAAACAAGGCTTCACAGACCAGATCAATATCAGTTTAACAGGTAATGAATTTTCTGCTATGAATCATGACCATTGTACAATAAACAATTGATGTAGTAGATAAGTGTCACTATGTTCCGTAATTGCCTCACTTACTCGTCATTATATGACCAAGTAACCCGAATTGCTATTTTCTTATCGCTGTGTATATCTTCATTAGCCTAGTCCAGGAATAGTTATTAGTTAGTCTGATAGCATAAAATATTCGCAACATTCGTCTCAGGAACAACATCTCAATTGGCTCTAAGTTCTTAATTATTTCAATTACGTTACATATCGTATAGAAGAGACAGTCTATATAATATTTCAGTACTCATTTTTTGACATTCAATGATATTGACGTACTGCAAAAAAGGATCTTGTCATTTTCGGAAATGCAGTATTTGCTTGTCTTTACATGTTGTTAAACTCTGGAATGCGTTTCGTATCTGAAGTTTTGTTTGCCTCTATGTATTTAAATTGTTCAACTTTGTTAAATACTTTCTCTTTTATTATTATAGAACATTGTTATGTATCTTTATTATTTGATAAACTAACCGTGTCTGTATTCTTGATATTCTGGGAAAGTCTTTTGCCTTGCAATTTGTATTACTAAATTGTCAACATGTATATTTTTTGCGCTTTCAGCAGTCAGTATTGTGTCATGGGCATTGCGTACGTAGTTTATATTAGAATTTATTAGAAGTCTGGCTACACAGCCAAGGGATAGAAAGAGTAACAAAGATTTCCCGAAAGAACTAATTTCACAAAGAGAACTGACAATTCGTTTCAGAAGCATCTCAAGAGAATAATGAAGCTGGAGTATGTCATTTAAAAGGGAACTGTGAAAAGAAGGTGGGGCAGGGGAAGACGAAGAGAGAAAATGTCCTGCAATTTCTATTACTAAATTGTCAACATGTAGATGTTTTGTGTTTTGAAACAGTTAGTATTGTGTCATGGGTATTGCGTACATAGTTTATATTAGAATGCCTAGATTGTATTCTTGGCCATTCTTTGATATCTTGCATATTCTATTTTGTAGTACATGCACCAGAAATATGTAAAATAAGTATACAACGCAAGAAACTAAGCTTGAATCTAAGACATATCAAGAGAGATGTGGCAATAGAAGAACCACACCAAGAAATGCTTGACGAATACGCCATTTCAGTTATAATTAGGTACAAAGCAATAATTTTTTCCCGCGTTTCCATCCTGTTTCAGGATATTGCGGTCAACACCAGCATCTTTCAGCTGTATGTTGATTCCTAGGCTAGATTACGCTCATCAGCACGCCACGACTTTCTGAGCGAGAGGCTCAATACTCTCATACGTCACCGGAGCGACTCGAACCACTTCTAATTCTCGTGCGCTCACGTCAACCACGAGAGTATTCGGAGTTAACGGAGCATAATAATAAATGGGGGGAAATGGGCAGCAGGAACGAATAATGGTAGATGCAAAAGGAGTAAATACAACAGACATGAAAGGAGATAATACCAGAAAAATAGAAGGCTGCGAAGGCAAAATAGATGACAGAGCAGACGCATTTCTACAACTAATTGTCATTAGTGAAAACCAAGTTAGCTGTATATCCTTTACATGACGCCGCGGTCAACCCCAGCATTGTTTGGCTGTTTGTGATTTCTTGGCAAGTTTACGTTCAGTAGTTTGCCATTGCTTTCTGAACAACCAGCACTCAAACCATTTCATAAAACCAACGCAAGGCGGCCTGCTGCTAAATCATCCTAAGCTGTTTTTTGAAAGCTGTATGCGAGATTACGAATTTTGCCCGTAACCCCTTCGCCAAAGATCCGGTATTAGAATAAACAGTAAACAAAATCAAGATAATTATAAAACAATGTGTAGAGAAATAGTGCGACAATGTTAGGCAGCAAAATTAATATGGCTAAACAGTCATGGGATAGAAAGAGTAATGAAGATATCCTGACATAATTAATTTCACAAAGAGAACTGACAGCTCATTTCAGAAGTTGACAGTTCATATTCTTTAAGCATCTTAAGAGAAGAAAGAAGCTGGAGTATGCCATTAGAACGAGACAATTGAAGATAAGATGGGGCAGGGGGAAACGCGGAGAGAAGATGCTGGACAGTGTGACACCATACCATTGAGAAACATCGGTATTAGAAATGATTAGTGGTCTGAGAGAGAGAGAGAGAGAGAGAGAGAGAGAGAGAGAGAGAGAGAGAGAGAGAGAGAGAGAGAGAGAGAGAGAAGAGAGAGAGAAAAAAAGAGAGAGAAAGAGAGAGAGTTAGAGGGTGGGGATCGTGTTTGCGCGGGCGTGTGTGTGTGTATGTGTGTCTGTGTGTGTGTGTATGTGCATGGGTGTCTGTATATTCGTGTGTGAGTGTGTGTATTATTTCTTACCGCGATTGATTTTGTGCATTTTCTTTAATCCTTTCTAATTGATAAGGCATGGCCGTATCTGATCTTGGAAGTCTCCTGACGATTCTATGGACGAACTTTTGCCTCAGTCCTTGTATCCACGGGTTAGATTTATCCTTCGATCCTGAAGAAGTCCAATACCTGTCGACTGGCATACCTCACACATTGTTTACCCGTATATCTGCCTGGATCACTGCCTTGATTACGCTGGAGAGATGTTTATGCATTGCCTTGCCTCTGCAGGTATGAGTTTACTTACAACTGATTTCATATAGTTTAAATTTAAAGATCAGCTGGGGAAGCCTTTGGGGCCACTAAGGCAGTTCACAGATAAACACGCATGTATTGTTTGACGTTCATAGCGGTAGAAGAAAGAAGTAGCTTTCAATGTTTATGCTGTCTAGTGAGTCCTCATGTCTCTACTTCTTTCTTCTACTTATATGAGCGAAAAATACTACGTGTGTGTTTATTCAATTTAAAGAGACTCGTAAAGTAAGCATTATGTAATGGAAGATTCCAAAAACCACAGTGTTCATCATACATGTTTGCTTATTAATTTTAAAGAGACTGGTAACGCAATGAAAGATTCCAAATACCACAATATTCAACAGAAACAAAGTTCAATATGTCCATTCGAAAGGAAAACAAAAACTATTTTAAAAGATTAATAATAGATAAAACCAACACCAAAGATATATGGGAAGCAATTAATACCTTGACAAACAAACACAAGTCATCACAATTATTACCATCATATCAAGTTAATTGGGATCAATTTAATAGTTTATTTCAATCCGACATAAACCAATTGAAGGCTGCAGTATCAGATTCTCCTCATGACATATCTTTATTGTCATCATTTTGTGATGCGCCGGCAATCTGCGAGTCACTATCCTTTATATATAATCAGTGTCTCACCAAAGGTAACTTCCCAGCGGCTATTAAAATCGCTAAAGTGTATCCTCATTTAAAAACTGGTTCATTAGGCGATTGTCACATGAGTAACTATAGGCCAATTCCGTGGTATCCCCACTATTCAAACCACTAGAAAAGCGCATTCAGACAACAACACTAGAATACTTAGTTCGCCACAAACTAATCGTTGAAAGTCAGTCAGGGTATAGGCTAAAATATTCTTGTAATACGGCCCTAAAAATCATGATAGCAAATTGGCATCAAAATATTAACAATAAAACTATATGTGGAGCGGTGTTTGTAGACTTTAGAAAAGCATTCGATAATGATAGACCATATTATTATAATTAAAAAACTAGAAACAATGAACGTAATCGTTAATATTGTGACATTAATAAAATAATTTTTATTAGACAGACAACAAGTAGTATCACACAATAAATCTTTATTTCAAGCCATCACCATTAATATTGGAGTACCTAAAGGGTCTATACTCGGTCCTCTGTTATTTGCCATTTATATAAATGGTCTTCCCCTATATCTTTCGTCGTCCTGCGATCTATTTGCAGACGACTGCACAGTATATACAATAGAATCATCCTTGCAACATGAAATAAATAGTGTAGTTAACTGGAGTTATGAAACCGCATGCAAATTAACATTTCTAAAATAAAATCTATGCTAATAGCAACCAGACAAAGACTTCACTCTCTGAGTCTGAACACGCAGAAAACTCTTCAGCTGCACATTGGTAGCACGCCTGTAGAAAGTGTAACCGAGCACAAGGCACTGGTTCTTATCATTGATTAAAATGTAACCTTTAATTCCTAAGTTCATGCCTGCCATGTTCCGAAAAGACTTTGAATAGTGGTAACAAAAAGAGACAACAGTGATAAAGTTTAGATAGCATCGACAAGAATAAATGATTAATAGTCGCGGATAGAGCAGTTCTGTAGACAGAATTAGAAACAAACATGAATATGAATCAGTACGGGTCAAGGTTGGTCAAGTGACCAAGTCAACCTCGGGACCAACGCGGTTGGCGAGTTATTTGGGCCGAGAGATGCGCAAGCGTTAACAACTCCGCTTTAGCCGCAAACTGGATGAAGAAAGACATTTACGGATTAAAGTCAGGTGTATACTTCAAACCGATAGTGCAGAATGGAAGAGATTGGAATAAGTTGTAGTTCACAGTAAAGTGTCAGGAAGTTCCATAGACTAGCTAACCGTCATTAAAGTATGTCGTCAAACACCCGATGGATTGCAGAGACTGTAGCCCAGGAAATGTGGGTCAAGAGTTCGGGGCCCATGCGTGTTGTAAGTACTGTACTGCAGTATAATGACAGCTATGTAGCGACCCTAAGAGTGGCATGTTCGCACTCTGGACGATAATTCTACCGTAGTCCATTGATTATTGACAACGTGCAAGTGGCAGTATACAGGAACGCGAAAGCAACCGATTAGCCATCCATGTTAGCCAGGCGTGAAGTTGGCGGTATATATGAACTTGTTGTCAACACTGTTTTGTAATAAACAATGTGGAGATTAGGACGCCGGTGTTGTCCATTCATTTTCTACTGTGTCGCTGCTAATACTGCCTAACTTCTCACGACGAGCCTAAAGAGAGTCTTGGCAATGCTCTCGTTAAACAAATAGCCACAAAAGTATACAAACTTGCCAAAATTAAAAATTTCCTTGACGGAAACACAAGAAAGATATTCTATACCTCCCACATACAAACACATTGAGTATTCCTCCTCAGTCTGGAAAGAATGCTCCAAATCACTAAAATATCGCCTTTATTCACTCCAGAAAAAGACAGTGCATTTAATTAATGGTGAAAAGCTTACCGACAATTCTAACCTACATGAACGTCTTCAATTACTGCCTCTCCACAAACGCCTACTTTTTAATAAGGCTTAACTGATTCACAAGATCCTATTTCAAAATGCTATAAGCTACTTTTGGCCATTGTTCAAATATTACGCAAGACATAGCGAACGACTAAATATATGTACGAACGACTTCATGTCCCTAATACTAGGATAATGTTTTTTTTTGGTTGCGTATCCCTTACATGACGTTGCAGTCAACACCATCATTTTTCAGCTGCTGTTGATGTACTAGGCAAGTGTTACGTTCAGTAGTTTACCATTGCTTTCTGAACGAATGATAATGTAAACAGTATAAAATAACACAAAGTAATGCAGCGTTACATAACAGAAATACGACACATACAGGACGTTGCGGCGACCAGCCTTCGTCAACAAACAAAAACATACACACAACATAACATATAGTCACGTGAAGTACCTCCGATGACTGCACTGCAGCGTCACGACGGGATGAGAAGAATAATAAGATGAAGCAATTAAAGCAATGAAGAAAAAAATGAAAATTTGAAGAAAAAAAAAGAATGTTTCTACTTACCACAGAATCCTTAGATGTGTATTGCGGTAATTAGAAACACTACTGTCTTCTTTTTCCATTCAAATTTTCATTTTCTCTTCATTGCTTTGATTTTGTCATCTTTTTATTCTTCTCATCCCGTCGTCATGTCTTAATGTAGTTATCTGGGGGTCTTCTTCGTAACTATATGTTGTGTTTTGTGTATTTATTTGTATGCTGATGAAGGCTCTTCGCCGCAACGTCCTGTATGTGTCGTAATTCTGTTACGTAAAGCTGCATTCTTTGTGTTCTTTTATATTGTTTACATTTTAACAGCTTTACCGCAGTTCCACCAAGTTTTATTCATAAACCTAGGATAGACTATTATAAAAGAAGCTTAGCATATTCTGCCGCTGAGTTGTGAAACAATCTTCCATAAGAAATCAAAGACACCACCAATCATGCTTGCTTGCTTGTGTTCATTGGCTTGAGCTCCAACGCAAAGTCCTGTATGTCGGATGAAGGCATCCTGTTGTCCAACATCAGTGTGATGTCATACAGGACCTGAGGTTTGCGTGAGTATCCGTTGTCCCATGTCTGGCTTATTGGTGTGCAGACTGGTGGTTCCTCGCCGTACAGGCAGACACTCTCCGACTTCGGAGGAATCGGCGATCCTATTGACTTCAGCCAGGACCTCGAAGGGACCTGTTGCCCAGGACGCTCGACGAGGACGCGTCAATAGGTCTTGGCCAGTATATAACCCGGCCCTGGTGCCTTGGAAACACCTCTGCGTCCCACCACCAATCATTATACATACAGTCACAACCCGTTTGAACACTACTTCAGTACATACTACATGCTCCCCCCACCCCCACCCCCACCCCCTTAATAAACAAACAAACAAACAAAAAACCAATACTAATGGGAAATTTTCTCAAACGACAACAAGCTAATACCCATATTTAAGTTTCGTTACACCTTCCTTAGTTATTTATAATGCACATGTTAAACATTGCCTCAGTGAGTCATGTGTTATTGATTATTTTTCATGCGTTTTAAGCTTATTGTTCTTTTGTTGTCTAAGATTAGCTTCATAAGTGATTTTTTTCCCCGCGTTTACATGCGGTTTCAGGATATTGCGGTCAACACCAGCATCTTTAAGCTGTATGTTGATTCCTAGGCTAGATTACGCTCATCAGCACGCCACGACTTTCTGAGCGACCGGCTCCATATTCTCATAAGTCACTAGCGTGACTCGAACCACTTCTAATTCTCGCCCGATCACGTTGACCACGAGAGTATTCGGGATTAACGGAGAAAGCTGCTAACCCCTCGGCCAGGCAGCCGGCTTCATAAGTGATATTGAATTAAATAATGTTTGAGAGGAAATACAGAAAAAAGGGCAGAATGTCAGACCGTCTGCTGCATTCAGACCGAATGTCAGACTTGATTCTTCTAATAGAATCTGTTTGTTTGTTGTTTGCCCATTAAGAATGATGATGACCATTCATTTCATCCAGTGGGGTTGAAAGTATGGAACCGTGGGTTCTAAGATGGCTGATAAGGCCTATTTTGGCTCGAAATGTTCTTTGACAATGTGGACAAAGAATGCTTGACGTTTCTGGAGGAGGATTTCCTGCAGTGGTTTTTCTGTCCTGCCTTTTCTTTACAGCTCTTGCAGTCCTGGTTGCCTCACACATGACTGCACCCTTGTGTAATGATGCACGCCACGAATTTAGGTCTCTGGCTGCAGTCTCCCAGGTGTCATGATGAATTCCAAAAGCATTCAGAGAGATTTTCAGAGTGTCTTTAAAGCGTTTCCTCTGGCCACCTTGGGAGCGTTTACCACAACGCAGTTCGCTGTAAAAAAATCTAGCGTAGAAGTTTATACAACAGTGAATACATAGTGAGAGCAACTGGAGGACACTCAGAACCCTTCACCATAAGATCTGGAGTACGACAAGGTTGTGTCCTGTCCCCTCTCTTGTTCATAACATATATAGACAACATATGAAAAGAAATCAGCCAAGCAGAGACAGCAAGAATACCACATGATGAGAACCCAGAAGAAGAACCATCGGCAAATCTAACCAATAGAGAACTCCTGTTTGCGGACGACCAAGCACTAATAGCAAATTCAGAAGCTAAATTACAAAACCACATGAATAGTCTAAACAAAATGTGTAGGGAACATAACATGAAAATTAGCACAAGCAAAACAGAGGTAATGACTATAAATAAAGAAGAACAAACAACAACAATTCACCTAAACGAACATCCCTTGAAACAAGTAAAGAGTTTCAAGTACCTAGGAAGTATAATATCATCAAATGGCAGATCAGAAGACGAGATCGAAAATAGGTGCAATAAGGCAAATCAACTCATTGGACAAATGGCACCAATACTAAAGAAAAAACATGTATTAATAACTACTATGAAAGCACTTTACAAAACAATCTTCCTACCAACTCTATGCTACCAATGCCAAACCTGGACAATGACAGAAAAAGAGAAAAGAAAAATCACAACAACAGAAATGAGATTCCTGAGAAGAATACTTAACGCATCAAGAAGAGATAAGATCAGAAATGAAGAAATCAGGCCTAAAGTGGGGGTTAAAGCAGCACTAGATTTTATTAGAAATCAGCAAGTCAAATGGTTTGGCCATGCAAGTAGGTTACCAGTCAACAACATACCACAACAAGCAATGATGAACAGACCAGATGGAAACAGAGGAAGCGGCCGACCACGTAAACGTTGAACGAGGGAATAGCAGAGTCCATGGGAATATCGATATATGAAGCCCATCATCGGGCACTCTCACGAAGCTTATACTTCACCTCGACACCGCAAGGTACAAGAGGAACATGATGAGATGAGATTAGTATGCATCTGACGAGATGCAGTGAAATATACCAGACATAAATCGCGCAACATATTATTTGTGGATTATGTGTTAAAAAGGAAACACATTTTCGAGATTTGAACACAAGACCACAGTATCTATTGCCAAGTGTGCTAAACACTTCGCTTCCACGCTTCGCGGCTAAATAGTGCGTTAGGCTATTAAAACATAAATCTGCCGCATTACCTAAATAACTGTTGAATTGTCCTGGACTCCATCCACGTTGATAAATACCCAGATGTTGTATTTTGTTTTTCGCATTGTCTGTATTAGCTACACATGTAAAAGAGTATTAATTCTGGTCCCACTTCATGTGTAATGTATCATTTACATTATTATCTATATACTTATTCCATTATTATTCTAGGTGAAACATATCATCAACAGTCGGAGGGTCTTTGTTACTATTGTGAGCATCGTCATCATGCTAACCGTTTGTCAAGCACCTGTGTTCTTTGTCAACAGACTGGATTGGAAATACTTCCCCGGCAGAAACCAAACTCTAATCGGTCTTGTTCATACAAGTAGCCGTGATCTTGTTGAGAGCATTTCTTATATGATCAATAATGTTCTTCTGAACTTTCTTGCCTTTATTGTCACGATCGTGTGTACTATTATTCTCGCAGTTCAGTTACAGAAACACACGAAATGGAGACAGACATCTGCAAAGTCTAACAACCTATCTAATCAAAACAAGTCAGTAGCTAAAATGGTTGTCGGAGTATCGGTGATATTTATAGCCTGCTTAATTCCAAATTGTATTATTTTTGTAGTCTGGTCTATGTTTCCCGAATATTCTTTTACAGGCAAGAACAGAGATGTTACATTCATCTTTGGTGGAATAGGAGTTTTTCTCGAATCCCTAAATTCGTCAGTGAATATTTTTGTCTACTATCGCATGAGCACTAAATATAGAGAGCAATTTCAGAAAATGTTTAACAATTGTTCGCCATTAAGGTCTTAAACAAAAACTACTTTTGCATAATTTACATTGTAATGTTGGTGGAAGAAGCATGGGAAATGTTCAAATCAAGTATTTTAAACACGACACAAATAACATGTGGAATCATGAAAGCACACAACACAAGGATAAAGAAAATGACACGTTGGTGGAACGTCAGTAATAGGAGACACGCAAATGGAAGAGGAAATATGGTGCAGCTCCAGAATTTTGATGTCATTTTTTTAATATATGAAGGGTATAGCTCCGCATAGAAAGCGGAACCAAAACGGACCGCAAGTGACCTTTGACCTGCCAAGGGATGCAATACATGAATAAATAATCGAACGTATTTTTACACAGTTACTTCCTTTTTTGTGTGATGAATTTTATATCTTAAAAAATGTTATATTTGCTGGTATTATCGATTGTAGTGGGGTGGGGCTTAAAAAAACTATCATCATACTAGTGATGCTGTTAAGGTACAGTGCTCTTCCTCCTCGGTTATTTTTTCGTCTTCTTTATTTATATGTACTGGGCATAAAAACTATCATCATTCCATAGTGATGTGTAAGGCTTAGGGGTACAGTGCATTTCCTCAGGGTGGTCTAGGGGCGGGCCGGCGTGAGAATGGGGAATCAGGGGTGGGGCGCGGGTGTCGGCATGTGGGGTAGGGCTAGGCGGTTCGAACCTCGATTCATGACAGGTGTCATATGAATAACTTAATAAGTGAACATGTAAATATGGCGGCTATATGGTCTTTAGAGTGTCGTAGTGGTGTAAACACTATCATTATATGGGTTACAAATGAAAACCTTAAAATGTATAAATGGACTACATTAGTGATTGTAGTGGGTATAGCTTAGTGAAATTCGTTGGTAAGGGGTGGGTAGCATCTATTAGTGATCTGTAGAGGGTCGTAGTGGTGTAAACACTATCATCACACAGGTTACAAATGAAAACCTTAAAAAATAAAGATGGACGATATTACTGATTTTAGCGGGTATAGCTTAGTGAAATTCGTTGGTGAGGGGTGGGTAGCGGATATGAGTAATCTGTAGAATGTCGTAGTGGTGTAAACACTACCATCATACGGGTTCCAAATGAAAACCTTAACAAAGTAAAATTGGCCGATATTATTGACGTTAGCGGGTATAAAGAAGTGAAATTCATTGGTAACGGGTGGGTGGCGGTTATTAGTAGTCTGTAGAGTGTCGTAATAGCCTATACACTTTTATCACACAGGATTCACATAAAAACATTAAAAAGTTAAAGATGGTCGATATTATTGATTGCAGCGGGTATAGCTTAGTGAGATTCGTTGGTAAGGGGTGTATGAGTGGAGGAAAGGCTAGATCGGTGCTTCTGATCATTGTTAATGGTGGTCGAGTGGCGGGGTGGTAGATAAATATGTCCGTTCCTTGATAATAGCCAGAGGGTAATGCTCATATTAAAGTCTAAAGATTGAACTCATAGGTGGCTGATCTGAGGGTGGTCGACTTGGTGACTCATGACGGGGCTATGTCAATGGCTATGGGATGACAACCCTTGTGTGGTGACCTTATGCCTACTGCTAAGTTCAGAAAGTAGTGTCCTTAGTACCGACAAAGTCCCACAACGAGAGCCTCGAGCACTGATTTTTGCATTTGCCAATAGCAACTAATGATACAACCGATACACGAGTGTAATGACCCAGTAGGTCAAAAACAGCGGTATTGGAAGAAACCAACGTGGAAACTAACCCACAAAATAGCCCAGAGGAGGAAAGAAATTCGTTCTGGTGCATGTGTGGTCGGTGAGTGTCGCAACTAGAGATTATCTTCTTCTGTCAACTGGTCGTTATATACACAGTCATTGGCGTATCGCTATTTAATCTGTCTCGAGACAACGTCGACGCGGTCGAGAGCAAGTTGTGGATCGCTCTTCTGAGCAGCTGTTTGGGTTACATGCTACCAAACACTGAAATATGAGCTTCTACGTGGCATTACCGAGTAATGCTTCGCCGAACATGTTTCCCAAGAACACACCAGGTAACTATTTCGTCAAGTTACCGCAGACTATTGAGGTGAGTCAACATTTCGAAGTGGATCTGGCCGAAATTCAATTCCCCAAATACTACTGCAATGTGCTTGAGAATGAAGTATGGCTAAGATACATCCCACCAAAAGGTAGAGTGATAAGTAAGCGTGTTCCCCGGGCCTGTACAGTTCACCAGATGCATTTATAGCTGCACTGAATCGACTAATGAAAGATCGGAAGGTGGACGATCAGCTATGTGTTCTATTCCATTTCGACAATGCAGCAAAGAAAGTCATCGTTAAAATACTCGAACCCGGGGCCACTATTACATTTATTGAGAAGTTGCAAGAGATACTAAATACAATTGAAGGTGAAGGGACGATAGACCTGAATAACGACCTGCAAAATGTCTACGTATACTGCGATCTCATTTCGTCGAGACCAGTCGGAGATGTCATGGTCCCACTACTAAGGACGGTTCCTATCATGAATCAGCGCTCGACCTCAGACAAACCTAAGACAAACCTCACTACATACCGCTGAGTCGTTACTCCTTCGACACGGTGGAAATACTTCTAACCACTGATACGGGCACAAAGGTCACATTCACTACCGGGACTTCAGTGCTGACGTTACATTTTCGAGTTCGGAAGAGATCAGGCTTAGAATAATGGTGAAATACATGGCGTTACATCGAAATCCCAGACTGGCAGAAGACATGATGTGCCCGACACTCAGATGATTAATGCCTCGGTTATCTACAAGACTCAGATATCAGCCCACAAAGCAGGAGACCAGTTTTATGACTACACGCTAAGTGACATGTACATACTAGGCTACCAACCGAAAAAAATCAACCTACTCAGGCAATGGTGTGAAGAAATCCAGAAACAACATACAATGTGTATAGCTCTGTATGTGAAAACAGAATGTTGTGATGATACTATGTATACCACCTCATATCACATCATTCATTTCTTATAATGACATTATGCATTTTTATTCTTGAAAAATGTACTGAAATACTGTAAAATGTACTGACATACTGTAAAATAAACAGGCATATATTATAATTACGTCTTGGGTGTTGCATTTTTTAGTGTTTACGGTGTATATAGTTGTTATGTGATGAGAGAATGAAGGGCAAAAATGTTGGTCAAGTAATAAAATTTGTTAGCCAAAGGGGAAAAATTGTGGCTACATTTCAACGAGACTTATAAAAAAGCTCACCCAAACTTATGAAAAGTAGGAAAATTTGTTAATCAAAGTGAAAAAGTTTGGTCACATTTCAACCAAACTTATAATAATCTCAGTCACACATATGAAAAGTAGGAACATATGTTAACCAAATGTGAAAAGGTTAGCCGAATTTCAAACCAAACATATCAACATCTCAGTCAAACATATGAAAAGTAGGAACATTTGTTAACCAATCGTGAAAAGTTTGGCTAACTTTCATCCAAACTTATGAAAAGTGGGAAATTTTGTTGTCCAGATGTGAAAAGTTTGACCAAATTTCACCCAAACTTATGAAAAGTAGGAAACTTTGTTAACCAAATGGTAAAAATCTTGGCGAAGTAAGAAAATGTGTTAACCAAATGTGAGAAATTTGACCAAAGTTCATCGAAACTTATAAAAAGCATGAAACTTTGTTAACCAAATGTGAAAAGTTTGACCAAAGTTCATCGAAACATATAAAAAGTCGGAAACTTTGTTAACCAAATGTGAAAATTTTTGGACATGTGAAGAAATATTTTATGCAAAACTTATGAGAAGTAGGAAATTACGTTAATAAAATAAGAAAACATTTAGCCAAATTTCAGCCAAACTTATAAAAAGTAGGAAAATTAATTAACCAAAGGGGAAAATATATCTCACGTTGTCATTTTACTTCCCAATCTAATAGAGATATTCGCCTGTCCCCTATGCAAACAACAGCTGTATTTCAGAAAATTAAATGTATCTTATGTACTAAGTCAATATAATTGAAGGAAAAAAAGAAAATTTCAACAATAAAATTGTTCAACAAATTAACAATTAAATTTCTACATGAAATATTCAATTTGGAAACATAAAGAGGAATTTAATCCTACATCTCATAAGTTTTGCATGAAATATTTCTTCACTTGTCCAAAAATTTTCACATTTGGTTAACAAAGTTTCCTCTTTTTTATAAGTTTCGATGAACTTTGGTCAAACTTTTCACATTTGGTTAACAAAGTTTCATACTTTTTATAAGTTTCGATGAACTTTGGTCAAACTTTTCACATTTGGTTAACAAAGTTTTCTACTTCTTTATGAGTTTTGTTTGAAATTTGGCCAAACTTGTCCAAAAATTTGCACATTTGGTTAACACATTTTCTTACTTGGCCATGATTTTTACCATTTGGTTAACAAAGTTTCCTACTTTTCATAAGTTTGGGTGAAATTTGGTCACACTTTTCACATCTGGATAACAAAATTTCCTACTTTTCATAAGTTTGGGTGAAAGTTGGCCAAATTTTTCACGTTTGGTTAACAAATTTTCCTTCTTTTCATATGTTTGACTGAGATTTTTATAAGTTTGGTTTGAAATTTGGTTAACCTTTTCACATTTGGTTAACACATTTTCTTACTTGGCCAAGATTTTTGCCCTTTGGTTAACAAAGTTTCTCCTACTTTTCATAAGTTCGGGTGAAATGTGGTCAAACTTTTCACATCTGGACAACAAAATTTCCCACTTTTCATAAGTTTGGGTGACAGTTGGCCAAACTTTTCATGTTTGGTTAACAAATTTTCCTACTTTTCATATGTTTTACTGAGATTTTTATAAGTTTGTATTGAAATTCGGCTAACCTTTTCACCTTTGATTAACAAATTTTCCTACTTTTCATAAGATTGGGTGAGCTTTTATAAGTCTGGATGAAAATGTAAGCAACATTTTTTCCCCTTGGCTAATAAATTTTATTACTTGACCAAGATTGTTGCTATTTGGTTAACAAAGTTTCCTAATTTTCATAAGTTTGGGTGAAATTTGGTCAAACTTTTCACATCTGGACAACAAAATTTCCCACTTTTCATAAGTTTGGATGTAAGTTGGCCAAACTATTCACGATTGGTTAACAAATTTTCCTACTTTTCATATGTTTGACTGACATGTTTATAAGTTTGGTTTTAAATTCGGCTAACCTTTTCACATTTGGTTAACATATGTTCCTACTTTTCATAAGTTTGACTGAGATTTTTATAAGTTTGGGTGAAATGTGACCAAACTTTTTCACTTTGATTAACAAATTTTCCTACTTTTCATAAGTTTAGGTTAGCTTTTATATAAGTCTGTTTGAAATGTAGCCACAATTTTTCCCCCTTGGCTAACAAATTTTATTACTTGACCAAGATTTTTGCCCTTCATTCTCTCATCACAAGACAACTATATACACCGTAAACACTTAAGAATTCAACAATCAAGACGTAATTATAATATATGCCTGTTTATTTTACAGTATTTCAGTACATTTTACACTATTTCAGTACATTTTTCAAGAATAAAAATGCATAATGTCATTATAAGAAATGGATGATGTGATGTGACGTGGTATACATAGTATCATCACATCATTTTATTTTCACATACAGAGCTATACACATTGTATGTTGTTTCTGGATTTCTTCACACCATTGCCTGAGTAGGTTGATTTTTTTCGGTTGGTAGCCTGGTATGTGCATGTCACTTAGCGTGTAGTCATAAAACTGGTCTCCTGCTTGGTGGGCTGATATCTGAGTCTTGTAGATAACCGAGGCATCAATAATCTGAGTGTCGGACACATCATGTCTTCTGCCAGTCTGGGGTTTCGATGTAACGCCACATATTTCACCATTATTCTAGGTCCGATCTCTTGCGAACTCGAAAATGTAACGTCAGCACTGAAGTCCCGGTAGTTAATTTGACCTTTTTGCCCGTATCAGTGGTTAGAAGTATCCCCACCGGGTCGATGGAGTAACGACTCAGCGGTATGTAGTGAGGTTTGTCGTAGGCGCGAATCACTGAGGTCGAGCGCTGATTCATGTTAGGAACTGTCCTTAGTAGTGGGACCATGACATCTCAAACTGGCCTCGCCGCAATGAGATCGCTGTATCCGTAGACATTTTGCAGGTCGTTATTCAGGTCTATCACTCCTTCACCTTCAATTGTATCTAGTATCTCTTGCAACTTCTCACTAAATGTAATAGTGGTCCCAGGTTCGAGTATTTTCACGATGACTTTCTTTGCTGCATTGTTGAAATGGAATAGAACACAGAGCTGATCGTCCACCTTCCGATCTTTCATTATTCGATTCAGTGCAGCTATAAATGCATCTGGTGAACTGTACAGGCCCGGGGGACACGCTTTTCTTATCACTCTACCGTTTGGTGGGATGTATCTTAGCCATACTTCATTCTCTGGAACATTGCAGTAGTAGTTGGGGAATTGAAGTTCAGCCAGACCCACTTCGAAATGTTGACTCACCTCAACGGTAACTTGACGAAGTAGTGACCTAGTGTGTTCTTGGGAAACATGTTCGGAAAAGCATGACTCGGTAATATCACGTAGAAGCTCATTGTTTAGGGTTTGGTAGCATGTAACCCAGACAGCTGCTCAGAAGAGCGATCCACAACTAGCCCTCGACCGCGTCGACGTTGTCTTGAGACAGATTGAATAGTGATACGCCAATGGCTGTGTATATAACGGCCAGTTTACAGAAGAAGACAATCTCTAGTCGCGGCACTCGCCGACCACACATGCACCAGAACGAATTTATTTCTCCCTCTGGGCTATTTTATGGGTTAGTTTCCACGTTGGTTTCTTCCATTACCGCTGTTTTTGACCTACTGGGTCATTACACTCGTGTCTCGGTTGTATCATTAGTTGCTATTGGCAAATGCAAAAATCAGCGCTCGAGGCTCTCGTTGTGGGACATTGTCGGTACTAAGGACACTACTTTCTGAACTTAGCAGTAGGCATAAGGTCACCATACAAGGGTTGTCATCCCACTGTGGAGTACCCAGACACGCCAGCGCTGCTCGATTGGCTACGGAAGGAGTGCAATAAGATAAGTCTGATCCACCCGTTACATACCACCAAAAGAAATGAATGACGAAGTCAGCCAGAAAGCCACAGTACTTGATCAAGGTGACTACCGTCTTATGGACAGATCAGGACAAGTCATTATTCTGCATCTCAGAATAGGCCACGTGTATACAAACATTCAGGCTTAATGAATCAGCCATGTGCATGTGTTAATTATTGTTGGAGCCAGCACTGCACATACTCCAGTTATATGCAATTATCACCATATATCTCTTTATTATACTGGTATTGTTAGGTTAACTGTATGCCTACTTGGAGAAACACAACGAAAATGTAAAAGATGTATTAAAAAAGCCAACTTACCATTAGATACTTGGCACATGGTGCTCTGGTTGCTGCTCACAGAGCCCGGAACTTCTATTCGACGAATGCTGGCCGTCTTATACACACTATTTGCTGACGTAGAATGACTCAGCCGAATATTATACACTGTCTGGTCATGTGACCGGGTGCGACTCCATCTTTGACCGGTTGAGTAATTAGGCACGTGTTTTGGTTGTATCACATAAGACACGTGACCGGATATAGCGCCATCTATGATCGGTTTTAGCCACGTGGTCTGGTTTCTCCATTGCCACATGTGATTGGATGGAAGCCATCGTTAACCAATTTTAACCAGTGAGTATGTGAACTGGTTGTAGTCATTACACAGGCGACCGGAAGCAGCGCCATATTTCATCGTATGTGACCATTACCCATGGGTGATTGGATGCAGCGCCATCTCTGAGCGGCTTTAGCCACGTGGTCTGGTTTTGCCATTGCAACATGTGATCAGATGCGACACCATCTTTGACCGGCTTTAGCCAGTACGCACTTTGTCTGGTTGTAGTCATTACACATGCGTGCCGAAGCAGTGCCATATTTGATCGGATGTGCCCATTACCCAGGAGTACCGGATGCATCGCCATCTTTGAGCGGCTTTAGCCACGTGGTCTGGTTTTGCCATTACCACGTGTGATCGGATGTGACGCCATCTTTGACCGGCTTTAGCAGTGAGCAGATGGTCTGTTTGTAGTCATTACAATGCGACCGGAAGCAGAGCCATACTTGATCCGATGTGACCATTACCCATCTGTATAGTTATGCGGTCAGTACGCTCTGAGTCATCATCTAGTTTTCCCTAAAGACATGACTGAACACGTTCACGTACGTTCACCCTCACTGACATAGCCCCATGATGAATCACCAAGTCGACCACCCTCAGATCAGCCGCCTATGAGTTCAATCTTTAGACTTTAATATGATCATAACCCTCTGGCTATTATCAAGGAACGGACGTATTTATCTACCACCCCGCCACTCGACCACCCTTAACAATGATCAGAAGCACCTATCTAGCCTTTCCTCCACTCATACACCCCTTTCCAACGAATCTCACTCAGCTACACCCGCTACAATCAATAATATCGGCTATCTTTACCTTTTTAATGTTTTTATTTGAAGCCTGTATGATGATAGTGTATAGACCATTACGACACTCTACAGATCACCAATAACCGCTACCTACCCCTTACCAATGAATTTCACTAAGCTATACCCGCTAACATCAATAATATCGTCCATCTTTACTTTTTAAAGTTGTCATTTGTAACCTGTGTGATGATAGTGTTTACACCACTACGACCCTCAGCAGATCAATAATAACCGCTACCCACACCTTACCAACAAATTTCACTAAGCTATACCCGTGACAAACAATAATGTCGGCCATCGTTACATTTTTAAGGTTTTCATTTGTAACCTAAGTGATGATGGTGAATAAGCAACTACGACAGTCAACGGATCACTAATACTCGCTACCAACCCCTTAACAATGAATTTCACTAAGCTATACCCGCTAAAATCAATAATATCGGCCATTTTTACTTTTTAAGGTTTTCATTTATAACCCGGATGATGATAGTGTTTACACCACTGCGACACTCTACAGATCACTCGTATCTGCTACCTACCCCTAACCAACGACTTTCACTAAGCCATACCCGCTAAAATCAATAATATCGTCCATCTTTACATGTTAAGGTGTTCATTTGTCACCTGTATGATGATAGTGAACAAGCCACTGTGACACTCTACAGAGCACTAATTACCGCTACCCACCCCTTACAAACGAATTTCACTAAGCTATACCCGCTACAATCACTAATATAGTCCATTTTTACATTTTAAGGTTTTTATTTGAAACCCATATAATGATAGTGTTTACATCACTGCGACACTCTAAAGATCAAAGAGCCGCCATACTTACATGTTTACTTATTAAGGTATTCATATGACACCTGTCATGACTCGAGGTTCGAACCGCCTAGCCCTACCCACACGCCGACACCCACGCCCCACCCCTGAGCCCCCATTCCCACGCTAGCCCGCCCTAGACCCTAAGCTTTACACATCACCATGGAATGACGATAGTTTTTATGCCCAGTATATATAAAGAAAGAAGACAAAAAAACGAGGAGGAAGAGCACTGTACCTTAACAGCATCACTAGTATGATGATAGTTCTTTAAAGCCCCACCCCGCTACAATCAATAATACCAGCAAATATAAAATTTTTAAAGATATAAAATTTATCACACAAAAAGGGAAGTAACAGAGCAAAAATACGTTTGATTATTTATTCATGGGTTGCATCCCTTGGCAGGTCAAAGGTCACTTGCGGTCCGTTTTGGCTGCGCTTACTTTGCGGAGCTATACCCTTCATACGGTAAACAATGACGTCAAAATACTGGTGCTGCACAATATTTCCTCTTCCATTTGCGTGTCTCCTACTACTAACGTCGAGGTAAAGACAGCTGCAAAAGACTAAAAGGAAAAGTATAAATATTGGGTGAAAAACAAAACGGAACATCATCACATCGAATATAGAATAACAAGAAGACACGCGAATAGAATAATAAAGAAAGAAATAAAAACAGACTGGTAGGAATACGGAGAAACCCTAAATAAAAACTACACGGAGGCAACTAGAAACTTCTACAAAAAGATTAGTGCAATGAGAACCAGACCAGAATCCTTTGACCCAACTGAAATAATTAACAACGAAAAAGGAGAACAAATAAGTGAACATAAACACATCCAAAAGGATGAAGCCAATACTTCGAACAACTTCTCAGCACTCCACCAGATGCCACTGGAATCAAGGAAACTGACACCGATGCCATCGAAGAATTAGAACCAGACATACTGAAAGAAGACATTTTTTTTAATTTTGTGCCCGCTCTCTTTGAACTCAAGTGCAGACCATTCACACTTCTTTTTGCAGCGCTGGCCTGAATTTTGCGTGTGGGTTAGCTTCCCCTTTTAACTGTGTCCCTCGCCATCAAGCGAACTCACTCCGACTTGAGAGGTACTTGAAATTTACGTCTCCAAGTCAAAGACGAAAGGTCAAAATTTTAGTCCAACTGTCCGGTGTAGGGGTTGAAGCACCTATTTCGTTATAAGCCCACCGGATGTTAAGAATACGCCCTCTTATCAATTCTGTCGTGCTGACCTACGAAAGCAAAAATTATAGAAGCCGTCAGACTAGCCCCGTTGAATAAATCACCGGCACAAGACGAAATACCAAATGAACTAATGAAAGCGGCATGAGAAGTAGGAGCATTATGGCTGCAACTTGGCTGTTGGAAAAACAAAAGATACACATATGACATTTTTGCTCTTATACAACTTATATTTTTAAAAAAAAAATAATAATAATCGAATGTAATGAAATACACTACTTAGTATTTCTAGCCAAAGAATAGACATTTGATGGAGTAGATAGAAATACGCTTTGGGAAATCCTTATATTATATGTAGTAAGTGCACGTCTACCAAACGTATGCATAAATGTATACTACAGCAGTGAATGTACGGTAAGAACAAACGGAGGGCAATCAGAACCCTTCACCATTAAATTCGGAGTACGATAAGGCTGTGTCCTGTCCCCCCTCTTGTTCATAACATATACAGAGAGATTATGTAACGAAAACAGCCAAACAGAGACGCATGACAAATAGAACACAGAAGAAGAATCAACGGCGAATTAAACCATAAAAAACTCATATTTTCGGACCATCGGAAACTAATAGCAGAATCAGAAGCAGAATTACATATCCACTAAATGGTCTAAACGAAGTGTATAAGGGATATAACATGAAAATCAGCATCGGTAAAACAGAGGTAATGACAATATAACCAAAAGAAAAAAAAACAACAACAACAACGAAGATTCATCTAAAAGAACACCACTAGCAGCAACTAAAGACCTTCAAGTATTTAGAAAGTATACTATCTTTAAATAGCAAACCAGAAGACGAGATGGAAAATAGAATATAACCAAAGAAGAAGACAAAAAGATTTATCTGATAGAAAACCACCTGAAAAATGTAAAGAGCGTCAAATATTTAGGAAGTATAATATCATCAAATGGCGAATCAGCAGAAGAGATCGAAAACAGATGCTATAAGGCAAACCAACTGATTGGACAAATGGCACCAATACTAAAGGAATAAAATACGTATCAATAGATACTAAAACAAACAACACTCTATAACACAATCTACCTACCAAATTTATGCTACAAAAGCCAAACCTGGACAATGACAGAAAAAAGAAAAGAAGAATTACAAGCAAATCAGATTCCTGAGAAGAATATTCAGTGTATAAAGACGAGAGCAAGCCAGAAATGAAGAAATCATGACTAAAGTGGGGGTTATAGCAGCGCTAGGTTTCATATGAAAACAGCAAGTTAAATGGTTTGGTTATATAACTAGGCTGCCAACTAACATTATACTACAACAAACAAAGATGTACAGACCAAATGGAATCAGCAAACGAAGCCGGTCATGTAAACAATGGACAAAAGGAATAACATAATCTTTGGGTGTCACGATACATGAAGCCCATAAACGGGCACACTTCAATTGTTTATGCCTCACATCGACACCGTAAGGTTTAAGTGGAACACGATGGGATGAGAATGAATGATATAAACTTGTTATGTGTCAATTGAGTAAGTAAAATTATAAACTAGCTTTGTCCATCGAGTTTCTTATGTTTGTATAATAATATTATACAATTTGTGTTTTCGACATTTAGAATTGATGGCAATAACATCTTCATATAAATTTCTGTCAAGCAGAATTAATTCGGTGTATTACTCGTTGCTGTCACACGCAATTACACTAAATGGTAGTTGGAAGTTGGAATTTTCTGAGACACGTTATTCTTGACAACATAATTGTTCCAAAAGCGATACTTATGTCCAAGATTTGAATCACACATTTTCATCGCCGACTTTCTGTTTAAATATATGTAACACATATAATCAGATAACGGGTGTCTGACTCAACTAATGTTATCAAAATGATTATGGTATGCTGTTTGTTTATCGTGAATTATGATCAGCACCTGTCGTCCAAATTAAATGAGTGTGATTCCGGATGTGACTGGTGAGACCAATATGAGCGAGGAATATGTTTGAGCAGTGTTAGACACTTGATGATAGCTGCAATAAAGTGGTGATGTGCTGCATTGGTTATTTTTGCTGGTCTCCGTTGATTTGCTTGTACTCTCTGTGATGCTTCACAAGTGGCTGAAGATTGATGAATAAGTGTACTCCATATTTCGGTCTTGATCAGCAGTCTCTCATATGTTTGTGTTAATGACAACGGAGGTGAGGGAAGTAACAATAACGATCGATTGCTTGGTTCAGGAAAGAAATAGTTATTAATCTTGGATGGGGAACGTCCAATTGAGACGTGAGTCCATCAACTGAACAAATATTACGTATATTGGTGTATTCCGGCATATTGACTAGATGTTTCAAATCTGTGGTATAATATTAGCAGATATAGAAAGATATTAAATAAAAAATCCTTAGTGTAATGAGAATCTCACAGTTTCTAAGTGGCATGGCATTTACCATTTGTGGTCTATGGATGCATACATATAAAAAGGAAGTGATAAACAATTACCGACAGCATATTATCGTCATGCGGATGACCGTTAGCACACGAATTTATATATATATGAGTATTTCTTGATAACGGCTACTTCTGAAAACAAATGAACGGCCACTCACTTAACAAAGAAACTGATAATGATTATGTTGATGCATAAGATTATCTTACGGGTAATGATGATGATGATGATGATGATGATGATGATGATGATGATGATGATGATGATGATGATGCCAGAAGGAAAACACCTTCCAAACAAAAAAGAGCATTTAAAATGCCTAGGGCACTTTACTGGTATAAGTAGCACTATTAACAATAAAGACACAATAAGGACACAAGCGTCTGAAGAAAATGCGTGGCTGGGACATTATTATTTCCATTGCCCTGAAGAAGAAATTGTTCAAATAATTGCCAATCACACAACGATGCTCATGAAAATATAAGATATAGCTGCACTATTTCAGACAAGAGCTAGGAAGCTGTTGGGATGTTACAAAAGTTCGTAATTCAGGCATTAGCATGATTCATAGATTCATTTAATAGCATGTCCTTTACAGAACCCCGCTCCTATAACAACTTTCGGTAAACTTTCGAAAAACTTCTCCGGATTGTTTTCTTTTTTTTTTATTTAGTCATTAACATAACTACTAGGCTCTAAAGAAGGCCTTCCAAAACAAGATAAAGAAACCGTTACTGATAACAATACAGAATGTGGGAAGACGGGAACATCAATATCACAACACAATAAAATAAACAAGTATGATGTAGACGTAAAGAAAATTACAACAATAAAAAAAAAAACACTCACTTTTTTTTTTTGCAGTAGACGGAAATGATTCATCGTATTACATAAAGGAAGAAAATTATTTTAAAAAAAAAATTTGGTTGCGTATCCCTTACGGGACGTTGCAGTCACCACCAGCATTTTCAGCTGCTATTGATGTACTAGGCAAGTGTTACGTTCAGTAGTTTGCCATTGCTTTCTGAACGACCGGCTCTTATACCTTTTTCGAAAAAAACAGCACCGCTGTGATTCGAACCCGGGTATACGCGCTCACAAACCGCGTTCGCAAGCCCTTAGCCACAGAGACCAGTTATTAAAGGGCAAGTTAAAATAAATTGCATATCGTTTTACAAGACGTAACAGTCATCCCCAGCATTTCTAGTTGTTTGAGATTTCTTGGCAAGTCAACCCCACGATTTTTAGCTGTTTGTGATTACTTGGCAACTTAAGTAGTTTGGCATTGATTTCTGAACGACCGGCACTCATACCTGTATGAAACCAGCGCAATGTGGTCTACTTTCATATCGCCCGTAGTTGTGTTTCTAACGTGGCTTGTGGGATTGGGTATTGCGCCCATAACCCTTTCGCTCTTCATTAAAACACAAAGAACTAAAAACAGAACAATTCCGCATCCAGTTTCCTCCATTCTATCGGCTTCACCATATTTTAGGAAATTATACCCAGCACAAGGATCAAAAAGCTGTGGACAGAGATGATAACGAACGCCACACAGCATTCTGCAATCTTCTGCTATCTTACCGCATAAACATTTACCGGTACATTCTTTGACTTGTATCAATGGTGTACTATTTATTATTATATTTAGTTGTCTAGGAGATCTGCTATCCTGCATTGCTTCAGTTGTGGTTGTATTTCATATTGTATCTGCTACATGTTGAATTCAGCTTATTAATATAATTTTGCAGTCATCATCGATGTAAAACCGGCACTTATCGTTTGCAAATAAAAGTTCATTTATTGCAGCTGTATCTGTTGTTTCGTCCAAATTAAAGAATTAAAAATGTTCTGGATCGGTTCTAACAAAGGTTGCTTCTTTGGATATTCTGTCTAGGATTGCTTCTTTGGATGTTTTGTCTAGGGTTGCTTCTTTAGGTATTCCATCTATGTAGATATTAAACAGCTGGGAGGAGAGCACACTCCTCTCTCTCACACCCGTATAAGCTCTGAACATAGGTGACATACATTCTTATGTTCTCACTGTACTTACGTTAGGCTAGATTTGCACATGGCTATCATAGTTAGTTAGTTAGTCACAGTTCCATCTTCACGGCAAGGGGTCGTCCCCGCTATGCCCCGTTCCTGTGCCTTTGAATACCACACACCATGCTCCTCACTGCCTTGTGTGAAAAGTGGAATAGACAGGAATCTCGACAAGCCAGCAGAACGCACAGGTACATTGTGCATAATGCAGCCGTCAGAATGCCAACATAAAAGTCATCCTCGGAAAATACAGTTCATCGTCGCTGGAAGCGGCAGTCACTAGAAAACCAGCAGCCACACATTACTGATCATTACTGCATTATAAGTCAAGAGGATTGACTTCATTACCCCGGGATGTACCCTATATGATTCGGCAGGGCGAACCGCTGAAAGCATCACACAAAGCACAAACACCGTAGCTGTGCGACGACAACTGATGGCCGCCAGATATTCTCGGCTATCGAGCCCTGAAAGCACGAGAATGATTCACCTCCATAAGGCAGGAGTTTGGGAGACATATCATGCCAATATAAGGACTGAAGGACTGCATCAGATGCTGGAGTGATGGGACCAATGATGGACTAATTTTTTTTTTTCAATATTTGCTTGTGGATAAGCTTTCTCTAATACCAGTGTCCCTCGCCATCATGAGAACCCACTCAAACTTCAGAGGTACTTGATATTTACGTCCCCCACATAAGGACGAGAAGTCAATATTTTAGTTTAACTAACCGGTGTTTGGGTTGAATGCGCTACCTCCGCATCAGCACACCGAATGTTTAAGAACGAGTGGTCTTATCAATTTGGCCACACTGATCTCCATTTCGTACTGAAGCTTTTCTGATTGTTTCCTTAACTTGTTCGGTGTGTTTCCTTCACTTGTTCGGTCTCACCCCTTGCTTGTTCGGTCTCTTTCCTTAGCTTGTTCGCTCTCATTCCTTCGCCTGTTTGGTTTGTTTTCTGTGTGAGCGTTGATGAGTCACGCTTTTCTTGCAATTAAATGAAGTAAGTCATGTGGTTCCTGAGACGAATGTTGCGAATTCCTTGGAATGCCAGAGTAACTAACGACGACTGCCTGAAACAGGCTAATGAAACTAGAACATTATATACAACAATAAGACAGAGACAAACAGCTTTCTTCGGTCATGTGATGAGAAGAGAGGCATTGGAGAACATCGTAACAACTGGAAAGTTCGAGGGGAAGAGAGGCAGAGGTAGAATAAGAAAAGTGATGCTGGATGGATTGAGATGATGGCATGGAGGAATATCAGCAGCAGAGTTGATCCAGAAAACCAAAGACCGAGATCTATGGAGAGCCATGAACGCCTACGCCAGCCGGCACGGCGCTTGATGATGATGAAGTCATGTAACAAAAAAGCTCCTTTACAAGCTTAAGAACATTGGTCATGTGGTGCTAGATTACTATTGTATACACCAGTCTGCTATCGCTGGGTGACATTGTCAGTATAATGTCGACCGCTTTACTTACTCAAGACATTTTCTGTTACCAATGTCGTCTTGTGAGCCTAAGTCAATTTTAACAACACTTGACGATGAGGATTCAAACCCGTGACAAGCGGGCCTGTATTGCGAGCGTCGAGCCACTAAGTTACTACGGTACCCATGGCTGGAATACGATAGAGCAGTGTTTCCCAACTTGGGGCCCATGCTTATTTCGATATGCAATTCGATTGTTAAGGGGGGAAATTCGAAAATGGAAGAAATCGGCTGGATATAACAAAACGGGGCGACTTGAGACTGAAGTTAACTAAATTGGAACCTGACATAAAATCTCTTTGCAGCAAGCATCAAGCGCAAAGATCTCACTAAATTTAAATATTTACTAATAATTAAAATAATATAGAAAAATCTTTCATTAAAATTATTTTGTACTTGAATTTCAGTTCTCCATTATATGTTTTGAAAATTTACTTACTATGTTTGCTCAATAATTTCCTAGTGAGTTCTTCCTAAAACTTATCGGTCCTTTGCCTTTGGCTAGGATCCGGTGCATTTGCTGCTCCCCCGCCAGTAGTGCGCCTGGTCTGATCGGGGGCCGGGATGATAAAATTAAAACCCATCATATATCTTCACCTTAGATGTGGGCCTGGTGGACCACTGTGGGCAATAGCTCACAGTGAGACTAAGGGTCCACACAAACAAAGGGGGAGGCGGGGGAACCAGCTTGTCTGGGGTAACCGCCAAACGAAAAAAACAAAAAAATTCACTCAACACAACCGACACACAGGGACGCGGGACATGGGGGGGGGAGGGGGGGGGGCTCTGGCCCTCTGTGAACCGTGAGCATTTCTTGAAAAAAAAAATGCAAGTTTCTTTAGTGAACATTTCAATTTTTGAATATTAAAAATGATGCATATGTTGGGGGGGGGGGGGGGGTGCATAAGAATTTTAGAAAGGCTTAGGTGGGACATAGCACAAACAAGGTTGGGAAACACTGCGATAGAGTGTACTTAATTGTGAACTTGCAGTCTCAAATACTGAAGCCAATCTAATAGAATTGGAAAATTTGGCGGTACGTTTCCGTTACTCAGAACTGTTTTTCTCATTATTAATAAGGTGGTAAATCAAATAAGTATTACATATTTAAAATAGCTCGAATAGCAATATTTGTTGCCAGCTTTTGGTTTACATAAACATTGTAGTCAATGCCACCAGAATTAAACTGTCACTGTGATTCGTAATTGCGCTGATGAAAAGGAACAGACAAACATAACAAGTCCACTATTTTTTTAAAAGATTAGCAGGTTGCACGAGACCGTTAAATCAAACATGGAAGAGCACATCTCATATTTGGCAATAAATGTGTCTGTGACGTCAATCTCGCGCCCACTTTTAAGTAAACAATTTGTTATCATTTACAAGTGGATTATGTTAGGTGTGGTGTGTCAGCTAATTGTAATATTCGGTACAGGAACAAACATCATCAACATTATCTGTTTTGTGAAACAAGGCTTCAGAGACCAGATCAATATCAGTCTAACAGGTAAAGAATTTTCTGCTATGAATCGTGACCATTGTACAATGAACAATTGAAGAAGTAATTAAGTGTGGTACTCTCTCGTCATTATATAACCAAGTAACCCGATTGCTGTCTTCTTATCACTGCGTACACAGTCATTAGCCTAGAGCAGGAATAGTTATTAGTTACTCTGGGGTAAGAAATATTTGCAACATTCGTCTCATAAACGGCATCTCAATTGGCTCCAAGGTCTTCATAATTATTTCACTTACGTTAGTAGTATAGTAGGAGGTTTTGCCCCCCCTTTTCCGGATTCAACTCCGGAATATTTCCTTATATAAGCTATATGTGACGTCACAGCAATCCGGTGAAAATGACTCCGGATTCCGGATCCGGAGTCAAAGGGGTATAACTCATTTCTGGTCTTATTAACCCCCTTTTTTGTGGTAAATTTTAAAAAAATGGCGGCTATTGTTAGTTGTAGTAGTGGGTGGTGGGGGGGGGGGAGATTAAAGATGGCTGTTAAGTGGTGGGGTTGGGGAGGTTGAAAAAATGGTGATTCATTGTTAAGAGGCGCTGGGGGGTGGAGTCTTTGTGGTCGTGATGACTATCGGGATGGAGGTGGGAGGCGTGGGAGTATTGTTGGTTTTTATTGGTAGGAGTACAATGCTCTTCCATTGGGTGGTTGTTGATGTTGTGTGTGATTTAAAAGATGGCGGCTATTGTTAGTTGTAGTAGTGGATGGTGGGTAAAGATTAAAGATGCTAAGTGGTGGGGTGGGGGAGATTGGAACAATAAAATGTGGCGATTCATTGTTAAGAGGTAGGGGGTGGTTGGGGTGGAGCCTTTATGGTCGATCTGTCTATCGAGATTTGGGTGGGTGGTTGAGGTTTTGCTACCCCTTTTCCGGATTCAACTCCAGAATATTTCCCTCTGTAGCCCTATGTGACGTCATAGATGGCCGGTAAAAATGACTCCGGATTCTCGATAACGCATGAATCGATCGTTTTTTTTTTCTGGTCTTATTATATCTCTTTAAAATCAGGCGGTCGGGTGGGTGGCGGACGGCGGCGCGCAGGTGGGGCGAACGGGAGCAGCGCGGGCGGGTTCAAGTGAATATAAAATATGTGACGTGAATGGGTAGGTGTTTATTATTAGTCATGGATCCTAGATGGAAACATCCTTTTACAGTTTTGATTGCGGGGCCAACGGGGAGTGGAAAATCCGTCTTTGTGAAAAAGTTTCTGGCTCATCTTCCAGACATGGTCGACCCGATGCCAGAGGAAGTTATATGGTGCTACGGAGAATGGCAACCCATGTATGAGACTATGAAGGGTGTCCAGTTTAACGAAGGTCTACCGGATATGGAAAAATGGACAGGAGATAGACGTCGACTAGTGGTGATAGATGACCTAATGTCCGAGACAGATGATAGAGTGACTAAACTATTTACTAAGGGTAGTCATCATCACAACCTCAGCGTTATGTATATAGTCCAGAACCTCTTTGGTAAGAATAAAGAACATAGAACCATCAGTTTGAATTCGCATTACCTAGTGCTATTTAAGAACCCTCGAGACGGATCGCAGATTACCAATCTGGCTAAACAGATGTACCCAGGCCGCGTGTCATATGTCCAAGAGAGTTTTAAAGACGCCACATCGGCTCCACACGGGTATTTGCTCTTTGACCTTCGACAGGAAACACCGGATCAGCTCCGTTTAAGAAGCAGTATTTTCCCCGATCAGCGTCAAGTCGTCTACGTCCCTAAATAATATGTCCAGCCGAGTGAAACGTCACGGGGCCATGCTGCGGTTTCTGGGCAAGGCGAAACCGACTGCCGTAAAAGCCGTAATTAAAACAGCGTCCCCGGACCTCGTCCAATCAATTTGCGAGTGTTGTCACAATGTATTAAAAGGTAATGTTCCACTGACACCGGCTCAGAAGAGGCGTCTGCGGCGACACAAAAACAGTCTGAGAGTCCTTACGGGTAAGAAACTGTCTATCAAGAAACGGAAACAAATCTTGCAAAAAGGTGGATTCATAGGCGCTTTATTAGGTCCTATTCTAAACGTGTTGAAAGGTGTCGTGGGTTTGTAATGAAGAAAATGATCCTGATCGACCCCCGGCTGTTGGAAAAACCCTATGTACCACCCGACACACTAACTGATAACCTGCGTGACCTGGATCAGCAAATGCAACAAGTCCTGGAAACCGAAGATCTACCACCGCGGGAGAAAGCTCGAGTGTATCAACAAACCTTGCAGCGGTATCTGAATCGACTTGAGCAATACAGACAAAAGCCTTTAGGCACAGTGGATATCAAGGAACAAAAACCCGAAGTCAGCCTTTTACCAGCACCAGTAGTCGAGACTCCAAGTCATCCAACACATATTCAAGAAACACCAAGTAGTCAAATAGTCGAACCCAAGATAGTCGAGACAACACCGCCTTACAGACTTAGGCGGCACAAAAAGAAGAGTAAGATAACCACACCCAAGTGGGAAAAATGGCCGCGCAATTAAGAAAATATTACTACGATCCTCAGAATCCCGGAGCCTACGGTGGAGCCGCCGCCTTAAAACGAAACACTAAACTGAATGCTAAAAAGATAGAGGCGTGGTTTCGACATCAGGATACGTATACTTTACATAAACCGATCCGTCGTCGTTTTCAGAGACGTCAGACCATAACCGGTGGTATAAATCAACAGTTTCAAGCCGACTTGATAGATATGAGACTATTACAAAGATACAACGATGGGATGTCGTATCTAGTGACGTGTCTCGATGTGTTTAGTAAATATGCTTGGGCCATCCCGATCAAGAAGAAAACGGGGAAAGAGTTAGTGGCGGCAGTGGGTAAAATTTTTGCCGATAGACAACCTATAAAATTTCAGACCGACAAAGGATCAGAATTTGTCAACCGATCCTTTTTAAAATTTCTGAAAGACCAAGGTGTGCATTTCTTTACGACCGAGAACGAAGACGTTAAAGCCGCGATAGTGGAAAGATTCAATCGAACCCTTAAAGAAAAAATGTGGCGGTATTTCACCAAGACCAATACACTACGCTACGTCGACGTGATAGATAAGCTGATCCGCAACTACAACGGTTCATATCACAGAACCATTCGCATGGCGCCCGTGAAAGTCAACTATACTAATCAAGAAGAAGTGTGGAATAATATGTACCAGAAGCAATCCGCATCAAGAAAAGTCCATTTTACAGAAGGGGACCGAGTCAGACTGGCTCAACCCAAACAACTTTTTAAAAAGGGATATATGCCCGCGTGGACAGAAGAACTTTTTACCGTCAGTCGTATAAACCAGACCAATCCGGTGACATATGTGCTAAAAGATGATTCGTGAGAGGAACTTCAAGGTTCATTCTATCGAGAAGAGATCCAAGCAGTCGGCGCTAAACAAGTGTATCGAATCGAAACAATCTTACAAGAAAGACCCAGGAGAGGTGGTGGTAAAGAGTATTTAGTGAAGTGGTTTGGGTATAATTCGTCATTCAACAGTTGGGTCTCAGACCTAACCAGATACCGAAACTAATGGAAGAAACCGCGGAAACTAACCCACAAAGTAACTCACCCAGCGAAAGAACTTCGTTCTGGTGGTTGTTTGGCCAGCGAATACCGCGGTTAGAGATTGTCTTCTTCTGTCAGATGATAGTTATATACATCGTCATTGGCGTCTCACTATTCAATCTGTCTCGAGGCGGCACCGAAGAACCCGAGGGTAAGCTGTGGATTGCTCTATTAAGTAGTTGTCTGGGTTACCTATTACCGAACCCTAAATTATGAGTTTCTACGTGACATTACCGAGCAATGCTTCACCGAACATGTTTCCCAATAATACTCCAGGCCACTATTTCGTCAAGTTACCACAGACTATTGAGGTGAATCAACACTACGAAGTGGGTCTGGCCGAAATTCAGTTTCCCAACTGCTACTGCAATGTGGTAGTGAATGAAGTGTGGATAAGATATAACCAACCCAACGGAGGACTAATAAAAAGGGTTTGTCCCCCAGGGCTGTACAGTTCACCAGAGGCGTTTATAGCGGAGCTGAATCAACTAATGAAAGACCCGGAGTCGGGTGACAAGATGCTTGTTAGATTCCATTTCAACAAGACATCAAGGAAGGTCATCGTGAAGATAATCGAACCGGGGGCCACTGTTACCTTTAGCGACAAGTTGCATGAGCTGTTAGATATAGTTGAAAGTGCTGGGTCGTTAGACGTAAATAACGACCTGCAAAATGTCTACGTCTACTGCGACCTCATAGCCTCCAGACCAGTCGGAGACGCCATGGTTCCACTACTAAGGACAGTGCCTGTTATGAACCAGCTCACAGCCTCAGTGTTTCGCATCTACGACAAACCACACTATGTACCATTGAGTCGGTATTCCTTCGATATGGTGGAGATCCTTTTAACCACTGAGACGGGGACAACGATCTCATTTGCCAACGGAACTTCAGTGCTGACGTTACATTTTCGTGCGCGGAAACATTCAGACTTAGAATAATGGTGAAATACGTAGCGTTACGTCGAAATCCCAGACTGTACGAAGATTTTTACTGCAACCAAGCTGGTCATGGCATGCCAGTGTTTGTGGGTGGTCGGAGTCAGAGAGGCCGTGGTATCGGGAGTTTCTTCAGTGGACTCGGTCGCACGATTCTACCGTGGTTAAAGACAGGAGGTAAGGCCCTACTCCGCGAAGGTGTCGGCACGGGTCTCCGAGTGGCCCAAGATGCTTTGGCTGGTAGGAGTGTTGGAGAAGCCTTTAAAGACCATGCCAAACAAGCCGGTCAACGTTTACTGCAAGGAGCTGTCAACCATGTTAGCCAATCGGGTAGCGGTCTTAGAAGAAAAAGACGCGCAGCGCCACCTGGCGAGCCCAGTAAACGTATAAAAATGACCCCCGCTCCTCGTCGAGCTCATAAGAAGAAGAAGAAGTATTCGGATATTTTCGCATAATGGCTTTAATTCACCCTCATTCTTGTGAGTGTCTTCATTCTGGTTTGGATCTGTTTAGCGTACCACCCACGCAAACGGCGGTAGAAGAGGGGCAGTGTGTGGAGATACATCCACTCGCGTCTCTAGCTCCAGGCGCACCTATAGAATTTGTCATATCTGGTACCAGTGAAGAGTATCTGGATCTGTTTAACACGTTTTTACACGTCAGAGCAAAAATCACATTACCCAACGGTGACAATCTACCACCCACGGCCGACGTCGCCCCGGTCAACTATTACCTGCACAGTCTGTTTTCTCAAGTGGACGTCTCACTCAACGACACGCTAATCACTCCTAGTGAAAACACATATCCGTATAGAGCCTACCTGGAAGCCACTCTGAACCATGGGGAGGAAGCCAAGAAAAGTCATCTCTCAGCCGCGCTTTATTACTATGATACAGCCAATTTTCTCGATGATGCGCAAGGCGATAACAACAAAGGACTAAGTACTCGTCGTCAACTAGCCAGTGAGAGTCAAGAAATAGATATGATGGGTCGACTGCACGCCGACATTTTTGTGCAAGATCGCTACATGATAAATGGTGTGGATGTAAAAATTAAGCTGACTCCATCGAAATCCACCTTTAACCTTTTGGCCCCCGACGGTGCGGTAGGTTACTCTTCGATTATAACATATGCCACACTGGTTGTTCGTAAAGCCAGACTAAACCCCGCCATCGCTCTCGCCCACGAGAAAGCCTTGATGAGAACCAATGCCAGATTCCCGATCAAGCGTGTGGTGCTAAAAACATTAGCTATCCCTCGGGGTATGTTATCTCACACCCAAGACAATCTGTTTATGAGTCAAACACCCACTCGCATCGTGATTGGACTTATTACATCAACAGCCTTTAACGGCACCTTCAACGCTAACCCTTATAATTATCAAACCTTTGGACTGACGTATCTGAACGTAACTGTCGATGGTCGATCTGCCACCAGCAAACCCTTAACCATGGACTTTGACCGTAATCAATACGTACGAGCCTTTTTTGGTACTAATCTAGCGATGGGTCTGGTGGGTAAAGACGCCGGTAATTCAATTGACTATACGCAATATAAACAGGGTTATACTCTGTACGCCTTTGATCTGAGTCCCAGTTTACTGGACGGAGATCAGTTTGAGATGCCGAGGACTGGCCCTTTAACACTGGAATTTAAGTTCAACTCACCCACCCCAGAACCATTACAAGTCGTCGTCTACGCCGAGCACGACGGGATAATTGAAATTTCCAAGACCAGACAAGTACTAACAGATTACGCCTCGTAATGGACACGGACCAGATTACCAGAATACTACTAGCTGATACATATGTGGGCCGGTTAAAGGTCAGAGTGTGCGCTCGAGATCAGTTACCTAGACACCTAGATAGAACTAGTGCAGCGGCGTTTGTCGTAAACACTGACCCCATCGATAAACCAGGTTCCCACTGGATCGCCATGTATTATGATGGATCAGGTAAATGTGAGTACTTTGATTCGTTTGGTCTGCCGCCCTTACACAGCGACCTCCTCAAGTTTATAGACCATCACTCAGACAGACCGCTGATGTATAACACACGTGTGTTACAAGACGTATTAAGTAACGCCTGTGGTCTCTACGCTATCTATTTCATCATTCTGAAAGGGCGTGGAGCGAGCATGACCCGAATTCTCCAACCCTTTTCAAACAAACAATGGGTCAACGATCGGTTAGTAGAGCGCTTAGTCATGCGATACGTAAAACAAGATGACCTTGACCTGAGACGCATGACCTAAAACCAGCTGAAACCGGTTTACGCTCAAGCACTAGTATATATAAACCCGCTGGCGGTAACAGTCACGCATTCTTAAGATGACTACTGAACTCAAGACTGTGCCTGCTAACTGGGTCTACATGACTCGTGGTGGTGAGACCGTTAGACCCGTGGGTACTGGTTTCAAGGCAGTGTTTGTCTCATCCTACAGAGGAACGACCACGTTACACATCCGTCGCTTTTTTGGTGATACCCAGAACAAATTTCCAACGAAATTAGGGATGACACTCAGTCGTCAAGAATATGAGCAGTTAATCGCTATGCATAGCGAGATTATCGCTGACTTTGATCGACTCAGTCAAGTTAACAAACAACCAAACCAAGTCACCAACTGTATTCAAGATATTCAACCCATTCCGGTCATCGTTAGTGGGTCGTGTGCTGCCCCAGTTGTTCAACCAAACTACAACAACCAGATGTTTGATGTACCCGACAGTCAGATGTTTGACACACCCTTTGACTTCAATACACAGATATCAGCCCGACAAAAAGGAGACCAGCAACCAGCCTATGACTACACACCAAGCGACAGATATTTACCAGGCTACCAGTCGAGAGACCAACAGCCAACCTATGACTACACACCAAATGACAGATATTTACCAGGCTACCAACCAGCCTACTCAGACAGTTGTATTCCAGAGAAGAAGGCCAGAAAAAACAAGCAACATATCTAACTCTTTTTTATGTGAAAATAAAAAAAAATAAACAAGAAAAAAAAAAAATATGTTGCTTGTTTTTTCTGGCCTTCTTCTCTGGAATACAACTGTCTGAGTAGGCTGGTTGGTAGCCTGGTAAATATCTGTCATTTGGTGTGTAGTCATAGGTTGGCTGTTGGTCTCTCGACTGGTAGCCTGGTAAATATCTGTCGCTTGGTGTGTAGTCATAGGCTGGTTGCTGGTCTCCTTTTTGTCGGGCTGATATCTGTGTATTGAAGTCAAAGGGTGTGTCAAACATCTGACTGTCGGGTACATCAAACATCTGGTTGTTGTAGTTTGGTTGAACAACTGGGGCAGCACACGACCCACTAACGATGACCGGAATGGGTTGAATATCTTGAATACAGTTGGTGACTTGGTTTGGTTGTTTGTTAACTTGACTGAGTCGATCAAAGTCAGCGATAATCTCGCTATGCATAGCGATTAACTGCTCATATTCTTGACGACTGAGTGTCATCCCTAATTTCGTTGGAAATTTGTTCTGGGTATCACCAAAAAAGCGACGGATGTGTAACGTGGTCGTTCCTCTGTAGGATGAGACAAACACTGCCTTGACACCAGTACCCACGGGTCTAACGGTCTCACCACCACGAGTCATGTAGACCCAGTTAGCAGGCACAGTCTTGAGTTCAGTAGTCATCTTAAGAATGCGTGACTGTTACCGCCAGCGGGTTTATATATACTAGTGCTTGAGCGTAAACCGGTTTCAGCTGATTTTAGGTCATGCGTCTCAGGTCAAGGTCATCTTGTTTTACGTATCGCATGACTAAGCGCTCTACTAACCGATCGTTGACCCATTGTTTGTTTGAAAAGGGTTGGAGAATTCGGGTCATGCTCGCTCCACGCCCTTTCAGAATGATGAAATAGATAGCGTAGAGACCACAGGCGTTACTTAATACGTCTTGTAACACACGTGTGTTATACATCAGCGGTCTGTCTGAGTGATGGTCTATAAACTTGAGGAGGTCGCTGTGTAAGGGCGGCAGACCAAACGAATCAAAGTACTCACATTTACCTGATCCATCATAATACATGGCGATCCAGTGGGAACCTGGTTTATCGATGGGGTCAGTGTTTACGACAAACGCCGCTGCACTAGTTCTATCTAGGTGTCTAGGTAACTGATCTCGAGCGCACACTCTGACCTTTAACCGGCCCACATATGTATCAGCTAGTAGTATTCTGGTAATCTGGTCCGTGTCCATTACGAGGCGTAATCTGTTAGTACTTGTCTGGTCTTGGAAATTTCAATTATCCCGTCGTGCTCGGCGTAGACGACGACTTGTAATGGTTCTGGGGTGGGTGAGTTGAACTTAAATTCCAGTGTTAAAGGGCCAGTCCTCGGCATCTCAAACTGATCTCCGTCCAGTAAACTGGGACTCAGATCAAAGGCGTACAGAGTATAACCCTGTTTATATTGCGTATAGTCAATTGAATTACCGGCGTCTTTACCCACCAGACCCATCGCTAGATTAGTACCAAAAAAGGCTCGTACGTATTGATTACGGTCAAAGTCCATGGTTAAGGGTTTGCTGGTGGCAGATCGACCATCGACAGTTACGTTCAGATACGTCAGTCCAAAGGTTTGAAAATTATAAGGGTTAGCGTTGAAGGTGCCGTTAAAGGCTGTTGATGTAATAAGTCCAATCACGATGCGAGTGGGTGTTTGACTCATAAACAGATTGTCTTGGGTGTGAGATAACATACCCCGAGGGATAGCTAATGTTTTTAGCACCACACGCTTGATCGGGAATCTGGCATTGGTTCTCATCAAGGCTTTCTCGTGGGCGAGAGCGATGGCGGGGTTTAGTCTGGCTTTACGAACAACCAGTGTGGCATATGTTATAATCGAAGAGTAACCTACCGCACCGTCGGGGGCCAAAAGGTTAAAGGTGGATTTCGATGGAGTCAGCTTAATTTTTACATCCACACCATTTATCATGTAGCGATCTTGCACAAAAATGTCGGCGTGCAGTCGACCCATCATATCTATTTCTTGACTCTCACTGGCTAGTTGACGACGTGTACTTAGTCCTTTGTTGTTATCGCCTTGCGCATCATCGAGAAAATTGGCTGTATCATAGTAATAAAGCGCGGCTGAGAGATGACTTTTCTTGGCTTCCTCCCCATGGTTCAGAGTGGCTTCCAGGTAGGCTCTATACGGATATGTGTTTTCGCTAGGAGTGATTAGCGTGTCGTTGAGTGAGACGTCCACTTGAGAAAACAGACTGTGCAGGTAATAGTTGACCGGGGCGACGTCGGCCGTGGGTGGTAGATTGTCACCGTTGGGTAATGTGATTTTTGCTCTGACGTGTAAAAACGTGTTAAACAGATCCAGATACTCTTCACTGGTACCAGATATGACAAATTCTATAGGTGCGCCTGGAGCTAGAGACGCGAGTGGATGTATCTCCACACACTGCCCCTCTTCTACCGCCGTTTGCGTGGGTGGTACGCTAAACAGATCCAAACCAGAATGAAGACACTCACAAGAATGAGGGTGAATTAAAGCCATTATGCGAAAATATCCGAATACTTCTTCTTCTTCTTATGAGCTCGACGAGGAGCGGGGGTCATTTTTATACGTTTACTGGGCTCGCCAGGTGGCGCTGCGCGTCTTTTTCTTCTAAGACCGCTACCCGATTGGCTAACATGGTTGACAGCTCCTTGCAGTAAACGTTGACCGGCTTGTTTGGCATGGTCTTTAAAGGCTTCTCCAACATTCCTACCAGCCAAAGCATCTTGGGCCACTCGGAGACCCGTGCCGACACCTTCGCGGAGTAGGGCCTTACCTCCTGTCTTTAACCACGGTAGAATCGTGCGACCGAGTCCACTGAAGAAACTCCCGATACCACGGCCTCTCTGACTCCGACCACCCACAAACACTGGCATGCCATGACCAGCTTGGTTGCAGTAAAAATCTTCGTACAGTCTGGGATTTCGACGTAACGCTACGTATTTCACCATTATTCTAAATCTGAATGTTTCCGCGCACGAAAATGTAACGTCAGCACTGAAGTTCCGTTGGCAAATGAGATCGTTGTCCCCGTCTCAGTGGTTAAAAGGATCTCCACCATATCGAAGGAATACCGACTCAATGGTACATAGTGTGGTTTGTCGTAGATGCGAAACACTGAGGCTGTGAGCTGGTTCATAACAGGCACTGTCCTTAGTAGTGGAACCATGGCGTCTCCGACTGGTCTGGAGGCTATGAGGTCGCAGTAGACGTAGACATTTTGCAGGTCGTTATTTACGTCTAACGACCCAGCACTTTCAACTATATCTAACAGCTCATGCAACTTGTCGCTAAAGGTAACAGTGGCCCCCGGTTCGATTATCTTCACGATGACCTTCCTTGATGTCTTGTTGAAATGGAATCTAACAAGCATCTTGTCACCCGACTCCGGGTCTTTCATTAGTTGATTCAGCTCCGCTATAAACGCCTCTGGTGAACTGTACAGCCCTGGGGGACAAACCCTTTTTATTAGTCCTCCGTTGGGTTGGTTATATCTTATCCACACTTCATTCACTACCACATTGCAGTAGCAGTTGGGAAACTGAATTTCGGCCAGACCCACTTCGTAGTGTTGATTCACCTCAATAGTCTGTGGTAACTTGACGAAATAGTGGCCTGGAGTATTATTGGGAAACATGTTCGGTGAAGCATTGCTCGGTAATGTCACGTAGAAACTCATAATTTAGGGTTCGGTAATAGGTAACCCAGACAACTACTTAATAGAGCAATCCACAGCTTACCCTCGGGTTCTTCGGTGCCGCCTCGAGACAGATTGAATAGTGAGACGCCAATGACGATGTATATAACTATCATCTGACAGAAGAAGACAATCTCTAACCGCGGTATTCGCTGGCCAAACAACCACCAGAACGAAGTTCTTTCGCTGGGTGAGTTACTTTGTGGGTTAGTTTCCGCGGTTTCTTCCATTAGTTTCGGTATCTGGTTAGGTCTGAGACCCAACTGTTGAATGACGAATTATACCCAAACCACTTCACTAAATACTCTTTACCACCACCTCTCCTGGGTCTTTCTTGTAAGATTGTTTCGATTCGATACACTTGTTTAGCGCCGACTGCTTGGATCTCTTCTCGATAGAATGAACCTTGAAGTTCCTCTCCCGAATCATCTTTTAGCACATATGTCACCGGATTGGTCTGGTTTATACGACTGACGGTAAAAAGTTCTTCTGTCCACGCGGGCATATATCCCTTTTTAAAAAGTTGTTTGGGTTGAGCCAGTCTGACTCGGTCCCCTTCTGTAAAATGGACTTTTCTTGATGCGGATTGCTTCTGGTACATATTATTCCACACTTCTTCTTGATTAGTATAGTTGACTTTCACGGGCGCCATGCGAATGGTTCTGTGATATGAACCGTTGTAGTTGCGGATCAGCTTATCTATCACGTCGACGTAGCGTAGTGTATTGGTCTTGGTGAAATACCGCCACATTTTTTCTTTAAGGGTTCGATTGAATCTTTCCACTATCGCGGCTTTAACGTCTTCGTTCTCGGTCGTAAAGAAATGCACACCTTGGTCTTTCAGAAATTTTAAAAAGGATAGGTTGACAAATTCTGATCCTTTGTCGGTCTGAAATTTTATAGGTTGTCTATCGGCAAAAATTTTACCCACTGCCGCCACTAAATCTTTCCCCGTTTTCTTCTTGATCGGGATGGCCCAAGCATATTTACTAAACACATCGAGACACGTCACTAGATACGACATCCCATCGTTGTATCTTTGTAATAGTCTCATATCTATCAAGTCGGCTTGAAACTGTTGATTTATACCACCGGTTATGGTCTGACGTCTCTGAAAACGACGACGGATCGGTTTATGTAAAGTATACGTATCCTGATGTCGAAACCACGCCTCTATCTTTTTAGCATTCAGTTTAGTGTTTCGTTTTAAGGCGGCGGCTCCACCGTAGGCTCCGGGATTCTGAGGATCGTAGTAATATTTTCTTAATTGCGCGGCCATTTTTCCCACTTGGGTGTGGTTATCTTACTCTTCTTTTTGTGCCGCCTAAGTCTGTAAGGCGGTGTTGTCTCGACTATCTTGGGTTCGACTATTTGACTACTTGGTGTTTCTTGAATATGTGTTGGATGACTTGGAGTCTCGACTACTGGTGCTGGTAAAAGGCTGACTTCGGGTTTTTGTTCCTTGATATCCACTGTGCCTAAAGGCTTTTGTCTGTATTGCTCAAGTCGATTCAGATACCGCTGCAAGGTTTGTTGATACACTCGAGCTTTCTCCCGCGGTGGTAGATCTTCGGTTTCCAGGACTTGTTGCATTTGCTGATCCAGGTCACGCAGGTTATCAGTTAGTGTGTCGGGTGGTACATAGGGTTTTTCCAACAGCCGGGGGTCGATCAGGATCATTTTCTTCATTACAAACCCACGACACCTTTCAACACGTTTAGAATAGGACCTAATAAAGCGCCTATGAATCCACCTTTTTGCAAGATTTGTTTCCGTTTCTTGATAGACAGTTTCTTACCCGTAAGGACTCTCAGACTGTTTTTGTGTCGCCGCAGACGCCTCTTCTGAGCCGGTGTCAGTGGAACATTACCTTTTAATACATTGTGACAACACTCGCAAATTGATTGGACGAGGTCCGGGGACGCTGTTTTAATTACGGCTTTTACGGCAGTCGGTTTCGCCTTGCCCAGAAACCGCAGCATGGCCCCGTGACGTTTCACTCGGCTGGACATATTATTTAGGGACGTAGACGACTTGACGCTGATCGGGGAAAATACTGCTTCTTAAACGGAGCTGATCCGGTGTTTCCTGTCGAAGGTCAAAGAGCAAATACCCGTGTGGAGCCGATGTGGCGTCTTTAAAACTCTCTTGGACATATGACACGCGGCCTGGGTACATCTGTTTAGCCAGATTGGTAATCTGCGATCCGTCTCGAGGGTTCTTAAATAGCACTAGGTAATGCGAATTCAAACTGATGGTTCTATGTTCTTTATTCTTACCAAAGAGGTTCTGGACTATATACATAACGCTGAGGTTGTGATGATGACTACCCTTAGTAAATAGTTTAGTCACTCTATCATCTGTCTCGGACATTAGGTCATCTATCACCACTAGTCGACGTCTATCTCCTGTCCATTTTTCCATATCCGGTAGACCTTCGTTAAACTGGACACCCTTCATAGTCTCATACATGGGTTGCCATTCTCCGTAGCACCATATAACTTCCTCTGGCATCGGGTCGACCATGTCTGGAAGATGAGCCAGAAACTTTTTCACAAAGACGGATTTTCCACTCCCCGTTGGCCGCGCAATCAAAACTGTAAAAGGATGTTTCCATCTAGGATCCATGACTAATAATAAACACCTACCCATTCACGTCACATATTTTATATTCACTTGAACCCGCCCGCGCTGCTCCCGTTCGCCCCACCTGCGCGCCGCCGTCCGCCACCCACCCGACCGCCTGATTTTAAAGAGATATAATAAGACCAGAAAAAAAAAAACGATCGATTCATGCGTTATCGAGAATCCGGAGTCATTTTTACCGGCCATCTATGACGTCACATAGGGCTACAGAGGGAAATATTCTGGAGTTGAATCCGGAAAAGGGGTAGCAAAACCTCAACCACCCACCCCAATCTCGATAGACAGATCGACCATAAAGGCTCCACCCCAACCACCCCCTACCTCTTAACAATGAATCGCCACATTTTATTGTTCCAATCTCCCCCACCCCACCACTTAGCATCTTTAATCTTTACCCACCATCCACTACTACAACTAACAATAGCCGCCATCTTTTAAATCACACACAACATCAACAACCACCCAATGGAAGAGCATTGTACTCCTACCAATAAAAACCAACAATACTCCCACGCCTCCCACCTCCATCCCGATAGTCATCACGACCACAAAGACTCCACCCCCCAGCGCCTCTTAACAATGAATCACCATTTTTTCAACCTCCCCAACCCCACCACTTAACAGCCATCTTTAATCTCCCCCCCCCACCACCCACTACTACAACTAACAATAGCCGCCATTTTTTTAAAATTTACCACAAAAAAGGGGGTTAATAAGACCAGAAATGAGTTATACCCCTTTGACTCCGGATCCGGAATCCGGAGTCATTTTCACCGGATTGCTGTGACGTCACATATAGCTTATATAAGGAAATATTCCGGAGTTGAATCCGGAAAAGGGGGGGCAAAACCTCCTACTATACTACTTACGTTACATGTCGTACAGAGAAAAAAACAGGCGCTATATAATAATTCAATATCCATTGTTTTGACATTCAATGATAGTGACTTAATGACAAAAAAAGGATCTTGTTGTTTTCGGAAATACAGTATTTGCTTTTCTTTACGTGTTGTTAATCTCTGAAGATTTGTTTGCCTCTATGTATTTACATTGTTCAGCTTTGTTAAATACTTTCTCTTCTATTATTATAAAACATTGGTATGTATCTATGAATGAAGATATGCACATTATTCTTGGATGTACAAGTGATACAACATGCAGGGCGTTGCGCTACATTCTTGATTTTCCAACCATTGAAGACATAATACAAGTCTGCAGAGCTCGCGCCTACCTCAGAGTTAACGCGAACACACAACATCCACTGCATAGTGAAATTATGAAGGTGAAGGGCAGCAGGTTAAAAAGAGGACGGTCGTGGATGGGACATGCCGAAGACATTCTTCAAGAAGTGTGTTCACTTGAGGACTTAGAATCTGGCGAGGAGTGGGTACAAGTGCCAACATATTTCTGCACATCCTTTTCAGTTTGCATCCAAATATACAGAAAGCGCAGACAAGAAAACCCGCAGCTGTGAGGCGGAAGTACAGGCGTTGATTTTCGAGAATTCGCTAGACGGTGATGCTGTCATTTACACAGATGGGTCGGTCGTCCGACATGTGAGAAGCTCATGGGCCTTTACGGCTCAGGCCGGAGTGAGAATTGTGAAGGAGGACTCTGGTGCTTTTAGTGAGACCACATGTAGCTTGACTATGGAAGTCATGGCAGTAAGTAAAGCAATAACATGGCTCGAGACACAGACATTTACTAGGGCATGTTTCCTTAGCGACTCAATGAACATGGTCCAGAGGATAGAGATGGTGGTGGGGGGGGGGGGGAATCCGAAGAGAATGGCTGCGGTCTCGGCTGGCAAAGTTAAGTTTCATCTTCGTGCCAGGGCATGCGGGAGTACAAGGGAAAAAGCGGGCTGACAAGCTCGCAGGTAACGCTACTGTGGAGGGCGGACGCACCATGGAACAGGCTGACATTCTGAATGCTCTACGAGAAGTAATACTTTTGCGAGAACCATGTGATGACTGAATCTACAACCATGGCCAGACTGCGAGAACAGTAAATTAAAAGAGGGGTGGCCAAACAAGAACACTACGCAGGAAGCCAAAGAAGACTGATAAACCAACACAGAACTGGTGTCGTTAGCCGCTACACGCTGCTGGATTTGCTGAGGAGGGGATCCGAGCACTTATGGACTGAATGGTTCGATGTGCAATGAGGATAATCTGTCGACTAACTAATTATCTAACTAACTATAATTGGTATGTATCTTTGTTATTTGATAAACTAATTGTGCCAGGTATGGAAATATATAATATGGCCAAAAGATTGGAATAGTACTATCTTCATTTCAATACCAAAAAAGGGCAACCTGAAATTATGCACCAACTATAGAACGGTTGGTCTGATCAGTCATGCAAGTAAAATTCTACTAAAATCATAATGGGAAGATTTCGTAAGAAAATGGAAGAAAAAAAATACGTTCAAGCTGGATTCAGACAAGGAAGAGGAACAAGAGATCACAGATCACACGCGTTTAACAATAGAGAAGTGCAGAGAATTTAATGTAAACCTTTACTCCTGTTTTGTGGATTATTTAAAGGCATTTGACTGTATAAAACGTCAGAAACTTTGGGAAATCATGAGGAATATGGGCTTTCCGTCACATGCAATACAACTCATAAGAATGCTCTATCTAGACCAGGGGTCTAGACCGGATCAGGCACGCGACGACATTTCATCCGGCCCGCCGATCGTACTCGAACTTGCTTGATATAACGTATGGAACTCGAGACGTTGTGATACAATTTAAATGTAAATATAATGTTTAGAATAACAGGATATCTTCACATGTGCGGAGACATCATGGCTGCTATGTGTCTTAAATTTACCATTTTCAATTATAAATTATTGTATCTAGATTTTCTTGTTTATTGGAATGTTTGCTTATTTCGCGCGATCCCAAGTCCTTCCCATGCTCATGGTAGCGCCGCCTACGCTCTGACGTTACCATGGTTTTCCTGGCAACACACACACACACACACACACACACACACACACACTTAGGCGTTTATGGCTATCCACAAATCTCGGTCTTTGGTGTTCTGGATCAACTCTGCTGATGATATTCCTCCATGCCATCGTCTCAACTCATCCAGCCTCATTTCTCTTGGTCTGCCATGCCTTTCGTCCCCTCGATCTTTCCAGTTGTCACGATTTCTCCAATGACTCTATTCTCATCACATGTCCAAAGAAAGCTGTTTGTCTCATTCTTATTGTTGTATATAGTGTACTAGTTTCATTATCCTCTTTCAGGCAATCGTTAGTTCCCCTGGAAGTCCAGGGAATTCGCAACATTCGTCTCAAATACCACATTTATTTTGCTTCTAAGTTCTTCCTAATTTGTTCATTTACATTCCAAGATTCACTGCTACACAGCACAACTCGTTCTATATAGCATTTCAGCACTCTCTTTCTTACACTCAGTGATAGTGACCTATTGCATAAGATACTCTTCACTTTCTGAAATGCGGCCTTTGCCTGCCATTTTCTGCTCTTAATCTCTGTTGTACATTTGCCCTCGTGTAATTACGAAAATAGTATCCCCAGCTCAGAAGAATTTCCCGGTTAAGGTTATTAATCGAGCTGGTCTCTAGGCCAGTATTTTTCATTTTTTGCTAGAGCAGATCTTTACGCAAATGTTAGACTTCCGGTCGCTAGCATGGCGGTTAGGCGTTGAGCCGCTAAGGCCTGTGGCGTGTTTATGCTTGTGCCTATGGTTTGCAATCGCATTTTCCTCATTTTGGACTGGTAGTACATGGTTCCGTCGCTCTGCTACTGAGTGAGTGCGTGGGCGACACCGTGAGCTGTGAAATTCGCGTAGAATGCTTTACATCTGTCCTGTACTGTGAACTGCATGTTCGGAACAATGGCTACCGGCGGCTGCTGAATTGACTGTTTTGCCCTTTCGGTTCACGAGTGCATTTTTCGGGAGACTCCTGGGAGTCGGCGTTGAAGCTGCGGAGTTCTTTCTTTGTGCGACACTTTTGGCGGGTCGCCCTGCGACAAGAGACCGAGCCATGTGAGAAAATCCGGGTCAGTGAGACCTATCTAGTGACTGCCGAGTCTATCGACGACGAACTGTTGTATTCGTGGATGAATTTTGTGTTCACATTCTGACTGCGGCATTATGCACAGTGTACCTGTGCGGGCTTGTTGGATTGCCGAGACTCCCTTCTATTCCACTTTTCACATTAGACAGTGTGGAACATTTTGTGTGATATTCGCTGGCACGGGAATGGAGCATAATGGGGACGACCCGTTGCCGTGAAGTTGGAACCTCTACTAACTAACTAACGTACGCAAATGTTTACGTTGCTCAAGGAACTCTGTGCGATTATCCAAGTGTCTGTCCTACTTTATGTAATAAACCAGATGGGCAGAAATGTTGCATTTAGGCGATTTCGCAGGTCTGTTTCAGCGGAAACCCTGGCTGCCATTCGCAGAACCCCGGTTGAAAAACTCTGCTCTAGGCTGTTTATTTAAGCCTGCCCTATTTATATATTTTGCAAACCTCACTATGAGGTATATTCTATTACCAAAGGTACCTAAAAACTTTATATAAACTACATGTTCGGAACAATGGCTACCTGCTGTTGCTGAATTGACGAGTGCATGTTTCAGGAGTCTCCTGGGAGTCGACGTTGGAGCTACGGAATTCGTGCTTTGTGCGGCGCTTTCGGCGGGTCGCCCTGTGGAAGAGACCGAGCCATGTGAGAAAACCCGGGTCAAGGAAACTCTTTCTGGTGACTGCCGATTCCGTCGACGCTGAACTGTAATTTTCATGGATGTCATTTGTGTTGGCATTCTGGCGGCGGCATTATGCACAGTGTACCTGTGCGGGCTGTTGGCTTGCCGAGTCTCCTGGACACATTGGACAGTGAGGAGCATTTTGTGTGATATTCACTGGCACAGGATCGGAGCATAATGGGGACGACCCGTTGCGTGAAGTTGGAACCTCGACTAACTAACTAACTAATTAACTAACTTTGGTGAGCCGTAGCTTCACCAGTGAACCCTAGTCCACTGCTTTTCTCGTGTTTCAATGGGGTTTTAATTATGTTTCTAATTCAATGTATTTTTCATTTTCAGATCCTGTGTACTTCACCCTTCATTGTGGCTACTAAGATAAGAAAATTTGACGCCGAGTGTCGCGTTTTCAATTAAGAATGGGGAGTAAAGTACTTCTTTGTGGAAACAAAGGACCAGAAAACCAGTTGCGTAATATGCAGCGAAAGTGTTGCCATTTTGAAAGAGTACAATCTTCGGCATCACTACGAAACAAAACATCTATCAACATATCCAGATTTTTCTGGATAGCACGCTCTGAGAAATATGAGTCCACGAAACGTGGATGTGTAATGTCTCCAGATCTGTTTTCCCTGTACAGTGAAAATATTTTCAGAAATATTGAAGATATGGAAGGAATCAACATTGGGGGACGATGCATCAATAACATTAGATATGCAGATGACACAGTCTTGATTGCAGACAATGAACAGGACCTGCAACATTTAGTAGATGCGGTTGTTACACACAGTGAACAACTAGGGTTAGAATTAAATTGTAAAAAGACACAGATTATGGTCGTCACTAAGAAGAACGAAATACCACAGTGTAATATACAAGTAAATGGGAATATTCTTCAACAAGTGAATAGGTACAATTACCTCGGAACAGTAATAACATCTGATGGGAGATGCCTTGAAGAGATTAGAACAAGAATCGCCATGGCAAAAGTAGCCTTTAGCAAGATGAAAAACATACTGACCAATAAAAAGATGTCAATTGAAACGAGAAAAAGAGTGTTGAGATGCTACATAGAACCTGTACTTTTATATGGATGTGAAGCTTGGACAATGAGCAGCCAGGCTGAAAAACATCTGATGGCTGTAGAAATGTGGTTTCTGAGGAAAATGCAAAGAATACCATGGACAGCCAGAAAGACCAATGAACAAGTCCTTCAAGAAACAAATGAAGATCGTAAACTGATCAGAGACATTAGACGTAGACAGTCACAATTTTTTGGGCATGTTATGAGAAGAAATGATTTGGAGAACTTGGTGACAACTGGTAAGATCGAGGGGAACAGACCAAGGGGAAGACCTAGAAACAAGTATCTGGATGGCTTGGCCTTGTGGCATGGTCGAGACAAAAACACGGAACTGATCCACGACTCTGTTGATCGAGTGAGATGGCAGAACATGACCGCCCACGCTTACCGGCATGGCACATGATGGATGGATGGATGGAAACGTGGTTTAGAAACACAAAGAAAAATCTTCACGAGACAGTTTGCTGAAAATGAATCTGTCACTCGTACAAGTTACAAAATAGTGTATAAGATGGCAGAACTAGGAAAACCGTTTACATGTGGCAAATTCATCAAAGAGTGTATGCTGGAAGCAGCAAATGACTTGTGTACTGAGAAAGCCGATTTGTTTGGAACTATCAGCCTTTCGGCAAGTTCAGTTGTGCGAAGAACAGAAGAACTTGTAGGGAACATTGTGCTACAGATACGCGAGAAAACTAGGAACTTGTAGTGGTATTCTCTGGCACTGGATGAGTCTACTGATCTTTCGGCGAGTACGTCACAACTTCTCGTGTTCATTCGTTGTGTCAATTTGGAATTTCAGAAAACGGAAGAGTTGTCATCCGTTTGCAGCATGCATGGAACAACAACTAGAAAAGACATTTTCATGGAAGTGCAAAAAGGTTTGCAAGACTATAACCTTTAGTGAAATCAGCTTCGGGGTGTTAAAGTTGATGGAGGAAAAACATGACTGGGGTGAGGACGGGTCTGATGGGGCAGATCAGGACTCAGTTGGAAGATTTGCAAATTTCGGGCGCTCTGTTCATACACTGTATCATACATCAGCAAGCACTCAGCAATTCCAAACCAAACATTAATGATGTCTTGAAAGCCAAATATCAGATTCACAAATCTCACTAACATTTTTAGCTGCTTAGTTTGTGAGTTTCGGATATGTGCACACTAGGTCTTATGTAACTATCTTTTTGCTAACGTCACCTTCTCTGATACAATATTTTATTAAATAAGTATGTTGGTTGTCTTTTTTGTATGCATTGCACGCCAATCACACATTATTAACTTAATATTTCGTCTTTTTCCCCAGAGCTTTCGTTCTGGCTTGCAAGTATTGATAAAATTAGTTGCATACCCTTTACAGGACTTTTGCAGTCAACACCGGCATTTTTCTTACTGTTGTTGATGTCTTGGCAAGTTTACGTTCAGTAGTTTGCCATTGCATTCTTAACGACCGGCACCCATACCGTAGCGTAAAACAACACATCGCGCGTAGCTGTGTTTCGAACGCGGGTATACGGGATTACAAAACGCGTCGGTAAGACCTTGGCCACGGAGTCCGGCGCAAATATTGTGCAGAATGAGTATCCGTCTCGCGCTCGTTATTTTGTCAGTTATCCGGCCCGCCGTGAAAAAAGTTGGCGACCCCTGATCTAGACCTACAAGCAGCGGTTACAATAGATGGCGAGACTTCCGATTGGTTTGACATCAAGCAAGGAGTCCGTCAAGGCTGTATGCTGTCCCCCTATTTGTTTAACCTGTACGCCGAAAATATAATGAGAAATGCAAGAGATGATATAAACAGGGAGCTATATGATGCCCTAAATATCGATGGTCATGACATACTAGAGATTCGGTATGCTGATGATACAGTATTGCTATCCACAACACAGAAACGTATTGAAAACCTAATGGCCTCAACCCAATTGGATAGTGAAAATCACAACTTATATCTTAACATAGCAATAACAAAGATAATGCATACAGATAAAACTACTTTGGAGAAAGAAATATATGTTAATGATGAAACATTTGAGGTGGTGGAAAATTTTGAATATCTTTGGTCATTGATTACCAACAATGGTGACATTATGAAAGAAATTAAACGATGACTATCAGGTGCTCTTCAAAAACCAAAACAACTGAATAAATTATGAAGTGGGACAGACAGAAGTACAAAACTTAGATTTTTAAGAGCATGCATCTTTCCCATTGCAACATACACCTGTGAGACCTGGACACTTGCTAAACAAGCTGAACAGCGCATACATTCTTTTGAATATAAATGTTATAGACGAGTTCTAAGAACATCGTAAGTAAAGAAAAGATTAAATGTGCCCATACTTCAAGAGCTGAATATTGAAGAACGTTGGCTATTAAAGGCGATAAAATAAAGAAAATTGAAATATATTGGTCACTCGAAACGTCACGAAAGTTTGGAGAGAACAATAATGGAGGGGTATAAGCCTGGGAAGAGAGGAAGAGGAAGGCCAAAGAGAAGATGGATGCAAGATGTGGCGAATTATCTCCAGATGGGTGTATCGGACGCGGAACATCTTGCTTATTTTCGAGAGGTTTTCCGAAAGTTTGTTATGGGAGCGAGGTTCTGCAAAGGACATGCTACTGAATGAATGCATGAATTATGTCTGTATTCTTGATATTCTGGAAAGTCTTTTGACCTGCAATCTATATTACTAAATTGTCAACATGTAGAAATTTTGCTTTTTCAGCAGTCAGTATTGTGTCATGGACTTTGCGCACATAGTTTATGTTTGAATCTATTAGAAGTCTGGCTACATGGTCAAGGGATAGAAAGAGTAATGAAGATATCCTGAGAGAATTAATTTCATACAGAGAATTGACAACTCGTTTCACAAGCAGACAGTCCGCATGTTTTAAGCACCTTAAGAGAAGAGGAGTATGTCATTAGGACAGGAAAGGTGCAGAGAAGGTGGGGCAGGGGAAGACGAAGGAAGAAAATAGCCTCCACTTTCTATTACTAAATTGTCAACATATAGATATTTTGCATTTTCAAAAGTCAGTATTGTATCATGGGTATTGCGTACATAGTTTATATTATAATCCCTAGCTTGTATTCGTGGTCATTCTTTGACATCTTCCACTTTTTATTATGTTGTACATGCATCAGAAATAGGAAAACTAAGTATAACACGCAAGAAACTAAGTGTGAATCTAAGAAATATAAAGAGCAGCAGCAGGGACGAATAATGGCAGATGCAAAAGGGGTCAATACTGTCACAATGTGGCACTCTTGTTCTCAAGGTTGTAACTAGACGGCCATGCTCAACCGCCAAATAGACTTATATTTCAGAGAGCGCACCGTGATTCGGCTCGTTTTTGGGTTCTCTGCAAGCTAAACCTTCTGCCTCTGTATCTGCACTCACTTATACAAGGCGAGACGACTGTCACACTTAACAACGACTCCAATGCGCATCAGTTGAGTGATCAGTCATGTATTTACCGGCAACAGGTGATGACATAGCTTGTACATAATAATGATAAGACCTTCAGGTGCTTTCATACATTTGACACAGTCTCAATTGTTCCGACAAATCTACTCCTACTGGGCAAGGGTGTTGGGTGACTATCGTTAATTCGTTACCTGTGTCTGTGATGTGAGAAGAAGCTACTCATTTGCACTTTCGTGAACACATACGATGCTGAACACCAGACTCTTCAAGCCGCCTAGCTGGCGATGTAGAACCGCATGCGTAAGCTTGCGTTGTCGCTGTCATCCTCGTGATTTGTGTCTAACCTAACCACCTTAAAGCTGGACATCATAAACTAACTGTGCTGAAGGCACTCTATGCTCCTGCGTGTGATTCGTGTCGTGGCGGGCCATAAACTCACTCACGACAACCGTTTGGTTGTTACTATCTACGCACTTGTGACGTCTCCTTTGTTCCGTCCAAGTGCTCTATTGTGCTTATTTTATTACTTCTTCTAATTCCCTATACTGGTACACTTGCTGACTCTTTTAACTCTATCTGGCTGTCATTTAGGCCATGACAGCTATTCCCCCTCAATAACAAAATGTTCCTAACATTTTCCTATTCTTACTCTACTTCGACATGTATGCCAATGATGGATATGACGTAAATTACTGTAAGTCGTGATCGACTACAAATCTGTCATCTCTGGAACTCAGTATGTTATCTTAAGACAATATAGATAGTGTAGACTTCAGACATTGAATTAAAACCCACAAGTCCCAATCACCGCCACCTCATACATTCCAAAGAAATGATCGCCGAGATGTTTTCGCGTTATCATGATTGACTACTTGCAACAAAAGAAGCAAGGTTCAAACACCGCCGGACACTATAGTTAAAGTGCCGTTTTCGCGTCTCGTGCTGACCCCTTGACAAAAATTACCTCAGACCTCTGTAACCCTTGAGTATCTTCGGTGAAACAAAATGCACTTCTATGTTGTGAACCCAACGACCTTCTGAGTCAAAAGAAATCAATAGCTGATCCCCATCAATTTCAGAGATGTATCATGTCAACTTCACTCTGAGTTAACATCTCTTTCCATCATCCAATGTCGATATTGGCAATTTCATCTTACAACTATATCTCATATCTGTGCTTAGTCCTCATAATTGTAATGTTGACTTTCTAACTATGTCTGATTTTAAGTATCTGTATTTGTATATACTCTTTTTCACTCATCCATCTCTACATTCATCCATCATGAAATAACACATCTAAATTCTCTTTATTGATGATAACATAAACTACTTACTATAAACAAATAAGTATGCACTTATCATTAACTGCGAAATAATAAATATCAACAATTATAATAATTGATAAAACTATAACGATAAAATTAAAATCAATTCACTTCTAAACTAATACTATTAGTGATTTAACTATAAACCATTATGTCTTTTTCCTACTTAATTCAAAAAATTCACATATTGTTTTTATTTCAACAATATTACACAAATTAAATAAAGAATACGTCCGCGTGTCACACCGCAGCATCCGCACTCGTCTTTGTCCATTTCTTCGTATACAAGACTATCTAATCACTCATCCGCATACTTGTCTATCCTGCTATCTGCAACATTAACAACAATAAGTGACTTATTTATACTTAAACAGTTGTTTCTCTACATGTGGTGTTTCAAAAGTAAGCTACAGTCATAATATGGTCATATTATATTTCAACATTCTCATATTATCATTTAACCCATTTACTCATAATACACTAAAAAAAAAAAAAATTACAAACGAAATAAAAAAATATATATATTCATACAATATATTTATAATCGAGTGAGTAAATCTGCTAAATTATTTTCACTTCCTGAAATATGGGATAGTATGCGAACCAGCATCAGTATGAACGACTAAATTTTAGACATGTCATAACTTCTAAGAATTAGCTTAGAACTAAACAAATATTTTATTTCTTGAAGAATTTTTTTTATGTTCCTCCGATCATTTACTTTCATTTGGATACTCCTTTTGAAGTAACTCATACATTTCAGCAAAATTCTTTATAAACCTCTGATACTAGTTATTAAGACCAAGAGTTGTTCTGATCTCTTTTTAAGTTTTCGGTGTACTGATCTTGAGAATATTAGTAAAAATGTTAGTATCCGTATAGAGAAAACCTTTGGAACTTCTATGTCCTAAGAATTGACTTTCGTTTTTGCTATGTTTTACAGTTAACCTAAACATTGGAATGCGACAACAGATATGTCTAAGAATGTATGCATGATGTACTGTCTCAGTAATATGAACACAAATGATGAAATAGAATTCTGAAGACCATAAGGAAGATAAAGGTATTCATATAATCCTAATGGTGTTGCCATAGGTACTAGTTACTATGTCCTTTTTAAATCACAAACTACCGTCTGTACACACAACAAGGTGTCAATGATGAGTGGTATTGCTTTACGCAAGGTTAGCTAAATTCCTTCAGCGGAAAATATAAATGACATACATTAACCATGCCTCACTGTATCAAAATTATTTTCATTTTCAAAAATATGAGCAACCGAACAAATAAAAATTCTGCAACACTAATTCGTTTTTAGGAGAGTCATCTTTCAAGATTTTCAGAAACTCTTTTCCAAAAGATATGTAGCAAATTTCCGACTAGAATTCACTAATGCTAGAGTAATTGCATACCGTTTATGCGATTCATATACCTTTCTCCTAGAGTCTAAGACCAGATGTAGTAATACATTGTACCCATGTGGTAGGATGTACACAATGGAAAACAGACAGGTACTATTTATCCTAACACAGCTATTTAATATAAGAATGATCCGAGAATTGAACAATTCTTGCCAAAGACATTCAGATCCGCTATGTTGTGTTGTCAGGTAGACTGTTTGAACAAGCTGTGCAGTACCATCATAGATATGTTTAATATGGTTCAATCTCTGGAGCAAACCATGTTGTACCATCTTCATCCAATTTACCATAATTACAGCGATATGTTTTATCACATTGTTTAGTATGACAGATAAGATATTACGTATCATGAAAACCAACCAGAAGAACTTAACTACCAAACCACATGAAGCATTTGTTTTACTAAACACATCCTTCGGTTCGCAAGAAGGAACCGTTACCGAGACAATACATGCCTGTGGTTGTCCATCCATCCACGTGATGCTGTGCTGCAGCGATATAGCTGCGGCCTGAACTGTACTAATATCTGGACGTGATATGTGTGTGGTCGATACCAGAGCATCACTAGGTCACTGATTTACTTCCTGCATCTGTGTACTATCAATAGTGTTTGCTGCCCCATGCTTCCCTTCCCATTCTGCTATCTCCTCAAGTGAAACATCACGTAATTCAGGGATGTTTCCGATAAAGACATCCACAAATGGGTCCGGCAGCACAGCCACCTTTATTTTTCCACAAAAATATGGGCATTTTATATTAGCCCAGGCAATTGGAAACATTTCTCTTCTTCCCCCAAATGTTCTACAGGTCACATGTTCCCCAGTGCAGTCCGTTTCTTTAATTAATCGTCTATGTATCCCGACTATATTAGAACCGGAATCACGGACCAAACTACAGTTCTTTCCATTTACCATGGCCTGCGGTACTAACAATGTACCGTTTGTAATGTGAACAGCATTTGTCTCCTGCACGGAAACCTGGTGACCACACGTCAAACTGCCGTCCTTATGAAAGATCTGGCAAGTATTGCAAGTCGGGTTAATGGGAGAATACTCTACGTCTACCGTATTTGCATGATTAGTATCGTCTGAGTCACTGTCGCTACTAGATGTCAACATACCCATGTTTGCCTCTTTATACAAACGTCTTAACAGACAGACAGCAAAAGTATGCCCAAAAGATTTACATTTGAAGCATTGTGTCTGTCTTTGATACGTGTTGAATCTGTCCCTGTTTTTAACTGCCAATTTCTTTATGTACGCATCCAACTGTGGGCTTTTATCGCACATTTGTAAAGAGCCGTGGGCAAAGCCACAAAATTTACAAGTTTTCCATACTCCTTTTTTTTTCTTGTTTAGAGTACGGCTGATACTTTGGTTGTTGTTGTTTTTGTCGTCTATGATATTGTCCACTAGACTGTTGCTGTGCTTTATATCCCTGCATCCTTGGTTTATGAGGAAATCTCTCGCACGCATTCGTCTCTATTAACGGGGACGAATTATTATTAAATATGTGTTGATGGGCGTTGAAGAAAGATTCCCCTTTTATATCCATCTCCTGAATATCCGACCATTTCTGCTCAATAAGAAACGTAGCCATAGAAGATGGAACTGACGAAATAAATTTGTCCCTAACAATTAAGTCACGTAGTTTCTTATAATCATCAGTAACATTAGCTGAGCGAGCCCTTTTGTCAAATGTCCATTGTGTTAAAGAAGAAAAATCAAGGAACGTCTGCCCTGATTTAGGAACCAGATTTTTAAATGATGAACGTAAGCCAAATTCATCCAAACAAATGTTAGATAATAATCTCTTCCGAATTATGAGTAGTCACTACGTAACTCTTCTGGAATTAGTTCTACCACATGTAAAGGCTCCCCACTCAGGTGTCTGTGTAACAACACGGCCCATTCGGACTCTACAACTCCATAGTGTTTCAAGATGAGCTCAAAATTAGTCAAATAAGCAGAGATGGTATCAGAGTTTGAATATGTCTTTACTATTCCATTGCATTTCTTTATAGCATCTGTGGAATGTGCCTCCATCTTATTCCTGGCAATCTGTTCATCCCTGTCCTTCTCATATTGTTTCATTTTAAAGTTACTTTCTAACTCTTTTTCCTTCAGAAGTTTTTCTGTATTCAACTTCTCAAGATTAAAAGCCATCTCTTTTTCTCTTAACTGTGCCTCTCTATCCAGCTTTTCTTTATCAGCTGCAATTTGTAATGCCATCCTTTCTTTATCCGCGACGAATTGAGCTGCAATTCTGTCATTCTTTGCAGCCATCTTTTCCTTCTCAAATAATCTTTGTTTCTCTTGTTCCTCTAGTCGATCTTTCTCCAACTATTTCACTGCTGCCCTTTCATCTCTCTCATGGGCCTGAAAAATTGCAAATTGTTTCTCTGTCCACGCTATAAGATCTGGTCCTGTCAACCCTGCATCTTTCCCAATTGCCACAAAGTCCTGTAAAGACGACATGTTGCTATGTTCCACTACTATTCAATCTAGTCACCTGTGGAAACTGCAGAAAGATGTTCAGTACCAAAAATATACAGGCTTATAAATATTAGACACAACAATGAAACAGTATTATTCTATAATACTTGTAGATCAGAAATGTAGATAGAAATTCGCACGAAAGTCGTGTAATACACAAAATGACAGTTAACGTCGACAAAGTCAAAGAACGTAGCAAAAATTAGTTTGCTTACACGCAAGAAATTATCTACTAGAAAATAAATAGCTCAGAGTTTGCAGCACTACTTATGGAAAATAAAATATGCAATATATAACGACAAAATAAACAAAGTTAACGATTTTTAAATAAATAAATAAAATTTCGCACACCAAAATATTATGACTAATATAAACCCTGGAAATACCAACCACCAAAGAATTTAGCAAAGCAGAAAGATTTTAGCACACAAGTAATAAATCCTATACATAATAAATTAAATAATGAAACCACAATTAAACAATAGCAAAGACCAGTTGTAATAATTCGAAAGCAATAAATCAAAAATAATAATGTTATAATAATTAAGAAAAGTAACTCAGTAAAAAGAATATCAGCAGAGTTAACGTTCTTTAACTACGTCAAATTAAGAATAGAAAACATTATTCTGATAATAACACATAAAATAATGCGCACGCAAAATTAAGAAATTATAGCGCACTATCGCACCAAATTATGTACCGCGCTCATGACGTAATGAAAGACATGAGCGAATATTGAAAGAATAAAATTTGTGGCGTGCTGATGCGCGTAATCTAGCCTAGGAATCAACATACAGCTGAAAGATGCTGGTGTTGACCGCAATATCCTGAAACAGGATGGAAACGCGGAAAAAAAAATATCACAATATTTATGACTGCCACTTAACTAAATGAAAGACCACAAACATTTACTTAGCTCAGAAAACACGGCGATTCTTCCCACTGTTCTGTCTGACGTTCTTGCTTATGCCTAAAGCAAATCGTAGACCAAACAAAAATTCCTTCTCAATCCCGACAATTGGCAGACACGATTCTTCAACCACAAAATTCTGATCAGCGGACGTGTTTGTCGTTGACCAATATTCTCTTCATACAATTGTCATTGTTCACTCTTCTGCGCTGATTCCGTCTCGATGAGGCGTCGATAAGTATAACCTTTCCTGCTCAGTACAACGAGCTAGTATAGCACTGAAAAAGAATGCACAGTGCCGTAGGATGATCAACAAGCTAACTTGCTGCTGGATCTGATGCCTATACCAGTTAGCAAAGATACCACATCGTAAACATATACTTCAGGATTTGAGAATCCAAAATCCGCAACCACCGAACTTTTCTACTATTATTGCGGCTCCTTTAGTAGATCGATTTTAGATGCTTCATAATACAATCGTAAGCAGCGATTCTATAACTATACTTATAATAAAGTGGATTTATGTGATAACGTAAAATATCCTATAAATCTTTCACGTTGTAAAACAGGATCAAACTATTAAGCGTTGATTTAATCGACCAAGGCGTTGAAAATCTCGCAATCCTTTCCTCGATAACAATAACTTGAACAGCACTGAGAAATTAGCTTTCAATGGATCGGATGTCACCTTGTCGAAATGCCACTGGTTCACATAACAATAATATCAAGCAGAAGTGACATATTAACGATTCACACCATACTGAATCTGCAAATCCTCCGATAAATCAGCAACATTTCATAGTGTCCAACAAATGTAGCTTCATTGTTAGCTATATCTGTCCTGATACAAAGCGACTGCTGCTTTTCAAAATACACGATATATAAATTCTCAATCACTCTCTTATAAATGAGGAGAATCCAATGAAAACAGAGCGTTCCGCTGCTGGGACAACGATTAAAGCGATACTGGAACTAAGCATATACGACGATCAAACAACATTCATAACTTTGAGGTCAATTTTCTAATGCTGGAAGATGGTACAAATTCCTTCTCCCACGTAATGAAGACTGCAGTCACTCACGACAGTTTGATGAGACACACAAATAACCGAGGACGCGCCACTTGGTCTTTAGCCAGTTAGACCGGCATGATCCTCACACATAAACATCTGTATGTAGACATTGTATTTAGTAATCGTATGTTTCGAGTATTGGAAGTGTGTAATTCATCCGTTGAAATGTCCTTCACGTTTACTTCAATGACAACGACACTTTTGATGAATTATTTAAGGTAAATTCTCCACGGACAGTCCCCATGTCACAATGCGGCACTCTTGTTCTCAAGGTTGTAACTAGACGGCCATGCTCAACCGCCAAATAGACTTATAATTCAGAGAGCGCACCGTGATTTGGCTCGTTTTTGGGTTCTCTGCAAGCTAAACCTTCTGCCTCTGTATCTGCACTCACTTATACAAGACGAGACGACTGTCACACTTAACAACGACTCCAATGCGCATCAGTTGAGTGATCAGTCATGTATTTACAACTGGCCGGCAAAAGGTGATGACATAGCGTGTACATAATAATGATAAGACCTTCAGGTGCTTTCATACATTTGACACAGTCTCAATTGTTCCGACAAATCTACTTCTACTGGGCAAGGGTGTTGGGTGACTATCGTTAATTCGTTACCTGTGTCTGTGATGTGAGAAGAAGCTACTCATTTGCACTTTCGTGAACACATACGATGCTGAACACCAGACTCTTCAAACCGCCTAGCTGGCGATGTAGAACCGCATGCGTAAGCTTGCGTTGTCGCTGTCATCCTCGTGATTTGTGTCTAACCTAACCACCTTAAAGCTGGACATCATAAACTAACTGTGCTGAAGGCACTCTAAGCTCCTGCGTGGGATTCGTGTCGTGGCGGGCCATAAACTCACTCCGACAACCGTTTGGTTGTCACTATCTACGCAATTGTGACGTCTCCTTTGTTCCGTCCAAGTGCTCTATTGTGCTTATTTTATTACTTCTTCTAATTCCATATTCTGGTACACTTGCTGACTCTTTTAACTCTATCTGGCTGTCATTTAGGCCATGACAAATACAACATAAATGAAAGGACATAATACCAGAAAAATAGAGGGCTGTGAAGACGACATATATGTCAGAGCAGCGGTAATTTTACAAATAATTGCCATTAGAAAAGAAAACAAAGTTAGTTGTATATCCTTTACAGGACACTGCAGTCAACCCTAGCATTATTTGGCTGTTTGTGATAATTTGTCATTGCTTTCTTAACTACCAGCACTCATACAATTTCATAAAACCAACGCAAGTCATTCTGCTGCCATATCACCCGAAGCTGTGTTTTGAAAGCGGTATGCGGGATTACGCAAATAAAATTCTACTAAAAATCATAATGGGAAGACTTCGTAAGAAAATGGAAGAAGAAATTAACGTGGTTCAAGCTTGATTTAGACAAGGAAGAGGAACAAGAGATCACATTCTCAACAAGCGTTTAATTATAGAGATTGCAGAGAATTTAATGTAAACCCATTCTCATGTTTTGTGGATTATTCAAAGGCATTTGACTATGTACAACATCAGAAACTTTGGGAAATCCTGAGGAATATGGGCTTTCCATCACATGTAGTACGACTCATGAGAATGCTCTATCTAGACCAACAAGCAGCGGTTAGAATAGATGGCGAGACATCTGATTGGTTTGACATCAAGCAAGGAGTCCGTTAGGAATGTGTGATGTCCCCCTATTTGTTTAACATCTACGCCGAAAATATAATGAGAAATGTAAAAGATGATATAAACAGGAAGCTATATGATGCCCTAAATATCGGTGGTCATGACATAGTAGAGACTGATGATACAGTATTGCTTTCCACAACACAGAATGGTATAGAAAACGTATAGCCTCAACCCAATTGCATTGTGAAAATCACAACTTATCTCTTAACATAGCAAAAACAAAGATAATACATACAGATAAATCTACTATGGAGAACGAAATATATGTTAATGAGGAAAAATTATAGGTGGTGGAAAATTTTGAATATCGTGGGTTATTGATTACCAACAACGGTGACACAATGGAATAAATTAAACGACGACTATCAATTGCTCTTTAAAGACTAAAACAACTGAATAAATTATGGAGTGTGACAGACAGAAGTACAATAATTAGATTTTTAAGAGCATGCATCTTTTCTTTGCCACATACACCTGGACACTTACCAAACAAGCTGAACAGCGCATAAATGCATTTGAATATAAATACTATAGACGAGTTTTAAGAATATCCTGGGTAAAGAAAAGAACAAATGCATCCATACTTCATGAACTGAATATTGAAGAAGGTTGCCTATCAAAGACAATAAAACAAAGAAAATTGAAATAGTTTGGTCACTTGAAACGTCACTAATGTTTGGAGAGAACAATAATGGAGGGGTATATGCCTGGGAAGAGAAGAAGAGGAAACAAAGAGAAGATGGGTGCAGGATGTGGCGGATGATCTCCAGGTGGGTGTATCGGACGCGGGACATCTTGTTTATGGTCGAGAGGTTTTCCGGAAGGTTGTAATGGGAGCGAGGTTCTGCAAAGGACATGGTACTGAATGAATGAATGAATGAATGAATGAATGAATGCGGGATTACGAATTTTGCCCGTAACCCCTTCGCCAAAGAGCCCATATTAGAAGACAAAGTAAACAAAATCAAGATAATTTAAAAAAAAAACAATATTTAGAGAGATAGTGTTACAATGTCACTCAGCAAAATAAATCGGGCTAAACAGTCAAGGGATAGAAAGAGTAATGAAGATATCCTGACAGAATTAATTTCACAAAGAAAACTGACTATTCGTTTCAGAAGCAGACAGGTCACATTATTTAAGCATATGAAGACAGGAGGAAAGCTGTAGTATGCTATTAGAACGGGAAAGGTAAAGAGAAGGTGGGGAAGGGGTAGCATTCTTTAGGCATCTGAAGAGAAAAGGAGAGCTGTAGTATGCTATTAGAACGGGAAAGGTGAAGAGAAGGTGGGGCAGGGAATGATGGGGAGAACAAATGTTGTACAGTGTGACACCATACCATGGAGAAACATCGGTAACAGAAATGATTAGTGGTACACGAGAGATAGAAAGAGAGAGAGAGAGAGGTCTGTAGACAGACCTGATCAGTTAATGCCACGGTGCGTATTATAACACACAGAGAGAGAGAGAGAGAGAGAGAGAGAGAAAGAGTGTGTGAGAGAGAGACTCGGTGTATATGCGTGTGTGTATGTATGTGTGTATGAGTGTCTGTATATGAGTGTGTGAGTATGTGTGTGTGTTTGTGTGTGTGTGTGTGTGTGTGTGTGTGTGTGTGTGTGTGTGTGTGGCTTTATTATTTCTTACCGCGATTGGTATGCGTTACATCCTTGGTCTGCCTACTGTTGCTAGTAGGCACAAGGTGATGCAAGCGAAGGCATACCTCAGAGTAGCTGCAGACACAGATCACCCGTTGCATGAGGCGCTGGACGTAGTTAAGGGTCAGAGACTGATAAGAGGGAAATCATGGATGGCTCAGGCGGAGGATACGATCAGACAGGTGTGCCCCTTGGAGAACATCAGGCGAGGAGAGGAGTGGGTTAGGGTGCCAGCCGTGCATTCAGACTTGTGCAGAGTTGTAATAACATTGAGCCGTGAGTGCAGGGAGTGGCCAGCAGGGGCCACGGAAGTGGAAATTCAGCAACTAATTCAGGGAAATTCTCGTCCGGGTGATGTGATTATCTACACGGATGGGTTAGTGTTGAGAGGTAGGAGAAGTGCCTGGGGGTTCTTGGCAAAAACTAATGGTCGGCGTTTGGTGCAGGAGAGCCTGGCGTATGATAACACTACATCTAGCTTAAGAATGGAGGTGGAGGCGGTCAGTGCAGCTTTCCGCTGGATAGAAAACACGATACATACACACATTGTGATTGTAACTGACTCAGAAAGCATGCTGAGAAGGGTGAGAACAGGCAAGCTTCGTGCAGAGTGGCTTGCTTCGCTTCGGAGGTCACGGGTAGTAAGCATCACCTGGATCTTTTCTCCTGGGCATGCCGGTGTGCTGGGGAATGAACAGGCGGACAGATTGGCTGGCTCGGCAAAACTTGGTGGAGTATTGATGCATGACAAGGCAGACGTGGTTGCGGCCTTGTGGGAGCACGTGTACACCTCGGAGGAGCAGATGGATCACCATAGTCTGGTAAGAATGAGACAGCGAAGTGTGACGAGGGGATCTGGCCGACGCTCGGCGCTCGGAGGAAAGGCGAGACGGACATATAATCAGATTGCTACTGGAACTATTAGTGTTGGAACTCTTCGCTGGCTGCTGAGGATGGGGACGGAGCGCTTATGGGAATGTCCCGAATGCTGTGATGTCGGTTCCTAAATCAATCAATCAATCAATCAATCAATTACCGCGATTGGTTTTATGCACTTTCTTTAACTCTCTCCCTCTCTCTCATTGAACAGGCATGGCGGTATCTGATCTTGGAAGCCTCCTAACGATTCTATGGACTAACTTGTGCATGAGTCCTTGTATCCACGGGTTAGATTTATCTTTCGATCCTGAAGAAGTCCAATACCTGTCAACTGGCATACCTCACACATTGTTTACCCGTATATCTGCCTGGATCACTGCCTTGATTACACTGGAGAGATGTTTATGCATTGCCTTGCCTCTGCAGGTATGTCTTCTTACAATTGATTTCACATAGTTTCAATTTAAAGATCAATTGGGGAAGCCTCTGGGGCCACTAAGGCAGTTCTCAGATAAACACGCATGTATTGCTTGGCGTTCATAGCAGTAGACGAAAGAAGTAGCTTTCAATGTTTATGTTGTCTAGTGAGTCCTCATGTCTCTACTTCTTTATTCTACTTCTATGAGCGCCAAATAATACGTGTGTGTTTATTGAATGTAAAGAGACTCATAACGTAACGATTATGTAATGGAAGATTATGACAACCACAGTGTTCATCATACATGATTGTTTATTCAGTTTAAAGAGACTCGTAAAGTAATGAAAGATTCCAAATGCCACAATGGTCATCGTACATGTGCGTTTATTCAATTTAAAGACATTCATAGTGTAATGAAATATTCAAAATACCACAATACTCATAATGCATGCTCCTATAATAGATTACCATGATATCGACATGAACGTTATGTCCAAGAACTGTCTCTAAGATGTTCTATTGGAAGCTGCATACTTGCAATCCCTACGGATTGGGGTTTAGTGCATGTAATTGTAACATTTCCCGATATATCGAGTTTAGAGTTCGTAATCAGCCACAGGAGATATGGAGGAATACATCTTTGCGTTGATGTCAATGGTATGAGATCGGCTGTTAAGACTGAAATGGCAAACTACTGGATCGATTTACAACTAACTAGCTAACTGTATTCGACGAACCATAATCGTTTGCTCAAACATAGTGAGGCGTTAACAATTAGGCGATTCCAATTGGTTATGTGTAAACAGAAAGCGTTCGTGGTAAACTTGAAATTATAGTGGGAATAATAGATGTTCCATGTTTGGACCATACCATGACAAAGTGTTTTAATTGTTTCTATTTACGTAAAATTCATTTATTCACTTCTGCATTCACCTGACGAGATGCAAAGAAATATACTAGGCAATATACCGTGCTAAATATTGTTTGTGGCTTCTGTGTTAAAAACGAAATACATTTTCGAGATTTGAACACAAGACCACAGTACTGGTTGGCAAGTGTGCTAAACACGTCGCCTCCACGCTTCGCGGCTAGAAAGTGCAGCTATTAAAACATAAAGCTGCCGCATTACCTACATAACAGTTGAATTGGCCAGGACTCCACGTTGATAAATACGCAGATGTTGTATTTTATTTTTCGGGTTGTCTCTATTAATTGTAAAATAGTATGAATTATGGTCACACTTCATGTGCAATGTAACATCTACAATATTATTTACATAATATTTCAATTATTATTTTAGGTGAAAAGTATCATCAACAGTCGGCGAGTGTTTGTAACCATTGTATGCATCTTCATCGTGCTGACGGTTTGCCAAGTTCCTGTGTTCTTTGTCAACAGACTGGACTGGAAATATTTCCCGAGCAGAAACAAAACTCTAATCGGTCTTGTTCATACGGGTAACCGTGATCTTGTTGAGATAATTTCTTATATGATCAATAATGTTCTTTTGAACTGTCTTGCCTTTATTGTCACGATCGTATGTACTATCATTCTCACAGTTCAGTTAAAGAAACATTCGAAATGGAGACTGGCATCTGCAAAGTCTAACAACCTATCTAAACAGAACAAGTCAGTAGCTAAAATGGTTGTGGGAGTGTCGGTGATATTTATAGCTTGCTTAATTCCAAACTGTATTATATTTGTAGTCTGGTCTATGTTTCCCGAATATTCTTTTACAGGCAAGAATAGAGACATTACATTCATCTTCGGTGGAATAGGAGTTTTTCTCGAATCTCTAAATTCGTCAGTGAATATTTTTGTCTATTATCGCATGAGCACTAAATATAGAGAGCAATTCGAGAAAACGTTTAAACATTGGTCACCATTAAGAAATTAAGAAACTTCTTGTGCATAGGTCACACGGTGATATTGGTGAAAGAAGAATGGGAGATGTTCAAACCAAGTATTTTATACGGCAAAAAATAGCATCTGGAAGCACAAAAACACGCAAAACACGGATACAGAAAATAACAAGTTGAGTGAACGCCGAAGTAAAGACAGCTGTAAACGACACAAAACGAAAATTATAAAAACTTGTGAAAAGCAAACGGGAACATGATTACATCGAATATAGAATAGCAAGAAGACACGCGAATTGAATAATAAAGACACACACACAAAATGACTGGAAAGAATATGGAGAAATCCTAAATAAAAACTACAAGGGGGGGGGGGGGCAACTAAAATATACAAAATGGTAAGTGCAATGAGAACGAGAACAGAACCCTTTCTCTCGACTGAAAAAATTATCAGCGAAAAATTTTAAACATGGCGTGAACAAAAACAAAGATGGAGGCAGTACTTCGATCAACTTCTCAACATTCAACCAGATGCCACAAAAATCAAAGAATCAGACACAGATGCCATCGAACAACTAAACCCAGACACTCTGAAACAAGAAATCAGAGAAGCTATAAGGTTAGCAAAATTGAATAAATCACCGAGACAAGACGAAATATCAAAATAACTAATTAAAGCAGGAATAGAAGTAGGAACCACATTGCCATGACTCACCTTAGGCTCGTCGTGAGTAGTCAGGCAGCGTTAGCAGCGAAGCTGTAGAATGACGGAACAACGCCGGCGTCCTAATCTCCTCATTGTTTATTACAACACAGTGTTGACAAGTTCAGATATACTGCCAACCTCACGCCTCACTAACATGGATGGCTAATCGGCTGTTCTCCCGTTCCTGTAAACTGCCACTTGCACACTGTCACTAATCAACGGACGGTGGTCGAATTATTGTCCCGAGTGCGAAACTGTCACATTTTTTGTCACTACACAGCTGTCATTATGCTACAACAATACTTTACTTACAACAAGTCTGGGCACCCAAAACTCTTGACCCACATTTGCTGGGCTACAAGCTCTTCAATCGATAGGGTGTTGAACGACATACTTGAATTACAGAAAGTTAGTCAATGGAACTTCCTGGCAGCGAAGAGTGGGAACAATACATCTGCCATTGACCACGCAAATCAACTGTACCATCCAGGCCTATCAAAAGTTGAGTACACAACTACAAACATTAGATACCCCAGTGACCACCAACTGCCAATGGCTTAGACCTAAATAGAATCCACAGCTAACAGCCAAATAATCTATTATAATTCTTTTACGCCAGAGATTAGAACCGATAGCAAATCATTAAAACCGATGGCCAATAATGCAATGTGTTATAATTAGTATGGACAATGATGCATGGTGTTATTAGTAGTGTAATTTCGGAATATAACCTTTGTGCATACCCCCCCCCCCCCACCCCCACCCCTCCCTCATTAATTCATTATAATCTTTAAACTTTCAAACGAGTTATTTAATTTTATATCAGAGTTACGTGTGTGTGACTGCGTTAAACAAAAGGGTGATAGTTCTATATCACTTAACAGCAGATCAGGAGAGTTGTGTGGCGGGGATACTACTCGTCTTCAGTCTTCCCAGACTGAGCATTCTCCTCTATGAAGGCAGTGCTTTCCTGTTCTCTCTTGGCCTACTACTAGAAAACATTACCTAATACCTTAGTGAAATCTTACGCGATGTGTCTGATCAACTACTATGGAACCTTGCGGGCTATTTCTGGTTTTCAATCAGTAGTCGTAAACGACGATTTGGGGATAGTTATCCCCAATCTCAAATTAACATACCACAATTAGGTTGCTCACTTCGGTATTATAGTTGTAAAGTTGCTGTGGCATAACCACTAACCACCATTATTCAGTTGACAAGAATGCACGCCAAAGAGAGGGGAAAATATAAAACAATTGACTTCACAAACGCAAACTGAAACCAAAACTTCAAAAACTAACGCAACATCAAAACTGAAACTGGAACAAGTGACAGATGACGTCAATTCTAGGAATTATTTCATCAGCCCAAACTCAGGAGACCATTGGATAAAAACAGACACGTGACAACGCCTCCATTCAAAAGCCCGCTTAGAATATGTTAATCGCGCACTTCTCCTGAAACCCGCCTGATGAACAGACGCAAACGCTTGTGTGACCACATTTTCAAATAGGGACAGCAGAATGTCTAGATTCGAGGTAAGCTTGTTACTCCTTTGATTAAACTGATGACCAGATGTATCAAATAACAAGTAATGGTATCCAGTGTTTGTAATGTCAATTGAATTGTATTATTATAAATTAAAACCTCTGAAGTGAAAAATGCTCGACTGTAGATTCTGACGACGCAGAGCCGATTCTTTGACAAACTGACACTCTAATACTCTTTTCGAATACTGCAGTCTCTGATATTCTTAAAGATAGTTATTAACTTTAAGAAGTGCATAATAATACTACATTCTATTCTGGACAACTGTGCGAAGTGATGATTCTGAGACAATCTTGTGCATTTCATTAGAAACACTGCTGCTTCAAATGCTATCACTATCTGCAGCGAATCAGACAGTTCGTGTACTAGAATAAGTGCCTCGTTTTACAACAGACTTATCTATGTCTATTTTCAATCTAGAAAGCTGAAAGAGGAATCAAATCTTCCCTTTCTCCTTCAATCAATCAATCATGTGCCATGCCGGAAAGCGTGGGCGGTCATGACTCGCCATTTCACTCGATCACCAGTGTCGTGGATCAGCTCAGTGTTCCTGTCTCGTTCATGCCATGTGGCCAAGCCATCCAGGTATTTTCCTCTCGGTCTTCCTCTTGGTCTGTTCCCTTCAATCTTGCCAGTTGTCACCAAGTTCTCCAATCCATTTCTTCTCATAACATGTCCAAAAAATTTTGACTGTCTACGTCAAATTTCTCTAATCAGTTTACGTTGTTCATTTGTCTCCTGTAGTACTTGGTCATTGGTTTTTCTGTCTGTCCATGGTATTCTTTGCATTCTCCTCAGAAACCACATTTCTGCAGCCATCAGATGCTTTTCAGCTTGACTGTTCATTGACCAAGTTTCACATCCATACAAAAGAACAGGCTCTATGTATCCCCTCAACACTCTTTTTCTCGTTTCAATTGACATCTTTTTATTGGTCAGAATGTTTTTCATCTTGCTAAAGGCTACTTTCGCCATGGCGATTCTTGTTCTAATCTCTAAAGGCATCTCCCATCAGATGTTATAACTGTTCCAAGATAATTGTACCGATTCACTTGTTGAAGAATATTTCCATTTACTTGTATATTACTTTGAGGCACTTCTTCCTTCCTACTGACGACCATAACCTGAGTCTTTTTACAATTTAATTCTAACCCCAGCTGCTCACTGTGTACAACAACCGCATCTACTAATTGTTGCAGGTCCTGTGGATTGTCTGCAATTAATACTGTATCATCTGCATATCTAATGTTATTGATGTTTCGTCCTCCAATGCTGATTCCATTTATATCCTCTACATTTCTGAAAATATTTTCACTGTACAGGGAAAAAAGATCTGGAGACATTACACATCCCTGCCTAACACCTCTTTTAATTGGCTGATATTGTCCCACTTCATTATCAATCCTTATTGCAGCTTGTAGTTTCCAATATATGTTTTTTATAAGTCTAATGTCTTTCCCATCAATTTGTAGATCTGCTAGCATATCCACCATGCTGACATGTCTAACGCTATCAAAAGCCGTTGTATAGTCGATAAAGCAAAGATGTATATCCTTGTTTACTTCTATAGCACGTTCAATAACTGTTCGCAGCATATACACAGCATTTACTGTTCCCTTTCCTTCTACAAACCCGCATTGTTCTTCCCCTATTTCAGGTTGTATCTTCTTCCTCATTCTTTGCATGATAATTCTTAGCAAAATCTTTGTGATGTGACTCATTATACTAATTGTTCTGTGTTGATCACATTCCAAGGTTCCTGATTTCTTTGGGATTGCAATAAATATAGAGTTACATAAATCAGGAGGTATATCTCCAGTATCATATAATGTGTTCAGCAGTCTGGTGACTTGCTCTAGTCCAAATTCGTCTAAAGCTTTAATCATTTCTGTTGTGATGTTATCTGCACCGGGGGCCTTGCCAGCTTTCATATGCTTAAGAACATTTCGAACCTCCATCTCCAAAATTGGCGGTCCTTCGTTATTAAATCTAATATCATACTGTTCGTCTCTGCTATCATCATAAGTTGTTTCACATAATCTGTCCATACCTGTAGAATCTGGTCTTTTTCTATTATGATTTTGCCATCTTATGTTTTTAGACACCCTGTTGATGTACTTGTTCTTTTATTAGTAAGTTCCTGAATTCTTTTGTGCACTAATTTGGTGTTTTGACTGTTGTGTTGGCTTTCAATTTCTGAGCACTTTTCCTTAAGCCATTTTTCTTTTGCCTCCTTACATAATGTTCTGACTTGTCTGTGAATTTCTTCATATTTGACATAATTATTTTTGTTGAGTCTTCTTGTTTCCATGAGGTGTAAAATTTCTGCAGTCATCCATTTCTTACGACCCACCTTCTTTAATTTTGGAATAGTTGTTTCTGCAGCCACATTGATTGAATTCTTTAACGTTTCCCATTGATCATCCACATCCTGGAATAGGATCTCTAGATCGGACAAAATTTCAAATCTGTTCTGTACTTCTATGATGAATTTGTTTTGTATTTCCTTGTCATTACTCAATGTACATAAATCATATTTAGTGTTTCCTGTTATATACTTGACTTTCTTCAACTTTATCCTCAATGTTCCTGTGAGTAATCTGTGGTCACTATAACAATCAGCACTGGGAACTGTTTTTGCTATTGTTAATGCGTTTCTAAATATTCTGCTAATCAGAATGTAGTCAATCTGGTTTCTAATCCTGCTATCTGGACTCCTCCATGTCCATAATCTTCTAGATTGATGTTTCAACCAGGTGTTTCCTACAATCATTTCCTGTTCTTTTGCCCACTCTACGAGTCTGTATCATCTTTCATTTCTCTCTCCTAAACCATAGTTTCCTACTGTGTAGCTATCTCCTTGATTTCCTACTTTTGCATTGAAGTCCCCTATTATGATGTTTATTTCTGACTTTTTACATTTCTTTAAGGCAGACTCAATGTCGTTATAAAATTCTTCTACACTATCTTCACTGGATTCTCCTTTTGGGGCATATACTTGAATAATATTTATGCTAAAAGGTCTGCCACTTAACTTAACTAGTAGAACTCTGTCCGACACGGCCAAATATCCTTGAATAGATTTTGATGTTTTCCGATCCAGAATAATTGCCACTCCCCTATGACGATCTTCACCTCCAGAATAAATAATCTTGAAATCTTCCTCTATCTTGATGCCTGCTCCTGTCCATCTCGTTTCGCACATACCTAAAATATTAATTTTTTCACTTTCAATTTCTTGTTTTATGTTCTCTAATGTTCCGTCGTTGTTTAACGTCCTAACGTTCCAAGTTGCTAGTTTTAACGTCTCTGTCCTTGTCTTGCGATGATCGGTCTTTAAGCGAATCATGATATACTAGGCACTTTTAAAGAGGTAGTTTGCCGTTGCTTTCCACTATGGCAGTGATCTTACTGATCGGTGACCGCAGCCATTGGCTCAAGTAGAGCTCTTCTGCCTGCCGTCGTATAATTCGAGACCATGACCCACAATATCTGTCGGCTGCCCTCAAAATTACATCCACCACCTGCCTTCCGGGGCTTCTTTTGAAAACTTCCAATAAAAGGAACACAATATAACATCACATAATCCAAAGGAAACACTATTCACGGGGAATCTAAAGGAAATCACACGAAATCCAATGAAAAAACACAAAATAGCGTCCCTCCGAAAAGTGACGCTTCATCTTGCCGCCATTTTACCGGAAACTCCTTCATGTATTGAATAAATAGGGTTTGATGAAATAAATATTTATATTTGTGTCAGATTTTACTTAGATAAGGGCACTCATGAACTGCATTACATCAGCAAAGTTGTGCTTCGCGGAACTCCACCATCAGAAGTTAACTTAACTCATTACTCAACATAACTTAAAACACAACACCACACAACTCAACACTCAACCCCACAACAACAACCACAACAACAGGTAATGGGAGAGGAGTTATTATACAAAGAAGAAGGACAAGTTGGTTAATTGGGAAATTACAGAGAACCATTTATACACACTACAAACCCAATTGAGTGATAGAAATGTTATAAATGTATGCCATTTATTCACATGCATCTTGACACCTCCTCACTCTTGTCACTGTCTTGCTGTACACGTCTCACTGACCCCAGGTCTAATGAGAACTTACATACAGCAGGAACCAGTTGATACCAGGAGTACACAGTGTGATAAACTCTGACCACCTAAAATTGACCCAACACTAGATTAGAGAAAAGAAGAGAGGGAGGGGGGGGGGGGGGTGGGGACTAGTTCTTACTTCAAGAATTTAGGTTTCTTCCGACCTACTTCTAGAATATTGCATTGGTAGGATTGTATATGATTATGTGAATCTTACACAGTGAAATCTTGGTGGCTACCAACAACCAACTGGCCAACCAACCAACCCAGACCAGAAAGAGGGAAGAGAGAGAAAGAGATGAACCACACGTGAGATGGAAGATGACTAAGCCATGAGCAGAGTATGGGAAGCCTTCAGAGAAGCTACACGGGCAGAACTGAAGTGGATCCATCAGACAATGGACCGAAGCTTATCCTAATCTCCCACTCACAAGGTTACATTTACTCTCAGGAACACACCACAACCATTTCAGGAACAGATACCTAAATGTTGAATTATCATCTCCATACTTATAATGTACAACATTTATATGTTTACAATGTTTCCACACTTGTTGACATCTTATTAATTGATGTTTAATTGTTGATTGACTGTGGCATTGGTCCTATATGCATTTTTCTAATTTATTTTGTGTAAACCACAATAGAAAATGTATGTAAGAGGCCAGAAGACACAGGCCCAGTCAATAAATAATTAACATTAACTGATCTTTTGTTGATTAGTCAGTTCAACCTATCTGTGATTCACCATCTTATGTGTGTACACCATGTTGTCAAGATCTATTGTGATTGGTTATGTGTTTAATTGTTTAAAAACAAATTAATTCATGAAGAAATATTAAATTGGGAGAGACTCAAGGTCTATCAACTGCTCAACATCCATGCTTTCTTAACATAAATCAGGCTGAGAAAATTCTCCAGACTTTCCTCAGAATGAAAAGCAAAGGGGGGGGGGGGGGGGGGGGGGGGGCTCAAGAGCTAAAAGAATCCTTGGAGAAGGGGCAGATTCCCAGTTAGTAATTACTATTCTCACCAGGGCCATAATCTATATCTCCTAGACTAAATCAAATAAGACGAGGCCTGCAGATAACTCGAGGGTCATATTCTGGGGTTATTGAAGATAGAAGAGGATGGGGCCCAACTTCTTTGATTAGAAATGGGGCATGCACCAAAGTGATCTCCCACTCCCTTCAAAATATATGACAGTTGCATATTCGCAATGCTTATCATAGTGTTCCCACCCCTAGCAAACATCCATCATATATTTGCAAAAATTATTATGAGTGTAATAATTAAAAATAATTGATTTATTGATTATTAATAATTATTTTTTGCGGAACATTTAGGTTGACCATTGGTGTTTACCTTGCGTGTATGTATTTATTAACCAATTTAATATTTAAAGTGTTGGTTTAATTAGCAGTTACTCTCCTTGCCTACTCATTCTGTGGTATATGTCTCTGCGTGTTAACTATAGGTAGATCTTACCTACTGGTTGCCAGACGCATTATTATGCAATGGCCGAAACAGCTAAACTCCGTGCACAATATTTAGAAACTTATAAACAGTGTGGTCTCACTAACACAGAATTATCGAAGTATGTGTCAGATGAATTTGAAAGACATGACCAGTTGAAAATGGACAAAAAACTTTCAGATAAAAAGTTACGGGCTGAGATCTCAAAACACTTTAAAACAAATGTTGTGTGGTCTTTGCAAGACGGTGCGATCAAACCCGGCCTGAGTAGACTGCAAAATGTAGCTAAACTGTGACATTCTACTGAGTTCATTCCACACACAAACAAATTAGTGCTAATGGTGCTATGAGGACCGTATGGCTGGTTGGCTAGAACGATAGGCTTCCATTTAAGAGACCCGGATTCGAATCCTTGGTAAGGTGATGGGTATTATTTCTTCGGGCGCAAAAAGAAATCCGTAGCCTGCACAAATCACGATGACTACACTAGCCAGGCGGCCTGAATACCTCACGCTCAAGGCAATACCCCACCCGCTCCACCCCATCCTATACCGCAGTTAAGTGTTGTTGGTACTGTTAATAGTTTGTTTGCGAATCCTCTTAAAGATTGATTGCTAGTTGCACTGCTGTTCCTATTGCATGAATCTCGAAGAGAACGTGTATCTATCCAGTAAGGTTAGTGTAGGTACATTTCTGCCGACCTCATTCAAAAGTACCTTATCCATATGGACTGTTTAAGAACTTTCGTCTGTTTCTCCAAGCCCAAGCACCAGCAGTGTGTGCAAGGCCAGGACTGAAACTTCGTATCTGCGGAGTGAATACCAGAATATAAACAGGTCGTGATTCAGCTGGGCTAATGAGCTATAGTTTTATTGCTTGGCAAAAAGTGCAGATCAAAGAGTCATCAGATGGAGAATAAAGCATACATCTCATTACAACATCAACGGAGAATGTACACGAAAACTTATCACGAAAGTGTAATTACTGTCACCGTTTCCAGACCCTATCGTGCATTACCAAAAACATGTTAGTTGCTTACCCTTTACAGGACGTCACAGACAACCCCAGCATTTTTTGGGCTGTTTATGATTTCTTGGCAAGAAACTCAGTCTAGTGCTTCCAATCTGACGTGTATTGGCCTTGGATTCGTGTCGGAATACGACCAGCGTTGCCAGTAGTGTGTTGTGCTCAATCTTTAAACCTCACATCCCAAAACAACCAAACAAATCAATTCATACCATTGAATGGAAATAAACGAAAGGCGCTCTGCTTCCAAATCGCTCGCTGTTGCGTTTCGTACTCGATGTGCGGGATTTTAAATTACTTTCGTAATGCCGTCGCCAAAGACAACAACAAAAATATAATAGCAATCGGGGTCTGCAGTTATTTAGCTATTTATGTTCTCTCACTTGTTGTTTAGAAAGCAATCTTAAAATACGGAACGTAAAAATACCCAGAAAAGCAACTTGGGGTTGATCTATCTCTGCCATGCAAACGACTTGAATTTTCTGTGTTATTTGAGAATTTGGTTGCGTGATTATGTGTCCTAATTCAACATAAATTAAAATACAGGCCTTTCCACCCTTTCTTTCCACCCCACCCCTTCCCTGATATGCGCACAGGTGCACACGACGTAGCCATCCAAGTCCAGCCCATTAGTGTCTGTCCTACAGATTGTCCTTTATTTTATTGAAAAGGTATTTGAAAAGGTAACACCGCGGCGTTAGGTTAGTGTGTTCCCGAATTGCCAGTGAAGTCCCTTTAGGAAGTGGGCTGGTCTATGCATGTCTGGCAGAAGTGGGGTGTGTGATAAACGTATTTGCAGCTATCGGGCGCCGTTGAACACTTGGTCACATAGGGCTTGTTGCCACGTGGAAAGCAATTCGCTGGCTGATTTCGCTTCGTGAGATTGTGAAATAGACATGGGCGGGGCTTTGATGGAAAAGGGGTGTGCGTCTGTGCGTATGTCAGGGAATGGTGAAGTATTGCAGAATTTAAATGGAAGAATGTAAATGAATGATTCAAGTTGAATTAGGTCATATAATAGCCCAACCAAATACTCAAAATAAGCAAAGTAAATATTTCAATTTATATTAAAAAAAAAAAAAAATACAACAACAACAACAGAGGTTGGATATCTTATGTCATCCGATGTTCAGGTTTTTTTTTTAATTTAAAAAAAATATTTTTTATGTTACATGTTCGAGAGAAAGTGATTAAAACACGGATCACTGGTGTATGAGGCGGGCGAGTATCCACTAGACCACGCGGCATACGTTAGACGCGACCAAATTATCACACTAGAATATCACAACGTCATCCATCGTAGGCTATAGCTCAAAATGTGCCCGATTGCCGTGACTGACATCCGTCAATCAATGTGGCCCTGAAAGAGCAGGTCTTCTTGACTGGCAAGGCACACCAGGCCGTCTAAAGTCCAGCGAGCAATAATCAAATTGATTTATTTGGTTTTTCCCCAGGATTTGTGATTTAAACCTTGAGAACAGCCTATTATTGGCAACGCTGATCGTATTCCGGAACGAACCTAAGGCCTTGTCCACCTCACTTTGGAAGCACTATACTGGAGTGTCGCTCTCGTTTGAGCTCGTCAGTAGTGCATATCCCTGACCGGGCCCGGGATCAAACCCAGATCACTGGCGTGTGACACGGGTGTGTAACCATTAAACGACGCTAACTAAATATATCTGCAAGTTAGTTTGTTGTTGTTTTTTTCTATGCTCATATATATATATATATATATATATATATATATATATATACATATATATATATATATACATATATATATATATATATATATATATATATATATATATATATATATATATATAATTGGTCTCCAAATTAACACTGCAAAAACAAAAACTATTGATCTTACCAACAGTTCAGACGACACCAAATTAAAAAACCATGTTCTTGAAAAAATCAACAGCTTTACATACCTAGGAAGCAAAATGACATCTACAGGGAACTGAACGCCAGAAATATTATCTAGAATCGCACTGGCATCTGGTGCCTTCAATAAACTGGCAAACATATGGAAGTCAAAGACACTCAGCAAACATACGAAACTTAAAATCTCCAACACTTGTGTGATTCCAGTGCTAAAGTATGGATGTGAGAGTTGGATATCAACGGTAGCTTTAGATACAAAATTAGACAATTTTGAGAACAAATGTCTTAGAATTATTCTAAACCTCCACTGGACAGATTTCAGAACCAATACGTAAATAAGACAAGAGACTAAGCAAGACATTGTGTCAAATTTTATAAGAAAACGCCGTTGGAAATACATCGGCCATGTACTCAGAATGGACAAGACAAGACTCCCCAACCAAGCTCTCTTATGGTCACCAGTAGGGAAAAGAAAACGGGGAAGACCAAGAGAGACCCTGAGTAGAACCATCATCAGAGATGGCTCATTCAACGGCCAAGTGAACATCCAGGATCTACAACAGGTAGCAGCGAACCGCCAGACATGGAGAGCCATGACTTCTGCCCTATGCGCCGACTTAGGCTCAAGAGGAAGGTCTAACTAACTATATATATATATATATATATATATATATATATATATATATATATATATATATATATATATATATATATACACTTCCGGTACAATGGCGACGACGTGACGCATCTATTCTTCGGGGATGAAGCTGTGTTAGTGTTTTAACTGTGGATTATGTGGTGTTATTTCGTTTTCGTTTATTGGAAATGTTCATAAGAAGCCACGGAAGGCAGGTGGTGGATGAAATTTTGAGGGCAGCCGACAGATATTGGTTGGTTATTTGTCTCAAGTTTCACAACGGCAGGCAGAGGAGCTCTCTCGAGTCAATGGCTGCGGTCAAATGACCAGTACGGTTACTGCCATAGAGGAAAGCAACTGCGAACTACCTCTTTAAAAGTGCCTAGTACATTATGATTCGCCTAAAGACTGATCATCGCAAGACAAGGACAGAGACGTTAAAATTACCAACATGGAACGTTGGGACGTTAAACGACGACGAAAAATTAGAAAATATAAAACAAGAAATTGAAAGAGAAAAAATTAATATTCTAGGGATGTGCGAAACGAGATGGACAGGAGCAGGCATCAAGATAGATGAAGATGTTAAGATTATTTATTCTGGAGGTGAAGACTGACAAAGAGAAGTGGCTATTATTTTGGACCGGAAAACATCAAAATCTGTTCAAGGATATTGGGCCATGTCGGACAGAGTTCTACTAGTTAAATTAAGTGGCAGACCTTTTAGCATAAATATTATTCAAGTATATGCCCCAACAGGAGAATCCATTGAAGATAGTGTAGAGGAATTTTATAATGACATAGAGACTGCCTTAAAGAAATGTAAAAACTCAGAAATAAACATCATAATAGGAGACTTCAATGCCAAAATAGGAAATCAAGGTGATAGATACACAGTAGGAAACTATGGTTTAGGTTAGAGAAATGAAAGAGGATACAGACTCGTAGAGTGGGCAAAAGAACAGGAAATGATTGTAGGAAACACCAGGTTTAAGCAACACCCTAGAAGATTATGGACATGGAGGAGTCCTGATAGCAGGATCAGAAACCAGATTGAATACATTCTGATTAGCAGAAGATTTAGAAACGCACTAACAATAGTAAAAACAGTTCCCAGCGCTGATTGTTATAGTGACCACAGACTACTTACAGGAACACTGAGGATAAAGTTGAAGAAAGTGAAGTATATAACAGGAAACACTAAATACGATTTGTGTACATTGAGTAATGACAAGGAAATACAAAACAAATTCAACATAGAAGTACAGAACAGATTTGATATATTGTCTGATCTAGAGATACTATTCCAGGATGTGGATGATCAATGGGAAATGTTGAAGAATTCAATCAGTTTGGCTGCAGAAACAACTATTCCAAACTTAAAGAAGGTGGGTCGTAAGAAATGGATGACTGAAGAAATTTTACACCTAATGGAAACAAGAAGACTCAACAAAAACATCCTGTCAAATATGAAGAAATTCACAGACAAGTCAGAATATTATTTAAGGAGGCAAAAGAAGCATGGCTTAAGGAAAAGTGCTTAGACATTGAAAAACAACACAACAGTCAAAATACCAAATTAGTGCACAAAAGAATTCAGGAACTTACTAATAAAAGAACAAGTACATCAACATGCTGTCTAAAAACTAAAGAATGGCAAAATCATAATTTAAAATTGACTAATAGTCACACGGTGGGTGATGTGGTCAGTATTACATCTGCCACGTTTACTTTCCAAGATATATACACATTTTAGGTTAAAAACTGAGCAAACCCACCACAGGAAACGCTGATCGTACTTAGGTACAAACTTGGGCCTCTGGACAAATCCCAAGTTCGTAACGGACTACGATCAGCGTTCCCTGTGGTGGGTTGTGCGCAATTTTCAAACTTCAAATCCCCAAAACGAAATAAATCAATTTAGGCTGAGTCTCCCTATGAGGTCTAGGTCAATTTTTAAACATCACATTCTCTTATGTATCCGTTACTGGCTGAAACAAAACTGTCACATAACTGCTAATTGAAAAGTCAATAGTAATTTTTAAGTATTTGCATATTTCGTCATCAGCAGCTTGCAAGCAACTTGCCTGCTAGCGTGGGCGAGCACTTCTACACTTTCTTTCAGACATAATATATCAATTTGTATGCCACAGTTGTCCATGCTATGGAAAGAGACTGCCCCGTATCTTCTCTTTTTGTCTTCTTTTTTACTTCTTCCATAAGTCTATCTGAACATGTTTTTCTCTTCTCGTATTGTGAACTGAAATAACTTCTTTTTTCTTTTTTTTCTTTTTTTTTTCCGCGTTTCCATCCTGTTTCAGGATATTGCGGTCAACATCAGCATCTTTCAGCTGTATGTTGATTCCTAGGCTAGATTACGCTCATCAGCACGCCACGACATTCTGAGCGACCGGCTCCATACTCTCATAAGTCACTTTTGCGATTCGAACCACTGCTAATTCTCGTCGCGTCACGTGACGAGAGTATTCGGGGTTAGCGGAGAAAGCTGCTAACCTCTCGGCCACGGAGCTGGTGAACTGAAATAACGTCTCCATAAAAGTGAATTGTGTGAACATTTAGTTTCCATATTTTGACAGTCCACGGAATTTTCATTATTTTGCTTTAAAACCACATCTCTGAGACTTTTTGGGAATATATTGCTTGTTTATTTAGAAATGTATTGCTTGTTTATTTAGGAAAGTATTGCTTGCTTATTTAGGAATGTATTGTTTGTTTGCAGATTGTCCAAGATGAAAACAGTATGCTAACTAATTGCGCATGTTGCTGACGAAATACATGTTCTCAAAAATTTTATATTTATTATGCTATTTTGACTGGTATTGTGAATTAGGTTTTTAACGTTATTCACGCTTTGCATTGCTATGGGCACTCCTCTTCTGACGCATTTATAATATACCTTATTATTGTTAATTATGAAGCCAGGATATGGAAAGTATATGACATTTTCAATTTCTTCATTGTTAGGCCTTGGTGACAATTTATCGGTGCGTAAACTTCACTGCGAAATAGTAATTGGCGGGAAAGACTACTATTAGTGCGTCTTGTAGTATCTGCTTTGATGTAACCATTACATCCACAGTGTATTTCATTTATTACCGTCATCCTTTCTCCCTACCTGGCTTGACTATCCAACAACCAAAATATTGAATTACTCATGTTAGAAGGCAATTTCAGTGGCACGTGATTCAACATCAGTGTAATAAAGCGATATTTGCATCTTTGGCTAAAGAGCAGTGATCGCCAGGCCAACAAATGACATGACGTGTAGCACTATATAATTGAGAGTTATTATATTGTACATTACAGGTATTACATAGTATACTTTTTTTTTTTTTTTTAAGACGTACACCAATCGTAGGTTGTGTCCAAACATAACATTTTTCATGGCAGTCTTCCTTCCGTACACAGATATAAGACGGGACAGGCACGTCTGTATTTTAGGAAGATTGTTTTCAAAATACAGTTTATTTATGTAATATGGGAGGACTTCTTTATGTTAATAATCCGTTAGAACCGAGGACGTACATGCTGATAATATGTGTGTGCATAACTGTCTTAGTTTCACACCCCCCCCCCCCCCAAACAAAACCCAAAAAAATACATCTGAAGAACATAGGAATAATATGTAGTTCCCCGTGGATGATCACTACTTGCGTGTTATAAAACTAACGCATTATTTGATCATCAAAATTAATAATTGTGGAGTTATTTAATAATCACGATTCGCTTAAAACATTGAGATTTGCATTCACATTGAAATGCGAAAAAACGCCAACTGATTGATACGCTACACATAGCATCATCTGTGCACAACGTTATTGAGTCTGCGTTTTTATGCTAAGGCTTTGGCTGTTTCATATATTTGTAATGTTTCACTAAGATTCAGGACATAGAATGTTGGCTGCATAAGCTATCTTAAATTACATACAAGTGATACCATTGAAATTTTAGTGGACGATGTTAACTATCGTTAAAATGTCTAATCTTGCGGGGGGAAAAGTAAACTAAAGGTTCATGTCCCATGTCTCACGGCGTATTTGTCAAATGGAGCTAGACTCACATTTATACGGACGAGTCGACATTCGGTGGGTGCAGTAATTAGTACCACACCGGCCGCCTTTACTTCCAAAGGCATTTCCTGGGACCCATAATGAGATATGCTGGCTCCATGGCGAAGGCGGTACGGGCGCAGATCATAATTTCACATACCGCATTCGAAACACAGTTGTGGGCGATTTGGCAGCAGACTATCTTGCGTTTGGATTTTTTATAAAATAGAATGGTGCTGGTCGTTCAGAAAGCAATGGCAAACCACTAAACATAAATTTAGCAAGACATCACAAACAGTCAAACATGCTGGGTTTGACTGCGACGTCATGTAAAGGATATGCAACTAAATTTAACATTTTAAGCTGGGTGGACCTACGAACCCAGGTCCATTTTTAAAAGTTCAAATCCGCAGAGCAAACCCATACCACCGAGATGGCAGGCGACCGTCTAGTCACAATCGCTGCCCGCTGCAATCACGTGTTTACCGGTATCATACATTGGAGTTGATATGTATTAATCTGATCCCTATAGGTGATGAGCCGTCCTCATTGGCGAAGGTTTTACGGACGCGATAAGTAAGCCCACTTACCCGCGTTTGAAACACAGCTGCAACCGATTTGTCAGCAGTCCGCGTTGCGCTGGGTCTTAACGAGTTGGTATGAGAGCCGGTCGTTCAGAAAGCAATGGCAAACTACTGAACATAAACTTGCCAAGTCATCAACAACAGCAGCCACATGCTGGTGTTGACAGCGATGTCCTGTGAAAAGAATATGCAAAAAAAAAATAGTTGATGAACAAAATTAGTGATAACACATCCTGTTTGTAAAGTCGACATTTATTCCTACTGCACATTCACTGTGTTGATACATAGCCCAGGTATTATTTCATGGCTGCCGAATTACACCGTATTCAAACACAGAAGCGACACACAATATATTGCATGATTTATTGTCTGGCATTTATCGCTGCCTACTGAAGTCCAAATTCGAGAAATTACTACAACTGCACAGCCAAAATAAAACCACCTCGATTCCATCTCCATTTGTGAAAGAATCATTGTCTCTAAACACCACATCAAACTGCAATTATAAAATCTAGTGTGAGTGCCAAGCAATTTGCATGGGTAGAGCAGAAAGATAAAAAGCGATTAGCTGAACAAATACCATTATGGATGGAAAAAAAAAAGAGTTAATCAGTCTTCGGGAATCTCTGTGCAAGCCGTCAGGCTATAAACCACCTTCATTGTCGATTTCTTAACACCTAATAAAATACGGCCATAGCGTGAAAAAAACAACAACAACAAACAAACAGCGTTTCGAATACTGGAAACGCTGATCGTATTCCAGTACGAACCTTGGGCCTTGTCCACGTCAGACTGGAAGTAATAGACTCGAGTTTGACTCTCGTTTGAGCTCGACAGTAGTGCATATCCCTGACTAGACCCGGGATCGAACTCCGGATCACTGGCGTATGAGGCGGGCGTACAAGCACTGACCACGCGACTCACACTGGACACGACCAAATTATCATACTAGAATATCACACCGTCACCCGTTGTAGGCTATAGGTCAAAATTTGCCCGATCGCCGAGACTGACATCCGTCAATCGATGTAGCCCCGAATGATCAGATCTTCCCGATATGGCAAGGCACACCAGGCCGCCTATAGTACAGCGAGTAATGAACAAATTGATTTATTTGATGATGTCAGTAGCGGTGATCGGGCAAATTTTGAGCTGTAAACGAGCGCGAAACGAGTCTTGTGCTTCCACCAGCCTGACGTGGACAAGGCCCATGGTTCGTACCGGAATACGATCAGCGTTGCCAATAGTGGGTGTGCTCAAACTTTATACCTCTAATCCCGAAACAACCAAATTAATCAGTTTCGAATACCGTGTCAGACGAACAATAAATGATTGCTCATATAGTGAAGCGTTAGCAATTAAGCAGTTCCAGTCGGTAGTGTGCAAATAGAAAGAATTGGCGGTAAAGTTGAAACTAACTTGAGGATAACAGATGTTCCATATTCGAGCAATACATGTGACCATGCGATTATAATGTTTTCATCTAAAATATTCTTCATGTATTCACTTCAAATGATATACCTGTCTGCAGTATGCATCTGAGGATATGCAACAAAAAATACCAGGCAATAAATTGTACAACATACTGTTTGTGGCTGCTGTGTTTAAAATCACTAAGGGAATACACTGTTTTGATTACATC
>OY992881.1:99439689-99502189 GCA_963921405.1 Cepaea hortensis | reverse complement strand
AGTCATATGCACATAGTGAAGTTGTTAGATGTAGTGTAGAAAGTCAGAGTTTTGCAGTTTTGAGAAATTATAAGATGTCGGTTTCGCCGGGGAAGTGGCGCCAGTATTGAAGTTGCGATCGGCAGTTTTTCACATTTTCAGAGATTTATTTTATCAAAAATACAATTCATTGGACGCACAACACTGGATACCTTTACGTTATACATCTTGGTACCACTTAGATCTGAGAATCACGCGCTTACCTCAGACTAGATCAAACTGCCCGTTGTAAAAGTTTGAAAGTTGGACAACACATAGCTTTGGCGACTGCTCGCTCGCTCTGAAGTCATAGAAGTGCGCGGTTTTATTAAAGCGGCGCCCAAGCTGGGGGACGCTATATCCCTATATCCACGTGATGTGTCTCTACCAGTCACATTCTATTCTGTTGACGCTAACCCTTCTATTCTTATCCTGGCATCTGTCTGTCATTAGTATCGCTTAGTGCGTTCGATGTTCTACGGTGCTGTAATTGTTTCGATAATCTCTGGGTTGCTGTGTAACGTTGACGCGCTGAAAATGATGGATAGGTGAATATGTCACATAGCCCCACTCCAGATTGTTCTAGGGTATGGAACTAAGTTTCCAGCATTTACAGTGGTCAAGCTTTTTCTATATGATTTACTCCAATGTATTCTCTCCTGTATCTGATTGACCTGGTTCATCAGACACTGGGTGTCGACTTAGAAAGTCTGCTCCCACATTCATCTTTCCAGGGACATATTCTATCTGGAACGAGTATGGTTGTAGAAGTAGTGACCACCTCATAAGTCTTGCATTCAAATTTTTGGATGCTGCGAGAAACATAAGTGGTTGATGATCACATTGTACAGTGAAGTGTTTTCCATATAGGTATGCCTGAAACTTCTGTACACTCCATACGAGAGCTAAACATTCTCTCTCGATAACACTATAATTCTTCTCCGCTGCATTCAATTTCCTGCTGGCATAAGCTACAGGGAATAGCTCTGATGTTTCATCTCCTTTTCTCTGCAACAGCGTTGCCCCAATTCCTATGTCACTGGCGTCTGTACGCAGTACGAATGGTTGGTTGAGATCTGGCAGATGTAAAACTGGGTGATTGGTTAAGGCTTGTTTGAGTGCTGTGAAAGCTCTCTCACATTCAGCAGACCAATTGACTTTCTCTGGGTTCCCTTTTTTGGTAAGATCCGTTAAAGGTGCTGACAGAGTATTGAAGTCTTTAATGTATCGTTGATAGAATCCACCCAAAGATACGAATGATCTCACATCCTTCTTTGTCTTTGGACGAGGTGTTCTCTGGAGTTTGTCCACGTTTCCTTCCTGTGGAGTTATTAGTCCATGAGATATCTTATGACCTAAAAAGTCCAATTCTTGGAATCCTACTTGACATTTCTTTGGCCTAGCCGTTAATCCAGTTTCTCTGAGTCGTCTGAACAAAAGATGTAGTGTTTCTACATGCTTGTCAAATGTTTCAGTTGCGATCAGTATATCATCCATAAAGTGACTAATGTCTGGATGTTGTAGTGGGTCAAGTAATTTTCTCATCATACGTGTAAAAACGCTAGGAGCATTACTTAATCCGAATGGAAGTACGTTGAACTCATAGTGTCCTCCAGGCGTACTGAAAGCTAACCATGGTCTAACCTCCTCCTTTACAGGAATCTGATAATATCCCTTACTGAGATCAATCCTAGTAAAGTACTTCGCTCGGTTGAGTGCTGTGAAGAGTTTGTTCTGATCAGGCAGAGGTTCTGCTTGAAATTCAGTAATAGCATTGAGCTGTCGATAGTCGATGCACAATCTATGTTCTCCACTTGGCTTTCTCAATAATACGACGCTGGCACTGTAAGGTGATTCAGATGGTGAAATTATTCCTGCGGTGAGTAGCTGTTGTATTTCTTCCTCTAAAGTCTTTTGCTTTGCATAAGGAACTGGGTAAGTCTTGACTCGCACAGGCACTGTGTCATTTAACTTCATGTCAAATTCCTCCAAATCAGTTCTTCCTGGCTTATCTGTAAGTACGTCTGCATACATAACCATAAGTTCCCGAATCTGCTCCTGCTGATCCTTTGTTAAGTTGGGATTAATTTCCACATCCTTAAAGGTTTCTTTGGCTTGCAGTGGGTACTCGACTCCCATTGTTGATCCTTCTTCGACTTCAGTAGCCACACTCATGGCCATCAGATGTGCAGGTTCGGTGGTTGAGGGTCTTTCATTATATTTCTTCAGAAGGTTTATGTGAAATACTTTCATCTTGCCTTTGACAGAAATCTTGTAGTTGGTACGTGAGATTTTCTCCGTCACTACATAAGGTCATCTCCATCCTATTTGCAGCTTATTCTGACTGGTTGGAAGCAGCAACATCACCTTCTCTCCCACCTCTAACTCTCTATCTTTTGCCTTGCGATTGAAGTAGCTAGCAATTCTTCGTCTGGCTTTACGTAGATTGACATTCGCTTGTTTCCAACTGTGTTGTAAACGATTCTTCAACTCGGCAACATACGTAGATGCAGTCACGACTGTATCGTCTGTATGATCATCAGTCCATGTTCGTAGCAATGCCTCCAATGGCCCCTTGATTGGTCGTCCAAACAACAATGTTGCTGGAGCAAAACCTGTTGAGTGATGGGGTACCTCCCTATAAGCGAATAGTGCTGCGGGTAAATACAAGTCCCAATCCTCCGTATTCTCCTGGGCAATTTTGCGCAGAATACTAATCAAGGTCCCGTTCCACCGCTCCACAAGTCCGTTGGATTGCGGGTAATATGGTGAACTAAAGATATGGCGTGAATGAAAAAGTCTAAATGTCTCCTCCATAAGTTTACTACGAAACTGTGAACCGTTGTCCGTCAAGATTCTTTGGGGGAATCCTAGACGTGTGAATATTCCTAATAATGCTTCAGCAACGTGTTTGGAGTCACAGCTTGGCATAGGAACCGCTTCGGCCCACATGGTCGTTGTGTCCACAAGCGTTAATATGAATCGATTTCGCCTCTTCGTTGCGGAGAGGGGTCCGATTATGTCTACAGCTACCTTCTCGAACGGTATTCCTGTTATGGGCAGATCACCCAACATTGCCGGTGGTGTCCGGTGTTTTGGTGATACTTTCTGACACTGTGGGCATGATTTTACAAACCGTTGTATGTCTGCGTTCATCCCTGGCCAAAAGTAGTGAGTTGCAATGCGCTGTGTAGTGGCGTTGATACCCATATGCCCACTAAAGGGTAGACTGTGGCCCATTTCAAGAATCTGAGCCCTGTGTGGAGTTGGTACAACAAGTTGGTTGAACTCTTGTCCAGCTCTCCCTGCTTTCCTGTATAGAAGTGCTGACTTCATAAACAGCTCACCTTTACGTGGAGGTAAATGTGATTTAGGCAGTTTCCTGAAGCAGGGTTCCAAGGTGCTATCGGCTTCTTGTGCCCTCTTCAGTTCCTCCTTTCGAGGGATTGGCGTAGTTGTTTCCGGAGTCTTTTTCGTCTGGGATCGAGTTGTCATCGTCGACATCGCCACAGGTTGAACAGGTTCTCCTAGAATTATAAATCTACAGCCAAGAATTACGGGATATATAGGATCTTCTAAGACTGCAGCCTTGATTGTCCCAGTGACATAACGAGATGCTATGCTCACCTTTGCCACCGGAAGAGACATAGTCGCAGAGCTCTTCAGGGGTCCCTGTAATTCGACGATCTCCTCTGTCACCTGTTCCGGGTGAACTAAGGATGATGATACAACACAGTCGTACGATAACCCGGTATCATAGAGACAGGTCGTCTTGAATCCATTCAGCAATATGGACTCGACAACCGGAAGATGAGATGCGGTGTCTTTATGAGGTGTCTGGTTGGACGTTTCATCAGTGTTCACTCCTTTCTCTCTTCGGCTGGCCAAACAAGCAGCTGTGTGTGGAGGTGGCTTCTTCCTACAATTCTTCAATGTGTGTCCTTTAATTTTACAATTAGTGCAGAATAATTTTTCCTCCTTCGCTGTTGTTTGGGCTGTGTTCTGAGGGATGTTTTTGGTTTTCCCATTTTTCTTGGTGCCTAAGTTGCCATCACCTTCCTTTGCTTTTGAAGTTTTATCCTGAGGGGGAATGTTGGCCGAACGTCCCTTACCTCCGATTTCCTTCTGAGATTTCTCAAATCTCTCGGCTAGGATGATGATGCTTTCTAGTCGGTCAGCTCCGTTCTGGGTTAAGAATGCTTTCATTTCATTCGACATCTTTCCTTTTAGCTGATCTATGATGATCATCTCTCGGAGCCCTTCGAAACTCTCATCAAACCTACCCAGACTTGCCCATCGTTGAACATAAGATTTCAGCCTTTCAACTAATTGCGCATAACTTTCGCCCGGTTCTTTCCTTGCGGTTTTGAATCGAACTTTGTAAGAGTCCCCGTCCACTTCGAATCGGCTCAAGAGTGCCTTTTTGAGTGTTTCGTAATCCTGTTGTTCTTCTCGAGTGAGTCTAGAGAACACGTCATACGAGGTAGACCTTAAAGCCTGCGATAGTTTCGTCGCCCATTTTTCCTGTTCTAGACCACAACTGACGCACATAAGTTCGAAACGTGATAAAAAAGCCTCGACATTGTCCGTCTGTTCATTAAATGGTTCTAGTGGAAATGACATCGCTCCGGAATTTTGGTACGAGACGTTGGAATGTTGTTCTGTCACTGGAAAACCTAGTGAGTTTGAGGGGGTGGGGGGAATCCCTCCCTCTAGTCTTCGGATCTCCAGATCAGTCTCCATTCTTTTCAACTCCAGTTGATGTTGACGTTCTCGTTCCCTATCCCTTATTTCATCTTCATGTTTCCTTTGTTCTAACTCATAAGCTTGTAGGCGTTGTTTCTCCTTTTCAGCGATTTCAGCTTGAAGTTTCTGTTGTTCTAATTCATATGATTGTAGGCGTTGCTTCTCCTTTTCAGCGATTTCAGCCTGCAACTTACTCTCCTTCTCAGCTATTTCAGCTTGAAGTTTCTGTTGTTCTAATTCATATGATTGTAGGCGTTGCTTCTCCTTTTCAGCAATTTCAGCCTGCAACTTCCTCTCCTTCTCAGCTATTTCAGCCTGCAGTTTCTCCCTCCTGTCAAATTCATCTGATACAAATTTAGCCAGCTCAGGGCCGTCTAAATTGCATAGCTTGCCTATTTCAACTGTCTGGGCACGGAACTTAGCAGCCTCGGCCATGCTCTATTTTTGTCTACCCTATCTTTTTGTAAAAAAAAATAATACTGTGCAGTTTGCTCAGGTCTGGGTAAGCCTGTCACTTCCCGGATCTGAAATTATACAGCATAACATGCACAATATTAACAAGCAAAAACTAACTAATGTCCGCTGACCCAAGTAAAATAGTTCTTATACACCACGAGAATCTGACCTAAGAAATAATTGCAACTTAAATTCTTGTCTTTCTGTCAATGCTCCTCAAGCTAAAGACAGAAGCAAAGAAGTACCCAGAATGATTGCACTCTTCCCAAAAGAACCTGAAATTTTGATAGAGATTTCCCTATGGAGAAAAATTTTCCCCAGTCGGTGATGAAATTCTCTAAGTCCAAATTCCTCTATAGAAAGACATCTTCTCGAAAGAGAAATGTTGTAGATGGTAAATTCTCACTCTATTTCCTCTGGAACACCTTTTTCTGAAATATAGACCTATTTGAAAGAGGCCCTCCTTTTTTCAGAAGAAATGATCAGTCACTTGCCATATTCTATCTATAATTGTCATTCATATCATATGGAGGTCAATCAGTACCCCACATGATGTTCATTTATCATATGTGAAGTGACAAAGTTAAAAATCTTAATTTGTTTAACAACCTCTATAATTGTCAATCATATCATATGGAAGTCAATCAGTACCACACATGATGTCTATTCAACATATGTAAACATGACAAAGTTGGAAATCTAAATCTGTGTAACAATTTCTATAATTGTTCAAAACAAGTACAATGTCACCAATTCACACATGAATACTGTTCACATCTAGTGTCACTGATCTACTATAGTTTAGAATCCCTCGTCAGATATCTATCTATTCCCAGGGTTTATCATCTAGGATAATAGTTATCTAAACTGTCTGCTGGGTTTCAAAGTCCGGGACGGGCATCCAATATATGTCGTATATTTTGAAGGGACTGGCAATCACTAAAGTGCATGACCCATCTCTGTTAAAGGTAGCTGGGCCCCATCCTCTTCTTATATGTAAATAGATCAAGAATACGACCCTTGAAAGATTTACAGACTCGGATTTGGTTATTTGTCTAAGGGTGTGTGGTCCTCTTTTAATAGAAAAGTCATCACTAGGTTTGTCCCCTGTCTTTCCACCTGGTATTTAATGGTATAGCTCACGAACCCCCTTCTTCCATCTTAAGAAATTGTCTGAAAAGACTTTCTCAATAAGAATCAGGTGCAATATAACATGGATTTGGAACAGTTAAAGATGAAGAGTCTCCTGTTCTCTCTCTCCAACTAAGAATTTATCTTATGTGAATGTGTATCTGTTAATTAAACATTCAACAAACACAAGGGAGCATTGAGACATGTTCCACACACAAGATAGAGATTTTCCCACAGATAGTTTGGACTGACAAATTAAGTGGAAGAGATCTTCACATTTAAACAAATTTATTGACTGTGCCAGTTTCTTTTGGCCTATTTGACATTTTCTTTGTTCTTTCATCAGCTGTTAACATTTACAGAATGAAATAGAAAAAAAAAACTTTCATAGGACCAAGTATAGTCAGTCAATAAATAATAACATTCATTGTGTAGTGAGATATTTTAACTACCAAAATGTGTTATAGTTAACAATTTCTACATCCAACAATAATTCAAGAAAATCATTTTCTGAGAGGGTGAAGTTTGTGGGAGTGATAAGAAAACCTGGTGTGATGAGATGTGGATAAGCCTGGGTCCATGGTCTGATGGATCCACTTCAGGTTGGGCCAGTTTAGCTTCACTGAAGACTTCTCATTCTCTGCCTAAGGCTGGAGTCATCTGCCATCACAGGTGTTGATCATCTCATTCACTCCTCTTCCCTCCTTGTTGGTTAGGTGTGGCACCAAGACATCACTGTTTAAAATTCATACAGGTATGTATAATCCTTTACAGCATGTTCATAGTGTGAACACAACATAACAAAACAAAAATGATAAGATCAGAAGAAGTATTGTTGTGTTACTTTGGGGTGGGTCAGAGATTATTACACTGGATGCAGCTTCTGTTGTCTGGTACCTGCTGTATGCATTTCCTCAGTGGACCTGTAGTTCAGTGAGTAGTGTACAGTCAGACACAGATAAGAGTGATAATGTGATGTTCCCTGAATCATGGTAATCAAGCTGACAGGCAAGATCAACACAAGTATGAGATGCATTTGTATAAATGGCATACATTTAAACATCCACATTACTCTATTTGTTCTACATTGTGTATATAATTGTTTATCTGTACTTTCCAAGGCAACTACTTCCTATTCTAAATCATTTCCTTGTTCCTGCTGTTGTGGTGTGGAGTTGTGTGGTGTGAAGTGTATTGTGTTGAGTTAACTTCTGTTGTGTGGGGTTCCATAGCTTGTACTAATTGTCCTCACATCTACATCAGTTAATATGAGTTTAACTCATCTAGTGTGCTTTTATTGTGGTTCATGTCCAACATACAGAATTTCTGATGTGTATTTGTTACAAAATGTAATCTATACAAGGTCATGACACAATATATTAGAAAAAAATTATTACTTAAAGTATTTTTCCCTAATACTCTCCTCCTCTCTGTCTACTTATACTTCTCCTACATCTTTTACCAGTGCATATCATGTCCATTCTGTTGGCGACACAGTTGGCTATAGACCAAGGTAATTATCACCCGTTAGTCTGAGCAGATTAAGTAGGTCGGCTATCACAAATGACGTTTGTGAACATAAACCTATTTTAAGCAATGCAGTTGATGTAGTGCGTTGTCTAAATAAAATCTGACACATGAATAAACTAATTTCTATCAAATACTATTTGTTTTCAATCCGTAAAGAGAAAAGGAAGAGTATAATTCCTGTTTCATTTCTTTAGATTGCAAAATAGACAGAATTAAGTACATTTTTAAGCAAGGTAGTGTTTCGTTTGCACCAGCTGACTATCTCTGCAGAAACGTTTTCCTAGAAGTTTTTGATGAAAAGCATTTGAGTGCATTGGAAATTTCATCTTGTACATTATTCTGTGATAGATTATAGTCATATGCACATAGTGAAGTTGTTAGATGTAGTGTAGAAAGTCAGAGTTTTGCAGTTTTGAGAAATTATAAGATGTCGGTTTCGCCGGGGAAGTGGCGCCAGTATTGAAGTTGCGATCGGCAGTTTTTCACATTTTCAGAGATTTATTTTATCAAAAATACAATTCATTGGACGCACAACACTGGATACCTTTACGTTATACATCTTGGTACCACTTAGATCTGAGAATCACGCGCTTACCTCAGACTAGATCAAACTGCCCGTTGTAAAAGTTTGAAAGTTGGACAACACATAGCTTTGGCGACTGCTCGCTCGCTCTGAAGTCATAGAAGTGCGCGGTTTTATTAAAGCGGCGCCCAAGCTGGGGGACGCTATATCCACGTGATGTGTCTCTACCAGTCACATTCTATTCTGTTGACGCTAACCCTTCTATTCTTATCCTGGCATCTGTCTGTCATTAGTATCGCTTAGTGCGTTCGATGTTCTACGGTGCTGTAATTGTTTCGATAATCTCTGGGTTGCTGTGTAACGTTGACGCGCTGAAAATGATGGATAGGTGAATATGTCACAAGATATAATACCATGGAGACAATGTAGAATATTGATAAACCATGTGACATGCTGCGGCAATCAATCCAATAGATACAACTGAAATCATTCTACCCAAACATAGAATTGAATTGCAAAAAAAAAAACAAAGACCAATGGGTGACAGATGAAATTTTACAGATACTGGTCGAAAGAAGAAAGAAAAGGCAAGATAAAAAAGAATGTAACAGAATACATAAACAAATATTAAATAAATGCAAAGTGGCTAAAGAAGACATCAATGTAGTGCAGTGTAGTGGTCTTGGTGAAATATCGCCACATTTTTTTTTCTTTTAGCGTCCGATTGAATCTTTACAGTATGACGGCTTTAAAGTCTTAATTCTCGGTGGAAAAGACATGCACAACTCGGTCTTTCAGAAATTTTAGAACGGTCTGGTTGGCAAATTCAGCCACTTTATCTGTTTGAAAATTTACCGGTTTTCTATCACCACAGATTTTACTCACAGCCTCCGCCAGCGCTTTCCCCGTTTTCTTCTGGATCGGAATGGCCCAAGCATATTTACTAAACACATCGATGCAGGTCACTAGATACGACAGCCTATTGTTGTATCTTTGAAATAGTCTCATATCTATCAAATCGGCTTGAAACTGTTGATTTATCCCATCGATTATGGTCTGATGTCTCTGAAAATGCCGACGGATTGGTTTATGCAAGGTATATGTGTCTTGAGTCATAGCCATTTCTCTATTTGCTTAGCGTTCAGTTTAGTATTTCTGTATACAGCGGCATCCCCGCCTTAGGCCCCCGGGGATCGTATCAACATTTTCTTATTTGCGCGGCCATTTTTCCCACTTGGGTATAGGTAACTTACTCGGCTTCATCTTTCGTCTGAGCTTATAAGGTGGAGTGGTCTCGACTACTTGACCCTTTGGCTCGTTTACTTGAATGGGTTGACTAGGTGTCTCGGTTATTTTACTGGTTGTCTCGGGTGTCGGTAAAGTGCTGACTTCGACATTTTGTTCTTTGATATCCTCTAGGCCTATAGGCTTGTGTCTCTACTGATCCAGTCGATTCAGATACCGCTGCAAGGTTTGTTCGTATATTCGGGCTTTTTCACGTGGTGGCAGATATTCACTTTCCAGGACTTGTCACATTTGTTGATCCAAGCCATGCAGGCTATCATTTAGTGTGTCGGGTGATGTATAGGGATTTTCTAGAAGCCGAGGTTCGATCAGGAGCATTTTCTTGGCCATTACAAACCCGCAACGCTTTTCAGTACATTTAAAATAGGGCCGCGTAAGGCACCTATGAAACCAACTTGTTGCAGGATCTGTTTCTTTTTCTTGAGCGATAGTTTCTTACCCATGAGCGTACCCAGACTGTTTTTATGTCGCTGCAGCAGGCACGTCTGACTCGGAGTCAGGGAACATTCCCCTTTAAGACATAGTGACAGCATTCACAAATTGATTGGACGAGATCCGGGGAAGCGGTTATAATTACGGCTTTTACAGAGGCTGGCTTCGCCTCACCCAAAAACCGCAACATGGCCCTATGACGTTTCACTCCATTGTGCATATTACTTAGCGACGTAGACAACTTGGTGCTGGTCATGAATTATTCAACTGCGTAATCTGAGCTGATCTGGTGTTTCCTGTCGAAGGTCGAATAGCAAATACTCGTGTGGCTTCGATGTCGCGTCTTTAAAACTCTCTTGGACATATGACACGTGGCCTGGGTACATTTGTTTGGCCAGATTGGTAATTTTTGATCCGTCTCTAGGATTCTTAAACAATACTAGGTAATGCGAATTCAGATTGATAGTTCTTTGTTCTTTGTTTTTATTAAAGATGTTCTGTACTATATACATGACACCGAGGTTACGATGATGACTACCCTTAGTAAATAGTTTGGTCACTCAATCATCTGTCTCGGACGTTAGGACATCTATGACCACTAAGCTCCGTCTATCCCTGTCCATTTTTCCACGTCGGGTATTCCCTCGTTCAATTGGATATCCTTTATAGTCTCGTACATGGGTTGCCATTCCCCGTAGCACCATATAACCTCCTCTAGAATTGGGTCGACCACGTCTGGGAGATGGGCCAGGAATTGTTGTTCAAAGACGGATTTACCACAACATGCTGGTCCCGCATTCAACGAGGTAAACGTATGTTCCCATCTTGGATCCATGACTACGAATGACCACTTTCCTACCCAGGTGACGTCTTTTATGGGGCTCCAACCCGCACGCACGCGACCGTTCCTCGACCGCCCGGCGACCACCCCGCCCGCTTTATATCAGTAATATTAATAAACCAACTCGTTCATTACACTGAAGATAAGCCCCTGGATTAATCGCTATGAGGATGAGTATTGAGGTTGTGCAACCGATGTTGTAGTTATGAGTGTATCGTATTCTGCCTGTATAGTTATGTTATATTTTGTGATGCATAGGTACAAGGGTGAAGACGGTTGTCCGTGTTTGCTACGACTCGATACTCGGACTAGTGGTCACTATGAGGTGGACAATACATGGTGACTTTGATGCATTATACTCCGAGGCGGGCGTTGAGAGCGGACACAAACCCTAACCCATTCCCTAACTCTTCCTATTCCTAACCACAATCCCTAACCCTGACCCCTAGCGCTAACCTTAAGCCCCAACCCTAACCCTAATCCTGACCCGTAACCCTAACCCGTAACCCTAACAAATAACCCTAACCCCTATACCTAACCCCTAAAATAGCCCAAGTAGGTCTCCATCAGTCCGCTTACGTGACCTCATGTCGTAGTTCATAGACTTTTTGGTACTTCAATTTTAATTCACCGCAACAAAGAAGAATCCCTTCGAGCCTCATATGCATCGGTCCGTCAATCATTTTCTGGTTAAGTGTTTGGTGGACTGCTGGACCGATCGATGGATCGGTATTTTCCTCTCGGTCTTCCTCTTGGTCTGTTCCCTTCGATCTTGCCAGTTGTCACCAAGTTCTCCAATCCATTTCTTCTCATAACATGTCCAAAAATTTTTGACTGTCTACGTCTAATTTCTCTAATCAGTTTACGATGTTCATTTGTCTCATGTAGTACTTGGTCATTGGTTTTTCTGTCTGTCCATGGTATTCTTTGCATTTTCCTCAGAAACCACATTTCTGCAGCCATCAGATGTTTTTCAGCTTGACTGCTCATTGTCCATGTTTCACATCCATACAAAAGAACAGGCTCTATGTATCCCCTCAACACTCTTTTTCTCGTTTCAATTGACATCTTTTTATTGGTCAGAATGTTTTTCATCTTGCTAAATGCTACTTTCGCCATGGCGATTCTTGTTCTAATCTCTTCAAGGCATCTCCTACCAGATGTTATGACTGTTCCAAGATAATTGTACCGATTCACTTGTTGAAGAATATTTCCATTTACTTGTATATTACATTGTGGCACTTCTTCCTTCCTAGTGACGACCATAACCTGAGTCTTTTTACAATTTAATTCTAACCCCAGTTGCTCACTGTGTACAACAACCGCATTTACTTATACTTGCAGGTCCTGCTCATTGTCTGCAATTAATGCTGTATCATCTGCATATCTAATGTTATTGATGTTTCGTCCTCCAATGCTGATTCCATTTATATCCTCTACATTTCTGAAAATATTTTCACTGTATAGGAAAAAAAGATCTGGAGACATCATACATCCCTGCCAAACACCTCTCCTAATTGGCTGATACTGTCCCACTTCATTATCAATCCTTATTGCAGCTTGTTGTTTCCAATATATGTTTTTTATAAGTCTAATGTCTTTCCCATCAATTTGTAGATCTGCAAGCATATCCACCATGTTGACATGTCTAACTCTATCAAAAGCCTTTGTATAGTCAATAAAGCAAAGATGTATATTCTTATTTACGTCTATAGCACGTTCAATAACTGTTCGCAGCATATACACAGCATTTACTGTACCCTTTCCTTCTACAAACCCACATTGTTCTTCCCCTATTTCAGGTTGTATCTGCTTCCTCACTCTTTGCATGATAATTCTTAGCAAAATCTTTGTGATGTGACTCATTATACTAATTGTTCTATGTTGATCACATTCCAAGGTTCCTGATTTCTTTGGGATTGCAATAAATACATAGTTACATAATTCAGGAGGTATATCTCCAGTATCATATAATGTGTTCAGCAGTCTGGTGACTTGCTCTAGTCCAAATTCTTCTAAAGCTTTAATCATTTCTGTTGTGATGTTATCTGCACCGGGGGGCCTGCCAGCTTTCATATGCTTAAGAACATTTCGAACCTCCATCTCCAAAATTGGCGGCCCTTCCTTATTAAATCTAATATCATACTGTGCGTCTCTGTTGTCATCATAAAGGTGTTTAACATAATCTGTCCATACGTGTAGAATCTAGTCTTTTTCTATTATGATTTTGCCATCTTTAGTTTTTAGACACCCTGTTGATGTACTTGTTCTTTTATTAGTAAGTTCCTGAATTCTTTTGTGCACTAATTTGGTATTTAAACTGTTGTGGTGGTTTTCAATTTCTAAGCACTTTTCCTCATGCCATGATTCTTTTGCCTCCTTACATAATATTCTGACTTGTCTGTGAATTTCTTCATATTTTGACAGAATTATTTTTGTTGAGTCTTCTTGTTTCCATGAGGTGTAAAATTTCTTCAGTCATCCATTTCTTACGACCCACCTTCTTTAATTTTGGAATAGTTGTTTCTGCAGCCACATTGATTGAATTCTTCAACGTTTCCCATTAATCATCCACATCCTGGAATAACATCTCTAGATCAGACAATATTTCAAATCTGTTCTGTACTTCTATGTTGAATTTGTTTTGTATTTCCTTGTCATTACTCCATCCATCCATCATGTGCCATGCCGGTAAGCGTGGGCGGTCATGTTCTGCCATCTCACTCGATCAACAGAGTCGTGGATCAGTTCCGTGCTTCTGTCTCGACCATGCCACAAGGCCAAGCCATCCAGATACTTGTTTCTAGGTCTTCCCCTTGGTCTGTTCCCCTCGATCTTACCAGTTGTCACCAAGTTCTCCAAATCATTTCTTCTCATAACATGCCCAAAAAATTGTGACTGTCTACGTCTAATGTCTCTGATCAGTTTGCGATCTTCATTTGTTTCTTGAAGGACTTGTTCATTGGTCTTTCTGGCTGTCCATGGTATTCTTTGCATTTTCCTCAGAAACCACATTTCTACAGCCATCAGATGTTTTTCAGCCTGGCTGCTCATTGTCCAAGCTTCATATCCATATAAAAGTACAGGTACTATGTAGCATCTCAACACTCTTTTTCTCGTTTCAATTGACATCTTTTTATTGGTCAGTATGTTTTTCATCTTGCTAAAGGCTACTTTTGCCATGGCGATTCTTGTTCTAATCTCTTCAAGGCATCTCCCATCAGATGTTATTACTGTTCCGAGGTAATTGTACCTATTCACTTGTTGAAGAATATTACCATTTACTTGTATATTACACTGTGGTATTTCGTTCTTCTTAGTGACGACCATAATCTGTGTCTTTTTACAATTTAATTCTAACCCTTGTTGTTCACTGTGTGTAACAACTGCATCTACTAAATTTTGCAGGTCCTGTTCATTGTCTGCAATCAAGACTGTATCATCTGCATATCTAATGTTATTGATGCATCGTCCCCCAATGTTGATTCCTTCCATATTTTCAATATTTCTGAAAATATTTTCACTGTACAGGGAAAACAGATCTGGAGACATTACACATCCCTGTCTCACACCTCTCTTAATAGGCTGATATTGGCTTGCTTCATTATCAACTCTTATGGCAGCTTGTTGTTTCCAATATATGTTTTTTATAAGTCTAATGTCTTTCCCATCAATTTGTAGATCTGCAAGCATATCCACCATGTTGACATGTCTAACTCTATCAAAAGCCTTTGTATAGTCAATAAAGCAAAGATGTATATTCTTATTTACGTCTATAGCACGTTCAATAACTGTTCGCAACATATACACAGCATTTACTGTACCCTTTTCTTCTACAAACCCACATTGTTCTTCCCCTATTTCAGGTTGTATCTTCTTCCTCACTCTTTGCATGATAATTCTTAGCAATATCTTTGTGATGTGACTCATTATACTAATTGTTCTATGTTGATCACATTCCAAGGTTCCTGATTTCTTTGGGATTGCAATAAATAAATAGTTACATAATTCAGGAGGTATATCTCAAGTATCATATAATGTGTTCAGCAGTCTGGTGACTTGCTCTAGTCCAAATTCTTCTAAAGCTTTAATCATTTCTGTTGTGATGTTATCTGCACCGGGGGCCCTGCCAGCTTTCATATGCTTAAGAACATTTCGAACCTCTATCTCCAAAATTGGCGGCCCTTCCTTATTAAATCTAATATCATACTGTGCGTCTCTGTTGTCATCATAAAGGTATTTAACATAATCAGTCCATACGTGTAGAATCTAGTCTTTTTCTATTATGATTTTGCCATCTTTAGTTTTTAGACACCCTGTTGATGTACTTGTTCTTTTATTAGTAAGTTCCTGAATTCTTTTGTGCACTAATTTGGTATTTAAACTGTTGTGGTGGTTTTCAATTTCTAAGCACTTTTCCTCAAGCCATGATTCTTTTGCCTCCTTACATAATATTCTGACTTGTCTGTGAATTTCTTCATATTTTGACAGAATTATTTTTGTTGAGTCTTCTTGTTTCCATGAGGTGTAAAATTTCTTCAGTCATCTATTTCTTACGACCCACCTTCTTTAATTTTGGAATAGTTGTTTCTGCAGCCACATTGATTGAATTCTTCAACGTTTCCCATTAATCATCCACATCCAGGAATAACATCTCTAGATCAGACAATATTTCAAATCTGTTCTGTACTTCTATGTTGAATTTGTTTTGTATTTCCTTGTCATTACTCCATCCATCCATCATGTGCCATGCCGGTAAGCGTGAGCGGTCATGTTCTGCCATCTCACTCGATCAACAGAGTCGTGGATCAGTTCCGTGTTTCTGTCTCGACCATGCCACAAGGCCAAGCCATCCAGATACTTGTTTCTAGGTCTTCCCCTTGGTCTGTTCCCCTCGATCTTACCAGTTGTCACCAAGTTCTCCAAATCATTTCTTCTCATAACATGCCCAAAAAATTGTGACTGTCTACGTCTAATGTCTCTGATCAGTTTACGATCTTCATTTGTTTCTTGAAGGACTTGTTCATTGGTCTTTCTGGCTGTCCATGGTATTCTTTGCATTTTCCTCAGAAACCACATTTCTACAGCCATCAGATGTTTTTCAGCCTGGCTGCTCATTGTCCAAGCTTCACATCCATATAAAAGTACAGGTTCTATGTAGCATCTCAACACTCTTTTTCTCGTTTCAATTGACATCTTTTTATTGGTCAGTATGTTTTTCATCTTGCTAAAGGCTACTTTTGCCATGGCGATTCTTGTTCTAATCTCTTCAAGGCATCTCCAATCAGATGTTATTACTGTTCCGAGGTAATTGTACCTATTCACTTGTTGAAGAATATTCCCATTTACTTGTATATTACACTGTGGTATTTCGTTCTTCTTAGTGACGACCATAATCTGTGTCTTTTTACAATTTAATTCTAACCCTTGTTGTTCACTGTGTGTAACAACCGCATCTACTAAATTTTGCAGGTCCTGTTCATTGTCTGCTATCAAGACTGTATCATCTGCATATCTAATGTTATTGATGCATCGTCCCCCAATGTTGATTCCTTCCATATTTTCAATATTTCTGAAAATATTTTCACTGTACAGGGAAAACAGATCTGGAGACATTACACATCCCTGTCTCACACCTCTCTTAATAGGCTGATATTGGCTTACTTCATTATCAACTCTTATGGCAGCTTGTTGTTTCCAATATATGTTTTTTACAAGTCTAAGGTCTTTCCCATCAATTTGTAGATCTTCAAGCATCCTTATCATGTTGACATGTCTCACTTTATCAAAAGCCTTTGTGTAGTCAATGAAGCAAAGGTGTAGATCTTTGTTTACTTCTATAGAACGTTCGATTACGGTTCTCAGTATATACACAGCATTTACTGTACCCTTGCCTATTACAAACCCACATTGTTCTTCTCCTATTTCAGGTTGTATTTTCCTCCTAACTCTTTGCATGATAATTCTTAGCAAAATCTTCGTGATGTGACTCATTATACTAATTGTTCGATGTTGATCACATTCCAAGGCTCCTGATTTCTTTGGGATTGCAATAAATACAGAATTACATAACTCATGAGGTATATTTCCAGTATCATATATTGTATTAAGCAGACTGGTAACTTTATCTATTCCATATTCTTCTAAAGCATTAATCATTTCTGTTGTGACGCTGTCTGGACCGGGGGTTTTGCCAGATTTCATATGATTAAGAGCATTCTGAACCTCCATCTTCAAAATTGCTGGCCCTTCATTGTTATTTTGAACAATATATTGTTCGTCTCTGCTATCGTCATAAAGGTTTTTCACGTAATCTGACCATACATGTAAAATCTGATCTTTTTCTATTATGACTCTTCCATCTTTTGTCTTTAGGCAGCCTGCTGATGCACGTGTTCTTTGATTAGTAATCTCCTGAATTCTTTTGTGCATTAGTTTCGCATTTTTACTGTTGTGTTGTTTTTCAATTTCTCTGCAATTTTTCTCAAGCCATGTTTCTTTAGCCTCCTTACATAAGGTTCTGACTTTTCTGTGAATTTCTTCATATTTGGCAGGATTATTTTTGTTCTGTCTTCTTGTTTCCATTAGTTGTAAAATTTCTTCAGTCATCCATATCTTACGGCCAACTTTCTTTACTTCTGGAATAGTTTTTTCTGCTGCACAACTGATTGAATTCTTCAGCATTTCCCATTGATCATCTACATCTTGAAATAGGATCTCTAGATCAGACAATAAATCAAATTTGTTCTTTACTTCTATGTTAAAATTATCTTGTATTTCTTTGTCAGTTTTCAATTTGCACAAGTCATATTTAGGGTTTCCTGCTATATACTTGACTTTCTTTAACTTTACCCTCAATGTGCCAGTAATTAATCTGTGATCACTGTAACAGTCTGCATTTGGAACTGTTTTTACAACTGTTAATGCATTTCGAAACCTTTTGCTTATCAGGATGTAATCTATCTGGTTTTTAATCCTGCTGTCTGGACTCCTCCATGTCCATAATCTTCTAGGATGTTGTTTAAACCAGGTGTTTCCTACAACCAATTCTTGTTCTTTTGCCCATTCTACAAGTCTGTAACCTATTTCATTTCTCTCTCCCAAACCATGGTTGCCTACACTGTATCCATCGCTTTGCTTTCCTATTTTTGTGTTGAAATCACCCATTATGATATTTATTTCTGATTTTTTACAGTTCTTCAAAGCAGACTCCATGTCATTATAAAATTCCTCTATACTTTCTTCACTGCTTTCACTTGTTGGGGCATATACTTGAATTACATTTATTTTAAAAAGTCTTCCGTTTAATTTTACTAATATAACTCTATCTGACACAGCCCAATATCCTTTGACAGAATTTGATGTTTGCTTATCTAATATAATGGCTACACCTCTTTGCTGTTCTTCTCCCCCCGAGTAAATAATCTTACAATCCTCTCCTGTCCTTATCCCTGCACCTCTCCATCTCTTTTCCGATATTCCTAATATGTTAATCTTCTCTCTCTCCATTTCTTTTTTGATGTCCTCCAACTTTCCATCTGCATTCATTGTTCTAAGATTCCAAGTTCCTACTTTCAATGATATTAATCTTTTGCACCTAGTAGCCTGTTGACGGTCTGGAGTCACCTGGTGCGCATGACTATCCCTACCGGGCGAGGCTGCTCCTATGGAGCACCCATTTACGCCGTTTCTCTGATTATCGATAAGTGAACACAACATGATTTTCTTGGCATGTGTAAAGAAGGTAGTTTGCCATTGCTTTCCTTCCCAGCAGTGACCATACTGGTCAGTGACCGTAGCCATTGTCTCCTCAAAAAAGGAGATCCTCTGCCTACCGTCGTGATGGTGGAGACCATAACCTACAACTATCTGTCGGCTGCTCTCCATCTTCATCCACCACCTGCACCCATGGCTTCACGTAACCCTGATCGTGGGGCTAAACGGGTACTCCACCTTGCCCAAGGGTGTCCCGTAGGCTAGCGGAGGGCAGGAGGCGCCTTACTTCTCCTTTGATAGGGGATACCCCTACCCCGCTGTCATTACTCAATGTACACAAATAATATTTAGTGTTTCCTGTTATATACTTGACTTTCTTCAACGTTATCCTCAATGTTCCTGTGAGTAGTCTGTGGTCACTATAACAATCAGCACTGGAAACTGTTTCTGCTATTGTTAGCGCGTTTCTAAATCTTCTGCTAATGAGAATGTAGTCAATCTGGTTTCTAATCCTGCTATGAGGACTCCTCCATGTCCATAATCTCCTAGGGTGTTGCTTAAACCAGGTGTTTCCTACAATCATTGCCTGTTCTTTTGCCCACTCCACGAGTCTGTATCCTCTTTCATTTCTCTCTCCTAAACCATAGTTTCCTACTGTGTATCTATCCCCTTGATTTCCTACTTTTGCATTGAAGTCCCCTATTATGATGTTTATTTCTGAATTTTTACATTTCTTTAAGGCAGACTCTATGTCATTATAAAATTCTTCTACACTATCTTCACTGGATTCGCCTGTTGGGGCATATACTTGAATAATATTTATGCAAAAAGGTCTACCACTTAATTTAACTAGTAGAACTCTGTCCGACACGGCCCAATATCCTTGAACAGACTTTGATGTTTTCCGGTCCAAAATAATTGCCACTCCCCTATGACGATCTTCACCTCCAGAATAAATAATCTTGAAATCTTCATCTATCTTGGTGCCTGATCCTGTCCATCTCGTTTCGCACATACCTAAAATATTAATTTTTCCCTTTAAATTTCTTGTTTTATGTTCTCTAATTTTTCGTCGTCGTTTAACGTCCTAACGTTCCATGTTGCTAATTTTAACGTCTCTGTCCTTGTCTTGCGATGATCAGTCTTTAAGCGAATCATGATATACTAGGCACTTTTAAAGAGGTAGTTTGCCGTTGCTTTCTTCTATGGCAGTGACCGTACTGGTCGGAGACTGCAGCCATTGACTCAAGAAGAGCTCTTCTGCCAGCAAATCTGTCGGCTGCGCTCAAAATTTCATCCACCACCTGCCCCTCCGTGGCTTCTTTTGAAAACTTCCGATAAAAGTACACAAAATAACATCACATAATCCACAGGAAAACACTATTCACAGGAAATCCATAAGAAATCACACGAAATCCAAAAGAAAACACTAAATAGCGTCCCCCCGAAAAGTAAACGCGTAATTTTGTCGCCATTGTACCGGAAGCAGTTCTATAGTTGGTGCATAATTTCAGGTTGCCCTGTTTTGGTATTGGAATGAAGATAGCTCTCTTCCAATCTTTTGGCCACATACTATATTTCCATATCCTTTTACATAATGCGTCATAGATTTCTATGATTTTTCTTACCCCCCCCCCCCCCCCCCGCCCCCCGCAGCCGCTTTAATTAGTTCAGCTGGTATCTCATCACATCCTGGTGATTTACCATTCTTCGGGTTCTTTATTGCTCATGCAATTTCATCTAATGAGGGTTCAGGTTCTGTCTTAGCTGTCATTGGTTCATGTATATTAATCATATCCACACAGTCATTCATATCATACATTCCACTGCAGTATTCCTGCCATCTTTCTTGAATTTGTCTAGATTCTGTTATGGTATTTCCCAACTGAACACATATAACATTTAAATGAGGTTAAACATATTTTGTCAAAACCTTCATTTCTTTGAACATTTCGAAATCTCTTCCATTCTTATGATATTGCTCTATTGTAATACAACAATCTTGTATATATTGGTTTTTGTCCTGTCTTGTGTTCTTTTTTATTTCTCGGGTTAAAGATGTATACTTCATCTTGCTGTTGTCAGATTCACCTCCGTTCCTTTTCAGTTCCCTTTGTTGTTTTATTAATACTAACGTGTCTAATGCAATCCACGGCTTATGTTGCTTAGTCCTGGTCGGAATTAAATTTGTGGCTGCTGTTATCAAGATATCTCTAGCTTGTAGTGCCAGCTCATCAGGTGTCATTTCATCTTGTACAGGCATAAAGAACCCAAAATGATTCCTCACTTCAACGTTGTATGCATCCGGTAGTTTTGTGAGATCAAAACGAAGTAGCCTTGGTCCTGGGGTAAGCTTTTTGAGTTTTAATTTCAGATATGCTTCTAATAACTGATGATCAGTATCACAGTCTGCATTTCGTAAGGTTTTTGCAGATGTTATGCTTGATCTCCATCGCCTTTGTATTAAAATATAATCTATTTGCTTTTTGGTAATACTGTCCGGAGATTTCCATGTGAAGAGTCTTCTTGGGTGTTGTTTAAAAAGTGTGTTGGCTATCGTTAACTCATTTTCTGTGCAAAATTCAATTAAATTGTCACCTGCATCATTTCTATTTCCCAATAAAAATTTTCCTAAAACGTGTCTCTCATTTTCAGCTCTTAGTGTACCTACTTTAGCATTAAAATCTCCAATTATTATTGTTATATCATTATAAACAATCTTATTTAATGTGTCTTGCAGTGTGCTGTAAAAATCCTCATTTTCGTCCTCCTCTGCTGTTGAAGTTGGAGCTTATATCTGTATGAGAGTTGTATTTTTTTTTTTCATGGAAGGCCTTTACGTCTGATAATGAGGATACTATCACTAACTGGATTATATCCCATTAAAGTTTTTGCAGCTGTTTTATCTAAACAAAATGCTACTCCTCTCTGGCCTCCGACGTCTCTACAAGAATATATGAAAAGACCTTCCATTTTCATTTGTAAAATGTCCCTTGCCTCTCCAGCTATGTTCACTAATTCCTAAAATTTGAACATTTAACCTCTCTATCTCATCACGCACTACTTTAAGCTTTCCCTCAAACAGACTTCTCGCATTCCAGGTTCCTATTCTCACACTGTTTCTTAGTCTGACACTAATTCCTTGGTAACACAGTCGTGATTAACTCTGTCATCACGATTACTACTACTGGTCCCTGTGTCACACTCTTCCCCAGTGTTATCTGATCTGCTTGGCCTGGGGGTCTCGCCACCAGATCTCTTTCTTATTATGTTTTCTGTCATGGTTGTTATGGTTTCTTGGCAAGTTTTGCAGGAGGTAGTTTGCAATTGCTTTCCTTCTGGGCAGTGACTGTACTAGTCGGTGGCCATAGACATTGCCTCTACTGATGAGATCATCATCCTATCGCCGCAGAGTGCATGACCATAACCAACAACAATATGTCGGCTGCTCTTACACTCCATCCACCACCTGCTTCCATGGTTTCACGTAACCCTGATTGGGGGGCTAAACGGGTAATCAACCTTGCTCAAGGGTGTCCCGTAGACTAACGGAGGAAAGGAAGCTTCTTACATCTCCTTTGATAGGGGATACCCCTAGCCCGCTATATATATATACATTCTCAGGACACAATTAGAATGAGCTGTAGCAGTAAAATTAGATCTGTACTTATGCTTCATAGGCTACTCAAAACTATTTGACAAAGTGCAGCATGAAGAAATAATACAATTGTTAAAGCAACTTTGGAGCGGCTGGCCGAGTGGCTAAAATGCCGGCTCTCCTTTGGGAGACCTGGGTTCGAATCCTCCGTAAGGTGTGGAGTTTTTTCTGTCCGGGACAAAAAGAAAACTAACCTGCACAGTTCGCTGCGACTGCACTAGCCATGCGGCCTTAATTCCTTGGGCTCAAGATCCCTCTATCCTACACCCCAAAGTACTATAGGCAGCAAATGACATTTTGACAGTTAAAGCAACTGAACATTGACGGCAAAGATCTGCAAATAATAAAGAACATATATTTTCAGCAAACAGAAGCGATAAGAATCAACAACGTTGTGGGAACATTTCAGTGTATAAAAACACGGATTCAGACAAGGTTGCGTATTGTCTCCTGATCTGTTCTCATTGTACATTGAATATATAATGAGATCTACAGAAAATATGTCAGGGATCCTGGTTGGTGGATAAATATAATATAAATAATTTACGTTACGCTGATGACAAACTCTTGATAGCAACAAGTCAGAACGATCTACAGGAAATGGTAGATACAGTGGTTGTAGAAAGTGAAAAATATGGGCCTTAGTTTGAATAATAGAAAGACAAAAGTCACGGTGATACCAAAGAAACATATTATGCCTAAACGTGCAATTAAAGTACAGGACATTATTTTGAGGCATGTGCAGAAATGCATATATCTAGAAACATGGATAACATCAGATGGAAGATGCATCACTGAGATAAATAGCATAATAGGACAAGCAAAAACTGCATCCTATGAAATGAAGAACGTTTTGTGCAATAAGTCACTGTCCTTGAAATTAAAAAAAAAAGTGTTCTGGCATGTTACATAGAACCAGTTTTAACATGCGGCTGCGAATCCTGGTCAATTAGTAAACAGGCGAAAACATCCATGGGAGTCTTGGAGATGTTGTTTCAAAGAAGAATGCCGAAAATTAATTCGATAGCCATAAAGAGCAATCATAACCTTTTAAGGGAAGCTGAGTCGCAAAGACAACTTATCTCAAACATCAGAAAAGAGACAGTCATCACATTATGAGAAGACAAAAAACTGGAACATGTGACAACCGGCAGCATTTGCGGAAAGAGAAATAGAGGAAGACAGCGTGAGAAGATTATTGACAGTGTTGTGTCATGGCACGGAAGGGAGTATAAACACGAACTGTCCAATGATGTCGGAGATCATAATTTGTGGAGAGGCACGATCGCCCACGTAAGCCAAGAAGGCACTGGATGATGATAATGATGATAGTCACCAAGTAATACATTAAGGTAAGCAAACGACCTCTTTTCACGCAGTGGTATTATTGGATATACGATGCTAATTTCACATTTTATTCCGATCGATACTGGATACACAATCTGATCAGGACAACACAAACCGCCTTTACGTTCCGAATTATTTCCTTCTGCAGATTGTATGTTGGGTGGACCTGCAGTGTCAATTAAACCCTAAATGTCCATTTTTATTCTTTTTCGCATATCCTTTACAGAACATCGCTGTCACCATCAGTATCTTTCAGTTGATTGTTGTTTTCTTGGCAAGATTACGCTCAGTAGTTTGTATATGTCCAATACTCCTATACTTTCTGTTATTGGCCGGCTCCGTGACGAAGCGATTACGGACGCAGCTCGTGATCCCGCATACCCGTGTTCGTAACACAGCTGCAGGCGATTTGGCAGCAGACCGCCTTGCGTTGGTGTTTTATGAAATGGTATGGGTGCCGGTCGTTCTGAAAGCAATAACAAACTACAGAACGTAAACTTGCCAAGAGATAACAACAGCGAGAAATGCTGATGTTCACTGAGACGTCTTGTAAAGGATTTGCAACGAACATCGTATCTGTTGTTGCGTTACTATCTTGTACACCTGGTTACGCCTTGTTATATATATATATATATATATATATATATATATATATATATATATATATATATATATATATATATATATATGTGTGTGTGTGTGTGTGTGCGCGCGCGTGCATGATTTAACAAAATCAACATTTCTCGTATCTTATCCACAGGCATGGCAGTTTCTGACCTCGGCAGTCTTATAACAATCTTCTGGTCTAGTGTGTGCTTGACCCCAGGCTTCAGCAGCTTGGATCTGTCATTTCACCCGGTGGAAACCCAGTACCTGATCAGTGCAATGCCTCATACTCTATTTGCTCGCATTACTGCCTGGATCACATCCTTCATTACACTAGAGAGATGTCTATGTATCGCTGTGCCATTCAAGGTTTGCTTGTGGTATGACTACTTTGTGTGCATGAAAGAGTGGTGTATGTTAGTGTGAGTCAGTAAGTGTATCTAATATGAATATATAAAAAATTCAATCATAAAACCAAAGGCAACTTTTAATTCCTGGGAACACTTTAGATCATTAAAATAGTATGATAAATAAATCGTGTGTATTAATGGAAGCTCAGAAATAAAGGGCATAGTTAGAGACGAGAGAACACTTGGCAACATTACAATTGAGAGCTGTAATAGTGCCGGGATTCGGAAGAGCCGTTGAGTTTGACGATGGTGACTTGCTGAAGGGACAACTGTCGTCAACGTCCGACCTGTGAGAAAGCCTAATGACAAGTATCACAATTATCTAGGATTATAGACAACATAAACACAACTATGGAATAACGACTTATATAATACTCATTTGCTAATGTATAAGCGCGTTTCACCGATGTTAGTTTGCTAGTTAGTCAACAGATCATCATCATTGCACATTGAAATACAAATATTTCTGTGACAAGCTCGATGGATGGAAAACACACACATATAGGTGAATGTTTCAATGGAATGACTAAACGAAACTAATCTTAATCAACGGCAGGACTAAACGAAATAGTGTAGAAAAACGACATATTTACAAAACGTATAACACTATATAATACTTATTTGGGACGAAGTCCGATCGACGAACCTGGCCACTTTCATAGATAAGGCTGTCCAGATAAGTATTCCTTTATTTTCCATGTTTCTGTTTTTGTTGTTCCGATGACAAAGACTTCGTTAAACACGTGTGCCTGTATCATCTGGGTGTGTTTTTCCATGCGACGATATTCGCAGTCAAATTGTGTGTTTTTATTCGCATCCTGTAACAGCTCGATTTCAATAAACTGCCCTTTTCGATATATTTTATGAAACACAGCTTGCAGATCGCGGCATAAATGATAGAGTCTCGTGAGGGAGAACCCCTAGCGGATGTAAAGTCATTAGGTAATACCGCCCTCGAAGTTTAAAGCACATACAGTAGGCCATACATAGTCTAAGATATGCCGAGTTCTTGAATGAGACTAATGAGGTTGACGTAATTTGCTCTTGACTATTACATTCTTCAGATTACGATTGTATATATATGTCATCAGGTGGTTTGGGGTGGGTGGGCGATTCTAAGAAACACATGCGAGTGCTGGGGTCTGTCCCGAAGTGGAAACGATGCATGGATGGTTTTAACAGCAATGTTGTTGAAGCGATAGGTATGGGAAATGGCAGGTCAGAGGTTATGTGTTTCCGTCTTGAAAGAGGGCCTCAGAGTGGCAAAAGGCTGTTAACTAAATATCTTCAGAACAGCCACGAAGGCAGACCAAATGCATCTTTGAGTAGGTTGTTTGACGGAAAAGCAGTTACTGTCCTTATATAATCGTCGGAGATTTCCGCAGATAGAATATGCATGTTTGCAGTAGGATCTTCTAGCATTTCATAACCCCCACGAAATGGCAGCTTGGATGAAACATTGACCATTGACCTCAAGTGGTCATAAGCATGTGCAGATTAATGCATCCAGCACGAATGAAAATTTGCTTTTAGCTTAATAATACTTCACTTAACACAAACACTACTTATAGCTTCATATATTTTCTCTTACTGTTTATTTTTCGTATTCACAGGTAAACCATGCCCTGACTCCAACACGAGTATGTGTTATAATTGTAAGCATCTTCATCATTCTAATTGCTGACCAAACGCCGGTGTACATTGTTAGCAGACTGGATTGGAAATATTCCCCAGAAAGAAATAAAAGTATGCTTAGTCTTCTATTCATGGTGAACCGGGATCTTGTCGATAACACGTTTGATATTATTAATAATTCTTTTCTGCCGTTGTTTGCTTTTGTTTTTATTATTGGTTGTACAGCGACTCTAGCACTTCTCTTACACTGTAAAATGAAGTGGCGCGTAAAGGCAACTACAGACAGCACTGTATCTGATAGAAACAAGAGAGTAGCTAAACTTGTAGTGATTTTATCACTAATATTTATCGTTTGCTTTGTTCCTAACTGTGTCTTGTTTGTGTTTATGTCATTGTTTCCAACGTTTTCTATTAGCGGAAAGTACAAAGATGTGATGCTTATGATTGGAGGAACTGGAAGCGTCTTAGAATGCATCAATTCCTCTGTAAATATTTTCGTTTATTATCGGATGAGTACTAAGTACAGAGAAACCTTTACAAAATATGTTTGTTATTTATAATGTAGGCTTAGAAGAAGAAAATTAGTACCAGTGCTTTTGCAACAGACATGAAGTATTGAAGTGACCAGCATTTACTAACTTATATCTATAAATCAGACTTATTGTAACAATGGGGACTGAGTGCACTGCCTTTAGTACCTTGGTTAGTATGCCCCATAGTCCCCCAAACCAACAGGCAAGTGCTCTCGGGCCAGGTCGAAGAACTTATAACAAACGCGCAATTGAGTAGAAGCGTACAGGAAGTCAACTAAGTTTATTACATATAGTTGGTAGAAATATTTACATTCATCATCATCATCATCATCATCATCATCATCATTACCATCTTCCACTTTTGCCGTGGAGGGTAGTCAAGCAGTACATTAGTACGTGGAAAAAACATCGGTGAGTTCGTCCCGAACATCCTCATGTCAATTGTGTCATAAAAATAACTGGTTCCGCATTTCCAAGCTGGAATATTCTACAAGAAGCTAATTTAATAAGCCACATTCTATCGTAATGGTAGTCAAGACGCAAGAGGTTGTTATGGAGAGTTTTTGTGATTTTGTTTTATTTTGTTTTGTTTTTGTTGTTGTTGACATGAGTTGTTGTTGTTGACCAGAGAAGACTTCGAGTATAGGTACAAGTGAGTAGTTTGGCTGGATCTTTAACGGTTAGGATAGGGACTAAAACCAGCCGTAGAACGTACCCAAATTTTTAGTCGTTATAAGATCACCGAACTGACGCCCATATTTTAATAGGTTATAAATGCCACGTTGACTGTAATTGTTGTGTTGGAATCAACAGAGTATTACAGAATATCCTTTTACATTAATAAAGATTTAAACAACAGAACTTGGGGCATACAGTTTTTGTTTTTGTTTTTAAATGTTAAACGTGACCAACCACAGGCAACTCATAAAGCAGATATTAATGCATCCTCACATTGTGGCTGTCCCACTCATAGTGGCTAATTGTGCATGGACAGTATTATATTGTAAACTGTGCAATATTAGAATCACACAGTAGAACCACGCGGATAATGGCTAATGTATGTAGAGCACCATGATACATTTTACCTAGCAGGATATTTCTTGAAATAAAAATTAGCGAAATGATAAAGATCGCCATATGCAAAGACACAGTTGAGTGCAAGCAGAGACAAAGTGGAATTGCGTTTTAAAATCTGTAAACAAGGCTTGGTGTCTACACTCACCCACCCCACCGTTGGACCTACAAGAGAAAATAGCAACCCTTTAATATTGAGCGAGTTCTTCTTCTTCATATAGTCATGTGGCGTTGGTCTGTCTGCAGCAATCTGTCTCGTGTACTGCATTTTTCGTATAGTTCATGCCATGTGGCGTTTGTGATCATATCTGTCTACATACCTATGCCTCATGTGTGTTTATTATACTTATAGTCCATGCAATGTGGCGTCGGTAATCTTGTCTGACTGCTGCCCTCTGTCTCGTGTATTGCCATTCTTCTTATAGTTGAAGCCATGTGGCGTTTGTGATCATGCCTTCTACAATCCATTTGTCTCGTGTGCTGTCAATCTATTCTTATACTGAAGTCCTCCATACTATGATGTTTGTATAGAATCTTTACTCTTGGTTTGCTACTGCCACGCTTCGTCTCCCGCTGTGCCTCTTGTGATCCAACAATTCCATGTGACGACGTACCCCAGCGTTCCGTTTCTCATGACATGCCAATGAATGTGGACTGTCTTTTCTCTCATGCGGGTAACCAGTCCTCACTGTGAGTTAAATTCTTTCAAGGTATCTTCATTGCCTTTTCTTTCAACCCGCTGGTTTCTCATCCTTATACAATAAAACCACATCGCCGCATCCTTCACATAATTCCCCACTTGTCTGCTAATTGTCAATAATTAGCTTGCATACATCAGGAACGGCTACTTAGGGCGCAAACCATCTTCAGTTTGGCCACTGACAATATAGATACAAAGTCTGCAGATATGTACCTGCATTTTCTAACTTGTTATTGTAGCGTGAAAACACACGGAACTGTCGGTTCTGCTATATTTATATCTCATTTACAACATACGTTGACCTTATGAAGTCTGAGGAGTTGAAATAAGACAAACAATACTGACAGCGCTACCTCCCTCTTTCTATCCCTCCTCTTTCCCCCGTTTCTCTCTTTCTGTGTATTGAGTTCAAACAGTATATATATATATATATATATATATATATATATATATATATATATATATATATATATATATATATAAGGGGCGTTCATTTAAAATCCGTTCGTGCCGCACCGCGCGTAATTTAGTACATTGAACATGATCATGTCAAAGTCATGTGATAAGTACTGACCAATGAATAAAAGAGCGCGTGCTTATTGTCCCATGGTGCACTGGCTCTGTTTCTGACCGTTGAGAAAATGGCCGGGTTGATTCAAAATCCGTCCAAAGAAGCTAAAAGAGCGGTGATTCAGTTTCTTTCATTTGAAAGATGTCTACCAGTGGACATTCATAGAAGAATGCAGGCATCTTACGGTAACAAATGTGTGTCGAAGCTGGGTTTCGAAAAAGACGTCAGTTCAAGACAGATCGTCGACGGCCGGGTCAAGCGCACATTGTTGCAAAAGAAAAAAAAAACATTGCTAAAATTGATGCAGCACTACAGATGAACCATTGTCGAAGCAATACATTCGCTAGCGAAAGAATTTGATGTGTCAGTTGGGACAATTCAAAAGGTCGTTCGTAGGAAACTGCAATATCAGAAGGTGTATGACAGTGGGTACCATGGATTTTGACCGACCACCAAAAAGAGGAACGCATGGGATGGCGTTTGAACCACTTACAGAGTGGTGGATGATTCACTTCTCTTCCGCATAGTGGCAGGCGATGAATCATGGTGTTACCACTTTAAGCCGAGCAACAAAACAGAGAGCATGCAATGGAAGCATGCTGGATCACTAAAAGCCAAAAAATTCAAGTTACAAGTTTCCGCTGGTAAGGTTGTGCTGAGCGCATTTTTTGACCATAAAGGACTATTGTTGGCCGACTTTAAAGAAGCTAGTGTCAACATCAACTCTACCCACTACATGCAAACACCAGGGAAACTGCAAAAAGCCATCAAGAATAAACGACCCGGCATGCTTTCTCGTGGTGTGATTTTGTTGCACGATAATGCTCGACCGCATGTCACAAAGATTGTGCAGGAAGCATTAGCAAGGAAGAAGTGAGAAATTCTGCAACATCCGGCCTATAGTTCTGATTTGTCAGCATGTGATTTTCATTTGTAAAAACCTCTAAAAAAATTATATCAAGGGGCAACGATTTCAAACAAATGCAGACGTAATGAACGCTGTAAAAACTTGGTTCAGTGAGCAACCATAATCACTTTTTTTGTGGACGGAATTCGCCGCCTACCTAAGCAATGGAATGCTTGCCTGAATGCTTACGGCGACTTCTTCTGACCAAACCATGGTGCATAATTCATTCAAAATGAATGCTTTGTTTAATTCTACCACACCTGTTAATGTTTCTTTCATGCGTTATTAATAAAGCCATTGGAACAGGTTTCAAATAAATGACCCTAATATATATATATATATATATATATATATATATATATATATATATATATAGATATGTGTGCGTGCGTGCGTATTTGTGTGTGTGTGTGTGTGTGTGTGTGTGTGTGTGTGTGTGTGTGTGTGTGAAGCCGAGGGGACAAAAATATGAGATAAATATATAAAATATTATTCTTCATTACGGTGATAGAAGGTACAGCACAACTCTGCGTTCGGGCCAAAGAAGAAAAAGTGTAAAGAGAGAGAACACCTCTCTCCTCCCCCAACTCGCAAGAAGAGGGATACAACCCAGGGAGAAGTTTCAGGATTCTGCAGACAGGTCTCTGAACTATTACTAATATTTAGACAGGAACTTTTATGTTCAGAATAAGAACAATGGGTTTGTCACCGCCTCACCAGCATATCTAGTAAAGGGCTGCAATTCCAGCCCAAGGGAAACCATTGAGTCGAGCAGGACCCAAATAATCTAGAACCTTCTAGATAGAGATGGTCACCAAGTCCATGATTCCGTGGACACTGATGTGGCCCGCCTAATGCGGGGTCCACGAGGAACTCGGACAGAGTTACCGCCCGTGTCGAGTTAGGACACGCGGAGACCGGGAGAGGACGAATGGACTTGAGAGAGGCAACAGGGCCTGCCTTTGAGGGACTCTATAGATATCAATAGATATATAGACATAGGCTAGATAGTTTGCTAGACTGTTAAATGATACTTATGTGTGTGATGTTTCCTATTTGACAGATGTGATATAGCGCGGGTCTGTTTACCCACTGCGCCAACGCATACTGTATATGAGAATACAATAAATCTTCGATCTCATAACAACCAGATTTATTGTTGCCTGTATGAACCCAAGTTTAGTTATCTAGATACGAGCAAGACTATGACAGGCTTTTTGGGGGCTCGTTTTCCGGTTTTGGCATAGAATGTTTTCTTAAAAACCTATTAAATGCCATGTAAAATTAATTATTTAATCATATCACATTGATTTTTGATATCACATTGATTTGTTTAAATCAAAGAAATTGTTAACGTTACAGGGTTACATAGAACTAGTAGCTATCTAGCGATAAATAGAAGTAATCTGAGTCCCTCGGCGATGTCTCACCATTGCCTCCACAGCGCCTCTTTAGTTTGATTCTGTAAACAATTTTATTTTTTTTTTGACATGTTATTATTTTGACATTTTTTTTTTGTGACAGTCACTAATGTGTTCTCGCTCCACGAGCAGATTTTTCCGCAACAAGTGCCGCGTCCAACCGATGAAAACGTTCCCACAGTAACGAGAGTGCAAGATAACATCGAGGAGCTTCAAAAATTCAGAGCTAAGTTTCACCTCATACTCATTGTACTTCTAAGCTGTACTTCTCATGTTTCATCAATGTATTATGTTGTTTCATATTGATTTGGTTGCATATTCATAAACTTTTCACCAATATAACCTTGCATTTTGATTTACACATTAATAAGTAAGGGAGTTAACCAAATTTTCGACTACACTACATTTTTTCTAAGGGATTTAATTTTAGGAATATTACAAACAAGTGAAACACAAAATGTCTACCTTAGATAAATGCATTGAGCAAGGAATAAAGCTAGGTTATAAAGAAGAGAAATTGTCAGAATGGGCACAGAAAACACACGCAGAAAATATTGCCCGTGAAGAAAGAGCGATAGAACGAGAAGAAAAGAAATCTCAAATGGAGGCCGAAGAGAAGAAAATTCAGATGCAAATGCAGATGCAAGCAGATGAAAAGAAATTGCAGATGCAAGCAGATGAAAAGAAATTGCAAATCGAAGCCGATGAAAAGAAATTACAGATGGAACTTGAGGCCGCCGCCAAACAGGCCCAGTTAAATGCCGAGACACAGATTAAACTAAAACAGATGGAAATGGAGTCCAACACAGAAATATCAATAAATAAGTTAAAAAGCAAAGAAGAGGAACAAAAATATAATAAATATAAAGGTCTCGTGAAGGCTTTCTGTTCTGGAGATTCCATCTCCGCTTATTTAGAAAATTTTGAGTGTCTCATGTCTCATCATAAAATCAGTAAATCAGATTGGGCATTTATTCTAATGAGGTATTTGGCTCTTGAACCACTGAAAGTAATAGAAACAATACCACAGGAAATGCGAAAAGACTATGAGTACCTAAAACAACGCATTCTCCAACATTTTTCTTTAGACACTGCAGGTTACCAACAACAATTTGCCAAATTATCTCCACAACCAAACCAAACCTTCATAGATTATGTCAGTACAGTCCAAGACATATGCACAAAATGGATTAACTCGGCTAAAACCAACAATAGCCATGATAAACTTAAGGAACTAATTATAATAGATAAAATAGTTAGCACCATCCCCACACCTTTTGCCAAGTTCTTAAAACAAATGGATTGTAAGAGCATTCAGGAAATCGAGGCGAAAGGAAATGCATTTTTTACAGCAAATAGGGATATTTTTCAACATAATATAAGTCACAATGATACAGCAGCTGCAGTAGTGAACACCAAATACTCCAAACAATCACAGAGCAGATTTAAACCACGATCCAATGTCGGTAAAGTAGTAAGGTGCCAATATTGCAATGCTCATCACGACAGTTACGGTATGTGTGACAAATCACCCGCCTACCCTGAACACCTCAAAAAGATGGTAGAGAAGCAAACAGCTAAACGCATGGCTTACCACAGAGTAATTAAATGTTATTTCTGCAATAGCTGGGGTCACTATAATAAAGATTGTCAAGGCCGAAAGTTATTGAAACAGGCCAATGCGGCATTAGTAGAAACGTCTACTGACGAAGAGCTTGAGTCACTAAATGAATGTGAAAATCAACACGACAATGAAAGCGAGCTTGGGAATGCTGTACACGTCATCAACACCATAACAGACAGTAAGTGCAACACCTGTACAAAGTTCCAACTGGACACAACACTACATTGTGGTCACATTATCCCAATTGCAAATGAAATAGCTAACGCTGCCTTATCATCGACAGGCAAGCTAGTTTTTTATACAGGGTTTGTTAACAACAAAAAGGGCACGTTAATTCGTGATTCCGGCGCAACTCTCTGTGGGGTGAGGAGAACATTAATAGACACTAAAGACTACACAGACAAACATGTCACATGTCGCACATTTTCAGGTACAATAGAAAAATACCCCCTTGCTTTGGTCGAAATTCAAACACCATTCATATCGGGGCAAGTATTGTGTGCTATCCTTGAAAATCCCGTCGCGGATATTATACTTGGTAATTTACCCAACATACATCCATGCTCTGAAACAGAGATCAAAAGGTGGGAGCAAAAACACGGCATCCACCACAGAAATAGCGACACAAAAGAGAAACACCATTCTTGCTTGTCTCAAACTGCCAAAATACCAAGGGAGACAACCACTGAGGTAATTCAGGAAGAATTTACCGATGTGTACAATGCAGGGGCGGTCGAATCAAGAAACGATACGACCGAAATAAAACCTCGAATTGAGGATGCGACCAAACTACCAAATACCGAACCTGTAAATGTGCAACAAAACACACAACACACAAACGCAATAACACGACAGACAACCCACAAAACCAACACCGACCAACTACAGGAATCATTAGAAATAGTAGCGCCAAACTCAACTAACATCAATTTTGGAAATGAACAGAAAAATGACCCTACACTAGCACCATACTTTAAGTTAGTAGGCCTTAAGCCAAAATTAACAAAGAACGCATCGTGGACATTTAGGCTACAGAACAACATCTTAACTAGATTTTACACAACAAACCAGGCCACGACACAGCAAATAGTACTACCACAAGCACACCGAGACAAAGTGCTAAAATTAGCCCATGACTCCCCTTTTGGAGGTCACATGGGGTATGAAAAGACCAGGGCTAGAGTCCTCACCCAATTTTATTGGCCAAAGTTCTGCCAACATATAAAAACTTTCTGTAGAGCTTGTGATGTATGTCAAAGACTGGGGAAAAAGGGAAAAAACCCTACAGCAGAAATCCAATCAACGACAACTGCCTCGAGGCCTTTCCAAATCGTGGCAGTTGACCTAGTAGGTCCGTTGAATCACATATCGAATAAGGGGAATAGGTACATTTTTACTCTCGTAGATTTATGTACAAGGTGGCCCGAAATGTTGCCATTAAGATCTATCTCCTCTAAGGATGTGATGGACATATTACTAAATATTTTCTCCCGTTTTGGCTTCCCGGAGAAAATCATTTCTGATAGAGGTACCCAGTTCATATCTAATGCCACCCAATCAGTAACTAAGTTACTAGGCATCAAGCAGTGTTTCACCAGTCCCTATCGACCGGCCGCAAACGGTATCTGCGAAAAGCTTAATGGGGACCTGAAACATATGCTATCTAAAGTGACAGCTGAAAATCCAGCCGATTGGGACATACTTCTCCCAACGGTGCTGTTCGCATACAGAGAAGTCCCTCAATCAAGTACAGGGTTCTCTCCCTTCGAATTGATGTATGGAGCGAACCCAAGAGGACCTCTCACCATTTATAAAGAGATCATCTCACAACCTGTAGATAGCCAACTTCCCATTTCCACCTATGATTTGGTCACTGATACCAGAGACAAAATCATACGTTCGTGTATATTGGCCAGAACATCACTACAGGAGAAAGGTTTTAAATACAGGCAGTACGCCAATAGAAGTGCAAAAACCATTGTCCTACATCCAGGTCAGGATATTTTACTCTTACTACCTGACAAAAGAGATTTACTGTCAACCTCCTGGCAAGGACCTTTTAAGATCATTAGAAGAATTTCAGAAGTAGATTACGAAATCTCTTTAAATGGAAAACTAAAAATATTCCATATAAATATGTTGAAACCATATCATGTTAGACAGGACAATGAGACAAATGAACTGACTCAACGAACTGGTGACGGACACGAAACGACAATTTCTCAACGAAATGACACCTCGACAAACGAAGCATCGTTAACGACACACTCTTACGACAACGAAAACGACGAAGACATATGGACATTACCGACAATCTGTGATATCGACATCGACGACAAATTTGACGACATATTGACAACGATTGATCTCGACGACGACGACAATGACATTGAAGACAATTTACAAACAGTGGCATCTGTGGTAAATCAGACAGACGTGGACAACACTGAAATCCCTGTACCAATCATGACTGACGACGGAAGTATAAATGACATACATATCTCTGACACTTTGACACAACAACAGCGCCAAGACATTTTGACTATCCTCGACGAATATAAATCTATCTTTTCTAACAAACCTGGACGCACTGATAAAATAACACATTCAATTGTGCTGACAGATCTGAGACCGGTCAAATGTAGACCATATTCTATTCCTCTCCATTACAGATCTAATTTAGATAAAGAAATTTTAGACTTAGAGAAAAATGGCATTATTCAAAAATCGATGTCTCAATATTCGTCACCGATTGTTCTGGTGAAGAAAAAGGACCAGACAATTCGTTTGTGCATTGAATATCGAGTATTAAATACAAGAACAACAACAGATGCAGAGCCAATGAACAGCTGTGAGGATCTTATCTTAAATATGGCTCAATCATCCTTATTTTCTAAGACCGATTTAGCTAAAGGATATTGGCAAGTTCCATTACACCCTTCTTGTAGACATATAACAGCATTCGCAACACCTCTTGGCTTGTACGAATGGCTATATCTTCCGTTTGGGCTCAAGAACGCACCGGCCACATTTGTAAGACTAACAAGATTGTTATTACACGGAATTAATGACGTAGTTGCTTATATTGATGATATATGCATCCATTCTTCTGATATGACTTCTCACTTACTCACCCTTAAACAAGTCTTCCACCAAATCTCTCTTTTTGGACTTACTATCAAACCTTCCAAGGTTGAAATAGGTTATACACAAATAGACTTCCTTGGACATAGAATTTCTGAAGGAAAATTGTTGACTGATGATAAAATTGTTTCCAAGATCCTTAAGCTAGAAGTACCTACCACAAAGAAGCAAGTTAGAAGTCTACTAGGTCTGATTAACTATTATTCGAAATTTATTCCACATTGGGCAGAATTAACCTCAGTCTTTTCTGATATGTTAACTAAAAATCATCCATCAAAAATTTGTAAAAGTACCAGCTTAGATGATGCAATGTGTAAATTGAAACATATTTTTGCTAATCCACCAGTCTTACGATTACCCAACATAAATTTACCCTTTATTTTGACCACAGATGCGAGCGCTATCGCAATAGGAGGATGCTTGATGCAGGAAATGGATGGCATAAAACACCAAATTCTCTATGTAAGCCGCAAATTAAAGAAGGCTGAGACTCGGTATGCCACAGTTGAATTGGAGTGTCTGAGCCTAGTGTTTTGTATATTGAGATTATCGAAGTTCCTCTTAGGGAGTCACTTTGTGGTCCTCACTGACAGTTCGCCATTATTAGTCCTTAACCAGGGGTCGCCTAAAAACCATCGGCTACAAAGATGGTGTCTTCTACTTCAAGATTTCGACTTCGAAATCCGCCACATCAGAGGCACCGACAACATTGTGGCTGACCTTTTGTCACGGCAAGTGAATGCGCCAGTAGAATGACTCTGATCACATCGACCATTAGCCATATTATAAACTGTGATACTTTTAGTCGGTTGCATATTACAGTCGAACTCTACACCTGCTAGAGTACTCTCAGTGATTAGTTGAATTACGACACCCAATAACATGATACGTTACTTTGAGAACTATACCATCAAGTGCCTAAGCGCTAGAACACTTCCAGCAAGAAACAGTAACTGTGTTTGTGTCAACCAATAAGATCAACCAACGAACTAACTCCGAATTCTGAAAGAACTCGTTATATAGGACATTAAGAACATGCCATACTTGCTGTTACTACGTAACTTTACAAACAGCCGAAACAGAACCCCATCGACTACGACACTCAAGAGACAGCCATATTAGCTTTACCATTCATGGCATAACACGCTAGCGACAGGAGAACGACGCGCACATCATCTTGGGATTTAATTAATTAATTAGTTTAAGATTAAATAGGTATTATATTTCCATTATTGTTGTATATAAATTGTATTCACCTGTAATTTGTACATATTCGACATTAATATTACAGGCGGTACCATTCCTAAGCTAAAGAACCGTCCTATACAATTGTCTCTATTTAAATTATAACCCATTTGTGAGTCATCGTACAAGAAGTACGTATTTTCTTAAAGGGCAAATATCGCCTAGCCCATTTTTTCTAAGGGCAATAACACTTACCTCAACTTTAATTATATATTTTAACCAAATACTATTTTTAATGAAAAGTGAGTGAATGACTGTGTGAATGGATTAAATGAGAGAACGATACACTTGGCGGACAAATTGTACGCAAACCGTATTTATTTTAATTTGTCTGCGTCTTTCATGTAAATTGTATGACTTGTTTAATTTGTGAATACATGTGTAGTACTTAGTTTAATAGTGAGTTAATATACTTAGTTTAGCAGTTAGGATACATCTAAGCACCACTACTTGGAATGCCTGATCAGGTATTGCACACAGTGCAGTATTTCATGATTGAGGTTATCCCAACTCGTGACGCTTGGAAATACGCCACACATTCAACACACACAGTACACAAACCTTAAAACTCAACACTATCAAGTTAAAATACAGTCACTTTATTATAAACATCAACTGATTAGTCAAAGCACACTAACAAGCCAACAGGGACACTTGTAGTATGAGGGGGATAAAATAACAAGGTAACTACATATTTAGCATTACATAACATACGGGAGTAAAAGTGTATAGAAATACACACACAAATCAAGATTTGAAGGTGTACTTATTTAGCCAAGACTTCGGTCTTGTTAACCCTCTATAGGGGTTATTTGTCTGGGTACCATTTTGGGTACTATGAGAAGGGCAAGTTGTAAATACAACTACTAAAATGCCACGTAACTTCGGTCTGATAAGCATATTTAAGCACACGAGAGACAGGGATCTCTGCACCAAATCAGACAAGTGTTGTATGGTAGAATACATGAGTTTTTAGTGCTAATAGGTAGGTTGCCAGGTTACTATCCACCAAACTACAACACCAACTGTAGGTGAGTCGGTGACAGAATTAGAACGGATCTAATTCCCAACAACAAATCATGTCACGGGGGAGGGGGGAATCCTGTCACCGCCTCACCAGCATATCTAGTAAAGGGCTGCAATTCCAGCCCAAGGGAAACCATTGAGTCGAGCAGGACCCAAATAATCTAGAACCTTCTAGATAGAGATGGTCACCAAGTCCATGATTCCGTGGACACTGATGTGGCCCGCCTAATGCGGGGTCCACGAGGAACTCGGACAGAGTTACCGCCCGTGTCGAGTTAGGACACGCGGAGACCGGGAGAGGACGAATGGACTTGAGAGAGGCAACAGGGCCTGCCTTTGAGGGACTCTATAGATATCAATAGATATATAGACATAGGCTAGATAGTTTGCTAGACTGTTAAATGATACTTATGTGTGTGATGTTTCCTATTTGACAGATGTGATATAGCGCGGGTCTGTTTACCCACTGCGCCAACGCATACTGATTATGAGAATACAATAAATCTTCGATCTCATAACAACCAGATTTATTGTTGCCTGTATGAACCCAAGTTTAGTTATCTAGATACGAGCAAGACTATGACAGGTTGAAACGTCTGAAAGCAACAGTAACTGTGAAAGTACAAACTAAACTTACATAAACTAAACAATCAAATAAAGAACAAAGCTGCCATGTAGCTGATTCCCGGCTCGTCTATTCAGCTACAAGGACAAATGTAAGCAGGAACATGTAACAAAGGAGAATATCAAACAAGCCAATGTCCTTGCCATTGTCGTCAGTGTTTATTATTGAAAGTCATCGCCGCTGTTTATACAATCAATTACCAACAGGTGCAGGCTGACATGCGATGATTCTAAATCACTCTACATAAAGTTCAACACTGCAACATATCTCCTACACAATAGTTAGCTCTAATCACCAACTTACGGCCTGGCTTGACCTTGACATCGGGCATGTGCTGTGCTCCACTGCCGTTCGCCCGGCGTACAGATTATTGAGCGTGACTGGCTTGTGTAATTAGCCGCTAAACTTGGGCGACGCACTTTTGCCTCAGGTTGAAGTACCTTTGCAACCTTGGAGTAATGTCAACTTCATGTCGCTTGACTTCTGCACTAGTTTTCATAACCGCCTTTGACGAGGACCCTGGCAAGACTTATTCTGTCTCGCCGCGTCTCCTCCGTCTACCACACAACTAGTGTCACGTGATACACAACTTTCCGGAGTCACTTCCAATTGTCCCTCATCATCATCTGTTGCTTTCCGACTTCTCTCAACTTAATCGTGTGTTCTTTGTTTATAGTGATCATGTGAACGGATCTCACTATGCCGATTCTTCTTCTCTGTTCTTACTCTATCCGTTTACCGCCGTCTACCTCATATCGGTCCATGGAATTATCCCCCCCCCCCCATTTTTGGAAAATGGTGTAGCCATTTTCACAGTCTATTTGGGTTTTCAATCCCATGACATGAAGCGATATGGGCAGTCAGTTTAATACTCTATACTATATTGTTGTCCTTCCACAACCTTATTCTGTCTGATAATATGATAGCATGGCATTCCATTAACCACTGCACAAAATGAAAAAAAAAATATTATTATGTTCAGGCACGCTCTATCAATCTACTTTCCGCGCAGACGACGTGTAGCCAACCTATTGGAGGGGGGGGGGTGGCTGGTCTAACATACTATGAGCTTCATAAGGTTTCGTGGCCTCCCCATAGTAGTCCCTCATTTTCCCTATAGACAAGCAACCACAAACCTATCAAGGCCATTACGCCCGAATGAGGGGATATGCGTGGTTAATAGGTACCATTACCATCTATATTATTATTTATATATGGTATTGTGGAATATATGAGCAATATGTACATGACTTTTGTACCGCTGTACTTCTAAGTTGTCATTTGGGTTCACCGTGTGATGTAATCTTTTAATACTCATAGATGGGGTTGTTGCATAAGCCCTTGTTTGCTTGCGGTCTACTTATATTTCATTTGTCTAGGGTGATTACTTCTTCTTCGTGGAAGATGTCTTTTCATCTTATAACCGCTAGTTCATCTTATTTCCGATATCGACCTATCTTGTAGACTCATTTATCAATATCTTTGTGTCTGTCAAAGTTTATAATATTTTGATCTTCTATCTCCCCTGCTGGGTGATGTTGAACCGCTTTCTGTTCCTTGCGTTCTCTTTTCTGGTGAAATGTTTCTTTCCGTCTCTATGTTTCATCATTTCAGTCCAATGCCGTCTTTTAGCCTTATGTTGGTATGTTAGACCCGTTCAGTGTTGAACAATGGAGATGTAACTTAAGATATATGTACATTTGTATGCATGATCATCTCTATTATGGAATATGTCAATCAATGAATAAAATTATCATCAGTATTATCATTCCTAAGGGTGTAATTCCTATAAAAAGGCGCTTGCCCATAGTGAGTGAATACTGGCCCTGTTTCAACGTCATGAGGCAAAAATATGCTTATTAAATACTAGCGAGGCATACATTAACATTAATAAATTATTCCTAATAACATATTAAATGGTTATAATTCTAGTTTGTGTAACCTATATTATTAATATGAAAATAAAAATATTCATTTGAAATAACATAATTAATAACTTTTTACTATAAACTTTGAAATATATAATCAATATAATAATGCGAGTTTTATCCCTCTGCAAACAAAAACTAAAAGTCTCCCTTTGCGACTTTTCGCAAGTAACAAATGTTACGCGCAATCAGACAAGCATTGGTCACGCAAAGTTCAATTCATGACATGTGATTACTGTCTACTGATAAACGTATACAGTAAATTGTCTTGCTGTGGCGCACAAGGGATTCAAAAGATATATGCCACGTGGCCCTGCCTATTTGTTATGATTGGCGATGGTCTCTTTCTCTCTTTTATGTCTATTTACGCTTTAGAATTCACGCCCGATAGTGAAATTTGGAATATACAGGATTTAAATGGAGATTGAGCACATTGCCAAAGCTGTAAACAAATATTTTAAGGCACTTTGCTTGGGTACCATTAATGTAAACATGGGGAAAAAAGCTGAGTAATAATTTCAAAAATCTCAAAAAGTCATAAATCATTTAGACAGGTAAAGTTTAAGAAGTTATTAAAAAATTAAGAATTTTAAAAGTTTTCAAAAATTTTCATAAATCTCAAAAGGTCATAAAACAGTAAGAAAGATAAAGCTAAAGAAGTAATCAGTTAAAAGCTTTAAAAATGTAAGCGTGCAATTGTAAAATGCAATTTTTTTAAACAATGTGTTACAAATTTAAAAAGTTCAAAATGTTCAAAATGTCAGAAAACATTCAGAAAGTTAAAGTTAAAAAAGCAATAAGTTTTAAAACTTTAAACAATTTAAGATTAAAAACAAATTTAAAACATCACACAATTTAAAAAGGTTCAAAAAGTCACAAAACATTCAGAAATTTAAAGTTAAAGAGGTAATATGTGTAAAAACTTAAAAACAATAAAGATTTGAAAAAACTAAATTTAAAAATTTAACAAATTTTAAAATGTTCAAACAGTCATAAAACATCCAGGAAGTTAAAGATAAAGAAGTAATAGGTTAAAATATTTAAAAAGGTAAGATATAAAAATAAATTTAAAAAATTTAAAAACTTTTAACAATTTCATAAAAGTTCAGAAAGTCATAAAACATTCAGACAGTTGAAGATAAAGAATATGCTTAAAAACTTTAAAAATATTTAAGATTTAAGGTGTCCTTAGTACTGGAATTGTCCCAGACAGGAGAGTATCGAGTACTGATTTTGCATCCGTCAATAGCACCCAATGGTACAGCTGAGACACGTGGGTAATGGTCACATCCGATCACATATGGCGCTGCTTCCGGTCGCATGTGTACTTATTACAACCAGACCAGGTGCTCACTAGCTACGAGTGGTCAAAGATGACGTCGTATCAGAGCACACGCGATAATGGCAAAATCAGACCATGCGCTCACTGGCTAAAGCCAATCAAAGATCGCGCTGCATCCGATCACACGTGGGTAATGGTCACATCCGATCACATATGTCACTGCTTCCGGGTCGCATGTGTAGAGACTACAACCAGACCACGTGCTCACTTGCTACATGTGGTCAAAGATGGTGTCACACCCAACTGCCATGAGAAGGATAAGAGAAACGTAGGTTAATCTGATGTCACTAAGACACGAGTTACAAACCCAACCGACACCTGAGCACGAAAAGGGCGGAGTTATGTGGTCACGTGATGCGCCCAGGTCAAAGATGGAAAAAGGTTGCGATCAAAGGAGGCTGAGCTGGGACGTCAGCCAAGATAGTCAAGGTTGAGAAAGTTCTGAGTTTTGAAAGCGTTGTGCGATGTTGACAGTGATTCAAGATACAGTCAACTGTGAAAGAGTTTTCCTGGTTAAGAAAGCGGTGAGTGCCGAAACTGTACACTACAGCTATCGACCAACGATGGGCCAGTCAGTATCGACCCATTGTGGTGAGCCCGTGTTGTGAACAAGCTGACAAGAATGACGGAGCGAGAGACACGCTGGCCACCAGTGTGATGTGAGTACGTAAATAAATTTGATACTATCGGTTAGCAGTGAAGTGTAGCGATAGTCTATAGTGTGCAACAACAGCAGGAATAACCAACGATTAGTGGTGCCAGTTATTCTTTGTGGACAGACAGTGGGTGGGATGGTCGTACACAGAACACTGAAAAGCAATGGCTGGTGGTGTACGATGGCAACCACGGTGAGAACTGTGCTGGAATAAAGAAATTTTGTACTCTGAGGACGAGTTGAACTCGTGTTATTTGCACGAAACCCTTGTACATTAGTTATACGAGCCGATTGAGATATTTCTGCTAAATCTTATAAACCCTAGACGAGAAACCAAGATGTCGGACATTGAGTGAGTGAGTTAGGGCTCTTGGCACTAACCACACGTGGTAATAGAAAACCAGACAACGTGCTCACTGGCTAAATGCGGTCAAAGATGGCGCTGCATTAAATCACACGTTGGTAATTGCCCCACCCATCACATATGGCGCTGATTCAAGTGGCATGTGTAATTACTACAAGTAGACCACGTGCTCACTGGCTACGAGTGGTCATAGATGAAGACGCATCCGGTCACTCGTAGTAATGGCAAAACCAGACCACATGCTCACTGACTAAAACCGGTCAAAGATGGCGGTGCTTTCTGTCACATGCATCAGGACACAATCAGACCAAGTGGGTCACAGTTACAGCGGGCCAAAAATTGGATCGCAGCCGATCACATGTGTAATGGTACATCCGAGAAACAGGATCACTGGCTAAAGCCAGTCAACGATGGCCATACTTCCGGTCGCATGCATAAGGTATAGCCAGTACACATGGCTAATGACTTAACCGGTCAAAGATGGCGATGCATCCAGTGACACGCATAACGATACTCGTGAACTCGTGGCTAATTACTCAACCGATTAAAGATTGTGTCAATTCCGGTCACGCGTGTAATGTTGCATCCCAGATACGCGGTTAAGAGAAATACTACAGTAAAAATTGTGTCTTGTCGATTTTCGAGCCAGTGAACTTAACTTATGATGATCACCGTGTATCAGAGTGATTCCATTACGTAGTCAACATTGCAACCGAAGTCTAACATAATCACCCTTCTCGCTCCCCCCTCTCTCTCTCTCTCTCTCTCTCTCTTTCTTTCTCTCTCTCTCTTTCTCTCTCTTCTATATCCGTGTAGTCCTTCTGTCAACGAGTAATAGCAAAGGACACCCTGGCATTAATACAACATAAAACGATATCGAAAGCAGCATACGCGCAGGTAAACAATTCATTACTGTGTCCGACTAAGCCTTTCTCATCCTCATAGTGCAGAGATGTGACCACCGATGCTAGTCAATGAAGTCGTATCTGTACGTAACAGCTAGCGGGTCATACAACGACGAGTGGCTAGTTTCCTGTTAACAGACGTATAATATTACACACGAACACAACAAACTATCCCGACTCAACCTTAGGCAATGCATGTAACATGACATCTTACATGTCCGCTGTCATAACCAGCGACAATATCACGTAGAAAATTAGACATCTACACATTCATCACCTCTCTATGTGTCCATACGGGTCCTTACATCTTCCTACTGAAACCAGTTTTAAAGAAAAATATATGTATTTCATTGTGCCTTTTCGGTGCCACACTTCACAGCCAGACAAAAGTACACACTTTCTATGTACCAATTCAAACGTCAAATAAGAACCTATGTTAGACAAAGTATTAAAATTATTGGTCAAATACAGACATATCTCGTCCAAACTTATAAAAAGTAGAAACATGTGTTAACCTATTGGGAAAAATATCAACCAAGTATGAAAATGTGTTCGTCAAGTGGGAACAAATATTGACAACGTAACGAAATAGCTTGTCCAAACTTATGAAAAGTAGGAAAATTGTCAGCCAATTGGGAATAGTTTGACCAAATACAGAAATATCTCGGCCAAACTTAAGAAAACTAGGAAAACTTGTTACCCAAATGGGATATGATTGACAAAATACATATATATTTTGATCGAACTTACAAAAAATAAGAAGATTTGTTAACCAAAGGGGGAAAAGCTTGGCCAAGTAGGACAATTTGTTAACCAAAACAATATAAATAGTGACCATGTAATAAAATATCTACGCCAAACTTATGAAAAGTATGAACCTTTTTTAAGCAATTATTAAAATGTATCAGCCAAAGAAAGTAATTTCTCACCCATACTTATAAACAGTAGGAAAATATGTTAGCCACATGGGCAAAATAACGGCCAAATACAGAAATAGATCAACAAACTTATAAAAAGAAGGAAAAAGATTGACCAAGTAACGAATTATCTCTTCAAAACTTTTGAAAAGTGGGAATAATTGTTAACCAAATGGAAAAATCTTGGCCGACAATGGGAAATTTTTAGCCAAATAGCAAGTAACGCTATAGATCAGCCAAACTTATGAAAAGTAGGAAACTTTGTAAACCAAATGTGAAAAATAGTGGCCGAATATAAACCAAACTTATAGATATTGCAACAAAACTTATGAAAAGCAGGAAACTGTGTTAACCAAACGTGAAAAATGTTGGTCAAGTAAAGAAATATGTCAACCAAATTTCCTTGAGATATTGATAAGTTTGGTTTAAATTTAACCAAAATTTTCATATTTGCTTAACAAATTTTTCTACTATGCAAATTTCTAACCTACCAGAGATAACAATCTGTCCCCTATGCAAACAGCAGCTGTATTTCAGAAAATTAAATGTATCTTATCTAATAATAGAGAGACAACAGTGGAAGATAAACTCTATGGACCGCTGAATGAACTAAAAAAGACTGTTAGATTCATACAAGAGACAACATTGCAGTTATAAACATAATTTAGGCGAACGAAAGAAGAAGAAGATCTAATAAGTCACTATTGTTGAATGAAAAAATAAAATTTCTAAATAAAATTGTTCAAAAATTAACAATTCAATTTGTACATGAAACATTCAAATTGAAAACAATAAAGATAAGTTTAATTGTTAATTGTTGGATAATTTTATTGTTGCAATTTTATTTTTTCAGTCAACGATAGTGACTTAACATCCAAGCTGCTTGGTTATGCAGATGATATAGATATTATAGGGCAAAGTGATCAAAAGACATTTGAAATATTGACTCACTTAAAGGGAAAAGCCCAACAGATGGGGCTGGCTATCAACCAAGATAAGACAGAATATATGGTAATTTCAAGAGACGGAATGGCTAAAAACTCTGGCCACATACAAATAGATAATATGACCATTAACAGAACGGAAACATACAAATACCTGGGTACAATCTTCAACTGCTCCAACATCATAAGGGAAGAAATAAAAACTAGAATCAACTCTGGAAATAAGATATACTATGCACTACAACATCTACTAAAATCAAAGGCGCTATCTCGTAACACCAAAATCACAATATACAAAACACTGATCAGACCAGTTGTGCTGTATGGCTCTGAAACCTGGAGTACAACGAAAGGAGACGAAGCCTTGTTACAAACCTTTGAGAACAAAATTTTAAGACGCATCTTTGGACCCATTAGGGATACACAAAGTGGAGAGTGGAAAAGAAGAAGTAACAAAGACATTTATGATCTGTTTAAGTCCCCGCTAATCACTGGTATCATGAAGGCTAATAGACTACAATGGCTGGGGCATATAGAAAGAATGGAAGATAATAGGGAAACAAAACTCGCTTACACTCAGGAAATAAATGACCGTAGACCCCGAGGTAGACCAAGAAGGCGGTGGAGAGATAACACATGTACAGACCTACAAGCACTTGGAATCAACGACTGGCAAGAGAAGCTCCACCAGAGAGACGAATGGAGACGGATTGTATTTGCAGCAAAGAACCTCAATGGCTCGGAACGCTGAAGAAGAAGAAGAAGAAGAACGATAGTGACTTATTGCATAAGATACTTTTAATTTTCTGTAATACAGCTGTTGCACGCATAGGGGACAGATGATTGTCTCTAGCAGAAAACCGGTTGAGGTGTAATCAAAGAGTATGTTAGTTCTAAGTGGTATGAAACGTTGAAAGTCGGTTATAAGATGAGGTAGATGGTATTAAAAGGTTCAATACAGCAGACCAGGTGTTAAGAAAAGGACGACTTAATAATAGACAATGATGGTTGGTTGGAGACTTCACGCTTTTGCGGATGTGAAATAATAATGTGAGATATTTTTTTCCCTTTTGTTTAAGAAATTTTCCTTCTTTTTATAAGTTTGTTTGGTATATTTGAAAGCTGGTCGAGATATTTCTGTATTGTGCCAACGTTTTTGCCCTTTGGTGAACAGTTTTCACTTCTTTTTATAAGTTTGACTGTGATACATGTAAGTTTGGTTGAAATGTGACCAACATTTTTTACATGTGGTTAACAAAGTTCCCTACTTTTTGTAAGTTTGGTTGAAATTTGACCAAACTATTCCCAATTGGTTAACAAAGTTTCCTACTGTTTTATAAGTTTGGTTGAAATTTGGGAAAACATTTCACATTTGGTTAACAAATGTTCCTACATTTCATAAGTTTGGCTGAACTGTTTATAAGTTTGGTTGACATTTAGCAAAGATTTTTCACTTTGGTTAACAAAGTGTCCTACTTTTTATAAGGTTGGTTGAAATTTGGCAAAACTTTTCACATCTGTTTAACAAAGTTTCCTACTTTTTATAAGTATGGTTGAAATTTGATCAAACTTTTCACATTTGGTGAACAATTTTCCTATGTGTCATAATTTTGGCTGAACTGTTTATAAGTTTGGTTGATATTTAGCAAAGATTTTTCACTTTGGTTAACAAAGTGTCTGACATTTCATAAGTTTGGATGAAATTTGACGAAAAGTTTCACATTTTGTTAAAACATTTTCCTTCGTTTTATAAGTTTGGCTGGGATATGTTTAAGTTTGGTTGAAATGTGGCCCAAATTTTTCACTTTGGTTTACAAATTTTGATATTTTTCATAAAGTCGGTTGATATATTTATAAGTTTGGTTGAAATTTGGCCAACATTTTTCATATTTGGTTAGCACATTTTCCTAATTTTTTTAATAAATTTTGCTGCCCTATTTGCTGCCCAAGATTGGTTGAAATTTGGCTAAATGTTTTCACTTTGGTTAACATAGTGTCTTACTCTTTATAAGTTTCGTTGAGATATTGATAAGCTTGGTTGAAATTTGACCAAAACTTTTACAGTTGGTTAACACATTTTCCTACATTTTATAAAGTTGGTTGAAATATTTCTTAACTTGACCACCATTTTTAACATTTTGTTAACAAGTTTTCCTACTTTTCATAAGTTTGGTTGCAATATTTATAAGATTTGTTGAAATTCGGCTAACATTTTTCACATTGGGTTGACAAAGTTTCCTACTTTTTATAAGTTTGGCCGATGTATTTCTTTACTTGGTCAATATGTTTTCCTATTTGGCTATCAAGTGTTCTTATTTGGCCAAGATTTTTCCCATTTGGTTAACAATTGGTCCTATATTAAATAAAGTTTTGACGAGATATTTCGTGATTTGGTCAATCTTTTTCCCTTCATTTTATTAGTTTTTTTTTAAAGCTATTTTTGTATTTTGCCGATGTTTTGCCCACTTGGCTAACAGATTTTCCTACTTTTTATAAGTTTGGGTGATATATTTCTCTCTTTTGTCGATACTTTTGCATACTTGCTAAACAAAGTTTCATACTTTTCAGAAGTTTGGCTGAGATATTTCTTCCTTTGTCACTATTTTTATTATTTTGGTTTCAAAAATTTGTTTACTTTGCCAAGCTTTTCCCCCTTTGGAGAACAAATTTTCCTGTAGTTTATAAGTTTGATCTAGGTATTTATGTATTTGATCAATCGTTTTCCCATTTGGGTTACACGTTTTCCTAGTTTTCTGAAGTATGGCCGAGATATTTCTGTATTTGGTCCAACAGTTTCCCATTTGGCTGACAATGTTCCTACTTTTCATAAGTTTCGAGAAACTATTTCGTTACGTTGTCAATATTTTTATCCTATTTGAAGAACACATTTTTCTATTTGGTTGATATTTTCCCAATAGGTAAACAAATGCGTTCCTACATTTTATACGTTTGGACGAGATATTTCTGTATTTGACCAATAATTTTAACACTTTGTCTAACATAATTTCTTATTGACAGTTGACGCGGTACATAGAAGGTGTACTTTTGTCTGGCTGTGAAGTGTGGCACTGAGTAGGCACAATGAAAAACATATATTTGTCTTGGAAATGGGTTTCAGGAGAAAGATGTAAAGACCCGTATGGACACACAGAAAAGGTAATGCAAGTGTAAATGTCTAATTTGCTAAGTGATAACGTCGCTGGTTATGACAGTGGACATATGATATGTCATGTTACATGCATTGCCTAAGGTTGAGTAGGGACAGTTTGTTGTGTTCGTGTGTAATATTATACATCTGTTAACATGCACTAGCCACTCGTCGTTGTATGACCCAATAGATGTTACGTACAGATACGACTTCGCCAAATAGTATCGGTGACCACATCTCTGCACTATGAGTATAAGAAAGGCTTAGTCTGCCACTGTGATGACCTGTTTTATGTTGTTTTGATGCCAGGGTGTCCTTTGGTGTTAGTCGATAACGCTACGAACACACGGATAGAAAAAGAGAGATAGAGCTAGAGAGAAGGGTGACCATGTTAGCCTTCGGATGCAATGTTGACGATGTAATGGATTCACTCCCATACACGGTGATCATGATGAGTTAGATTGCCTGGCTCGACAACCGACAGGACACCATTTTTTTCTGTCGTATCCCTCTTAACCGCATGTCTCGGATGTACCATTACACATGTGACCGGATGTGTCGCCGTATTTGACCGGCTGAGTCATTAGCCATGTATACTTGCTGTACCCTTATGCATGTCACAGGAAGCATATCCATTGTTGACTGTCTTTACCCAGTGAGTCCGTGTCACGGCTGTACAATTACACATGTAATCGGCTTCGACGCCATCTTTGGCCGGTTGTAACTATGAACCAGGTGGTCTTTATGCATGTGACAGGAAGCACATCCATATTTGACCGGCTTTAGCCAGTGAGAATGTGGTCTGGTTTTGATATTACCACGTGTGATCGGATGCGACGCCATCTTTGACCACTCGTAGTCAGTCAGCACGTGGTCTGGTTGTAGTCATTACAAATGCGACCGGAAGCAGCGACATATGTGATCGGATGTGACCATTACCCACGTGTTAACGGATTCAGCGCCATCTTTGATCGGCTTTAGCCAGTGAGCACGTGATTTGATTTTGATATTACGTCGTGTGATCGGATACGACGCCATCTTTGACCCCTCGTACCCAGTGAGTACGTTGTATGGTTGTAGTCATTACACATGCGATCGGAAGCAGCGCCATATTTGATCGGAGTTTTTTTTAAATCTTTTTCAACTTTTACACTTAAAAGTCCTTTAACTTTAACTTTCTGAAAATATTGTGACATTTTGAACTTTTTTAAATTGAAAAAAAAATGTAATTACAAAACAAATTGTTTAAACTATTACGTTTTTAAAGTTGTTAACTTATTACTTCTTTAGCTTTATCTTTCTGACTGTGTTAAGACTCTTTGAGATGTTTGATATTTTTACCCAGCTTGTTTCCCCATGTTTACATTATTGGCACCCAAGCAAAGTGCTTTAGAATATTTGTTTACAGTTTCTGCGATGTGCTCAATCGATTCAGCCCCATTTATATCCGGTATATTACAAATTTCAATATCAGGCGTTAATTCTTAAGCGTAAAGATACAGCACAAAGAGAAAGTGACAAACGCCAATCACAACAAATAAGCAAGGCAGAATGGTATACATCTTATGAATCCCTGGTGTGCCACAGAATGTCAACTGTTACTATCTCCGTTTATCAGTAGACAGTATTCACATGTAATGAGTTGATCTATGCGCGACCTTTACCTGTCTGGTTGCGCGTAACATTTGTTACTTGGGAAAAGTCGCAAACGGAGACTATTAATGTTTGTTTGCAAAGGTATATAACTCGCGTTATTATATTGATTTTATTTTTCAAAGATTATCGTAAAATATTATTAATTATATTATTTCAAATGAATATTTTTTGTTTCAAGATTAATAATCTAGATTACACCTTCTAGAAATATAACCATTTAACATGTTATTTGGATTAATTTATTAATGTTAATGTAAGCCTCGTTAGTATTTAATACGCATATTTTCGCCCCATGACGTTGAAACATGGCCAATATATCACTCACTATGGGCAAGCTCTATTTTATAGGAATTACAGCCTTGGGAATGATAATACTGTGAGGGTCACCTGCTGTGGTAGTTGACTAGTAACAGGCCTTATCTTTCTGAGGCAGTGAAAGTGTAATTATCCGAAGGTCCAGTTTTGACTACTCGGTTCACCCGAGTGATGGCCCAAATCATTTTCCACAAATCTGTAAAATTGTCTTCGATCTCTGCATGGATGGGGTTCGATCTCCGCACCGAGGGGGTTCGATTTCAACACCGCGTGCCCGTTTCACGCTGGTTCACCGGTAAGTAGCAAAACTCCGGGAGATTTTAAGGCCAATTTCGGTCCGTTTTCGCAAGGTCAAGCAGGTGGCGTGATAACAAAAATATAAGAATTTATGGCTGCAATAACCACATAAATCACCATAAATGAGACTTGTTTCCCGCATGCATATCTACAGAAAGGAATAGACTAAGGAGAAGACCGATAAGTAAATGCATGGATGGCTTGGCCAAATGGCATGGTCTAGACAGGAACATTGAGCTGATCCACGACTCCGGTGATGGAGTGAAATGGCGAGTCATGACCGCGCACGCTTTCCGGCATGGCACATGATTGACTGATTGAGTGGCCACATCAAAATAGCATAATCAACATCAGCATATCGGGAAATCAGTTACATCTACACATACACCTTTAACCTGAATATAATGAGACAACACCAAAACAGCATTATTTAACTACCAACTAAACTAAAATAGTTCATCCAGCAGACTGAGAAACCTAGGTGGCAGAACCTTGAAAATCCGGTGTCTATGTCTTCTACAATAATGTCTACTCGCACATTCTCTTTCTGTTGGTCCCCCACCATCTCCTTAGGCTCAACATTACTGGCATGCACACCTATATGAGGATCCATTTAGTCCACTTCTGTCACACGACACTGGTCACCTATCACATTTGGAGCGATTTTCTATGTCTGCCACTTTGCGCCTTTGCAATGAAAAGTTACAGTTGGGTTTGATGGTGGCTGCTAAGTACTTAACGAGGGCAAGAATGAGGCATATTTCGTATTGCTAAATACAGGTGCAAGACCGACTACTAGAAGTCGGCTATAAAGTATTAGTGTTACCCACAACAGGAAGTAATAGACTAGAAATTGGTTGGCAAGGACATTTTACAGTTCAAAAGAACGTGTCCTAAACCAAGTGCTCAAACTGAATTATTTGTTGATGGCTGGAGAGGGTAAGCCCAGATTCTTACAGCAACGGGAATGTTAGAACAAAGCGAGACAATAAGTAATGTGGAGAGAATACCACCTTGAGAATAAGTACTTAAATACCCATGCGATAAGATGGTTGTTATTATTATCACTCCACAAATTCACAGTGAAATACATTCTGGGAAAATAACATTTGGGAGAAGCTTACTTATCGTGTCACCTAATATTAGAAGAGGATTCATGTGCATATATCTGTTTTTGAACAGATACGAAGGGTCGCTTTGAAAGAAAAGTTCCGAGTATTTTACTTTTATTTTACTGGAGGGCTGTGTCACGAAGCAAGCTACCGTTTGATCTCTCGAATTAGGACAATGCACCACTTGATCTATATACTGACATCAAACTGTATTAACTACAAGTCTATCATAAACTAATTGTATATATACTTATGATTGTATTACTGTTATAGCAATGGAATAATTGCAGAGAGGGGTATTTTGAAATAAAATGTACACACTAGATAGTTACAAAAGAGATTTAAAATAAGAAGCTATGGAAGTTCTGAGACGAAACTGAGTGTTATTTCTAAATGTTAAGGTTTAATGGACATTCTGTGGAATTATTGACCAAAAGGGGATGTTGTCTACCTTCATGTCATATGATGGACGCTGAATATTTCTTTACGCCATGTCTATGATAGTAATTACCAAAGTTGTTTCCTTGGGTTTAAGTGACGACAATGATTACGCATGATGGTATAGTCTCTATTTCATATGTCGACAACAGTCACATTTCTTCACACTGTTGGGAATTAAGGAAAGGCCTGTATTATATGCTTAGAATTGTTATTAAAGAAAGATGTTCAGGTCAATAATACTGGAATGCTATTCTATAATAAAGACCCCCCCCCCCCCCCCGTTTAAAAAAAATCACCACTGACTGAATCAAAATGAAATCACAATGACGCTTACATAGCAGGGTCAACACGTAGCTAAACAAACTAAAGCAAATTATTCGTTGATGCCTGGGGTGATAAATCACAGATTATAACAGCAATGAAAATGTTCGAACAAAGCCAGACAATAAGTTACGTGAAGATAATACAGTCTTGTGTAATAGTAATAAAATACTTATGTGATTAGTTGGTCATTACAATGATAACTCTTCAAATCTCTCATTTTGGAAAGCGATAAGCCTAGGTGCGGAAACTGCGTTCGACACTGCCCATGAGATTACAAGTGCATGCTGCTATTAATTACGCTAGTGAGTCGACCTCCAGATAGTATTATTCTTCTTTATTAATAAATATTTGCAGCAGTGTATTTCTGTATTTAGTACTCATGCGATAGTACACACATATATTTACAGACGCGTTGATGGATTCTAGAATACTTCCTGCTCCGGCTATCATGATTAGAACATCAAAGTACTTGCCTCTCAGCGAGTAGTCAGGGAAGAAAGACATCATGACAAATATGACACAGTTTGGAATGAAGCACACAATAAATATTGAAGAAACCACAAGAACCAATTTGGCTGTCGTCATATTCTGGTTTGATATAGCGGTAACCTTTGTAGATTTCATTCTCCATTTCGTTTTATTATATAGTTGAAAGGATAATGTTATTGTGAAGACAATGATAACGATAAATGAAGAAAAATTTACAAGAACGTTGTTGATCAGATAACATATATTCTCTACAACGTCGCGGTTATCCGAGGAGACGATACCTATTATGGTTTTATTTGTGTCTGGGATAAATTTCCAGTCAAGTCTGCCGACAATGTAAACCGGGCTTTGGCCAGCAGTCAGGACGACGATTATACACACAATGACAGCTGTCACACGTCTCCTAGTGATGACGTTTTTTACCTGGACAAGAGAAAAATCAAAGAAAAACTCAAAATGCTAACATTTGTAAATGTTTCTAAAAATATATATTGTTACCACCACCTCTCCTGCCTCTTCTCACTTTATCCTGCCTCCTCTTTAGCGACTCCTCGTACCGCCCCTCTCAATTTCTACACCCTATGTGCCACCACGCACCTTCACCCTGTCGGCATATAAGGCGACATCCTTCTGGATTCACACTTGTTATATTTGGAGCCACTGAGTTGCATACTACATATTTCATGTTTGATCATTTTTACTTTTAATGGTTTAGTAAGAGTATTCTATAACGTAGCCATATTTGTGTCATTTATGTCTGTATGCGTTTGTGTGTTGTTGTTTTCTGGTGAAAGTTCATCGCAGTAACGTCTTCTACTTTATTCAATTGTAAGTGTATAAAGCTGATCTTTTTATAATGTATTTACAGAAAATGTGAGGAAAAGAAATGGGGGGGGGGGGGGAACCATAATTAATAATATAAGATAGGCAGATAATACACTATTGATTGCAGACACGAATAGGATATACAGCACTTAGTGAATGCAGTTATTGTGCACCACGAACAACTAGGGTAGGAATTAAATTGTACCAACACAGGGATGATGACCGTCTTAAAGAAGAAAGAAATACCAAAATGTACCATCCAGGTAAATGAGAGCATTCTCGAATAATGGGATCAGTACAACTATCTCGTAAACATCATACCACTTGATGGAAGACGCTTTGAAGAGTTTAAAACAAGAACTGACATGAAAAAGATAACATTTTGTGACATACTGACCAATAAAAGCTGCCTATCGCAAAAAGGGAAAGAGTGTGTATATTATACTATATATATATATATGGCAGGAGTACTGCAGTGGAATGTATGATATGAGTGACAGTGAGGATATGAATGAGATACATGAGCCAATGACAGCAGAGACAGAACCTGAACCCTCATTAGATGAAATTGCTTGGGCTATAAGGAACCTGAAGAATGGTAAAGCACCTGGATGTGATGAGATACCAGCTGAACTAATTAAAGCAGGAGGAGAAGAAAGCATACACATATATCATGCATTATGTACAAAGATTTGGAAATATGGTATATGGCCAAAAGATTGGAAGAGAACTATCTTCATTCCAATACCAAAAAAGGGCAACCTGAAATTATGCACCAACTATAGAACTGTTGCCCTGATAAGTCATGCAAGTAAAATTCTACTAAAAGTCATAATGCGACGACTTAGTAAGAAAATGGAAGAAGAGATTAACGTAGTTCAAGCTGGATTTAGACAAGGAAGAGGAACAAGAGATCACATATTCAACATGCGTTTAATAATAGAGAAGTGCAGAGAATTTAATGTAAACCTATTCTCATGTTTTGTGGATTATTCAAAGGCATTTGACTGTGTACAGCATCAGAAACTTTGGGAAATCATGAGGAATATGGGCTTTCCTTCACGTGTAGTACATCTCATAAAAATGCTATATCTGGACCAACAAGCAGCAGTTAGAATAGATGGCGAGACATCAGATTGGTTTGACATCAAGCAAGGAGTCCGTCAGGGCTGCGTGCTGTCACCCTATTTGTTTAACCTGTATGCCGAAAATATAATGAGAAATGTAAGAGATGATATAAACAGGGAGCCATATGATGCCCTAAATATCGGCGGTCATGACATACCAGAGATTCGATATGCTGATGATACAGTATTACTATCCACAACACAGAATGGCATAGAAAACCTTATAGCCTCAACACAATTGAATAGTGAAAATCACAACTTATATCTTAACATAGCAAAAACTAAGATAATGCATACAGATAAAACTACTATGGAGAAAGAAATATACATTAATGGGGGAAAATTGGAGGTGGTGGAAAATTTTGAATATCTTGGGTCATTGATTACGAATAATGGTGACACAATGAAAGAAATAAAACGGCGACTATCCATTGCTCTTCAAAGACTAAAACAGATGAATAAATTATGGTGTGGGACAGACAGAACTACAAAAATTAGATTTTTAAGAGCATGCATCTTTCCCATTGCAACATACGCCTGTGAGACATGGACACTTACTAAACAAGCTGAACAGCGCATACATGCCTTTGAATATAAATGTTATAGACGAGTTCTAAGAATATCTTGGGTAAAGAAAAGAACAAATGCATCCATACTTCAAGAGTTGAATATTGAGGAGGGATGGCTATTGAAGACGATAAAACAAAGAAAATTGAAGTATTTTGGTCACTTGAAACGTCACGACAGTTTGGAGAGAACAATAATGGAAGGGTATATGCCTGGGAAGAGAGGAAGAGGAAGGCCAAAGAGAAGATGGGTGCAGGATGTGGCGGATGATCTCCAGATGGGTGTATCAGACGCGGGACATCTTGCTTGTGATCGAGAAGTTTTCCGGAGGGTTGTTATGGGAGCGAGGTTCTGTAAAGGACATGCTACTGAATGAATGAATATATATATATATATATATATATATATATATATATATATATATATATATATATATATATATATATATATATTATACTATATATATATATATATATATATATATATATATATATATATATATATATATATATATATATATATATATACATTACTATATTGTCATGTTTATGTGAAATGTGGATAATGAGTAGACACGCTGAGAGTATAATGGCAGTGGGTATGTGGTTTCAGAGGACAATGCAAAATATACATTGGGCGGACAGAAAAAAACCAATGTGCAGATCCTTCAACAAACACTTAAAAACCGTAAAATGATTCGAGAAATTGGGCGTGGACATTTCTGATGTTTTGGGCACATTATCTGGAGAAATACATTGACGTATATAGTGACAACTGGTAAGACTTTTAGGAAAAAAGCAAAGAGAAGACAAAGAGATAAATATATGGATGGCTTGACCACATGCACATCGAAAATAAAACACTATGACAATGACGTCTGTGACTCTGGTGATCGGATGAAATAGCAAATCATGGCACCCCACGCTAATCTGTTTAGCACTTAATTATGAAGGAGGCCAAGCTTACTTTCGTGTTTCTAAGTGTTCACATGTTCCCTCCCAACTGTACAGCAATTACACCAGTTTGAATTGTTATCAGGCATTTCAACGTTTGAGCTGGTCGTGACTATTTTCTGTTCGTTAGTTGTCTTGTTTAGCCTCTCTCATGTTTGTATAATTTGATAAGTTTGTACACTTCTGTTCGATACATATTTATATTTGACCCGTAGTATACCCTCAAATACTATCTTTGGTGTTTCATAATATATCTACGGTGTTACCAACGCATGCCAATCTTTTTCACTATTTGATCTTTTATTAAGTCGTTTTTACAGTTATATTTTCCTTAAACTATTAGTATATTATTTCAGCTATTTCCTGCCACTTTTGTCTACATAACTTTGTTTCAAATGTGTGTTTACGTTTTCCATCTGTTTTTTTTTTTTGTGCAGTGCCATTCATAAGCTATTAACGACTGTTACATCAACAATGTTCACAACTCACATGCTTATTTGCCACATAGAATATTCTACTTTCATCTTAGATGACTATAGCTTTCAATTGTTATGTTGTCTAGTGCGTCCTCTAGTCTTTTTTTCAGTCTCCTACTTCTATGAGAACCAAGAAATACGTGTGTATTTATTCATCAATTGTCTTAATGGACTCAAAATTTTCCCCAATTGTTATTCCTTGTTAAAACCTCACTTCCATCAATGGAATCATATACCTATTTAGGTAGCATATATTAAAATATAATTTAAAAGATAAGGTTACGAAACACTTTCGTTAGATTCAGAAATAGTAAATGTCATGAGTCAAGTTGTTGCTTGTGGCATGTTGAAATATAGTCACGCTGACAATCATGGATCGTGGACCACGAGAGGCACGCTGAGGTTGTCACCAATGCGAATAAAGACGATTTGCGAAGGTGACAGGGGGTTAAGATTCATTCTAGTTCGAGTTGTTGTCCGGTGCGAACACATCACGGTCTGAATATAGAAATGGCCTCAAAGAGTGCCGTATTTTACATGTGTAGAGATGGAGATATTGCATACATGTGATGTAAACGTATGAATAACTGATGGTAGTAATTACGTGAGTAAAATAGAGTGAAACTATTTCTGAGTTATTTTAAGTATATTTATCTTTAATTATGTGATCTGCCGGTTGATAGTGGAGAGAATGGACACTAAATAATAAAAACAGCTTGTTACATTGTTTCCAAGTAAAGTCCTTAATACAGTCAGTGGCGTGACGACGCATGGCCAACTATAGAGTCTGTATTCGGCGAGGAGTGATGAGCTATGAAGTGACCGCTGTGACTTAATTATTGATGATAAATAAACTCCCAGGCATCAAACATCAATATGGGGCACATGAATAAGTACACCCATGTGCCCAAACCATAAACAGCAACTTCGAGGCAGTATACACCCATTTAAATAAATAATAAAAATAAGCCACATTCCATTTTTAAACTACATTCAGTTTTAAAATACATTCAGTTGTGCCAAGGAAGTAAGCACGCAGAATAACGTGTTTTCTGCACACCCAAGTAGAAACGCTAATCAAGGGAAAGATTAAAAGTATAATTACAACAATATAATATAAAGATAACTTGCTATGACGATCATGTTGACAATGATATAACTACTGAAATGTTTATAGATGTGATGAAGTGAACCGTTCACCACAAGTTAAGTATTATTGAAAGCAAAGCACATTTGATGCCTACATTTGCAATGATTGAATGGCACGGGGAGGAGTGCTATGGACAATACAGAATTGTAATCTAAAGACCATAAATTAAATGGTTTAAACACACATCGGGACTACCAATATATTGTGATCCACAAACAGAATACGAGAAGAAATTTAAATCGTAAAAGGGCCAAGGGACAAGATATCTCTACAATGCTTCACGACAAAATCAGTAGGACAAAAGAAGAAGAGGAAGATCATAAGTAAACATCCGTTTCTGAGTATTTCCAAACTGCTAATTATAGTATAGTGTGAGATTCGAAAGTGCTTCGAAACACCCAGGAAGTTTAAACCGGCCAACACATGCCCGCAGAAATCGCATGTCTAAGTCTAAATGTGCAATATCGCAGCTTTGCTGAAAACAGGCACACCACAATCTTTTTTTTTTCATATCCTTTACAGGACATCGCTGTCAACACCAGCATCTTTCAGCTGTATGTTGATTTCTTGGCAAGATTACGCTCAGTAGTTTGCCATTGCTTTACACCACAATCACGACAGAAAAAAAAATAAAAAAAAATAAAAAAAACTCTCCGGATGAACGAAGAAGAAGAAGAAGAAGAAGAAGAAGAAGAAGAAGAAGAAGAAGAAGAAGAAGAAGAAGAAGAAGAAGAAGAAGAAGAAGAAGAAGAAGAAGAAGAAGAAGAAGTGTCACAGAATACTGACAGGTTAACGATCCCATGATATATCTAAACACAAAATTGCTTATATTACACGAGGATGGAAAGTTATTGACCTTTAGATTAGGACAACAAGTGATAGCTTCGGTACTGAGGATAATACAGGTTGGTGACTCCAAGATCTAAGCAAATACCGCTTGTTTCGACGGAGAACGACGATCTTGGACCCTTTGCACGTCGGAGAGGGCGTCACGATAAGACAGTTTCACGGACCTTTGAAGTGGGAAACCCAGATTCGCGATCACGCCGTTTCACAGTCCTTTGAACAACGAAGACGTAGTTACGATAAAAACTATCAGATGTCTTTTGAAGTAAGGTAAACGAATAACCGTGGTCAGAAGAAACGAATGGATAATCATTGAGGTCCCGAAATGACCGTGCATCAAAGAAGAAATTCGGTTGTTGATGTAGAAAAATCAGGGACAGGACGGAGGACAGGGAGAAAATTGGTGGAATAGGCCAGTATAGTCGTACAGAGCCAGAGTCTGGATATTCTAGGTTAATTTAGTGTGCTACTAGTCTTCCACGAGAGAAAGTGAGAAGGGATGTACAGTGTTTCAAGTTGGATGAAACCGACGAGCATTTGTATTGATGTGCAATAGTATTCCCAATTCAGCAGAGGATAGTTATAAGGTAGTTGTGATGTAGAGTAGAACTCTAGCATAGTGTATTTTAGTGTGTGACCGTAATATTGAGTGTAGGCCGCAATTAGCTAAGAAGTAACTTAGTGGATTGAGTAAGGTGTTAGTGCACTCGCTAGGATAAGTACTATGATAATATAAGGATAGGTCTATGATAGGATATTCTAGTGTAGGTGGTTACTAGGATATCTAAAGTTTCCTATGACTTTTCCTTCTTTTACCTTGTCTTAAGTTATGTGAATAATTATGTCTTATGTCAGAGGTCATTTCTCTGAATATATTGAAGTTAATAACTGATAACGGCCATAAGCCTACTCTCACCTCTAATGAGGTTCAGTTAGGTTGATAGCACCTGATATTGTATATTCACCAGGTTCCAATGAACAAAGAAATAGCAACACTCCTAAAAAGAAAGAATGGACCCTAGTCTCGTGCAGTAATACATATCGGCCAGATTGAAGTCTGATATCACACATACATGTCAGCAAGTTCTAGAATTAACGGATACATTTAAGGCAGTCTGGCTAAGAGACTTACCGCAGAATAAAGTCAACTCCACATAGAACGGATTAGCAATATGGTTCAGATGACCATAAGATAAATACAAACAAACTGTAATACCAGAATTTTTCCTCTGAGGAATAGAACATTCTTGGACTTTAATAAACACAATGTGTCAGCGGAATATATACGCAGGGTTGTGATTAGTCCTATATCAATAGACAATAATTCAGTAACTATATCGGATGTGTAAACATTCCCTGGATTTTAAGAAAAACATTCATAATATTGGATATTTCAACCGGAAAGACATTACATATAAAAAACACACTGTTGTGAAAATACATGTTATTTCAAAAGTCAAGGATACTGTGAAGACATCCTCATCATCAGTCAGAGAGAAACTACACTGGGTGAGCTCAATCCAATTCTGTGCTGTGGTGACAATATATGCCGTTGCGTGATAAAAATGTGATGTGGATCTTAGAGTGTCACTCTTATCTCACCTACACTATAGAACACACCAACAACGTCTTTACATACACTCTATACACACCCATGACACTTTTTATTCAATAAATAATGTTAGTATTTATTGGAGGGCAGTGTTGTGTGGGTATGTTCTGAAGGAAAGTGAAGAGGGGTATGGCATTGCGATAATAGAGAGAGAGAGATAGTGAATAGAAGACTGGAATGGGGGGTGTGTAGACAAAGGTCTGACAATAGACCCAGCATTGGAAAAAGGGAAGTTGAAGTGTGCTTGTTGATTCTACTGTCCCCCCAGAGACGACAAGCGACAAGATGAAGAAGAAGAAGAAGAAGAAGAAGAAGAAGAAGAAGAAGAAGAAGAAGAAGAAGAAGAAGAAGAAGAAGAAGAAGAAGAAGAGAAGAAAAAGAAGAAGAAGAAGAAGAAGAAGAAGAAGAAGAAGAAGAAGAAGAAGAAGAAGAAGAAGAAGAAGAAGAAGAAGAAGAAGAAGAAGAAGGAGGAGGAGGAGGAAGAGGAGGAGGTGTAGGAGGAGGAGGCGGAGGAGGAGGAGGAGAAGAAGAAGAAGAAGAAGAAGAAGAAGAAGAAGAAGAAGAAGAAGAAGAAGAAGAAGAAGAAGAAGAAGAAGAAGAAGAAGAAGAAGAAGAAGAAGAAGGAGAAGGAGAAGGAGAAGAAGGAGATGAAAGAGAAGAAGGAGAAGAAGGAGAAAAAGGAGAGAAGAAGAAGAAGAAGGAGGAGAAGAAGAAGAAGAAGAAGAAGAAGAAGAAGAAGAAGAAGAAGAAGAAGAAGAAGAAGAAGAAGAAGAAGAAGAAGAAGAAGAAGAAGAGGGAGAAGAAGAAGAAGAAGAAGGGGTATAGTGCATGTTTCCATCATCTATGAGTAAGAGACAAAGGACGCCCACAAATACAATCAGTG
>OY992881.1:99057189-99434689 GCA_963921405.1 Cepaea hortensis | reverse complement strand
AACTGCTAATCTGTAACTCAAGCTGTCGTGCCAAATTATGGTACCATCTTCTTGTTAACTATATTTAATTTCGAGCAGTATCCAATGTGTACGTCATCAGAACATGGATCAATGCTTCATGAGTCATGGATTTTATTATGTTGAGGGAAAAGACTGGGCATTAATAGATGCACTTTTCAATAAACATATCTTCAAACAAAACAATACATTATATTCCCAGTGTATAACACATTATTTAATATATAATATAACATATTATTAGCATAGCAACAAGTCAAGCTAGCTTTATGCATGATTGATGTGCCTAACAAATCATGGCTCTTAGAAACAACCAACTTTAAATTATGGCTTGAGTCACAGGCATTGGATACAAATAAAAGGAATACATTAAAGGGGAAAAATAACGTTTCTGTGCTTGTTTATTATTATTTTTTACAGATGATTGTTAATCATGATAATCATATACAATTACAAAGTAATGACAATGTTGGGAGAGATGTTACATTTAACAGTAACCCTGCCACATATATCATCGTCAACAGCATGTAGCAGGTCCTTTGCGCACAGTTTCGTGACTTGTTTTCAATAGGTTTCTAATGTAAACGATAAGGCGGTCGTCAGACTATTAACATGCTAAAGGCAACAACTGCACACGATTGTCAACTTCCAGTCAAGTGTATCTAACACTAATGGCAGTCAACCAAAGAAAACACGCAACGTGCCTATTCAGACCGAAGGTTTAATGAAACCCATATTTATAAAATGTACAATGTAATTAAAAAAAACTTATTTTAAAATGCATGCAATTCCGCTTTTTGAAAAGAAAAACATATTTACCGTGAACACTAATCAACATTATCATTGGGATACATCAAATTCCCAAATAAACTATTTATTAATTTTGGAATCGTCACTAATGGTGTGAGGAATGGAAAGAAACAAAATCTTCATCATCAACATCATCATTATACCATCTGTCAACTGGCGTAGGCGTGCATATGTTTCCGCAGATCCCGGTCTGTTATGTTCTGAATCAATTATGATGATGATATTCCTCCATGCCACATTCTCAGGCCATCAAGCATCACTTCTCTCCGTCTGCCACTGCCTCTTCTCACACAGACCTTTCCAGTCGACGTAACAAAATATCCGACTATATATATATATTGAAAACATCATTCAATGGACAGATTGATGAAACACGGCAGAACGTGAAGTGGTAAAGTATCATTTCGCACATCAGTGGACACGGCAATTGCAAAAGTAATTCAAATATACCATCTTCTATACCTACACAACAGGGTGAATATAGCAACACGTTGATGTGCAAAATGAAGACTTAGAGTATAAGATCCGGCGTGAGACGCAGAGGTATTTCCAAGGCACCAGGGCCGGGTTATATACTGGCCAAGACCTATTGCCGCGTCCTCGTCGAGCGTCCTGGGCAACAGGTCCCTTCGGGGTCCTGGCTGGAGTCAATAGGATCGCCGATTCCTCCGAAGTTGGAGAGTGTCTGCCTGAATGGCGAGGAACCACCAGTTTGCACACCAATAAGCCAGACATGGGACAACGGATACTCACGCAAACCTCAGGTCCTGTATGACATCACACTGATGTTGGACAACAGGATGCCTTCATCCGACATACAGGACTTTGCGTTGGAATTCAAGCCAATGAACATAAGCAAGCAAGCAAGATCCGGCGTAAGTTGGTGTAGAGAATGTGCTCCTGACCTGGTGCTAAATTGCCGTCTTCATGGGGCTGTCTTGCAGAGCCTTACACTCACGCATAATACCCAGCAAACCTGTGGTGAACATCATTAATACGAGGGGGCTTCAAATTAAAACCTTAATCTTTTGCATGCTTGCGCGCGTTTGTGTGTGTATGCGCGTGTGAATATTTTCTGGGGAACAAAATAAAGAACAAATGAATTATTTTTGTCTATGTAGTCACCACGGCGTTCAAAGCAAGTCCCCCGGCGTCGATAAAGTGCTTGGATTCCTGTAGAAAAACAAAAATCTCTTTGTCGCATGTGTTAGTTAGTTAGTTAGTTAGTCGACAGATCATCCTCATTGCACATCGAACCATTCAGTCCATAAGTGCTCGGATCCCCTCCTCAGCAAATCCCGCAGCGTGTAGCGGCTAACGACACCAGTTCTGTGTTGGTTTATCAGTCTTCTTTGACTTCCTGCGTAGAGTTCTTGTTTGGCCACTCCTCTTTTAATTTGCTGTTCTCGCAGTCTGCCCATGGTTGTAGATTCACAGTCATCACTTGGTTCTCGCAAAAGTCTTACTTTTCGTAGAGCATTCAGAATGTCAGCCTGGTCCATGGCGCGTCCGCCCTCCAAAGTAGCGTTACCTGCGAGCTTGTCAGCCCACTCATTCCCTTGTACTCCCGCATGCCCTGGCACGAAGATGAAACTAATCTTTGCCAGCCGAGACCGCTCCAGAGACAGCAACCATTCTCTTCGGATCTCCCCCATCTTTATCCTCTGGAGCATGTTCATTGAGTCGCTAAGGAAACATGCCCTAGTGAATGTCTCTGTCTCGAGCAATGTTATTGCTTTACTTACTACCATGACTTCCATAGTCAGGCTACTTGTGGTCTCAGCAAAAGCACCAGAGTCCTCCTTCACAATTCTCCCTCTGGCCTGAGCCGTAAAGGCCCATGAGCTTCTCACATGTCGGACGACAACTCATCTGTGTAAATGACAGCATCACCGTCTAGCGAATTCTCGAAAATCAACGCTTGTACTTCCGCTTCCATATCTGCCGGGTTTTCTTGTCTGCATTTTCTGTCTTGTTGGATGCAAACTGAAAAGGATGTGCAAAAATCTGTTGGCACTTGTACCCACTCCTCGCCAGGTTCTAAGTCCTCAAGTGAATAAACCTATCGAAGAATGTCTTCGGCTTGACCCATCCACGACCGTCCTCTTTTTAACCTGTTGCCTTTCACCTTCATAATTTCACTATGTAGTAGATGTTGTGTGTTTGCGTTAACTCTGAGGTAGGCGCGAGCTCTGGAGGCTTGTATTCTGTCTTCAATGGTTGGAAAACAAAGAAGGTAGCGCATCGCCCTGCATGCTGTATCTCTTGAACATCCAAGAATAATACGCATAGCTTCATTCTGTATCATTTCCATCCTTTCTATCTGCTTACGGCTGAGAGTCAGGATTGCCATCGCATACTCAAAAACAGACATAACCAGCCATTCGTATAGAAGACATAGATGGCGCTGCTCACAGTTTGCTGCCGCCATCACCCGCATCGCTGCCAAACCCCGCTTGGCCTTTGTTATCACCTGGTCTATGTGCTCATTATAAGCAAGGCTTCGATCAAACCGTATCCCCAGGTAATTCATTGCCTGCGTTCTTTCCACCGTCTCTGAACACAGATTTACAGTTGGTGTTGGAGTGTTGACAATATGATTATTCAACGAGAACCAAGTCACTGTTGCCTTTGTTGGGTTGACCATTGCCCCAGCCTCAACACACCAAGTGCTTATGCGATTAAGTTCTGTTTGTAGTTCCACAGCAACCTGATCTCTATCCTTACCCTGGCGATACACTAAAACATCGTCGGCATATGACAATGTCCTGCCAGGTACAGTGATCTGCTCACTGGTGATTCTCACAGTGTAGGCGTTGAACAGTTCCGGAGATAATGGTGATCCCTGTGGTAGGCCAGGATGTATTGTTTTTGGTTCCGACGTCCAGCTGCCACATCTAAAAACTGCTTTCCTTTGGAAGAGGGCTGCAGCGATCCAACTAAGGAGGAATGGACTTATTTTGAGTTCAAGAAGCTGAAGCATTAAAAAGTCCAATGGTACTCTGTTGTACGCGTCCTCAAGATCAATCGCTGCAGCAAAGGTTTCAATGCCTGAGTGGAAACCTTCATAGACATCATGGGAAAAAGCTGCTGCATTGGTCCAGGTTTCTCTTTTTGGACGGTACCAACCCATGGTAGGTGGGAAAACACCTTACTTCTTTAGCTGGCTTGATATTTTCCTGGCAATTAACTTCTCCAGCAGCTTGCCTATTGTATTATGCATGGTTATAACTCGATATCCCTGAATATTTGTGTGGTCTTTGCCAGCCTTCGGCAAGGGAATCAGATAGCGGTGTGACCACTCATCCTTGGTGCTAGCATTCCCTATACTGTTGTTGCACATGTCTGCTAGTTCCTCTAGATCGTTGTCGGTGCACCTATTGATGTCATTGTATCTTATACCATCTGGCCCTGGAGCGCTGTTTTTTGATCGTCGAAGCACAGCCTTGATTTCTTTCACTGTCTCTTTGTCTTCATCCGAAGTGTTCTGGGCATTGCACCTGTCTGACATGACCTCCTTGGCAAGATTTCGGCCTATCATGTCTGTATGGTTGCTCTGCCCTAGATAGCGTTTAAAGAGGGCTTTGACTTTGTCCTCGTCAGTCCTCTGCCAGATGAGGTCAGCACATTGGAAGTCAGAAATGCTCTTATTTTTGACTACCCCACTCATGCTTTTATGTAGTCGCCAGAAAAATTTCAGTGACTTGTCTGTGCTTACTCTTTGACACACGTCTGCCCATTTTTCACTTTTAACCACCGTGACCAGTTTTTTTTTAAATAGCTTACTTTTGTGTGCATCTCTCTTTCTAAGTGCATGCAGGGACTTGGATGGCCAGCTCTTTTCTTCTTGGCATTTTGCCATCTCCTTACAGCACCACGTTTATCCACCCACGCCTTCTCCACCTCAAGATTCCACCACGGTGGCTGCTCCCAGCTTTTTTTCCTGCCCTGAAGCTTTCTGCGCTTGTCACGTCTTATTTTACTCACCACATCTTGCCCTGTACTGTCATACTGGAAAGTCTTGCCCGTTAACTTGTGCTGCCTGGTTTTGCCTTTCTCCAAACCACTCGTGCACCACCTGTTGTACCTCTTCATCGGACCGAAACATTTTGAAACTTCCCACTCCACTCATACACTTGTTGAACTGACAGGCATGCATCACCATACTTGATCTTTATTCGCCGATACATCTCTTTAGGTTTCACCCCTTCACTGATACAATAAAACGGATATCAGAACGCTGCTCCACTTTGGTGCATATCGAAAGTGGGGCAGCTATCTTTGAACTGTTCTTATGGCGTCACCGTGTTCGCCTGCACCGTTATGTTGCGTGCTTAGCACTCTTTACATCCTTAACAGCACTATTGGCATGTTACAAGACAATGACATTGTTATTGTTATTTCTATCACACTTTTAAGGTTTTGATTTGAAGACCCCTCGTATCAATGATGGCGCCAATTGTGTTCTGATTCGACAACTATGTGTATTATCACTCATCATATGAGTTTGTTTTATTGAATATGGCTAGTGTATATTCATCATGCATTTGGTGATCTAACAAGAGGACAACTGATAGGACAGACTGATTTTATACCTAGAATGATAATGTTTCCTCTCTGTACTGCCAAACAAAAGTTTAAATACAAGACATCGCTGGGTGGTTCAGAACTGGAATTGAAGAAGCAGAATTATTTACATATGCGCAGTGATCGAAAAAGAAATGACTAACCCTTGTATTGATCCTTTAAGTTAGCAAGCCATAGATGTAAGCGTTATAAAAACAGCGTATGAAATATATTAAACAGCATTACAGTAAAAGATCATTCTAAACTCCCTTTGCCTATTGGCAATATGCTGCTAACCTAATAATTATACAGATCAATCGGTACTTGAATTGTTTAACTTCCAAAAACATTTCTGGTCTATTTTATGAGCTAGGTGGTGCCCTGCGTCCAGGTCAAATATAAAAATCCAACTAGATAGGAATTAGAACCTAGACTATCGAATATCAATGGCAGTGAGTTATATATATGCTGTCATTAAATAAAACCTTACAGGTGAGATCCATGGTGGCTACTAAGAACCTAACGAGGGCAAGAAGGAGACATATTCCTTATTGCAAAATTTAGTCGAAAATCTATCATACCAGCCTATTGCGAATAATTATTGAGAGATCGGCTGAACATAACCCGCACTCCAGTAGATGGCAGTGGTAATTGAGGGGGTGGACGATTAATGGTGGTCGAAGAAATTCTAAGCCACGAGAGTGTCGTTAATTCTGCAAATCTACCATCTATGGCTTGAAATCGTATGCTTTGGTAAATGTTTTAGTAAATACGTTGTGAAATTAAAAGTGTAAGCAGCTGTCATTACTAGGCGATAATATATCTTCACTAAAATTAACTGCATAATGTTAGAGAAATTATGATAATAAAATTAATGGAGGAAACTACCCAAGTAATGTTATGAGATCGCTGGGCTTTTTTAAAAGGTTTCAGGTGAAACTTCTACCGAGCAAGGTCAACTTTTAGCTAAATAAATTAAAATGAATTATTGGTTGATGCCTGGAGAGGTAAAACAAAGATTATAACTGCAATGGGACTGTCAGAAAAAGCGTGACAATAAGTTACGTCAAGGAATTACAGTCTGGATAATAAGTAATTAAAAACTCATGTGATAATGGTTATTACTGTGATACCTCTTTAAATCCCTAATTTTGGCAAGTGATGAGCCAAGGTGTTGATTCCGCTTTTGATAGTGTCAATGACATTACAAGAGCATGTTAAAATCAACTACGCTAGTGCGTCGGTCTCCAGATAGTATCCTTCTCTTATATTAATGAATATTTGCTGCAGTGTATTTCTGTATTTAGTACTCATGCGATAGTTCACAAAAATATTTACAGAAGAGTTGATGGATTCTAGAATAGTTCCTGCTCCGGCTATCATGATTATAACATCGAATTACTTGTCTTTCAGTGAGTAGTCTGTGAAAAAAAGACATAATGACAAATATGACACAGTTTGGAATGAAGCACACAATAAATATTGAAGACACAACAAGAACCAATTCTTCTTCTTCTTCTTTCGTTTGCCTGAAATATGTTTGTAACTGTAATGTTGTCTCTTGTATGAATCTAACAGTCTTGTTTAGTTTACTAAGAGCCTACGCACCAACTACACATATATTAGAGACAGAGTTTTATTACATATTTCGCTGGATCAAGCTAGTTTACAAAGACATTTATGATTTGTTTAAGTCCCCGCTAATCACTGGTAACATGAAGGCTAATAGACTACAATGGCTGGGGCATATAGAAAGAATGGAAGATAATAGGGAAATAAAACTCGCTTACCCTCAGGAAATAAATGACCGTAGACACCGAGGTAGACCAAGAAGGCGGTGGAGAGATAATACATATACAGACCTACAAGCACTTGGAATCAACGACTGGCAAGAGAAGGTCCACTAGAGAGACGAATGGAGACGGATTGTGTCTGCAGCAAAGAACCTCAATGGCTCGGAACGCTGAAGAAGAAGCTAGTTTACGAACGAAGTTTAAAACTTTGGCACCAAAGGCAAACCAGACGTTCCTAGACTACGTCTCAGAAACACTCTCTCTGTTTGACAAGTGGCTGAAATCAGCTGATGTGGGTTCAGAGTTTGAGAAATTCCGTGATCTCATGCTAAGAGAAGTTGCTTTCTTCAGTGCCAGAAACGATGTCTACATTTCTGGTGGAGAACAAGTGTACATCAGTCCCAGAGATGGAAGCCAAGGGGGAGGCATATTACAACGCCCATAGGGATGTGTTTCTGAAGGAGCTTAACCGGAGTTAGTTATATGGGCAAGTGCAAGAGTACCGAACCAAAGATACCAAGGTAGACCAAACAGATTTTCACAATATGGTCAGCAGTACAGAGGTAGAGGACCATACAACATGAGAGGCAAAACACACAGAGAACCAGACAGACCTAGAAAGGGTTACTTCATGCAATGTCCACATTGTAAATTACACCTTGGTTCACTTGAGATGTGCGACCAGAACCCCTCTTACGACTCTTACCTCAAGAACCTAACATCTAAGAAGCCAGTAAGTATGCTTCTTACAAAAATAGTGTTAAATGCTTTCTCTGCAACCCTTACGGACATATCTCGAAAGATTGTAGGATTAGTAAGACATGGAAAGAAGCCAGTGCAGCATACGTATTCACTAGTAGTGAAACAAACGAATATGAAGACACTCATGCAGCCATATTAGAGACTTTCCACACCGACAAACCATGTTACGTGTGCAAAGAATTCCATGAAGACTGTAACCTGGCATGTGGCCATAATGTCCCAATGCAAGAGGCCAATGCAGTCAACATCCAGAATAGTGCCCTGAAAGTCCATCAAGCATGGGTCAATGGATCGCCAACCACTTGTGTCAGAGACATAGGCGCGTTTATTATTGGAATTGACCGAAACTTGTGAAGGCAAAAGACTACACAGGCAAGAGTGTTGAGTGTAGAACGTTTGGAGGGAATCTAGAGAGATACAAGATTGCTTACATCTCAATAAAATCCGAGCAACAGTTGTATCTAACCCATGTGCTGGTCTGTTGATTGGGAGCATTCCAAATGTAAGAGATTGTACCGATGAAGATTCAATCAACTGAGAGATCAAATACATACCATCTAATGCACTCACGAGAGTCCAAGTTCGACAGCAAAAAGAAGAAGAAAATAAGCACACGACATCACAACATACTTTTAAATACTGTACACAAAACCCTTTGTTACTGACGAAAGACGTAGCCACAGAACAAAAACAAGACCCCTACATTACAAACTGATCTGGCATCTCGATCGTTCCAGAATATAGCTGTCGACATTGTGGAAACACTTAACACAACATCAGCCAAAAGTACTATAGATTGTATAAACAAACAACATATACAGTTCACAGAACAATGGCAATGGAACATAATAAACATATTTATTCTTCAAATTCTAATACTAATTAAATCAATTCTCACATATGATGATTGGGCTGTTACAAACATCTACTCACAAACCAAGAAATATGTTACAAACATCTACACACGAACCAAGAAATATGTCACAAACATATACGCACAAGCCAAGAGATATTTTACAAACTGGGTACGTGAATGACAATGGGATTACAGAAAACAATCTACACTTGTCTCTGCTTACCTTGCTTACCTAACTTGTCTATGCTTGAGATATATCAGACTAACCTCACTACTGCATAGATGGTATACATCATACACACGATTGAAAGATATAACATTATTAAAGTCAACAAAATTAAAACACACATATCAACACATACATTTAAGAAAGACATACCATAAATGCAAGAAATAGTATTGGTTAACAAAAGTCATATTTTATTCCAGCCTCCATTATCCTATACCGTTAATAAGAAATGATGTGAAAGACAAACATAATTTTGGTCTTCAAAATTCTAAAATTTTAATGCTACCAGCACCAAGAGGAAAGTCAAAAGTGTGTTACAAAAGATAAATATATCCTTCCCTAACTCCCCTTTCTTCCAACTTGTGACGATGTACTCCAGCTTTCCCGTATCATGACAATGCCAAAGAGTATGGACTGCCTAAGATATGTAATAATACCACACACACACACAAACTGTCTCGTAGCAGTTTCCTGCTGTAAGTCTGTGATATGACAGCTCCATCACATTGTGTAGGCTTAGAGCAAGGAGGAAGCGGCTGTCAGTTTTTCCTTTTCTGTGGCAAACAACGAGTCCAGGCGTCCGACCATGCTGATGACATTACCAGCGAAGGTTCGCTGCAAACGTCGCCGTCAAGATGTGAAATAACAAACGGAAAATGGCAATTATATTTCCCGAGTTGCTTCCCATGACTAATGTAAAGCGGGCATAGTCACACGTTACACCCTAACAGCGTTAATAGATTTCCTAGTCCAGCAATGGACAAACCTATTTTTGAGAAAGAAAGTTAAACCTCATTAGTTTTAGCCTGACCAGTTTGTGTTTTATACATTCTAGTAATTATGTATGATTTATGCAAATAAGTGCCGCACTTGTAGCAACAGTAAACGGTTACTTGCTGTTTCTACCGTTAGTCAGCTGATGCATAGGGGTCCGAGGGCGTTTGGTGAAATTATCAACACATTAAACTTCATGTGTTTTAATTTAAACACATCGTATATTGTACTTAACATTATAATCACCAGACGAACTGCCTTTGTGTTCTCAGTAAAGCAGCATATAGTAAACGACCCTCGGGTATGTGTTTACGCACAATGCGGGGTTGGTGATATTCCCAGTATTGTTTATATATAAATCTGCACCATATGGATGATGTGGTGATTGTCAAACAGGTTGCCTCTACTTCCCAGGACTGGCTATGGTGCACATTATATGCCGGGTCGTCTTTAGATCCCACTTCGATTAAAAAGAGACACAAGGGCATCCATTGGATCTGAACACGTGACCACCGAACAGACAGTTGTGCTACTTGTCCATTCAGTGTATTTAGGCCAAACATTGAAGACATAGAACCAGATACATACCTTGGAGTCAAACTTGGTAACAAGTGACTTAGAGAAAGCACATCAACAATGCAGCGACACAAAATGAGGTTTCAATAAGTGTTCAATTATTCAAGTGTTCAATTATTCAAGTGTTTAATTATTATCATCAGGTTGATGATAATAATTGAACACTTATTGACACCTCATTTTTTTGGGGGGTGGGGGGGGGTGGGGGGCGTGTCCAGCCTATCGTCCATCCATCCATCATGTTTCATGCCGATAAGCGTGGGCGGCCATGTCTTGCGATCTCACTCGATCACCAAAGTCGTCCATAAGCTTCGTGTTTCTGTCTCGATCATGCAGCATGGCCAAACCATCCGGTATTTACTTCTCGGTCTTCCTCTTGGCCTCTTCCCTTCGATATTGCCAGTTGTCACCAAGTTCCCTAATGCATTTCTTCTCATGTCCAAAAAATGTTTGACTGTCTACGTCTATCCTGCCGGTCTCCCTGGTCTTGGGGTTACACGACTTTCTCCGTAATTCCGTATACTCTCGTGAGTAACGTGAAGTGCGCGAGAATTGGTAGCAGTTCTCTCTGCGTCGGTAACTTAGGGGTGTGGGAGCCGATCGCGTAGAAAGCAATGGCAAACTACTGAGCGTAATCTTGAGAAGAAATCAACAATCAGCTGATAGATGCTGATGTTGACAGCTATGTCCTGTAAAGGAAATGAGAAAAAATAAATAAACGTCTATCCTAGCCTAGCCTAGCATACGTTAATACCTGAGATATAGGTCAATTAAACGATGTTTGCGGGAATCTCCGTGGCGAAGTGGCAAAGCCGTTTGACTCTGGCTCCGTAGATTGTATTATGGGTACGATTCCGGGCTGCGTACTTCGGATCGCGAGTGCATTCTTTTCGGACACTTCTGTGGGTCGTCGCTGGAGTTACGGAGTTCGTGCTTTGTTCGACGCTTTCCGCACTGCGGACAGGGACCCCGCCATATGGGATAAAATACCTGTTCACTGAAGTCAACCCTGTCGACATTTAAGCGAATTTTTTTTTTAAGCGACCGCACAATACGATTTTCATACGGTACTAAAACAAGCTCTTAGAGTTACGAAAGTTAGTTGCACATCATTTACAGGACGTAGCAGACAATTCCAGCATTTTATGGATGTTTGTGATTCCTGAGTAAGTTTACGCTCAGTAATTTGCCATTGCTTTCTGGACGACCGGAATTCATACCATTGTAGAGAAACCAACGCAAGACGGTCTGCTTCCAAATCGCTCGCAGCTGTGTTTCGAACGCAGTATGCGGGATTACGAATTGCATTCGTAACCCTTTTAACACAGAGTTACCAAGTGGGGTGAGATAACAAGCATAGTAGGAATGGGGAAGATGGGGAGAACGCAAACCCTGAGAGAACAGAACAGTTTCTTAATATGTCCGGCCACACTATCTAGAATAGATATCACAACCTAGGAACGGGGCAGCTGAAAAGAAGCAGTTTTAGATATCAAGTCAAATGACTCTGCAGACATATCACACATTTGACAGAAGTTGATAACCCCATGAAAACTGTTACAGAACTAATTCTGTGGATCGCGAAACATGGAATAAAATGTGACGAGCGGTTAATAGATTATTTTAGAAAGAGAACCACGGCAATGCACAACGAAGAATCGTCTCTCTATTTTTTTTTTTTTTTTTTGGGGGGGGGGGGGGGGGGGGGGGTTAACGTTGTGAATAAGAACAGACGTTTTGGTCCGAATCCACACATGTGTGTCAGCATAGTATGCAATTATAAATAGAATAGCAGGAGTGTACATCGACTACCAAAATGGAGTGTTGACGCGCTACATAGAACCTATAATTTTGTATAGATGTGAAGCGTAGACAATAAGAAGTCAGGCTAAAAACCAGCTGATGGCTGTGGAAATGTGGTTTCTGAGGAAAATGCAAAGAATACCATGGGCAGACAGAAAAACCAATGAACAAGTCCTTGAAGAAACAAATGAAGATCGTAAACTGATTAGAATCATCAGACGTAGACAGTCAAGATTGTGTGGGTATGTTATGAGAAGAAATGACTTGAAGAATTTGGTGACGACTGGCATGATCGAAGGGAAGAGACCAAGGGGAAGACCGAGAAGTAAATACCTGGATGGCTTGGCCACATGGCATGGTCGAGACATGAACACGGAGCTGATCCACGACTCTGGTGATCGAGTGAGATGGCAGAACATGACCGGCCACGCTTACCGACATGGCACATGCTGGATGGATGGAAGTCATCACTCTGTTTGCCTCTGTTTGTACTTGCAAGACATCACTGTTGCAAGCAGACATATCAGCCTCAGGCGCCGGTACGTTATCACGAACAAGTATGATCTGCACGAGATGCCGCCTTTTGTAGAAGCTCTGAAGACCCGCACATTTGATTGTCCTGTCGTTGAAATACGTTTCTTGGAGAACCAAAGTGTCGTTCCCATGAAGTGTGTTATTTGAAACTGCCTCTTTTTTACAGTTATGTCCTTAATTCCATATTTTACTTTTGAAGAAACATAAAGAAATTGTATTTTCAGACTAGTGGCAGTAGGTGTTATTCTAGAATCTGTCAGTTCATCCGAGAACACCATTTTTAAATTCGCATATCTTTTACATGAGATCGCTGTCAACAGCATCATCTTTCAGCTGATTGTTGATTTCCTGGCAAGATTACTCTCAGTAGTTTGCCATTGCTTTCTGAGCGGCGAGCTCAGTTATCCCGCAAGTCGCCAGCGCGGGTAGAACCGCTTCCAATTCTCGCGCGCTGCAAGACCTGCGTGGATAAACGGGATTATGGAGAAATTCGTGTAACCCCTCGGCCAGAGAGACCGGCAATTGAGGATTTACTGTATGTTAATATTAGAGAATACTTCAGGAGTACTATACTACTACACGAACCCACTGTATGGCACTGGCTAGGTCTATGATATCCGATTTGGTGGTTATGCTTTGACATCCCCTTTTGTGTGTGTGTTCAATTCATAATGAGCTCTTATGTAGACCTAAAGAGGATGTCATGTGTTGTTTGTATTTTCTGTCCAGTCTGATGCATACTGAAAATGACATACCATATCTCTTGGCACTGGTTGCACTTCTTTACCTTTACAGGACGTCGCAGTCAACACCATTATTCCTTGGCTGTTTGTGATTTCATGCAAAGTTTACGTTCAGTAGTTTGCTATTGATTTCTGAATAACCGGCACTCATACAATTGTATGAAAATCAACGGAAGGCGGTCTTGCTGCCAATTCGCCCCTGGCTGTGTTTCAAACGTGGTATGCTGGATCACGAATTGCGTCCGTAACACCGTTGTCAGAGCTTCGTCATTTCCTGGACATAGTAATGAATGCACATGCGATGTAGTAAGGTAGTGCTCCGCTCCAAACAATAGTCAGTGTCAGTTTACACGGGAAAAGCCCATGCTTATTGTCTCCACGTTGTTGATCTCGACTTATCACCGTCAAGAACTAACGTAATTATTTTCATGGATTGTCACTTCGTTTTGCCTGTCACCAAGATTTTTGGAACTTAACCACTGGCTTTACATGTTCCCTTCTTGACTTAACTGTCGTAAATTTTAAGCATCGAGAACATGAACATTAGAGGCCAATATGTCGGCAATATGCAAAAACCATTAATATATGAGGCATGAATACTAATTATTACTACTGTGATGATAATGAGGCTATTGGTTAGTATACTTTGATTTATAGGATTGCAGGAGAGCGACACACACACGCACACACACATATATATATATATATATATATATATATATATATATATATATATATATATATATATATATATATAAAACACAATGTATGTATGTATGTATGTGGGTAGGGATGTATTTGATGCGTTCGATAACGGTCCATCCGATTGAGATGAAATTTTCTACACGCCTTTTTTTCATTCCCGTGCTACTAACTGTCATAGGCTTTTATTATACAATCAGCTATTTACTTACTAAAATTTAATAATTAAATTACACGACTTAACATAAGAAATAATATATAAAGGGACATAACTTTTAGTAGCATTGCTATATCTTAGGTTAAGTCCCCTGGCTATAGATAGATAGATAGATAGATAGAAAGATAGATAGATAGATAGATAGATAGATAGATAGATAGATAGATAGATAGATAGATAGATAGATAGATAGATAGATAGATAGATAGAAAGATAGATAGATAGATAAATAGATCTGACCCGATATATAGAGAGGGTGGGATAGACGGAGGGAAAGTCGGACGGACGGGCAGGCAGGCAGGCAGTCACGCAGGTAGATAGATAGATAGATAGATAGATAGATAGATAGATAGATAGATAGATAGATAGATAGATAGATAGATAGATATACAGAAAGACAGAAAGACGGACAGACAGACAGACAGACAGACAGACAGACAGACAGACAGACAGATAGACAGACAGACAGACAGACAGACAGACAGACGGGAACGGGAACTTATATGACTACGTATATGAATTAAATGAGATGCTCTCTATCAGGGGCTGGGTGAAGCCGGGCCGAGTCAGACAGACAGACAGACAGACAGACAGACAGACAGACAGACAGACAGACAGACAGTCGGGAACGGGAACGGGAGCTTATATGACTACGTATATGAATTACATGAGATGCTCCCCACCAGGGACTGGGTGAAGCCGGGCTGGGTCAGGCAGACAGACAGACAGACAGAAAAACAAGCAGACGGACAGACAGACAGACAGACAGACAGATAGATAGATAGATAGATAGATAGATAGACAGATAGATAGATAGATAGATAGATAGATAGATAGATAGATAGATAGATAGATAGATAGATAGATTCCCGCCAGGGCCTGGGCGAAACCGGGCCGGGTCAGCTAGTATATATATATGTCTTTGTGGCTAAGGGCTTGCGAACGCGGTTTCTGAGCCAGTATACCCGGGTTCGAAACACAGCGGTGCTGATTTTTTCGAAAAGGTATAGGAGCTGGTCGTTCAGAAAGCAATGGCAAACTACTGAACGTAAAATTTGCCCAGGAATCACGAACAGCCAAAATGATGGGGTTGACTGTGAAGGACATGCAACTTAATTTTTAATCAATATATATATATATATATATATATATATATATATATATATATATATATATATATATATATATATATATATATATATATATATAAGTCACAGTCAATTGTAGTGTGTGTGTGTGTGATTGTGATAGTTTGTGTGCATGCGTAAGTGTGTATTTCGTAGGAGGTAGTACTCCGCGACTTGAATGAAATCCAGAATAAACCTTCTTTCTCAGCTATAGTTCTGTGTTCATATTGTTAGCGTGATCAATGGTGTTCCTTGTATAGTCTGCCTCCTCTAGACAAGTATATAATCAAGGTTAATTCTTTTTTCTTTTTTTTGTAACTCCTGATGGAGCATTCAACATACAGCGCTAAACATATTTTTAAAGACAAATGGGTACTCGATGTGTGTGAAGCGATCAACATCATGATGGTTGCTTTCACTTTCATTGACATGTCTGGAACTCATTTTAGGCTGGGTCGAAATGAGAACCCCGGTCAATTTTGAAATTCCGCCTCGTTGGGTAAAGGAATAAATAAGCACCGGGCAGTAAAGCAAGCCCACTAGCCACTACGCTATCCCTGTTCCGAATAAGTAACTGCCTGGTGTTCAATTATAAGCATAGCAAAAAATATACCACCAATAATTGAGAGCTGTCTGTCTTTGAATAGATAGTTTACCTATCGATTTAAAACTACGCATAGATACAGTTTCTATAAATTGTATGTTATTCAAAAATTACTATTTCGTAACACTCAAATATGTAGTTATTATGTTTGAAGCTCCCGTTATGGGAAATACAACAAAGAACAACAACACATGCACAGTGACAGGTATTCACGATTCAAATGTATAAACTATAAACAACAATATATTTATATACATAAAATAATACTAGAGTAATTATATCTTGTGTGCACACTATTATCCCCGCTTATTTTTTTAAGTGCAAACATTTCATCACGAAAATAACCATGTCATTGTAGTGTTGGCTCCGAAATATATACGGATTTATACGTTACTAAGGAAAAGTTGCATGCCACTATCAGCGCAATACATTTTTTAAATTTTAAACTAATCATAATTGTAGATGACATATGATGTAATCTTGATATCTACATTTAACTAACTTCGCATATGACATTATGTTAGCAGGAGATGATTATCCTCTACCAAGTGGCACTCACAGATGCATATTAATAATGATTTCGTGCAATTGGTATTGTTATGTTAAATTGCATACACTAAACACGGATTAACTTAGATTAAATGACACTACTCTAAACATACTCACAGAGAAATATACAATGATTTTGAACTATAACACAATTACAAGAATTCATATATTAAATAAACGAATGTAATTACTCAAGCTGGCCTACATAATTACACTACTACTGTTGATATAATTCTTTCTCTTTGCTTTGTTTTCACTAATTTCTATGTGTTGCAGTTCCAAAGCGCGTGCTCTGTTAATATTGGCTAATATCATTGGAAGAGAAGTAGCATAGATATCTGACATAGCGTTACATTATAATTCTTCGTGTTAATCTCTTGTCAAATCATTGTCTATTTCTTTTATCCTAATATTTAAATAAATGCACATAAGATGTCACTATATGTCTGGGGGGAAAACACCTGTGTTTTGCTTGTGTCAAAATAGAAACAACACACTGTAATCGAAAACATTGTTAATATAAAAGGCTTGAGGCATGAGTCGCAATGTATGCAAATTAGTTATACGTTGTGGTGTTGAAAACTAATTCTTCTTCTTCTTCTTTCGTTCGCTTGAAGTATGTCTATAACTGCAATGTTGTCTCTTGTATGAATCTAACAGTCTGTTTTTAGCTCACTCAGCGGTCCATAAAGTTTATCTTCCAATGTTGTCTCTCTAGGCCAGACGATTCGCCTGGATATGTTGTAGTTTGCGCAGTCCTGGAGTATGTGCTCTTCGGTCTGCGACGCCAAACCACATGTGCACATGGCTGAGTCACCAATCTTGAATTTTGTATACATGTGGTTGCGTAATCTATTGTGTCCTGTTCTGAGGCGCAGAATAATGACCTGTTCTGGTCTGTCTGTAACGTGGTATTCGTCTTGAGTAGGGTTTGGTGGCCTTCTGACTGATTTGAGCATTCTTTTCTTTTGGTGGAATGTAATGGGCACAACAGGCTGTTCTTCATTTGCTCCTTCCTTAGCCAATCGATCAGCTCTGTCGTTGCTGGGTACTCCACAGTGGGATGGTATCCACTGTATGGTGACCTTATGCTGACTGCTAAGTTCAGAAAGTAGTGTCCTTAGAACTGGTACTTTCCCAGACAGGAGTGCCTCTATTACTGATTTTGCATCTGTAAATATCACCACAGGTTGTCTACCATGGCTGGTAATTTGTAATTTCTCTATTGCTATCTTGATTGCGTCAATTTCAGCATCATAGTTATGGCAGTACTTTCCTGTTGGAACTCTGGCTGTGTCCCTAGTATTATTTGGGTATTCTATATACACTCCCGCTCCTCTATTTCGAACAGCATTTTGCGCTGACCCATCTGTGTAGACTCGGATCCAGAGATCCTGTGGGTATTCGTCGTCAAGGAAGCTGAGAGTGGCTGTTCTGCGCTGTATACTGTTCTGTTCTTCCTTGTCAAATATTCCTCTCACTTTTGTCTGGATTTGTAGCGATAGTCTATGTTCATCTTTCCATGGATTTCGCTCTGGAATAGTTGACAGTGGGATACCAACTGTAGGACGATCGGTGGTTTCTCTGCAGAGTCGTTTGGCCTGGTGGATAAAACTACTTCTCTTCAACCGTCCCATTGCTAAGTTTTCTAATCGGTTCTTCATAGGGTGGCCTGGTAAGCTGAGGAACTTGTCTGCTTGTATTAGTGTTTTTGTATCTCTGCGTTCTCTCAATGATAGTGTCCTCCCATTTTCTCCATTGCTACTATAGGGGTTGATCTCATCCCTCCTGTGATGACTCTAAGAGCTTGATTTTGCACCTTGTCCAGCTCTTGTAGTTTGGTTGTTGATGCTGAACACCACGCAGTTGATCCGTATTCCAAGTGTGGTCGTATGCTCTGTTGATACATTTTGCTAAGTATTTTCCCACTGACTCCCCATGTCGTTTCACTTAGCTTTCTCAGGATGGCTATTTTCCTTCTGGCTTTTGCTACAGCTTTTTTGATATGTTTTCTCCATGTCAGCATGTCATCAAATGTTACACCAATATATGTTGGTTCTTTATCTTCTCTTAGGGGCGTTCCATTTATCTGGATGATCCCTGCCTTTTGTTTCAGAGAGAGGGTAAATAGAGTGGTGCTGCACTTTTCAGTGTTTATAAGGACAAACCATCTATCCGCCCATGCAACAAATATATCTACATCTTTCTGTAGCAGTATGGTGGCTACTGATGCATGTTCATTTGTGCTCCACACAACCAGGTCATCAGCGTACATTGCCGCTTTAATTCCATCGGGTAGATTAGCAACAAGATCATTGATGAAGATTAGAAAAAGTGTGGGGGGCAAGACTCCACCCAGCGGAACACCGTGACGCAATAGTACTTTCTTGCTCTTGAGACCGTATACCTGTACTCGGGCTCTTCTGTTGTGCAAGTATGCTTTCACCCATTTGTACATTCTTCAATTGACTTTACAGTTTCTCAGTTTCTTCATAAGGCCATCTTTCCAGACTTTGTCAAAGGCTTTCTTCAGATCTATCCATACCGCAAGTACCAGCTTCTTCTCTTGGAATGCATCCTCAACATCTTGAGAGAGATGGGTTGTATGATCTTCCGTAGAGTAGCACTGCCTAAAGCCAGCCTGTTGTGGCACAAGGATGTTTTCACTTTCAATGTACCACTGTAGTCTGTGATTGATGACGCGTTCCATTGTTTTGCAGATACAGCTGGTGAGGCTGATTGGTCTGTAGCTGGAGGCAATGGAACTATAATTCCCAGATTTTAGGAGGGGTATCACGATTGCTTCTCTCCAGGATTGTGGTACACTGCCTAAGTTCCAGGTGTTATTGAAGATCTGTAACATCTTTGCTTTGGCCTCTGTTCCTAGGTTTCTGAACATTTCATTGGAGATACCATCACTTCCTGGTGACGTTCTCTTTTTCAATTTTGATATTGTTATCTCCAGTTCACTGATTGTGATAGGTGCCTCCATAACCTCATGTATTATTTCCTTCTGTCTTGTATGTTGCCATTTATCTCGAATCTCCTGTTGTTTCTCTGGACTAATTTCTATATTGTTATCTTGTGCGAATGAGTCTGCAAAATGGTCAGCTGCGTTAAGCTGTTTTATTAGCTTCCACAACTTCCTTGTGTCTCTTTCAAAGTTCAGTGACTGTTTTCTCCTGTCAGCTTTTCCGTATAGCCTGCAGCTGGGCCCTTTGAAATTTGGCTTTTCCGTGCTGGCATTTATTGTGGTGCTCTTGGCAGGGGTTGGATTCTGCTTGCTTTCTACACACTTCCACATCATTATGCAACTGTTCCAGTTCACTACTCCAGTAGGGTTTATAATGTTTACGGGCTCCTCTTGGTACTGTTTCTCGTGCTGCCTGTACTAGGCATTTCCCAAACTCTTCAACTACTTTATTTATGTCCCTCTCAGTGTTCAAATTTCTAACCAGTATGCTGGTACGAAGCTTGTACATTGCCCAGTCTGCTTTCTTGTAGTTCCACTTCGAGAGAGTGCTGCTTTCACTTACAAGCTCATTTTCTACAGTTAGAAAGACTGGCCGATGGTCACTGCCACCTAGCTGTTTCCCAACAATTCTTTGAATGTTTCACTCCAGGTCTGGTGAATGAAAAGCCAGGACAGGTGTAGTTGTAGTGTGCCATGATCTCGAGTAGAAGGTATGTGGGTCAGATGGCTTGTTAATCAAGATGAATCTATTCTCATCTTGAAAATCTTCCAGTCTCTCTCCTCTCTGGCCCATGTGATCATAGCCCCAGCTCTGTGAGTGGCTGTTAAAATCTCCACACACAATCATTTTTCCTTTTAATGGTAGTGTGTCCAGTGTCTGTGGGCGGCCATTTGAACAGTAGTAATTGATCAGGTGTAGGTCTGTATTGTCTGTCTTAAGTTTAAGTGCCTGATACTCAGCCCCTTCCATGTAAACTTCAATTTAGGAAGCAGGGATGTTATTTTTGACAAGGGTCAGTATCCCACCCATCCGCCAGATCGTTAACGCTGGTAGCCTCTGATTTTGAAGGCTATATTTTCGTTGAGGTGTTTTTCTTGCAAGCAGCATACGCTGATATTTTCTTGGGCCAAGATGTTTTCTGGTTCTATTCTTTACTTGTTGACACCCTCTGCATTCCAATGCATTTTTTAAAGTCTTTGTTTGGTACTTCCAGACGCTCTATTGTCAGATCCCTTGGCTCCACAGGACATCTGAGAAGGATCTCCAGTAGCTGTTGTTAGACCCTCACGAGACACTGCACCTGCCTGGGGGTCCAAAGCAGGGCGAGCACCATAACATATAGCAGTAGTCGACATATTTCATTACGCGTAGTTGAAAACTAATTCTTCTTCTTCTTCTTCTTCTTCTTCTTCTTCTTCTTCTTCTTCTTCTTCTTCTTCTTCTTCTTCTTCTTCTTCTTCTTCTTCTTCTTCTTCTTCTTCTTCTTCTTCTTCTTCTTCTTCTTCTTCTTCTTCTTCTTCTTCTTCTTCTTCTTCTTCTTCTGCTTCTTCTTCATCTTCAGCATCCCGAACAATTGATGTTCTTTGCTGCAGATACAATCCGTATCCATTCGTCTCTCTGGTTGACCTTCTCTTGCCAGTCTCTAATTGCAAGTGATTGTAGGTCTGTATGTATATTACCTCTCCGCCGTCTTCTTGGTCTACCTCAGGGTCTACGGTCATTTATTTCCTGAGTGTAAGCAAGTTTTGTTTCTCTATTATCTTCCATTCTTTCTATATGCCCCAGCCATTGCAGTCTATTAGCCTTCATGATACCATTGATTAGCGGGACTTAAACAGATCATAAATGTCTTTGTTGCATCTTCTTTTCCACTCTCCACTTTGTGTATCCCAAATGGCCCAAAGATGCGTCTTAAGAGATTGTTCTCACAGGTCTGTAACAAGCCTTCGTCTCCTTTAGTTGTACCCCAGGTTTCAGAGCCATAAAGCACAACTGGTCTGATTAGTGTTTTTGTATATTGTGATCTTGGTGTTACGAGATAGCGCATTTGATTTTAGCAGATGTTGTAGTGCATAGTATATCTTATTTCCAGAGCTTATTCTGGCTTGTGTTTTTTCCCTTATTATGTTGGAGCAGTTGACGATTCTACCCAAGTATTTGTATGTTTCCGTTCTTTTAATGGTCATATTAACTCACGGCTCCATACTTTCAAATCCACTGGATGAAATGAATGGTCATCATCATTCTTGATAGACAAACAACAACAACAAAAATGGTCATGTTATCTTTTTGTATGTGGCCAGAGATTTTAGCCGTTCCTTCTCTTGAAATTACCATATATTCTGTCTTATCATGGTTGATACCCAGCCCCATTTGTTGAGCTTTTTCCTTTAAGTGAGTTAATATTTCCGTTGTCTTTTGTTCATTTCCCCCTGTAATATCTATATCATATGCATAACCAAGCAGTCTGGATGTTCCTCCAATAGCACATTCCTCCTTCACCTTCCTTACAACTTTCTCTAGAACCAGATTGAAAAGGAGCGGCGATAGTGCATCACCCTGTTTCAAGCCAGATGTTATTTGGAAAGGGTCTGATTTCCTGCCTTTATATGTTACTATATTATAAGTATCTTCCATGCATAGTCTGGTCATGTTGATTAACTTCCTTGCTATTCCAAATTCCTGCATAGCATTCCATAGACTATTCCTTTGGACTCTATCATAAGCCTGTTTAAAATCCACAAAAATGTTATGGAGATCTGTTTTATATTGGTGTATATGTAAGTTATATCAGTTGTGGGGGGGGGGGGGGGGGAGAGGGGTAATGTAAAAATCTGCGTTATGCTGTGATAATTACTAACATCATATGACACGACCTATACGAAGAAGTAGTGTGTGCATCCGTGTGTACTTGAATGTTTGTGCTGGCGTGTTTGTACGTCTGTGTGTTTTAATCCGATAATTTTATTGGTATAGGAATTATAAATGTTATAAAAGTCTATTTAATTTTACGTAAGTCAGTATATTTAACGCTTTGAAAACAACATACCATATCTAAAGTAAAGCAAGTAATTTAGTCTGTTTGACAGTGTTGTCAACCTCCATCACTGATATGGAAGAAAACGCCTCTATACATACATCACAAGATGTTGTGTCAATGAATACATTTATGAAGATATTCAACTGCATCGCTTACGGTGTGCTTTGTCAGTCGGTCGTTATATTCGGAATCGTTACCAACATCATCAACATTATCTGTTTTGTCAAGCAAGGTTTTAAAGAGGAGATCAACATAAGTTTGCTAGGTGAGCGATGTTGCGATGCTAATATGTCACTCTAACTCTGATGTTTGTGATGAATCTCGGTAATGGTATTGTATCTTTACATTGCGTGCATTGGTGCGTGATAAGGCAGATGCGGCCAGGGCTCTTTATTAGAACATTTATAGTGAGAATTAACAGATAAATCACCTTTGCTTGGAGATGATGGGGATGCAGGGAGTGACCGGAGGATTTAGTTGAGAATCATTACTACTAGACATGGTCTGACATAATAAGACTACGACTGGTACCAATTTCCTGAGTGCAGCCATGTCGGTATTTTCATACTGCTCGTAGAAAAACTAAGAAGTGTACTCTGGCTCCATTGAATACATCACCTGGACAAGACGAAATACGAAACGAATTAATTAAAGCAGCAAGAGAAGTAGGAACAGCATGGCTACATAAACTATTTAAACATGTGTGGGTAGAACAACAGGAACCAAGAGACTGGGGAAACTCCATAATTATTTCAATTTGGAAAAAACAAATGCAGTAAAAGAGACTGCATACAAAACAGAGGCTTGTTTCGTTTGCGCCATACTGGAAACACATTTTTGCAAAATGCTTAAGTAAATATTACATACTACAATAACACCCTAGCTAAGCGAAATACAACTTGGAATCAGGAAAAAACGAATGATGCACATATGCCATCTTTGTTCTTAGACATATTATAGAGAAATCAATCGAATTTAATTAAACACTCTGCTTAGTCTTTGTCAGCCAAGAAAAGGTATTTGATAGATTAGATAAAACAAGCTGTGTGACATCCTCAAACGATATGAGGTAAGTTAACATTTCACAAACTTATTGAGAAGCTTATGCAACAAAGGTAAATGCATTGTGAGAACAGATGGATATGGGGTAAGTACACATTTAACAAACTTATGTAGACGCCTATGCGACAAAGTTAAATACATTGTGAGAGCAAATAGAGGACATTCATAATCCTTCGCCATAAGATCCGGAGTACGACAAGGTTGTGTCCTGTCATCTATGTAGTTCATAACCTATATAGACAGCATATGTAAATAAAACAGCGAAACAGACACCGCATGAAATCCCCATGACGAACAAAACACGTACAAGAAAGAATTAACGGCAAATTATACCATTAAACAACTCCTATGTTCGAAATGTTTAAATAACATAACATTAACATTAGCATAAGTAAAACAGAGGTACTGACTATGCTTGCTTGCTTGCTTGTGTTCGTTGGCTTGAGCTCCAAGGCGAAGTCCCGTATGTCGGATGAAGGCATCCTGTTGTCCAACATCAGTGTGATGTCATACAGGACATGAGGTTTGCGTGAGTATCCTATGTCCCATGTCTGGCTTATTGGTGTGCAGACTGGTGGTTCCTCGCCGTACCGGGCAGACACTCTCCGACTTCGGAGGGATCGGCGATCCTACTGACGTTAGGCAAGACCCCGAAGGGACTTGTTGCCCAGAACGCTCGACGAGGACGCGTCAATAGGTCTTGGCCAGTATATAACCCGGCCCTGGTGCCTTGAAAACACCTCTGCGTCCCGGTAATGATTATAACCAAAGAAGAAAATACAAACAAGATTCATCTAAAAGAACATCCCATGAAACAAGTAAGTTGCTTCAAGTACTTAGGAAGTTTAATATCATCAAATGGCAAATCAGAAGACAAAATCGAAAATAGATGCATTAAGCCAACCCGACTCATTGGACAAATGGCACCAATACTAAAGAACACACATGTATCAATAGTAGTAGTAGGCCTCTTGCAGTCCTGAAGGATTATAGAGTTGTTCCGCTGGGGAGGTACCTGACAGCACTGCTGGAGACTGTATAGTCCAATGCGATAGTGGCAATCGCTGTCACAGTTTCCGCATCTGTAAGACGAGGCAGGTTCCGCAGTAAGTGACTGCGATTTAAGCCTTTGCCGCCTATCCTCAGTTTGTTGGATCAGATTGCGCTCAAAGAGCATTAGTTCGTTCCGTACATCTCTTCTCCATGAACATATGTATGTTGCAACTCTTTCCCACGTGTCTGGGTCTATGCCAAGGGTTCTCATATCCTGTTTACATACATCCCTATATCGCATTTGGGGTCTTCCGGTTGGCCTCTTTCCTGTGGCTAGTTCTCCGTAAAGGAGATCTTTGGGAATACGTTCATCCTCAATTCGAGATACGCGGCCCAGCCATAGGAGGCGTCTCTGCTTGAGGAGGGAGTGCACTGTGGTAATCTCTGTTCTTCCAAGCATATGTTTGTTTGTTATGTGGTCTTTCCATGATATGCTCAGGATACGTCTCAGACATCTCATATGGAAGGAGTTCAACTTTCTTTCCTGTTCTGAGTACAGCATCCAGGATTCAGACCCATAGAGTAGTGTGCTAACAACACAAGCTTTATATACTTGAGGTTTTGTACGCTCTGTTAGTCTATTATTCTCCCAAACTCTTTTAGTTAACCTGGAAAATGTTGTGGCTGTCTTTCCAATGCGTCTGTCGATTTCTGTCTCTAATGAAAGGTTATCTGATATTGTCGACCCCAAATACACAAACTCGTGGACGACCTTCAATTCGTAATGAGAAATTTTGATTGACGGAGGCTCACCAGCATCTTGTTCCATCACCTGTGTTTTATTTAGGCTGATGGTGAGCCTAAAGTCTTTGCAGACGGCTGCAAAACGATCTATGAGCCGTTGGAGATCTTCTGATGTATGAGTAGTCAGTGCTGCATTTTCTGAAAAAGTAGTTCTCTTATGCATCTTGATCTTATTTTGGTCTTTGCCTTGAGTCTTGATGGGTTAAAAAGTGTGCCATCAGATCTTCTATGGAGGTATATGCCTTCAGTGGCAGTCCCAAATGCCTGCCTTAAGAGAACGGCGAAGAAGATACCAACGAGTGTAGGAGCAAGCACGCAGCCCTGCTTTACTCACCTGCTGATGCTGAATAACTGGGGTGTTGAGCCGTCAAATAAAATGGTCCCCTGCATGTTTTCGTGAACATGTATCAATAGTTACAAAGACAGCACTCTACAACATAATCTTCCTACCAACTCTATGCTACCAATACCAAACTTTGATAATGACATAAAAAGGAAAAAGAAAAATCACAACAATTACAATGAGATTCCTGAGAAGATCACTCAATATATCAAGAAGAGAGAAATTAGGTCAGGTAACTAGGGTGCCAACTAACAGTACACAACAACAAACAATGTTGCACAGACCAAATGGAAGCAAAAGAAGTGGTCGACCACGTAAACGGTGGAAAGAGGGAATAGCATAGTTCATGGGAATCACAACGCATGAAGCCCTTAAATGGGCACTTTCCCGCTGTTTATGCTTCACCCTTGACACCACAGGGTACAAGAGGAACACGATGAGATGAGATGAGTCACATCGGTTCTTGACCCAACTCAACTAATTTCGCAATTCATAATCAGCAGGTTTTATCCATTTAATTTCTATCAACTTAACACCAATAAGTGCAGTGGCTAGCAGGCTTACACACTCAAACACACACACACACACACACATATATATATATATATATATATATATATATATATATATATATATATATATATATATATATATAATCAATCAATCATGTGCTATGCCGGAAAGCGTGGGCGGTAATGATTAGCAATTTCACTCGATCACCAGAGTCGTGGATCAGCTCAGTGTTCCTGAAACGTCTATGCCACATGGCCAAACCATCCAGGTATTTTCCTCTCGGTCTTCCTCTTGGTCTGTTCCCCTCGATCTTGCCAGTTGTCAATAAGTTCTCTAATCCATTCCTTCTCATAACATATCCAAACAATGTTGACTGTCTTCGTCTAATTTCTCTAATCAGTCTACGATTTTCATTTGTCTCCTGTAGTACTTGGTCATTGGTTTTTCTATCTGTCCATGGTACTCTTTGCATTTTCCTCAGAAACCACATTTCTGTAGCCATCAAATGTTTTTCAGCTTGACAGCACATTGTCCAAGTTTCACATCCATACAAAAGAACAGGCTCTATGTACCCCCTCAACACTCTTTTTCTCGTTTCAATTGACATCTTTTTATTGGTCAGAATGTTTTTCATCTTGCTAAAGGCTACTTTCGCCATGGCGATTCTTGTTCTAATCTCTTCAAGGCATCTCCCATCAGATGTTATGACTGTTCCGAGATAATTGTATCGATTCACTTGTTGAAGAATATTCCCATTTACTTGTATATTACATTGTTTTACTTCGTTCTACCTAGTGACGACCATAACCTGCGTCCTCTTACAATTTAATTCCAACCTCAGCTGCTCACTGTGTACAACAACCACATCTACTAATTGTTGCAGATCCTGTGCATTGTCTGCAATCAATACTGTATCATTTGCATATCTAATGTTATTGATGTTTCTTCCTCCAATGCTGATTCCATTTATATCTTCTACATTTCTGAAAATATTTTCACTGTATAGGGAAAAAAGATCTGGAGACATTACACATCCCTGCCTAACACCTCTCTTAATAGGTTGATATTGTCCCACTTCATTATCAATCCTAATGGCAACTTGTTGTTTCCAATATATGGTTTTTATAAGTCGAATGTCTTTCCCATCAATTTGTAGATCTGCAAGCATATCCTCCATGTTGACATGTCTAACTCTATCAAAAGCCTTTGTGTAGTCAATAAAGCAAAGAGGTATATCCTTGTTTACTTCTATAGCATATTCAATAACTGTTCGCAGCATATACACAGCATTTACTGTATCCTTTCCTTCTATAAACCCACATTATTCTTCCCCTATTTCAGGTTGTATTTTCTTGCTCACTCTTTGCATGATAATTCGTAACAAAATCTTTGTGATGTGACTAATTATACTAATTGTTCTATGTTGATCACATTCCAAGGTTCCTAATTTCTTTGGGATTGCAATAAATACAGAATTACATAATTCAGAAGGTATATCTCCAATATCATATAATGTGTTCAGCAGTCTGGTGACTTGCTCTAATCCAAATTATTCTAAAGCTTTAATCATTTCTGTTGTGATGTTATCTGCACCGGGGGCCTTGCCAGCTTTTCATATGCTTAAGAACATTTTGAACCTCCATCTTTAAAATTGGTGGTCCTTCATTATTAAATCTAATATCATACTGTTCCTCCCTGTTATCATTATACAGGTTTTTCACATAATCTGTCCATACATGTAGAATCTGATCTTTTTCTATTATATTTTTGCCATTGTTAGTTTTTAGACAGTCTGTTGATGTACTTGTTCTTTTATTAGTAAGTTCCTGAATTCTTTCGTGCACTAATTTGGTATTTTGACTGTTGTATTGTTTTTCAATTTCTAAGCACTTTTCCTCAAGCCATGATTGTTTTGCCTTTCTACATAATATTCTGACTTGTCTGCGAATTTCTTCATATTTGGCAGGATTATTTTTGTTGAGTCTTCTTGTTTCCATTAGGTGTAAAATTTCTTCAGTCATCCATTTCTTACGACCCACCTTCTTTAATTTTGGAATAGTTCTTTCTGCAGCCAATCTGATTGAATTCTTTAACATTTCCCATTGATCATTCACATCCTGGAATAATATCTTTAGATCAGACAATATATCAATTCTGTTCTGTACTTCTATGTTGAATTTGTTTTGTATTTCCTTGTCATTACTCAATGTATATACACATAGCAAAGTTGAATAATGTTGCAAGAGAAATAGAAAGCATGAAAATGAGAGAAACATGAACATAAGTGAGATGATGTGGATGAGATCAGGCAAAATTATAACTGACAAACACACAATAATTTATTCTGGAGTGGATCCACACGCAAATGGAGTAGGACTACTATGTGAATAACAAAAGCAGCGAGGTCAATTAATTGTTATTGGTGAATCTCAGATATAGTTATTATGGCCAAAACTAAAGGCAAACCAATAGATACATATAATATAAGTATAGGCACCAACAACAAGCAGCAGTGATGAAGAAATACAACACTATAAACTTCTTTTTCTTCTTCTTCAGCATTTCGAGCCATTGAGGTTCTTTGCTGCAGATACAATCCGTTTCCATTCGTCTCTCTGGTTGATCTTCTCTTGCCAGTCGCTGATTCCAAGTGCTTGTAGGTCTGTATGTATATTATCTTTCCACCGTCTTCTTGGTTTACCTCGGAACTACGCTCATTTATTTCCTGAGTGTAAGCAAGTTTTGTTTGCCTTCTTTCTATATGCCCCAGCCATTGCAGTCTATTAGCCTTCATGATACCAGTGATTAGCGGGGACTTAAACAGATCATACATGTCTTTGTTGCTTCTTCTTTTCCACTCTCCACTTTTTGTATCCCTAATGGGCCCAAAGATGCATCTTAAGACTTTGTTCTCAAAGGTTTGTAACAAGGCTTCGTCTCCTTTAGTTGTTCTCCAGGTTTCAGAGCCATACAGCACAACTGGTCTGATCAGTGTTTTGTATATTGTGATCTTAGTGTTATAAGATAGCGCATTTGATTTTAGCAGATGTTATAGTGCATAGCATATCTTATTTCCAGAGTTTATTCTAGCTTGTATTTCTTCCTTTATTATGTTGGAGCAGTTGAAGATTGTACCCAGGTATTTGTATGTTTCCGTTCTTTTAATGGTCATATTATCTATGTGTATGTGGCTAGAGGTTTTAGCCGTTCCTTCTCTTGAAACTACCATATATTCTGTCTTATCTTGGTTGATAACCAGTCCTATTTGTTGAACTTTTTCATTTGACTTATTGATTGATTGATTGATTGATTGATGTAGGAACCGACATCATAGCATGTGGGGTATTCCCATAAGCGCTCCGTCCCCATCATCAGCAGCTAGCGAAGATTTCCAACACTAATCGTACCAGTAGCAATCTAATTATATGTCCGTCTCGCCTTTCCTCTGAGCGTCGAGCTTTCTCCTTTAAGTTAGTCAATATTTCCGATGTCTTTAGTTCATTTCCCCCTATAATATCTATATCTTCTGCATAACCAAGCATTCTGGATGTTCCTCCAATAGCACATGCCTCCTTTACCTTCCTTACAACTTTCTCTAGAACCAGATTGAAAAGGAGCGACGATAGTGCATCACCCTGTTTCAAGCCATATTTTATTTGGAAAGGGTCTGATTTCCTGCCTTTATATATTACTTATTATAAGTATCTTCCATGCATAGCCTGGTCATGTTGATTAACTTCCTTGGTATTCCAAATTCCTGCATAACATTCCATAGACTATTCCTATGGACACTATCATAAGCCTTTTTTAACATCCACAAAAATGTTATGGAGATCTCTTTTATATATATGTCGGTTCCTAAATCAGTCAATCAATCAATCTTATATTTCTAATTTTTCTCGACTTTTTGTCGTAAGATAAATATATCATATATATTATATGATCTATTGTTGATCTGTTTTGTCTAAAACCCGCCTGGTAGTCACCTAATATGTCTTCTGAATATGGTTTTAGTCTGTTTAGTAATACCGCGGATAGTATCTCATAGCTTGTGGGTAGTAGTAATATCCCTCTATAAATTTCACATTGGAACTTGTCTCCTTTCTTAAAGATAGGTATCAATAATGACTCTTTCCAGTCATGGGGTAGTTCTTCTGTAATCCAGATTTGTATTATTAGTTCGTATAGCTTTAGATGTAATCCATGGCCACCTGCCTTTATAAATTCAGCAGCAATTTTATTAGCACTAGTTGCCTTATTGTTTTTAAGTCGTGTTATTACATATTGGATTTATTCAAAAATAGGTTCTTCAATTTGTGGTTCACACGTTAGAACCTCTTCCTGTGTGAAAGTGTTACTTGGAGCTTCACAGTTTAGTAATTCAACAAAGTATTCTTGCTATGTGTTACACATTTCCTCATTGGCATTTATCATATTCCCATTTTTGTCTTTTAAACCATATGTGTTCTGTTTGTGCCCTCGTTTAATTGACTTCAGTTCTTTAAAATACTTTCTGGATTCGTTTTTCTGGTGATTAGTTTCCATATCTTTGATTATATTGCTCATATATTCTCGCTTCTGCTGCCGAACTATTTTTGTAGCCTCTTTACATTCCGTTCTATATTGCCCTTCATTTTGGATGCTGTTGATGTGATTTAACCATAACCGTCTGGCATTCTTTTTCCTAATTACTGCTTCTTCACATTTTTGAGTGAACCATCTGTTCTTTCTATGCGTGGTTAAAACACCGTGACATTCTTCTGCGGTAGTTTGAATTGTATTCTTGATGGTCAACCAAGTTTGGTCAACGCTTTCCTCCAACGGGTTTTGTAGAATTTCAAGTTTACATTTTATTTCATCTGCAAATTTCTCTTTGATTGTAATTTCTTGTAGTTTTTCTCTGTTATATGTTGGATGTAACCTTTGTAGTTTAGCATAGAAAGCTATCCTAAGTTATATTTTAAGTTTTGCCCCAACGAAGAAGTAAGTGGTCGCTGTGGCACTCAGCTTCTCTATAGCTTCTAAATGTTTGTATGTTTGATGCATTTTTGTTGTTATTAAAATGTGATCTATTTGATTATAGGTTATCTTGTCACATGATTTCCAAGCTTGTTTATGTATATCATTTCTTTACAGTCTGGTACTGCCGATCTGCAGTCCTTTGGCTTCTGCTAGGTTGATGACTCTCCATCCATTATCATTTGAAGCTGTATGTAGGTTTTACGTACAGGCAACTTTTTTATGTGTTTGCTCTTTACCTATTTTTGCATTGAAGTCTCCCAGCACAATCAGGATGTCCTGTTTTGGGGTTTCTTCTATGACATCTTCCAGATCATTATAAAAGTCTTCTTTAACGTCATCTTATTTCTCTTCAGTAGGTGCATGTGCATTAATCATCGTTATATTTTTCCATTTACCTTTTATTCGTGATTTGCTAATCCTGTCATTAACAGCTTTAAAGTTTAGAGCGTTCACCCATAACTCTTTTTTTATGGCAAATCCTGTTCTTAATTCATGTTTATTTTGTGGGTTTCCTCCATATATTACAATCATTCCATTTTGCTCTAAAGTACCCTCTCCTGACCACCTTATTTCTTGAATTACTATTATATCCATTTGATATTCAACCAGCTCCCGGGTTAGTTCTTCGGCCGCTCCATCTCGATATAGTGTCCGTACATTCCATGTTCCAAATCTCAAAAGTCCTTTAACGTTCCAATGTTGTTGTCCAAATAAGTCAATCTGAATTCGAGGCTCATGTTTCTGTTTCGTAACAAAATAGATTTTACAAGGGGGGAGGGGGGATGTTAACCCAACGCTTCAACCCCCAACCTGGAGGACCAGGGTGTTTCTCTTTGTCTGTTCTCTACCCTTTGACCTGTCCGGCTTGGGAGGCCCTGCTGGTAGCTACGCTACCGCCGGCATAGCTCTCAGGGTTATTGAGAAACTCAAGCTTCCCCACAACGCCAAGGTGGAAACACCATCGACAACACTATAAACACAAGTGAAAAATTGGGGATTTAGTGATGAATTATGGTTTAAGTACAAGAAATGAAAGAAGAGAGAAACTAATAGAATAGGCAATTATCAGTGATATGATAATTGGAAACGCATGTTTTAAACACCATAAAAGATGACTTTTCGCATGGAACAAGCCTGATAAGAAAATACATAACCAAATTGACTACATACATATTAATACGGGATTTAGAAATGTGTTAATATTAAGACGATGCCTGGTGTAATAGTGATCATGTACCACAACATGGGCAAAAACAGTAAGATTGAAGAGAGGAAAAGGGGTGGTTAAGAACATGAGACTTAATAAAGAAGTTCTGAAAGCAGATAAAGAAATTCAAAAAAAAAAGCATACATAGTGATTGTGAAAAATAGGTGCAATGCAATTGCTAAAATGCCGAGTAAAAATGAACAATGGGGAAACGTCCATCCATCAAACAAGCAAAGAAATGTTACCAGAGAGAACCGGAATGATAAGAGATCATGGATGACTGAAAAAATCTTAAAGTTGGTGGAGAAAAAGAAAACTGAGTACAAATGATAAAAATAAGAGATACATATGAAAAGGGAAAATAAACGAGAAGTTCAAGAATATTGCATTACATTCTATTAAAGATACAAACAATATACACAGACAAATCTGTGAGCTGGCCGGAAGGGTGTCTGAAATTAAAAACAGGAAAGATATTATTACAGAAAAGTGCTATAATAAATAAGTGGAATTAATATATAAAAGAATGATATGATGGGGGAATTGGAGAATTAACAGAACAAAGTAACTTAGAAGGTCCACCTATTCTAAAAGAATAAAGCCGCTGAAGCTGTCAAACAAATGACGGAAGGAAGAACACTCAGGCCAGATGAAATCACAATAGAAGAAGTTTGAGGTACAGGGATAATTTGGAGCATATATATTAAATACAATGTTGAATGATATTTATTGCAATGGATATATACTGAGAGAAATGCTGAAATCTGATTTGATAGCTATACCGAAAGGACAATGAGAAATTGAATGCGAAGATATTCGTTCATTTAAACTCATAAATCATGCCTCTAAACGTCTGCTAGAATTACAATGAGAACAAGAAAGCAAATTAAAAAAATGAATTTGTGGAATGAAAGGGTACAAACAATGCAATATATACATTTCGAAGACTAATTGAATGGTCAAAAGAGCCACAGAAAGACATACATTTATGCAACATAGATTATACCAAGGCATTTGATAGAGTACATAATGATGAATTTATTAAAATGTTGGAGGATATTAATATTGATGGGAAAGATCTCAGAATAATAAAGAATGATTCATCATCATCATCACCATCATCATCATCTTCCACTGCTGCCGTCAAGCGTCGTGGGGAGGAATAATTTGCGTTCCAGCGCCTGGTGGGTGGCACTGGATAGTGTCATTCTGTGTGGTTGTACAATGTCTTGTATATCGTCGATCCATTTTCTTCTTGGACATCCTCTTGGTCTCGTCACAGATGATCTTTGATGTAAGGCCAGTGATGGTAATTGTTGGTGTTGCATTCTAACGACATGGTCAAACCACTTGATCTTCTGACTGTCAATAAATGTGGCACAAGGTGTTGATCCCACATTCTTTCTGATAACAGCATTTCTTACTCGGTCTCGGATTGTTCGATTGACAGCTTTCCTCGGACATCTCCTCTCGCAGGTGTTGATTTTGCGAAAGTGTGATTTGGATAATGTCCAGGTTTGAGATTGTTAGCATAGGGTTGGTGTGAATATGTTGTTTATTATCTGCCGTTTTGCGGACATGGGTATATGTGGATGTTTCAGTAAGAATGATAGTTGATATGTACGTGCACTAGCTTTTTGACATCTGATTTCGATTTCTCTTTCCAATCTGACATCTTCTGTGATCATACTTCCAAGATATTTGAATTCTTTAACTTGTTTTGGATTTTTGCTATTTATCTCTATACTTAATGGGCCTGGTGATCTGCTAACTTGCATTACTTCGGTGTTGGCTGTGTTTATACTCATATTGTATCTGCTACAGGTTGAACTCAGATTATTAATAATATGATGTTGTAGTCTTCCTCATCGCCGTAGAACAGGCACTGATCGTTTGCAAATAGAAGTTCATTTATTTCCTGTGGATCAGTTGTTTCATCTGGAGTGAAGAGTTCACAATTTTCTGAATCTGTTCTGTCAAGACTTGTTTCTTTGGATATTATGTCCATGTAGACATTAAATAGTAGAGGAGAGAGCACACATCTGTGTCTCACTCTTGTTATGACTGTGAACATATCTGATATTCCTTCTTGTGTTCTTACTGCACTTCGGTTCGAGTGGTACATGGCTATGATGTTTTCTAGCAATTGCCCCTGTAAAAATGATTACAGGAACCAAATAGCAACAATTAAAATGGGACATAAAGAGGGCACTTATGAATATATAAAGCTAGGAGTACGACAGGGAAGTATCTCGCAGGATCTCTTCTTCCTCTATAGCGAAGTAATAATAAGATAGATCAAAGAGAAGTCGGGAATACTAATCGGATGTTGTAATACAAACAGTATACGCTATATACGCTGTTTCTTTTTTATCACCAAATAGCAACAATTAAAATGGGAAATAAAGAGGGCAATTATGAACATATAAAGCTAGGAGTTCTACAGGGAAGTGTGTCACCGGATCTCTTCTCCCTCTATAGCGAAGTAATAATGAGAGAGATCAAAGAGAAGTCAGAATACTAATCGGAGGTTATACTACAAACAATATACCCTATATACGAGGTGTTCTCTTTGTCACCTCTCTCTCTCTCTCTCTCTCTCTCTCTGTGTGTGTGTGTGTGTGTGTGTGTGTGTATGTGTGTTAATTTTCTAACAGTTATTTAATCGTTGTTTTAATAGCCGTAAGAACTAGGGATACACGCTTCCCAAGAGTCGTCTCTTGCTGACACCCTTGTTATCTGCTTGTGTGTTTTGTTGTTCAGTATATTCTTGTTGCTCTTTTCCTCTCGTAACCTGAGCGTCAATGTTGCCACAATCCTCTTTATGTTTTTGATGAATTTCAGTGATCTCTTAACAGCGATAAATGATGTAAACTTATATGTGTCATTAATAATTATAGTTCAAACATGCAACAATATATCCCTGGCTGTAAGCACTTTTATTGCGTGGCCAGTATACACAATCATAGTTGCCGACAGTTCTAAATAATATGAGCACATTCCTTTCTGCACAATTTAATGCGTACATTTGTGACTTTAATTTTTTTTTGTTTTTTTTTTTTTTGTTTGCAAATCCGTGTTACTGGAGAACACAAGAGAAATAAATAGGAACACGAACTCTGCAATCTAAACTACATTTCTTAAAAGACGACTTAGGAGGTCTCACAACCAATCATAAACGAATCTATAAAGGGCTTCGTCTGAGATGGTTGGAGGCCTATGCTTCATTGCGAGACGAAAGGCAGCAACGACAACATAAGGGTAAGGGAACCTAGTGAAAAGCATGAAGCAAATGAACATATGGTACGAAACCCATATGTTGACCCACAAAACCGCAGTATTTTGATAACCAACATTAAGCTACAGTGATCAATTACGACATACTTTTACACATTCTCAAGAGCATATGTTGGCATGTGTAGAGTAATAATGATTGCCAACTTTGATAAACTGAATCTTTCTAGACTCTCCTTTCACAATTCTTATACATGGTTAAAATCGGCTAGCCTTCCATTACATACACATGCTTTGCAAGATAGTATGGAGAAAATATGAAATAAAGCACTCTCCAACCGACATATCATATAGTGATGCTGCATGTTGTGTAAACAATATAAAATAACCCGAAGCAATGCAGCTGTACACAACACAATTACAGATAACATAGGGCATTACAGCGGCGAGCCTTCATCAGCAAACAAATACACAAAAAACACAACATATAAACATAAACTGCTGCCTTCAGTAAAGATCTTTACTGTGTAAGAAATACAGCCTGGGGTTACATCAGATATGTCTTCACATCCAGATGTTCAAGGTTGTGCAAATAACATGACGGAGTATCAGAGAAAAACGAAACAATACAACTCTTCTTTTCTCTGTGATTATCACATTATCTAAAAAAAATTAAAGAGCACCGTCCTTCGAAATCCACTGAACTAGTACAGTTTAAGTACTTTCTGTTAGTTAGTTAGTTAGTTAGTTAGTTAGGTATTTAGTTAGTCGCGGTTCCAACTTCACGTCAACGGGTCGTCCCCATAATGCTTTGTTCCTGTTCAAATGAATATCACACGAAATGCACCTCATTGTCTTATAATTTATGTTTCTCACTTTCTGTTTGTATTTAAAAGTAATAACAAATAATGCGTATCCAATGAATAAAAGCACTAGTATGCATACATTTATGTCTGTCTACTAAGTCAGCTTATACGTGTTCTTTGCCATCAGCGGTAAAATTCATTCGGCCAAGGCTTATACACATGGGTATTAGCTGATGTTTATAAAATGTCTCATCATTGTCTTAGATAGATGGGCTTTAAAGAAGGAACCTGTCAACTCTAGTTCAAAATGTTATGGCTTGAAGTATGAGAATGCATAACACTTCACACCTCAATTGCGGCATCTGCTAAAATACATCTTTTACATTTAGCTTTGTTTCAAGCAGTTATGGTCGTAAATAGATAGCCATAATGGTGTTTATATAGTATCAAAACAATTATTCAGATACTACATACACTGTTTCTAAAATAATGTTACTTACAAATTGCCTCACTTTAATAACAGTTACTTTGTAGAATAGAAACAGACGCCATTTGCATTAATCATTAGCTAATTGTTATATTATAATCAATTATTTCAGCCTTGGCCATTTCTGATCTTGGAAGCCTTGTCACGCTTATGGTGACTAACGTGTGCGTGTGTTTGCCATTCGCTGACTTGGATTTGTCTTTCGACCCAGTGGAAGTTCAGTATCTAATAGCGTCGATGCCGCATACAGTATTTACCCGAACCAGTGCCTGGAATACAGCCTTCATTGCTCTAGAGAGATGCCTATGTGTTGTAATACCATTAAAGGTTAGTTTATTTCAGTTGTAGTTCATTAACAACAACATATTCTAGTAGTGATCGTCTGAATGAGAATTCTTATACTTCAAACGGCTTCAGAATTATTAAAAAAGAGACAGTAACATCGGGGTTATATGTATACCTAAGATGATCTAGCAGAAATTAAGTGGTTCATGACTGTGATTTTGTGTCACTGTTGTTATCTAATAGTGTGTCTTCCGTGACACTTTGTTCTAGAAATCTCGCCTCATACAAATCCAAGAGGCAGCTTAAGAAAAATATTTAAATAAATGGTGCATTATATATGTGGACAATTTATTGGCAGGAAAACGAAACTAAGAAGACATAGATATACGCATGTACGCAGCAAAATAAATGTAAATATGATGTACAGAATTATCTCCACCTACGGGTGGAAAACATTATCATGCTGGAATAGTTAAAATACACTCAGTTGGACATGGTCAGAAACAGCAACTAAAACAAAATATTAAAAATATTAACAACATTAGTGATGGTGCAGCATAAACATAATACACTACATAATGCAAGAAGACATAATATATATATATACATATATATACGAGGGTAAGTTAATAAGAAAGTCACAAATGGCTGTATAAAAATAACTAACCATGATAACAACTTGAAACCAGTTTATTTTTATACATACATTGTCCCTATATTTCTCAACATAATTTCCACCAATGTTGATGTACTTATCCCATCGTTTTATCAGTTCTCCCAAACCGGCTGCATAAATCTGCCTGAACTGTTTTAATTTACCGGCCATCTCACAGAATTGCGTGACTTACTTATTGACTCGCCCTCGTACCTTTCTCTACCCAACTATGTGCCGCTATACGGGAAATCGCTAGGGGCTAAGTCCACTGAAAATCACCTGGGCGGGAGACATTTCGCGAATGACGCCGAAGTTGAATGAGAAGTGAAAACGGGTTTAGAAAACAGGGCACGCAGTTCATGCAGAATATGATTGTAGAAACCACCTGGTTTAAACAACACCCTAGACGATTATGGACATGCAGGAGTCCTGATAGCAGCATTCGAAACAAGATTGATTACATTTTGATTAGCAGAAGGTTTCGAAATGCTTTAACATGTGCAAAAACAGTTCCCAGCGCTGACTGTTTAAGTGACCACAGATTACTTACAGGTAAATTGAGGATAAATTTAAAGAAAGTCAAGTATATAACAGGAAACACTAACTATGATCTGTGTACATTGAGTAATGACAAGGAAGTACAAAGTAAATTCAATAGGAGAGAGGAGATTTGATATATTGTATCTTATATATATATATATATCTAGAGATCATATTTCAAGATGTGGATGATCAATGGTAAATGTAGAAGAATTCAATCAGTTTGGCTACAGAAACAACTATTCCAAAATTTAAAAAAAATGTGGGTCGTAAGAAATGGATGACAGAAGAAATTTTATAACTAATGGAAACAAGAAGACTAAACAAAAAAAAATCCTGCCAAATATGAACAAATTCACAGCCAAGCCAAAATATTATGTAAGGAGGCAAAAGAAGCATGGCTTGAGAAATATTTTGAAGAAATTGAAAAACTACACAACAGTCAAAATACCAAATTAGTGCACAACAGAATTCAGGAACTTACTAATAAAAGAAGAAGAACATCAGTAGGCTGTCTCAAAACTAAAGATGGCGAAATCGTAATAGAAACAGATCAGATTCTACATGAATGGTTACATTATGTGAAAAACCGTTATGATGATAACTGTAATGAACAGTATGATATTCTATTTAATAATGAAGGACCGCCAATCTTGAAGATAGAGGTTCGGAATGTTCTTAAACGTATGAAAGCTGGCAAATCCCCCGGTTCAGATAACATCACAACAGAAATTATTACAGCTTTAGAAGACTATGAAATAGATCAAGTCACCAGAATGTTGAACACATTATATGATACGGAGATATACCTTCTGAATTATGTAATTCTGTTTTTATTGCAATCCCAAAGAAATCGGGAGCCTTGGAATGCGATAAACATAGAACAATTAGTACAATGAGTCCCATCACGAAGATTGTGCTACCACTTATCATACAAAGAGTGAGCAAGAAAATACAACCTGAAATAGGGGAAGAACAATGTGGGTTTGTAGAAGGGAAGAGTACAGCAAATGCTGTGTATATCCTGTGATAAGTTATTGAACGTTCTATACAAGTAAACAAAGATATGCATCTTTGCTTTATTGATTATACAAAGGCTTTCGAGAGAGCAAGATTTAAACATGGCAGATATACTTTCAGATCTACAATTTGATGGGAAAGACACTAGACTTATTTTTTAAAAAAACATATATTGGAAACAACAAGCTGCCATAAGGATTGATAATGAAGTGGGACAATAACAGCCTATTAAGAGAGGTATGTGTAATGTCTCCAGATCTTTTTCCCCATACAGTGAAAATATTTTCAGAAATGTAGAAGATACACATGGAATCATCATTGGAGGATGAAACATCAATAACATTAGATATGCAGATAACACAGTATTGATTGCAGACAAGGAGCAGGATCTGTAACAATTAGTAGATGTGGTTGTTGCACACAGTGAACAACTGAGGTTAGAATTAAATTGTACAAAGACTCACATTGTGGTCGTCACCAGGAAGAAATAAATGCTACAATGTAATATACAAGTAAATGGGAATATTCTTCAACAAGTGCATCGGTACAATTATCTAGGAACCGTCATAACATCTGATGGGAGATGCCTTGAAGAGATTAGAACAAGAATCGCCATTGCGAAAGTAGCCTTTAAGCAAGATGAAAAATGGAGTGCCTAACGGTGCTGCCCAGGCAAAATTTCGAGTTAAAAATCTACCCAAAGTATTTCAGGATCCTCGCCGATGCAACGGAGTTTGTGCATTGAGCTGAGTTTCTCCAGACTCAGGTTTGAGTTAGGAGGAAAACGGAGCACTTATGGGTTAAACCATGTGCCATGATGTTGATCCAACTTCTAAACTAAACTAGACTAAGATGAAAAACATACTGACCAATAAAAAGATGTCAATTGAAATGAGAAAAAGAGTGTGGAGGTGCTACATTAGAGCCTGCACTTTTGTATGAATGTGAAACTTGGACAATGAGCAGTCAATCTGAAAAACATCTAATGGCTGTAGAAATGTGGTTTCTGAGGAGAATGTAAAGAATACCATGGACAGACAAAATAAACAATGACCAAGTACTACAGGAAACAAGTGAAAATCGTAAATTGATTAGAGAAATTGGACGTAGACAGTCACAATTCTTTGGAAATGTCATGAGAACTCGTTGACAACTGGCAAGATCGAAGGGAACAGACCCACGGGAATACCTAGAAGTAAATACCTGGATGGCATGGCCACATGGCATGGTCAAAACAGGAACTATGAGCTGATTCACGACACTGGTGATCAGGTGAAATGGCGAATCATGACCGCCCATGCTTTCCGGCATGGCGCATTATATATATATATATATATATATATATATATATATATATATATATATATATGTGTGTGTGTGTGTGTGTGTGTGTGTGTGTTGTCCTTCTTCTTCAGCGTTCCGAGCCATTGAGGTTCTTTGCTGCAGATACAATCCGTCTCCATTCGTCTCTCTGGTTGACCTTCACTTGCCAGTTGTTGATTCCAAGTGATTGTAGTCTGTATATATATTATTCCTCCACCGTCTTCTTTGTCTACTTCGGGGTCTACGGTCATTTATTTCCTGAGTGTAAGCGAGTTTTGTTTCCCTATTATCTTCCATTCTTTCTATATGCCCCAGCCATTGTAGTCTATTAAAATTCATGATACCAGTGATAAGCGGGGACTTAAACAGATCATAAATGTCTTTGTTACTTCTTCTTTTCCACTCTCCACATGTGTATCCCTTACAACTTTGTTCTCAATATATATATATATATATATATATATATATATATATATATATATATATATATATATATATATATATATATATATATATAGATGATGCCCGAAGTCTCACGATGATGGTAGAAGCGTCAACAGAGAGAACACACTGAAATATCTGGGAATCACATTTGACAGGAGTCTGTCCTTCAAGGACCATGTTGAGACGCTTGTGAAAAGATCTCTAAAGTCACTCAATGCACTTAAAACTATGACTGCAATGGATTCAAAACAGAGAATGCTCTTCACGCTATACCATCACTTGATCCTCTCAGTGATTGATTATGGACTAGGACTGCTCACTCTCTCAAAGAGTAAGCTGGTGAAATTAGAGCGCATACAGAATGAAGCTATGCGGTTCATTCTGGGATGCACCAGAGACACCCCAGTAGTGTGTATGCATTACATCCTTGGTCTGCCGACTGTTGCTGGTAGGCACAAGGTGATGCAGGCGAAGGCATACCTCAGAGTAGCTGCAGACGTTGCATGAGGCGCTGGACGAAGTTAAGGGTCAGAGACTGATAAGAGGGAAATCATGGATGGCTAAGGTGGAGGATACGATCAGACAGGTGTGCCCCTTGGAGAACATTAGGCGAGGAAAGGAGTGGGTCAGAGTGCCAGCGGAGCAGTCAGACGTGTGCAGAGTTATAATCACATTGAGCCGGGAGTTCAGGGAGTGACCAGCAGGGGCCACGGAAGTGGAAATCCAGCAACTAATTCAGGATAATACTCACCCGGGTGATGTGGTTATCTACACTGATGGTTCGGTGTTGAGAGGTAGGAGATGTGCCTGGGGATTCTTAGCAAGAGCTAATGGTCGACGTTTGGTGCAGGAGAGCCTGGCGTATGATGCCACAACATCTAGCTTAAGAATGGAGGTGGAGGCGGCCAGTGCAGCTTACCGCTGGATGGAGAACACGATACATACACACATTGTGATTTTAACTGAATCAGAAAGCATGCTGAGGAGGGTGAGGACAGGTAGGCTTCGCGCAGAGTGGCTTGTTTCGCTTCGGAGGTCACGGGTAGCAAGCATCACCTGGTTCTTTTCTCTGGGACATGCCGGTGTGATGGGGAATGAACAGACGGACAGATTGGCTGGCTCGGCAAAACTTTGTGGAGTATTGATGCATGACAAGACAGACGTGATTGCGGCCTTGTGGGAACACGTGCACACCTCGGAGGAGCCAATGGATCACCATGGTCTGGTAAGAATGAGGCAGCGAGGTGTGAATAGGGGATCTGGCCGACGCTCGACACTCAGAGGAAAGGCGAGACGGACATATAATCAGATTGCTATTAGAACTATTAATGTTGGAACTCTCCGCTGATTGGTGAGGATGTCATATATATACACACATACACACAGACACACACACACGAGGGGAAATGTGTCACAGAGGGCTGTAGAAAAATAACAACATATAATAACATCTTGAAGCCAGTTTATTGTTGTACATACATTGTCCCTTTATTTCTAAACATAATTTCCACAAACATCGTTTCATCAGTCCTCCCAAACCGGCTGCACAGAACTGTGTGCTCTGTTTTCTAAACCACGTTTTCACCTCACATTCAACTTCGGCGTCATTCGTGAAACGTATGTCGCCAAGGTGGGTTTTCAGTGGACCAGCAAGGTGGAAACCGCTAGGGGCGAAGTCGGGGCTGTAAGTTGGATGTTCCAGAGCTGTCCACCTTAGATGGTCAATTTTCTCCTGATTTATTCGAGCCGTAATTGGTCTGACATTATCATGAAAAAGCAAAACTCCTCTAGTCAGCAGTCCTGGACGCCTTCTTCGGATTGCATCATGAAGCATAGATAGAACTTCACAGTACAATTCAAAATTTACATTGTCATCATTCTTCTTAAAATTCGTTAAAAGAATGCCTTGACAATCCCAGAACATTGTCAGCATAACCTTCCCTGCTGATGGCATAACTTTGAATTTTTGGACACAAGGCAAAGAAGGATGTTTCCATTGAATTGAAACATGCTTTTTTTTGGACTGGTAGGGATGCACCCATGATTCGTCCCCAGTAACAATCCTGTCCAGCATGTCTTCACCTTCATCTTCGTATCGACAGGGATGATGTACGGACAGGCCAAATCGGTCCAATTTGTTTTCCTCATTGGTACCCACCTTGAGCACTATTTCGTAAATTTCATTCGATAATATGGTGCTTTATGCTGTATGCTGAACCATATGAACACCCTATTGCAGATGCTCCAGAGTCTATCGTTACTCTCCTGTCACCTCAAATCATCTCCGCTGCACGGATGCTTCTGTTGCAATCTCAACAGGACGACCAGATCGGATTTCATCAACAATTTTAGAGCGTCCTTGAGAAACATTTTCTACCCAGCTATGCACAGCTTTACGGGACAGACATTTGATAGCAAAAACAGGAAGCATGTCCTTAAGAATGTCCTTTGCAGGCAGTCCTCTTGCCCACAAAAAACGCACAACAGCACGTTGCTCTTTGGTTGTACACTCCTTAAGTACAGTCGCCATTTTTCTTACGCGCTGCGCATGTGCACGAGACACCAACACCACCTGACGAACGGGAATATAAAGTTCGATGTTGGTGTCACTTAGTGACACCTGTAGAAACCACCAACTACATTTACCTGCCATCCCACATTATATATATATATATATAAATTCATTCAGTAGCATGTCCTTTGCAGAAAATCGCTCCCATAACAACCTTCCAGAAAACTTGTCGATCACAAGCAAGATGTCCCGCGACCGATGCGTCCATCTGGAGATCATCCACCACATCCTGCACCCATCTTCTCTTTAGCCTTCCTCTTCCTCTCTTCCCAGGCATTTACCCTTCCATTATTGTTCTCTCCAAACTTTCATGAAGTTTCAAGTGACCAAGATATATCAAATTTCTTTCTGTTATCGTCTTTAATATCCAACCCTCTTCAATATTTAGCTCTTGAAGTATGGATGCATATGTTCTTTTCTTTACCCAAGATATTCTTAGAACCCGTCTATAACATTTATATTCAAAGGCATTTATGCGCTGTCCAGGTCTCATTGGCGTATGTTGCAATGGAAAAGATGCAAGCTCTTAAAAATCTTATGTTCGTAGTTCTATCTGTCCCAGTCCATAATTTATTCAGTTGTTTTAGTCTTTGAAGAGCAATTGACAGCTGGCCCTTAATTTATTTCATTATGTCACCATTGTTGGTAATCAATGACCCAAGATATTCAAAATTGTCTACCACCTCCAATCTTTCCTCATTATCATATATTTCTTTCTCCATAGTATAGGTGAGGACAGACTGTAAAATCTTACAAATAAGTTGCGTTAAACATGTAGCAGATACAATATGTATTTAAAAAAAAAACTAAAGTAATGGAGGTTAGTTGAATTTCTGGTCCAGTGATCCATCCATCCATCATGTTCTATGCCGATAAGCGTGGGCGGTCATGATTTGCCATCTCACTCGATCACCAGAGTTGTATATCAGCTCTGTGCTTCCGTCCCGACCATGCCACGTGGCCAAGCCATCCAGGTATTTACTTCTTGGTCTTCCCCTTAGTCTCTTCCCTTCGATCTTGCCAGTTGTCACCAAGTTCTCCAATTCATTTCTTCTCATAGCATGCTCAAAAAATATTGACTGTCTACGTCTAATGTTTCTAAACAGTTTACGATCTTCTTTTGTTTCTTGTAGGACTTGTTCATTGGTTTTTCTGTCTGTCAATGGAATTCTTTGCATTTTCCCCAGAAACAACATTTCCACAGCCATCAGATGTTTTTTCAGCTTCTCTGCTCATTGTCCACACTTCACATCCATATAAAAGTACAGGTTCTATGTAGCACTTCAACACTCTTTTTTCTCGTTTCAATTGATATCTTTTTATTGGTCAGTATGTTTTTCAACTTGTTAAAGGCTACCTTCGCAAATGGCAATTCTTGTTCTAATCTCTTCAAGGTATCTCCCATCAGTTGGCTGTTCCGAAATAGCTGTACCGATTCACTTGTATAAGAATATGCCCAATCACGTGTACATTACTGTGTGGTATTTTTTCCTTCCTAGTGACGACTGTAATCTGTGTCTTCTGACCATAGTTGTTCACTGTGTGCAACAACCACATTGCCATGACCCTTATGACGTCATGGCAGAGCGTGGGAAGTGTGCGCTGGTCACCCAACGTGAAAACTTTGCGACACGCTTCCAATGTGACAGGAAGTAGGCTCTGGACGGGCAGTCTGCATTGATCCATCGTCCAGCATGGACATGGTGAAAAGTATACAGCGTTATGGCTCTACATTGAGTCACACTTTTAAATCGTGATGTAGTGTACTGTGAAGTGATTGTTGAATACGTGATTGTATATTTGATAATGTGTTAGTTGGTTGTGTAGACAATTATATGTAGAAAACTTATAAACAGTCTCTGAGATAACTACTGTTTAAGTTTACTCGTGTTCGAGTTGGTGTAATGTGTCAAGTAGTGTAGAGCAACCAGCAGCAACAACACTACATCCCGATTTAAGAGCGTGGCTCAATGTAGAGCCATAACGATATATACTTTTCACCATGTCCATGCTGGATGATGGATCAACCCAGACTGCCCGTCCAGAGCCCACTTCCTGTCACATGGGAAGCGTGTCGCATCGTTTTCACGTTGCGTGACCAGTGCTCACTTTCCCCATATGCCATGACGTCATAAGGGTCATGACACATATCTACTAAATTGTGCAGGTCCTGTTCATTATCTGCAATCAAGACTGTATCATCTGCATATCTAATGTTATTGATGCAACGGCCCCCAATGTTGATTCCTTCCATATCGTCTATATTTCTAAAAATATTTGCACTGTACATGGAAAACAGATGGTCGAATAAACATACTAATAAATAGCATATCTTTCACATAAGTTAAAGAGTTATCAAACAAGAGATGTCAGAATACACAGAGAGATCGAAAACAGACGCCATAAAGCAAATGAGTTTATAAATCAACCGCCACCCGCCCTAAACCATACAAACATACTCATTATAGCAAGACGACAGCTAATAAATCGCTTATTCACACCAACCTTGTGCTACCAATGTCAAACTTGGACATTACTTAACATCACACTTATGCATAATCGACATCTGAGAGATCAGATGGTTGAGGTGAGCTGTTAACTTCACTATCAAAGACCGAAAAGGAAATGATGCTACCAGACAGACAAGGGGATCAGCACCATTTGCCACATATTGAACATCAGCAACTACCAGCACAATTACATAAATAAACACACAGTATTATTTGGCGCTCACAGAAGGAGAAGAAGGAAGTAGAGACTAGAAGACTAGAGACTAGAAGACGCACTAGACAACATAAATATTGAAAGCTATAGTTACCGACCGGGACATAACCTGTCGCAACCAAATGACGACGGCGCCTCGCTGCAGGAACAAATGTACTTCGTCCCTCGACTAACTAGAAACTCCAAAAAAAGTTTCTTCATTGGTCATGTATATCATACACATGAACCAACAACTATGGAATACGGACAGAATTCGTATCATACCATTGAGATAGCACCATAGGTCTCCTAATTTATTATAAATCAGCATAGGTCAAATAACAAACACACAAACACATCGGACCGTAATGCTGTTGTAGAGTATATATGAATAAACATTTAAAGATTAGAAATGATTGGTAAAATGGCTCATCGTCTAAGATAAATAAACCATTCCAACAGAAATCCGGAAGCCTGTGGCAACATTGATGAATAAGTCAAAGCCGTTAGACTATGGCAGTTATGGCGACATTTATTGTCTGTGTTCAAGCTTGTACTCACAAATAAATGGTAATAATAATAATATATTAATAATTCTCAAAATACCGTGCCTGTTCAGCCAGGCGGGACAGTATTGAAATAATATACATCATTGTTGCACAAGTGAAGCTATCTATAACTGCTGATATATTGTCTCACTACTTCTAGTCAGCTACTGCTCCTTACCGGTCAGCCTCTGTGTCACCTTGCCATGTTTGCTAAGTCCCAATTTCTGCATTTGCATCCATCGGTCATTTTCTAGCAAATATGAATCGTACCTTAATAATCTCGCTCTTCTATCCAGCATTTATTAGCCATCAGTGCGATGTCCTGCCAGTTTGTAGCCAATCTTATTTCCGTGAAAAGAATCGTGCTGCCTTCCTAGCTATCAGCCCCAAGGTCTGTCTGTTGTTGTTGTTGACTACTCCTGTGACGTTTATTGCCTTCTCACGTCACTTCTCTAGATTCTCATATTAATTGGTTGGAGGATTTCTTACAATATCTTTTTGACGTCATTTAGTCTGACCTGCTACTTGGCAGGTTCTAATACTGTACACTTAAACACAAGAAATCAATGGGGGGAACCGTTGAGGCCACTGAGACAATTACAAAAATAATCACACATAGTATTTAATGGCGCTCACAGAAGGAGAAGAAGGAAGTAGAGACTAGAATACTAGAGACTAGAAGACGCACTAGACAACATAAACATTGAAGGCTATAGTTAATGACCGCGACCGAACCTGTCGCCTCCAAATGACGACGGCGCCTAGCTGCAGGAACAAGTGTACTTCGAAGCGCGTACAACTAGACACTCTAATAAAGTGTCGTCATTGGTCATTTCTATCATACACATGAACCAAACAACTATGGAATACGGAGAGAAGTCGTATCAAACCATTGATATATAACCATAGGTCTCATAATTTATATTAAATTAGCATAGGTCAAATAACATAGACACAAATACATCGGATCGTAATGCTGTTGTCGAGTTTATATGAACAAACATTTAAAGAAGAGAAATGATTGGTCGGTTCTAATACTGTACACGTAAACACAAGAAATCAATTTAACCGTTGAGGTCACTAAGACAATTACGTAAATAAACACACATAGTATTAGTTGGCGCTCACAGAAGGAGAAGAAGGAAGTAGAGACTAGAAGACTAGAGATTAGAAGACGCACTAGACAATATAAAATTTGAAAGCTATAGTTACCGACCGGGATCAAACCAACGAGTTTATGCAACCAACGATGGCAAAAAGACATTCAATGGAACGGGATTGGAAATATTTTCCAGACATTTTACAATCACACGAGATGACACTATCCAGTGCCACGCATCGAAAGGGGGCAGGGGGAAGGGGAGAGCTGGAACTTCAATGATCATGCTATGATCAATTGGAAAACATATAGGCGTGCAGATGCTGTTTAGCTGAATTATATAGTTGATTTAATGTAGTACACCAAGCTAGAATGTTTCGTCACAATATAAATACATTACAAGGTACATCTTACAGTTAAATAAGATGTGGGAGTGATTTCACCTATACTCATACACACTGTTATAATTATTTTAATTAATGCTTCATGTTTTATTGAATTGTTTTCAAAGATTCCTTATCGTTATTTTATCGACTTAAATTTCCCGTGTCCAGGTGAACAGCATCATCACCAGTAGACGTGTGACTGTTGTCTGTGTATGTATCTTCGTTATCCTGGTGGCTGGTCAAAGTCCACTTTATGCTGTCAGCAGACTGGATTGGAAATATTTCCCAGCTGTAAATAAATCCCTGATTGGAGCTGTTTATGCGAGCAACCATGAATTTGTAGAGAGTATTGCTTTTGCTTTCAATAATGTTTTGCTGAATTTTTGTGCGTTTCTTATTATAATTGTCTGCACGGCAATTATATCGATTCAACTGCACAATCAAGCAAAATGGAGAACCGAGTCTACGAATTCTAGCAATCTATCTCACCAGAGCAAGAAAGCATCCAAACTGGTTGTATTAGTATCTGTAATATTTATTGCTTGTTTCATTCCATCTTGTTTCATATTCATACTAATGGCTATAGTTCCTGATTTTTCGGTTAAGGGATCGTATAATTATATTCTATTTCTTGTCGGATCAGTATGTATTATTCTGGAATCTATAAATGCAGCTGTAAATATTTTCGTATACTATCGCATGAGCACAACATTTAGAATAACATTCAGGAAAGTCTTCAGCAATAAAGATGAATAATAATGTTGCAGCATAATTGCTCAACATTACTCAGTTTATAAAAATTCTGGAATTTTCGAATGTTTGCGCAAGATAATTTCCTTGAAGTCTCACAAATGACAACCGATTGCAAACGAAATTAATTTGTTCTGAATTGTTTCAGAAATTGGGGCGTTTCAATGGTGATGGAGAAAACAGTGTGGCTGAGATCGTTACAGGTGACGAACCCTGGGAACATCGTTTTGAACCTTTGACAAAAAGACATTCAATGGAATGGCATCATCCGCAATCACCACGAATAAAGAAATTCAAGACAACTCCTTCGGTTGGAAAGTGAATTATCACTGTCTCTTGGGACACTGAAGGTGTGATTCTTGTTTACTTTATGCCAAGAAGAGTGACAATCGATTAGCAAACTGAAAAGAACACAATCAATGTTTTCGCCGCACAAGAATCCAACAGACCTGCTTCTCCTTCACGACAATGCACTCTGTAACACAAGTCTGGCACCACGGGAAGAAATCACGAAATTGAATTGGACTGTACTAGCCATGCTGCATATTGTTTCGACATGGAACACTCTGATTGTCATCTATTTGGTCGACTTAACGATGCACTCCGTGTTACAAGGTTTGACGATTATGAAGGAGAGTTTCTTGCAACCAACGATGAAATGGAAACATGATTAAGATAAAACATGGTACGGGCAATTAATACATATTTATTTCGACATTAATCCTTACAAGTTGATGAGGACTATGTTGAATAATATCGATGTTTACATGATATATCCATATATATCGTGGTATAAATACCGTGCTTTTATTGAATAAACAGCTCTTGAGAAAAACAATGTGGTACATTATTTCTGAACGCACCTCGTAGTCTTCGATCTGTTTCTTCTACTGTATCATTGTTTGTGCTGGCTTAGTGGCGAAGGCATTACAGACGTAGTTAGTAATCTAGCATGCCGCGTTCAAAACACAACTGCGCGCAATTTGGCAGCAGACCGCCTTACGTTTAAAAAATAAAATGGTATGGGTACCGCTCGGTCAGAAAGCAACGGCAAACTACTGAACGTAAACTTGCCAAGAACATAATAAACAGTCCAAAAATGCTGGGTTTGTCTCCTTCATCCTGTAAAGGATATGCGACTAACATGGCGAATGGATAAGAGCATATCCTTTACACTGCCATTAGACGTTTTTTCAGTTTGTCTGCTCATTTTCCACGTCTTACAACCTCGCACATGTACAGGTTCTATGTATTACTTCAACACTCTTTTGCCATTAGCTAAAGATAAATACAAATGTAAGACCTTTTAGATTAATAACACCCCACGCAGTCCGGTTTTATGATAAAGACCCAACCAAAGTGCCCCTATAGTGCCTTTGGCTTTATCTGATATTTACAGTATCGTCTCCATCACATTAGTATAGTGAGTTATTTAGTAATTGCATTTCTTGTTAGCTTAGTTACTTTTTTTTTGCATATCCTTTCTACAAGACATTGCAGTCAACACCAGCATTTGTCAGCTGCTGTTGATGTCTTGGCAAATTTTTACGTTCATTAGTTTGCCATTGCTTTCTTACCGACCGGCTCACATACCTTTTCCATAAAGAACCAGCGCGACGAGATCAGCTGCCAAATCTTGCGCAGAATATTCTGTCGTAGGAAGAAAAGGAAGGTCTTTCTTGTCCCGAACGCTTGAGATGGGCGGTGGAGAAATACACGGCATTCTAAGCACAGAGACGAGATAAATGGGCAGCAACTAGAGCTGCAGAAACAAAACGACAAGAAGCATATAAAGAAAATCTGCCCTAACCTTCAGCCATGTTAGTGCCAGAAAAGAAATAGTTGACTGTTTTGAAGCCTTAAAAAACAAAGAGTCATCACTAGAACAAGTTGGAGTAATAGCCGAGAAGGACACACAGGAGAAAACTTGACACTAGCAAAGGAAAACTACAGGTCTTCAGTGGAGATAGATTAAATGGCAGCAGACCAGTTTATAACAGACACGATAAAGTAACCTTAAGGTTAAGACACTAGAGAAAGAAACAGATGCAGACATTGCTAAGAGAAATCTAGAAGCAAAGAGTGTGGCTTCCCGTAAAGGATACCATAATATCGTTGGAATCTCATATTAGGGGACTCCATACCTGCTTGTGTGTGGAATTTTGATTTCGTGGTTTAGCGATTAAAGGTGCCTGAAGATAAGTGGTCGATTTTGTTCCTCAGGAATCAAGAACCAGAATCGTTAACGATTGTGGAAATAATTCCAGAGTAGTCAGAACCAACTACAAGTACGTTATGGGATGCATGTTTGCTCGCTTTAGTCGTGATGAAGCTGGTTTTCGAAAACCACGGCATTTACTGACAAGAAAAGCAAACCGAACATTCCTTGACAATGTCAGAACTCCAACAGTTCTTCGAAAAGTGGCTGATAACAGCTAATCTTAGAGATATTTTGAAAACACCCTGGGAGATAACATGTTCTGAGAGATAAAGTGATGGTAGGAAAGTGTGGCAAGATATTGATATGTTCTCGATAATTCGCCCAAATATTTACTATAACTTATGTCCTCTCCTCATTTTGAATTTTAGTGCAGCTTACTACTGGACCATAGACACTTCAACATCAACTAAGCGAACTGTCTATAACAGTTAAGGAAACTGACATGTCCCTAAATGCACACGAAGCAACATCAATCTTTACTGACGATGCCGAACAGTAGATAGTAGACCATTTTGCATATCTAGGATGAGAGGTAAACAGCAAATTATCCCTCCACCCATCCAAGCATTATGTGCTATGATGATTGGCGAGGGCGGTCATGTTTTGTTTTTCATCTCACGTGATCACAGAGTCGTGGATCAGCTCCGTTATTCTGTCTCCACCATGCCACGTGACAAAGCTATCAGGGTATTTACTTCTCGGTCTTCCCCTTGGTCTCTTCCCGACAAATTTGCCAGTTGTCACCAAGTTCTCGGATTCATTTCTTCTCATAACATGCCCAAAAAATTTTTTGACTGTCTGCGTCTAATGTCTCTAATCAGTATACGATCTTCGTTTGTTTCTTGAAGTACCTGTTTATTGGTCTTTCTGGCTGTCCATTGTATTCTTTGCATTTTCCTCAGAAACCACATTTCTACAGCCATCAGATGTTTTTCAGCTTGACTGCTCATTCTCCAGGCTTCAAATCCATATAAAAGTACAGGTTCTATGTAGCACCTCAACACTCTTTTTCTCGTAACACAACCCACTACAGGCAACGCTGATTGTATTCTGAGATATGAACCTTAGGTTCATACCAGAATACAATCAGCGTTGCCAGTGGTGGGTTGTGCTCAATATTTAAGTGATATATTACTTGTATGATCCCTTATATACAAGTTATCAATGTGTAGACAAATGATATATGACCTTTAGGATCTATTTTGTAACAATGATCAATGTGTAAACAAAAGGTACGGGGTCTTAATCTTCACCCTTCACCCCTCCCCCAACGCGAAGTAACATTCATCAATATGCAAACAATCTATGTGATTGAGAGTGTATGGCAATGGTCTTGTTTATCGTACACATGTATCTATTGTGCTCGCAATAAATGAGGCGCTGGAACCTCTTGTAAGCGAGTAGACTGGGCCCGTTAGCTATTACAGCAGCCAATCTAGGAGATGGAAAACTCTGATTATCAACCACCAAGTTGAAGGTGGACCGACGTGCCGAGGACTGAATGGCCAAGGGTGAGCTGGTCGTGAACGTGGATCGTCTGGTATGCGGCGGGGCGGCGCCAGGCGTATTGACTCCTGAGGGACATCCCCTGCCCCTTCCCTAGTAGGGAGGCTCTACTAGGGTGACCGCTCATTTCCTGCAATATCCAAACTTTGTGCATATGGTATTATTTAAATAATGGAATCGTCGCCGGTGCTACGGAGCACGTGCTCTGCGCTTGGCACATCCGTCAGGGGCTAGCAAAGAGAGAGTGAGGAGGAGAAGACGAGGAAATGGTGTGCGAAGAAGGCATAGAAATAGGAGGGCAGGCGCCACTAGAAAAAGACGAAAAGTGGAGAGACTAGGTCTCAACCATATAAGAGTGGGATATTGGAATTGTCGTAAAGCCAGGCAGAGAGGTCCTGCATTTGAGAAGCTAATATATGATTTTCATGTTCTCATGCTCCAGGAGATAAATACAGACAAATACCAGTGCCCTGGGTACGCCAGTTATATAAACCCTACTGGGAAGATGAGACATGGGCAAGGTCTGCTGGTGAATGAAGAAGTGAAGCATGTGGTACTTGACTTGACCCAGTGGAATCAGAGGGAAAGAGAGGTCCCAGGTATACAGATGGAGATTGGGGGGGGGGGCCTTATGTTGGAACATCATAAATGTATATGCCACAGTGGACTGTTTTGTCAGAAAGGAACACTGGGACTGGCTTAAGGAATTGGAGGAATTACCAGGTGATAGTCTACTCATATGTGGAGACTTTAGTGCGAGGAACAGAGATTGGGACAGTAGTGAAGAAAATCGGCAAGGACTTGCCCTTGCCATGGTGGACTCCGATCTGGTCTGCCGATTAAATGATGGTATGCCGACTAGAATGGCAAAGAGGCCTGGCGATGCGGACACAGCTATTGACTTGACACTTATCTCCTCGTCATCAGTCCTTGATGTAAAGTGGACTGTTTTGAATGACCATGGGAGTGATCACATGCCATGCTCAGTCCTGATATCTAAATTCAGGAAAGTTAAGGCTGGGAGAGCGCGCAAGACCTTCCGGTATGAGTGGACCAACAACCTTCTTGGACGCCTCAGACATGGGGCATGCAACAGGGCTGTTAAAACTCTATTTATGCAGCCCCCATGGTGGACCCAAGAAGTAGACCAAGCGTGGAAAGCAAAGAGAGCTGCAGTGAAGCAGCTAAGGAAAGGGCGACAGACACCCAGAAGCTCATGAGAAAAAAAGGACACGGCGGAAGATGTCAAGAAAGACAAGGTGGAGGGTTTCAAGCGCTGTGCTGCAGAGGCCAAAAAGGCAAAATGCGAATGTTTCATGAATGAAATTTGAGGTGGTAAAACACTGCGAAAATTATGGAATCTGCACAGACAAATACAAAGAAAAGATCGGCCTATGACAGTGGGAACAATTTATAGAGATGATGGTGTGCGCATGACAACAGACAAAGAGAAAGGGGAGGCGTTTCTCCAGAGCTTTTTAGAGCAGGCCAATCATGATGATGTGGACACCAGGGATGCAGTTAGAGAGGAGTTATCTGGCACCATAAATAATATGCCTTATGAAGACATAATACGGGTGGAAGATGTTAAACATATTTTGAAAAAGGCAAAAGACACGGCACCAGGGCCAGATGGGGTCAGATATGGCCACATGAAGGCTTTGGGCGATGTTGACCTGAAGGAGATGACCGACTGCTTTAACCAGAGCATTAGGACAGCATCAGTACCGCAGGATTGGGTACACATTTATCTCATCCCTCTCCCAAAATCATTCAAGGATCATTCACAGCTTAGCGGCTTTAGGATCATCACCCTTCAAAATACATTTGGGAAGGTTTTAGAGAAGATAGTCGCTGTCAAGCTGCAAGAGATTTTGGAAAGGGGGAAGCTTCATCCAAGAGGCCTGGGGAGCTACAGGCTAGGAAAAGATACCTGATCAAATGCAGCCACATTTGCCTTTGACGTTTATGAGGGGTTCCAGAGTTGACAGGAAACGATGGCTGCAGCGCTTGATCTCGAGGATGCGTACAATAGAGTTCGATATGGTATTTTGATGACCGCACTGATGGAGAAGGGAGTCAATCCCGGGTTGGTGAACTGGATAGCGGCCGTCCTGCATTCTCATCGAATTGCTCTCCGTCTGGGTGCATTGACCTCAAAGCCACATATTTTAACTCCGGGACTGCCTAAGGGATCCACAATCTCACCGGTGCTCTCTAACGTGTATACGAGCAAAATTGCAAACCTAGAGCACCAGGGGATGGAAAGATACTGACATTTGCAGATAATATTCTTGCATATAGGCAGGGGAGAGATAGGGAGCAAACAACCCAGGAGCTACAGTCTATAAAGTGATTGACTGGTGCACGGAAATGGGTGCTGTCATCCACCCGTACAAGGCAGCTGTTTTGTGGTGCTCTCTGGACAACAGAATTGTGAGAGCTGATGTTCCAAGCCTCACGATAGATGGTGGAAGTGTCAACAGAGAGAACAAACTAAAGTACCTGGTAATCACATTTGACAGAAGCCTGTCCTTCAAGGATCATATGGAGACGGTTCTGACAAGATCTCAAAAGGGACTCAACGCACTTACAGCTATGGCTGCAAAGGACATAGAGCAGAGAATACTTGTCAGACTATACCGGCACTTGATCCTCTCAGTGATATATATATATATATATATATATAGTAGGGACTTTAATTGATCCAGAGAAACAATTCAATTTATTTGCAAACAAACACAATCTATTTTACATCTACAAGGGCAGACTAAAAACATCGTATTAATAAGCTGAGTTCAACATGCAGTAGATATAATATCAATACAGGTAGGCCCCGCTATACGTCGCTTCGGTTTACGTCGTTTCGATATAACGTCGTTGTCACAATGTTACATATCTTCATTTTAAGTCGCTACTTTCCGCCATAACGCCGTCACCTGTGTTACTATGCCGCGCCCTTGCGGAGGGACGTGACAGCTTTCGGAGGAACTACGTAATGCCGTGTAGTATTGCCTCTGTTTAACGCCTCCTTGCTCAGTTGCTGTTGTCAATTTTGCGTTAACGTCACCATTTTACCAAGTTCGCGCTCATGCCACCACGACTTCATTGATCCAACCAATGGACCAAGATGTAATTGCAACTTTCAAAAGTTATTATCTACAAAGCACCTTCTCACAGCTCATCAATGCTAAGGACGGTAAAGGTAAGCCTACCATTAAGGAATTCTGGCAAGATTACAACACCCTCAAGGCCATTGACAACATTGCGGATTCATGTAGTGAGATGACTTCAGAATGTATGAATGTTGTGTGGCGAAAACTGTGGCCAGAATGTGTGCACGACTTTTGTGAAATTGACGACGTTCATGCTATTCGACGACAGATCGTTAACGAAGCCACTAAAGCTGGCTTTGAAGGGATGGAGGAAGCTGACATTGACAAGTTGCTTGCATCACACTGAGAAGATTTGTCTAATGAGGAAACTTGACGTGCAGAGAGCTCAGCAGTAATAGGAGCACCATGTTGCAACCCCCACACCTCGAATGTTGACAGTTGAAATTTTGTCACAATTCTTTCAATTGATTGATGTGTCCATGGACATAAGAAATGAGGATGACCCAAACAGAGAACGGAGCCCCAAAGTGTCGAGAGCAGTAACAAGCGCCATCAAATGTTAAGGGAGCTTTACATTGAGAAAAGGAAACAGGCTGTGCAATAAACATTGGACAATTTTTTTGTTCAAGCAGAGAAGAGCCAGGAAAATAGGCAGGAAGAGGTTTTAGTTTCATCCTTAGATAAAGAGGCAGAACGTAATGCCTCTACGTCCCAATGACTCTACCACTCGCCCTCGAACCCACCTCTATTTAGCCATTACTGTGGTACACAATACACTGTCTTTCATTTAATTCTATGGGGAATAGTGTTTCGCTATAAGTCGTTTCACTTAACGTTGCGTTTTCCAAGAACGTAATCTCGACGTTAACCGAGGCCTACCTGTATAACCAAATCGTCCATAAAGGGTATACCATTTTCTTCTTTTAACGTTACATCTTGGGAGCGCTAAACCTTCCACGAGACTTTTATTTCAAGAGGAGTAATCGTCTCCATGCACATATCGAAATACAAATATATGCGTTGTTCCCCCTGATATGATTACATTAGAACAGTGGCTCTCAACCTTCTTTGGCCCATGCACCCCTTCACCATATTGTCAGAATGCCACCCCCCCCCCCCCCCTTTTCGTATTTCCTCCATATAAATCCCCCCCACCCCAGCCCCTACACAGTATACGTAAACATGGAAGCTAAATATGTATATGAAACCCACTGGGCACAAAGGACAAAGGCAGAACCCCCCCCCCCCCCCCCCTAAAAAAACAACAAATAAACAAACGAACAAACAACCAAAACAACCACAAGGAGAAAAGAATGAAGTGAGAAAAAGTGTCTTGATATCCTATACAGAACCTACATGTGTATGCATGTGGAAGTAAGAGAAGAAGCAGGTCTAATTATATTAACACATTGATGTGTTTTCCGAGGGACGTGCAAAGAAAACCACGGGAGGATAGTATTAACTGTCTGTGAAGAAAGAAATGGAACTGAAAATTGATTAGTGAAATTAGAAATAGACAATAAAGAATGCCAGGGTACACTATGAGGAGAAATAAACTTGAAAACGTACTGACAATAGGCGCAATGATTAGAGAAGATCGATTAGATGGTCAACTGACCACATAACATCATCGGGACACCTGATCCAGGACTCTGATGATCGTGTAGATGGGGAAGCATGACAGCCCACGTTTATAGTGCGCCATGGTGCAGGGGAGCTCCCAATACTTACGATATTGTGACAGTTAAGTGGATTACTGGTGTTTGGAATCAAACACGGTTGTTTGCTTATTATTACGGTAAATAAAATATTCGCATTGCACATATTCCAACTGTATCCATCTCGTACAGGAACTAACAGTTCGTGTCTAGTAATGTACACATGTATATCATGTGTTGCACATGTGGAGTCAAGTTGTAATTTTGCAATCTATAGACATATAGTATACACAACGAAAAACAACATCAAACCGAGCAGAAGAACATGTGGGTCCCTTTGGTTTCGCAAAATTAGCAGCGAAGTCATGTGGGCACGCCGACAATATCCGAGGAAACCGACGATAACCGAGACGTATATTTCGCGGAAATAATCAACGAAAACCGAAACCTACGATGACCAAAGGCAACGGAAACCTAGGTTTTATTGTATCTAAAATATGAAGCATGTATAGTTGTCTTAAAAACATAACACATGTAGTAAAATGATGTAGGTATTAGAAAAGAGACATATGTTGGCATACATTATGTTACTATTTTTGCTATTCCTCTGCTCAAGGTAACAGTTACAATTCTTCCATGTTTCCATCTGTGCATGGTATTCTTTGCATTTTCCTCAGAAACCACATTTCTACAGCCATCAGATGTTTTTCAGCTTGACTGCTTATTGTCCAAGTTTCACATACGTACAAAAGTATAGGCTCTTTGTAGCACCTCAACACTCTTTTTCTCGTTTCAATTGACATCTTTTTATTGATTAGTAAGTTTTTCATCTTGCTAAAGGCTACTTTCGCCATGGCGATTCTTGTTCTAATCTATTAAAGGCATCTCCTATCAGATGTTATGACTGTTCCGAGATAATTGTACCGATTCAATTGTTGAAGAACATACACATTTACTTGTACATTACATTGTGATTACATTGTGGTATTTCTCTCTTCCTAGTGACGACCATAATATGTGTCTTACTATCTATTATTTTGCAGACATTGTTATTACAACGTACAAATTATTAACATCTTTTGAAATACAATTTGAACATTGCCTAAATCTTGCATCTAACCTAGATTAGATATACCGTTAAAGTGTTTATGTTCTCATTATTCAGCATAGAAACTATTACTAAGGTTACATTAGTGAATCATTTCGTGATGCAAAATATACAGACCATGTTGTCCCTTCAATTTGTTATGATGATTTATAATTGTGTCGTGTTATGCGTAGTTTGTCAGCTAATGTTTACATTTGTATTGTGACCAACATCATCAATATCATTTGTTTTGTTGAACAGGGCTACAGGGATGATATCAATATCAGTTTAACAGGTAGGTCCATGTTATATTCAGAGTTCGCATAACATTAATGTACATTGTGTATTTTTATTAAAAAATATGATTGTATTTAAAGAATGTATTCTTTTCAGCCATGTTGTTATCGCGTCTATACTTATAATTTGTATTTCAATTATGTTCCTAGAGTGTTTGCTGTGTTAATTTATTGCGTTAAAGATTGTGCACGGTGTGCATGCGTGCGTGCGTTGAGTGTGTGTGTGTATGTGAGGGTGGGTGTGGGCGCGCGTGTGTATATGCGTGTGTGTATGTTTGTGTGTGTGTGTGTGTGTGTGTGTGTGTGTGTGCGAGCTTCATCGATTTACTAAGATTGATTCGAATGTATACTGTTCACCATACGCATTTATAACAATTACCTCTAACACACCTTTGAGACCTTTCTATATTATTCATTTGTGAGTATTTTTCTAAGTATACCGTTTATTATTAACGTATGAATAAATGAAAGGAACTGGAACCCACCGTAAGATCACTTAGTTAAAAATTTAACCGGGAAATCAGCATGGCCGAATGGATAAGAGCGCTCGTTCTTCAACATCCGGTGTGTTGATGCTGAGCTAGATGTGTCATAGACCAGTTTATACAGGCCTGGATCATGGCATAAACTGGTCTATGGCAAGAGGGTTCATCCCCTACACTGGTCAGATGGACTAAATTGTTGTCTTCTCGTTCTTGATTTGGAGACGTAAATTACAAGTATCTCTGCAGTCGGAGTGGTTTCGCCTTGTGGTGAGGGACATATTAGTAAATGGGAAAGCTAATCCACAGGCAACATTCAGCCCAGTGCTACTAGACAAAGTGTACTTGAGCTACGCTTTAGTTCAAAGCGAGCGAGGGATAAAAAAATATACAAGCAAATTAAACCCACATGATCTTTATAACAATAACTCAGTACCAACTGACAAAAAAGTGCGAACCTCCCTTTGGGTCACTAAACAAACCACCTTCTGATCTACAGGATGAGGGTCATGCATTACTCACTCTTCCATGTACCATGACATGATATAAAATACCTTTTATAATATTTTTTTTTTTTTAGCATATCCTTTACAGGACTTAGCTGTCAACACCAGCATCTTTCAACTGTATGTTGATCTATGCAGCAGTTCACTATTGTTTTAACTGAACGACGTTGGGAGGCTAAATTTACTAGCCTGTCATAGTGTATGCCGGTCTCTCTGGTCTAGGGCCTACACGACTTTCTCCGTAATCTCGTATACCCTCGTGAGTAACGTGACGTTGCACGAGAATAGGTAGCGGTTCTCTCCGCGTCGGTAACTTACGGGGTATGTGAGCCGGTCGCTCAGAAAGCAATGGCAATTTACTGAGCGTAATCCTTCCAAGAAATCAACAATCAGCTGAAAAATGCTGGTGTTGACAGCAATGTTCTGTAAAGGATATGCGAACTAAAAAAAAAAAAAATCATATTGTATAACTACTCTCACTCCTACCCATCGTCTCTTTTTTTGAGGAATTTCCGCAGTTGCTTTCCTTGGTGACCTGGCGACATAAATTGTTCGTGACGTCATAGTCACGCTCTGAAGTTGGAACACCTATCACATTTCGCCATTTGTGGTATTTCTCGTGAGAGCTGGTATTCTTAGCTTGTAAAACTGACTAATAGATCTACAAGACGACTCGTTTGGTTTTCTATTCTTTATAAAAGATAAGAATCTATTCTTTAAGAGCATGTGGTCGGACCGGCCACGAGTAATTTATCATGAACGAAAGAAGAATTAGAGCTAACTTGTTATGTATCTCTTGCTAGGTCAACTATTAGATGGGCCAGATAGAAAAATGGCTATGATTCTTGGAGTATTCTGTTCTAACAGGTTGCTATGTCTTTTTTTGTGTGTGGATCCCATAGCTTGTAGGAGGAAGAATATTTTAGGACTTCACTTGGAATCTAACCCCTGGTGAAAATAAAATTCGATTGATCCCTTTACAGGGCACTTTAGTGAAATTCATCATCTTATCATCATCATCATCTGGCGGTGTCAAGACCATGACCTTTATATACTCTACCTCATTGGGTTGCGCTGGTCTCTGTTGTCTTTATCTCTCGTACACTATACTATGAGGTCAGGTTATGAGAATAGGATGACTGTTTGTCTCTATATAGAGACTATCTTTGGAATCCTATAGGGAAAATGTTTCTTGGTCTTGACTCTTCCGGTCAAGAATGTATATTCTCAGGGAGTATAATGTCTTGTTGAACAGGCCAGATATATTAGTCTTATCCTAAAGATCCCAAGGGACTAGGCGTGTATATGTAGTTGGACAAGTGAGTGAGGGAGGAAACCAGGAACTATTCACGGGTTGTTCATTATGTTGCAGGATCTCTGTTGTTGGTTACGGCTGGGGTTGAGTGCTTTGCCAACTCACGTAAAGACACATGCATCGCATGATAACAACGTGTGGCGATAATTAAGTGAATGAATGATTATCCTGAAAACAAACACTATGATAATTAGCAATTGAAAAGGAAAGGTTATCAATGAACATCACAGTAAACGGGGAGATACAAGAACAAGTGACAAGTTTCTCCTATCTCGGACATGTAATAACAGATGATGGCAGAAGTGAAACAGAAATCAAAAAGAGAATAGGAATGGCCACACATGCTTTCAAGAGCAAGCAATCAGTAATAACATCTAGAGAGAGTAACAACGCATTAAAATGAGAATTGTCAAAAAACAAACAAACAAGCAAACAAACAAACAAAAGCAAAAAACAAAACACAACCCCCCCCCCCCCCCCCCCAATAAAAAAAAAACAACAACAAAGAACTATATTTATTATCTCTCTGTGTTGCTGATATATATTTAAGAGTGTCTAAAGCGAATTAATTGGATTTACATCGATTCATATGTTGATAATTGCTTCGGTTTTCTTCAGTTTCAGATTTCGATAATAAGTTCGAAAACAATCGGCGAAATCCGAAACCGACGAAAACCGATGTTCCACTGTACTTTCATTCTGATGATGGTTTGTATCAGGTACTCGAATAATACTTTATTGTATGCATCCTCTAACTCGATGGCAGCCGTACAGTTATCTTCTCTGAACTGAAACCCTTCATAAAAGTCGCGAGCAAAGACGGTCATATTGGTGAGTCATGATTCCTTATTATATCTGCATCCTCCTAGTGTGGGAGGGAAGTAGCCAATTTGTCAAGTCACACTCAAGTCTGTGGGTTACAATGTTCGCCAGTAGCTAGCCTGCAGTGTTATGCATCGTTATACTTCTGTAGACGTTAATCTTGAAGTGGTCTTTGCTCAGCTATAGCAGCTGTAACAAATAGATGTGTGGCCAGTCCTCTTTAATATGGAAATTTGGGATACTGGCGTTAAATTCTGATGCCAGTTCTTTAATGTGGATTATCTGACATTATCAGCAGGTCAACACATCGGATGTCATTTGCACACCTTATTGCAGAATGCTTTCCATTTGTCTGCATTGGCCTATTTGACGCATTAATTGAAAGAAAGTCGTCGTCATATGGAAATCTTTCTTTAGATTCGTCAGTTCACACGGTGACATGTTAGTCATTCTGTGTTTTTTTTTCTTCCCTTTTTTGTCATGATTTGACAGCCATCTTTTACCAACCAGGTCTTCTCCACTCCTCCGTTCCACCATGGTTTTTGCAACTTTCGTTCTTGTCTGCTGCGGGAGGAGTTTAGTTGTCTTCGTCTAATCGTGCAGATAGTGTCTTAATTTTGTGTTGTCATACAGGAAGACATTTATTTCCTTGTTTAGACTTCTGACCCTGATTTTCTCTATCAAGGGGACACAAGGATATTGATCACTGCCACGGTATCCTGTCGTGTCTCTACGTCAACATGGTGTGATGGTAGGCGTAACCAGGACCAAGTCAATGACACTGTCAGAATAACCTGATCGGGTGGCCATTGTAGTGGCCTCCTCATCAATCAGACAAACTAGGGCGGCAGATACTAGGGTGTCCTACATATCTTCCCCCTGGCAGTTGGTGATTGTGTTGCCCCATTGGCTGAATCTAGAGTTGACGTCATCACATTAGTTGGTGTTCCATCCCTCCGTGACAAACAAACCATCTGCACTTAGGTCATCACCCTGAATGCCTGCACTTGCAATACATCACTGTTCCAAACAGACATATCAACATCAGACGCCGGTATATTATCGCGTACAAGAAAGACCTGCCCGAGGTGTCGCCTATTGTAGAAGCACTAAAGATCCACGCCATTGATTGTCCTGTCGTTGAGATGCGTTTCTTTTTGAACCACAAAGTCGTTCCCATAAAGTGTTTTATTTCAAACTGCATCTTTGTTGTCATGAAATCCTGAATTCCAGAATTTACTTTACAAGAAAAATATAGAAATTGTATTTTCATATTGGGAGCTGTAGGTGATGTTATACTTTCTCCGTAATCCCGTATACTCTCGTAACGTGACGTGACGTGCACGAGAATTGGTAGCGGTTCTCTCCGCGTCGGTAACTTACAGGGTATGTCAGCCGGTCGCTCAGAAAGCAATGGCAAACTATTGAGCGTAATCTTGCCAAGACATCAACAATCAGCTAAAAGATGATGATGTTGACAGCGATGTCCTCTAATGGAAATGCGAAAAAAATGGTGTTTTTCTAGAATCTGTCAATGCATCTATGAACTTCCTTGTCTTCTATCGCATGAGCATGACATTTGTGAGCAGTTGGGTGGAGTTAATTGTAAACCCGTGTTTTGGAATACAATTATTTTAATAATAGATAATACTCCAGGACTACAATACTACCACCCGGCGTCGTGGTATGGCAAAGGCTAGCTCTATTGCATCAGATTTGGTGGTCACGCGTTCAAATCCCCATCGAGGCCATTTTGTGTGTGTATGTGTGTGTGTGTGTGTGTGTGTTTGTGTGTGTGTGTGTTTGTGTGTGTGTGTGTGTGTTTGTGTGTGTGTGTGTGCAATCCACAGGGGCACTTATGTCAATCCAATCTAAAGAAGGTGGCACGTGTTCCATTGTCGCCTTTACAGTCGTCTACGCAACTTGGGCCGTGAAAACGCAAACGTTTCGCGTGCTCTTTACAACAGACACATCTGTTATTCACTTTGGAAGCATTTTCAACAGTAAGATGCATACTGAAAAAGGCAGGAGACGCCTACCACATCCAAGGAAGGCAGCAGGCGCGCCACTTACCCACTCCCTGTCGTCTGCAATATGACCGATAATTTATTTTCTCATATATCATATTACTATGGCAAATTTCAGCATTAACAACCGGAACATTGACATTAGCGGCTAATATGTCAGAAACATGCAAACACAATTAAGATATGACTAATTAATACTAATTACTACAACTTTGATTTTAATTAGACTAATGGTTATTATACGTGAATGTATAAGACAGCAGGAGAGCGACAGAGACAGACACACATACACACACACGCACAGAGGGGAAGAGAGAAAAACTGTCACAGTCAAATGTAGTGTCATATGTGTGTATGTGTATGGAAGTGAGTGTGTGTTTGTGTGTATGTGTGTGTGAGTGTGCAATTCGCAATGGGCAGTTGTCTCAGTGACATGAACGAATTCCAGAATAAACCTCTTTTCTCAACTACAGTCCTGTATGGCTATTTGCAGCATTATCAATTGCATTCTTGCATAGTCTGCCTCGTCTTGACCAGATCAGAATCAAGTTTCATTTTTTTTAACGCCAGATCGAGCATTGAACATACGGGGCTAGATTTATTTTTAAAGACAAAAGGTAACTCGATGGGCGACGTGATCAACATAATGCTGGGTTCCTTTACTTCCAATGATTTTTCTGGTACCCATTTTAAGCTGGGTCGAATTGAAAATCCAAATCAATATTCAAATTCCGCCTCGATGGGGAAAGGAATACAGAAACGCCGACAGGAAGGCAAGCCCACTAGCCACTACGTTATCCCTGCTCGCAGTAAGTTACTGCTCCCAGTGAGTGACTGCTTTGGTACAATTGTAAAAAGCGCAACAGTAGACCAGCCAAAACAAGGGCTATCTGTCTATGAATAGACAGTATACCAATCGATTTAAGACTACGAATAATTACACTTTCTGGCAATTTTCTGTTCATCAACAATTACGATGTCGTAACACATAAATTTGTAGTTATTATATTTGAAACACACACTAGAGAAAATAAAATGATCTATAACACATTACATACACAACCATACTCAAGTAAGTATATCTTTTGCGCACATTATTATCACAGTTTGTTTATTTTGTGCAAACATTTCATCACGAAAAAAGCCATGTTACTACTCACTAGTGTAGGTAATTTCCTCTGTCCCAAATTATATACGGATTATATATTACTAAGGAAAGGTTGCTACACACATCAGGGCAATGCATTTTTATTTTATAATAATCGTAATTGTAGATGATGTGTTGGAATCGTGGTGTCTACATTGAACTAACATCACATACGACATTATTTTAGAAACAGGAGATGATTACCCTCTACTCACAGATGCATATCAGTCAAGCTTTCTTAAAATTGGTAGCTAGTGTTATATTAAATTACAAATAATAAACATGGATTAAAATATACTTAATGACACTACTTTAAACATACCCTCTGAGAAATATACATTGATTGTGATATGTAACACAATTAAATAAATGTATATATTAAATAAAACAATGTAACTACTCAAGCGAGCCTACACAAATACACTACTACTGTTGAGACCATTCTTTCTCTTTGCTTTGTTTTCACTAGTTTATCTGTCTCAGGTCCAAATATAAGCCATAACGCGCGCAAACAATATTGGCTATTAATTATCATTGGAAGAGACAATAGCAAAGCTATCTGAATTTGTGTTTCTATATATTTTATGTTAAACTCTTGAAAAAACATTGTCTATTTCTTTTATCATAATATGTATTTTATTTAAAAAAACGCATACAATGTCAAATGTTGGAGAGTGGAAAAGAAGAAGTAACAAAGACATTTATGATCTGTTTAAGTCCCCGCTAATCACTGGTATCATGAAGGCTAATATACTACAATGGCTCGGGCATATAGAAAGAATGGAAGATAATAGGGAAACAAAACTCGCTTACACTCAGGAAATAAATCACCGTAGACCCCGAGATAGACCATGAAGACGGTGGAGAGATAATATATATATATATATATATATATATATATATATATATATATATATATATATATATATATATATATACAGACCTACCATCACTTGGAATCAACGACTGGCAAGAGAAGGTCCACCAGAGAGACGAATGGAGACGGATTGTATCTGCAGCAAAGAACCTCAATGGCTCGGAGCGCTGAAGAAGAAGAAGATAAAATGTCACTATGTGTCTGGAAAACAAACGCACGTGTTTGCTTGCGTCAGTATAGAAACAACACACGGTAATGGAAAACAGTTAATTTCAAGTCATGCGTCATGAGTCACAATGTATGCACATTAGTTATACGTTGTGGTGGTGAAAACTAATTGAAAGTCATCTACCTGATTGTGGGTAAATTATGATTTAATTGGTCAAAGTCACGAATTGATAGAGGAGCAGTAAAGTCCGCTTAAATCACCAGCATGTATTTAGTCACGCGGCGTAGGCGTTTACGTATCTACAAATTTGCCTCACAAAAATTAGTTTAAAATTCAATTGATAAATTCCTTGATTTTATAATGGTTTGATTGCAAAATATACTATATCTCTGGCTGTATTTGACATGCCCAATTGTACGGTTACAAAACCATAATTTTTCAAGCTTTTAAGAAAACAGTAAAATTACGTGGCGATGTAAAAGCAACTACATGCTATGTAAAATTGATGAATGTTTACTTCACTTTACTTATGCATTTAAATATCATGCAATTTCTAGCCAATGATGACAAATAACCATTCACTTTCACATGTTTAAAGCAAAATACAAAATTCTGCATAAGAGATACACAAGTCGGATACAATGTTACAATGATGCATAGATTCCTAACATGCGTTCACATCTTACATTTCTTATCCTGAGACATTAATTTATTCCTGGATTTCTAGAGTTGTGATAATAATAATATATGTTTGTTTTGCAATCTGTTAGCACGTTTTCGGATTTTGATCTAAGTGATGTATTACTATTCAAGTAATAAAACCTAAACTTGTTACATCGATAGCAGTTAACTTCATAATGCACGCAGTTATCTATAAACTACAGTGTATAACATGCACATATGTTTATTTAATATAACTACTTCCCATAATTACATGCATAAACACACACACACACATAAACACACTCACACACTCACACACAAACACACACACACACACACACACATATATATATATATATATATATATATATATATATGTATATATATATATGTGTGTGTGTGTGTGTGTGTGTGCCGTTTGCGTGTGCGAGTTTTTGTGTGAATTGATGAGTATATATGTCTACATGTGTATACTTTTGTGTGGGTGGGTGTGTATGTCAGGAATATCAGTTGCGGATGTGTGTGTGTGTGTGTGTGTGTGGGTGGGTGGGGGGGATACTATAAACAAACAGCGTTATGCTGTGATAATCATTAAAATCACTTGACATGGCCTATAAGAATAAGTAGTGTGTGTATGCGTCAGTGCTTGCATGTTTGTGTTGATGTGTTTGTACGTAAGTGTGTTTTAATACAATTATTTCATGGGCTTAAAAACTACACATGTTATAAAAGTCTATATAAATTTACGAAAGTCAGTATATTTGACGCTTTGAAAACAACATATCATATCTAAATTAAAGCAAGTAACTTAGTATAATTGACTGTTTTGTGAACCACCATCACTGATATGGAAGAAAACGTCTCTGTTTTCTTACTGAATATTCAAATATCACAAGTCGATCATGATGTTTCAATGGATACATTTATGAAGATATTCTACTGCACTGCTTATGGTGTACTGTGTCAGTCGGTCGTTATATTCGGAATCAGTACCAACATCATCAACATTATCTGTTTTGTCAAGCAAGGTTTTAAGGAGGAGATCAACATAAGTTTGCTAGGTAAACTATGTAACGATGATAATATGTCAGTCTCGTTCTGATGTTTGTTATGACGGTTAGCGATTAAGACGCATTCAACCAAGACATGATTCAGATAAGTAACCTCTGTATTTTCATGTAGTGTTTTTCGATTAATTTTGTGTCTGTGTGTGTTGGTTTGTTCTGTGTGGACGAAGGCTTTGGCCGCAACGTCCATTTTGTTTATTGTAATCGTGTTCTAGTAAAGCTCACAATGTACTTATCTTGTTTTTTTTTTTTTTTTTGGTTATTCATACTTGACTTAAGCCAATGGAATCACAGTGCAAGAGAAGTCCAGGGTATACAAATGGAGATTAGTGGCTTAAGTTGGAACATCATAAATGTATAAACCACAGTGGACCGTTTTGTCAGAAAGGAACACTGGGACTGGCTTAAAGAACTGGAGGAATTACCAGGTGATAGGCTACTCATATGTGGAGACTTCAATGCAAGGAACAGAGATTGGGACAGTAGTGGAGAAAACCGACAGGGAATTGCCCTTGCGGATGCCATGGTGGACTCCGATGTGGTTTGCATAAATAATGGTAGGCCGACTAGAATGGCAATGAGGCCTGGCGATGCAGACACAGCTATTGACTTGGCACTTGTCTCCCAGTCATCAATCCTTGATGTGAGGTGGACTGTTTTGAATGACCATGGAAGTGATCACATGCCATGCTCAGTCCTGATCTCTAAACTTAGGAAAGTTAAAGCTGGGAGAGCGCGCAAGACGTTCCGGTATGAGTGGGCCGATTGCCTTCTTGGACGCCTCAGACAAGGGGCATGCAACAGGACTGTTAAAAGTTCATTTTTGCAACCCCCATGGTGGACCCCAGAAGTAGACCATGCTTGGAAAGCAAAGGAGATGCAGTAAAGCAGCTAAAGAAAGTGCGACAGACACCTCGAAGCTCACGAGAGGAAGTGGACACAGCGAAAAATGTCAAGAAAGACAAGGTGGAGGTTTTCAAGCGCTGTGCTGCAGAGGCCAAAGATGCAAAATGGAAATGTTTCATGAAGGAGATTGGAGGTGATAAAACAATGCGAAAATTCTGGAAACTGCACAGGCAAATGCAGAGAAAAGATCGGCCTATGACAGTGGAAACAATTTATAGAGATGATGGTGTGCGCGTGACAACAGACAAAGAGAAAGGGGAGGCGTTTATCCAGAGATTTTTAGCCACTTTTGCCTTTGACGATTATGAGGGGTTCCAGAGTAGACAGGAAACGATGGCGGTAGCGCTTGATCTCGAGGATGCGCACAATAGAGTTCGATATGATATTTTGATGACCGCACTGATGGAGAAGGGGATCAATCCCTGGGTGGTGAACTGGATAGCAGCCGTCCTGCATTCTCATCGGGTTGCTCTCTGTCTGGGTGCATGGACCTTAGAGCCACATATTTTAACCCCGGGACTGCCACAGGGATCTGCAGTCTCACCGGTGCTCTTTAACGTGTATACGAGCAAGATTGCAAACCTAGAAGCACCAGTGGTTGGAAGAATACTAACATTTGCAGATGATATTCCTGTATATAGGCAGGGGAGAGATAAGGAGCAAACAGCCCAGGAGTTACAGGCGACAGTAGATAAAGTGATTGACTGGTGCACAGAAATGAGTGCTGTCATCCACCCGGAAAAGGCGGCTGTTTTTTGGTGCTCTCTGGACAAGAGGATTGTGAGAGCCGATGTCCCAAGCCTCGCGATAGATGGTAGACATGTCAGCAGAGAGAACAAACTGAAGTATCTGGGGATCACATTTGACAGGAGCCTATTCTTCAAGGACCGTGTGGAGACGGTTGTGACAAGATCTCAAAAGGGACTCAGTGCACTTAAAACTATGGCTGCAATGGACACAGAGCAGAGAATGCTTTTCACACTATACCAGCACTTGATCCTCTCAGTAATTGATTATGGATGAGGACTGCTCACTGTCTCAGAGAGTCAGCTGGTGAAGTTAGAGCGCATACAGAACGAGGCTATGCAGGTCATTCTGGGATGCACCAGAGACACTCCAGTAGTGTGTATGCGTTACATCCTTGGTCTGCCGACTGTTGCTGGTAGGCTCAAGGTGATGCATTCGGAGGCATACCTCAGAGTTGCTGCAGACACAGACCACCGACTGCATGAGGCGCTGGACGCAGTTAAGGTTCAGCGACTGATCAGAGGGAAATCACGGATTGCTCAGGCGGAGGATACGATCAGACAGGTGTGCCCCTTGGAGAACATTAGGCGTGGAGAGGAGTGGGTCAGAGTGCCAGCGGAGCAGTCAGACTTGTGCATAGTTATAATCACAGCCGGGAGTGCAGGGAGTGGCCAGCATGGGCCACGGAAGTGGAAATCCAGCAACTAATTCAGGACAATGCTCACTCGGGTGATGTGAGGGCGGGTGGGGAGAAGTGTATGGTGTGTGGGTTTGAGATATGTGTGCGGTGTGTTGGTGGGGGATGTGTGAATGATGTGTGGGTGGAGGGTATGTGTGTGGTGGTATGGGTGAAGGATGGTGTGTGGTGTGGGGGATGTGTGTGATGAGTTCGGGGAATGTGCGTATGGGTGCGGGGAATGTGCGTATGGGTGGGGTATATGTGTGGGTGAATAGGGGATTGTGGTGGTTGGGGGAAGTATGTGGGGGAGTGTGGGTGGGAGATGTGTGTATGTGGATGGGGAATGTGTGGGTGGGGGTGTGTGAGTGGCTTAGGGATGTGTAGGTGGGTGAGGGAGTTGTATGTGTCGGGGTGGGATGTGTGAGTGGGTGGAGGATGTGTGTGGGGGTAGGGGTATTGTGATCGAGAGATGTTTGGTTGGGGGTGGGTGGGTGGGGGTGTGTGGGTGCGTAGTGGAGGATGTATGAGTGAGTGAGTGTGTGTTGGTGGACGGGTAGTGAATGCGTGTGTGGGTGGGGAGAGGTGTGTGGTGTGTTGGTTGGGGATATTGTGTGGGTGAGGTATGTGTGTGTGGGTGGGGGATTTTTGTGGTGTGTGAGTGGGGGTATGTGGGGTGGATGGGTAAGGGTATCTGTGTGGGTGTGGGTGGGAATATTGTGTGGTATCTGGGTGGGGGATATGTGTGTGGTGTGTAAGTGGGGATGTGTTGGTGAGGGATATGTGTGTGTGTGGTGCGTGGGTTGGGAATAGTGCGTGGTAGGGGGTGTATGTGATGTGCGGGTGGGGGATTGTGTGGTGGGGGATTAGGTTAAGGCATGTGTTGGTGGGTGGAAGTTGTATGTGTGGGTGGTGGGGTGTGTGTGAGTGGATTGGGGATGTATGGGTGGTTAGGGAGATGTGTGTGTGTTGGGGGGGGGGGACATGTCAGTTGGTGGGGATGTGTGTGTATGGTTTGGGAATGTGTGAGTGGATGTGCGATGTGTGGGTTGGTGGGGATTGTGTGCATGGGTGGGGAATATGTTGTCGATGGAGATGTGGCTGGGGGATGGGTGCTTTGAGGTGTGGGTGGGGAGAGGATGTGTGGGGTAGGATGCGTATGTGGATGGGCGTGGGATGTGTGGGTTGGTGGGGGAATGTTTGTGGGTGGCGAGTGTGTTTTGGTTGGGGGATCAGGTGAGGGCAGTGTGTGTGGGTGGGGGATGTGCGGGAGGGGATGGGTCGGTTGGTGGGGTATGTATGTGTCCCTTGGTGTGCGTGTGTGTCGGTAGGTGGGGGTGTGTATGTGTCCCTTGTTTCGCGTGTGTGTGGGTAGGTGGGGGTGTTGTGTGTGGGGGGGGGGGGGGTGATGTATGGATAGGTGGGAGATGGGCTTCATAACATGGTAATTAGTCTTGTTTATGTTTACAACATTCATTTTACAATGTTTATTTTTCTTCCTATGTAAATGTATAATGCTCTTGATGAACGAAAGACGAGTGATTGGAAGGGCCGAATGTAAGACGGGCCTGCGCACCCAATTTGTGACCCTAATAAAGTTGATTTGACTTGATTTGATTTGATTTGATGTGATCATCTACATGGATGGTTCGGTGTTAAGAGGTGAGAGAAGTGGCTGGGGGTTCATAGCCAAAGCTAATGGTGGACATTTGGTGCAGGAGAGCCTGGCATATGATACTACAACATCCATCTTAAGAATGGAGGTGGAGGCAGTCACTGCGGCTCTCCGCTGGATGGAGAATACGACACACACGCACATCGTGATTGTAACTGACTCAGAAGGCATGCTGACGAGGGTGTGTACGGACAGCTTCGTACGGAGTGGCTTGCTTCGCTTCGGAGGTCACGGTTGACAAGCATCGCCTGGATCTTTTCTCCGGGGCATACCGGTGTGCTGGGAAATGAACAGCCGGACAGATTGTCTGGCTCTGCAGAACTTGGTGGAGTATTGATTCATGACAAGGCAGACGTGGTTGCGGCCTTGTGGGAGCATGTGTACACCTCGGAGGAGCAAATGTATTACCATGGTCTGGCAAAAATGAGACAGCGAGGATTGACGAGGGGATCTGGACGACGCTCAACGCTCAGAGGAAAGGCGAGACGGACATATAATCAGATTGCTACTGGTGCTATTGGTGTTGGAACTCTTCGCTGGCTGCTGAGGATGGGGGGGGGGGGAACGGAGCGCTTATGGGAATGCCCCGAATGCTGTGATGTCGATTCCTAAATCAATAATGCCACGGGTTGCTAAGTATGATGCACAACGTGTTATATTTAGTGATGTAAGGGTTCTGTTTCACAGTTTTCAAATTCCACTCTATAAGTCCCCCTTGTGCCACCGCGTTTGTGGTTTTGGGCACACATATCGGTGTTATCATCTTATTTCTGTCTACACATGCAGAAGTTAATTGCAGCAGTTCAATGCAGCTGTCAATGCATTAGGGCACTTTACTTGTATATGTGGCTTTTCTCTCTTTTCGACGGCGTAGTTTATCGTTTGAATTCTTTCTGTTGGGCTCGTTTAATTCTTCATACTCGTTTTCTTCATCGTGACGACTTCATATCATTGAATGCCGAGACATACAGCTGTCAGCATGTCACTAGTATGGTTAGTTACATGTTGCTCTGTGGCTCTACACTATTTTAAACTACAAACTTCTAGAACACACTTAATACTTATTAATGTTAACAACTCAACTCAGCTGGTGTTTCCGACATTCTATTACTCTATGAAACTTAATGCAGATCATTTACACAAACGATTGTCCAACAATTACACAGTATAACATTTATAAACTCAACACCACTACTCTAACATATTCTAGCATCACATTCTATGGTTATTGTTAACTTTGCAAGGTGACCATGTCCACACTTGACACTTCCACCGCCGAATGACGTTCTTTCATGGAGGGATTCTGGGGCTTTTAACGCTCTGTGAAACGCGCTCTCACTGAACCACTTTTCACTGTCCTGTACGTGACGAGACCTTCCCTTTCGATTATGCCATGACTATAGAATCAGGTCATGGTGTATAGAATCTATACAATTCGTGCAGTGGGGCATGATAAGGCAAATGTGGCCAGGGCTCTTTGTAAACATATGTATTGTGATGATTAACAAATAAATCATCATTGACTGGAGATAATGGAGCCGCAGGGGTGAACAGAGGCTCTGGTCGACCATCAGTACTACGAGGCAAGGTCAAACATAATCAGACTACAACTGGTACGAATTTCCTGAGTGCATGCAGTCATGTCGGTTCTTGACTGAACTAAGTTTACAATTTATAATCAGCAATGTCATACGGAATCCATTTATGTTCTATAAAGTTAGCTAGCAAGCTTGTGTGTGGGTATGTGGGTATGTATGTGTGTATGTGTGTGTATGTGTGTATGTGAATGTATGTATGTGTGTGTATGTATGTGTGAGTATGTATGTATGAGTGTGTGTATATGTGTGTGTATGTGTGTATGTATGTATGTATGTATGTATGTATGTATGTATGTATGTATGTATGTATGTATGTATGTATGTATGTATGTATGTATGTATGTATGCATGTATGCATGTATGTATGCATGCATGTATGTATGCATGTATGTATGTATGTATGTATGTATGTATGTATGTATGTATGTATGTATGTATGTATGTATGTATGTATGTATGTATGTATGTATGTATGTATGTATGTATGTATGTATGTATGTATGCATGCATGCATGTATGTATGTATGTATGTATGTATGTATGTATGTATGTATGTATGTATGTATGCATGTGTGTATGTAGTATAGTTAATTAATGATTACGTGTGTATCTCAAATAGAGTTACTATTGTCAAAATAAAAGGAATATATATATATATATATATATATATATATATATATATATATATATATATATATATATATATGTGTGTGTGGGGGGGGTGTGGGTGTATATATATATATATATATATATATATATATATATATATATATATATATATATATATAAGTATACATACTAATAGCAAGCAAGTGACGAAGAAATACAACACTTTTACAATGAAGTTGAAATGGCGATATCTCACATTAAATCACAAGAAATAAATGTAATACTAGGAGATTGTAATGCAAAAGTAGGAAAGGGGTAACTGGAGAATGTAGTAGTGAAGTATGGTTTTGGAAAAAAGAAATGAAAGAAGAGTTAATCTAATAGAATTGGCAAATATCAATAATATGATAATTGATAAGATATGGTTTAAACACCGTAAAAGACGACGTTAGCATGGAAACGTCCAGACAAGAAAATGCGTATTAATGAAGTGGTTGTCAAAAATAGGTACAAAGCAATAGCAAAAATACAGAGTATAAATGAACAATGGGAAATGATAAGGGACCCCAAAAATAAAGCAAGCAAAGAAATATGGAGATAAGCTGAAAAGCTGAGAAAAAATCGATGACTGAAGACATTTTAAAGTTTATGGACACAAGAAAAACAGATTAAAAATGAAAAGCTATAGTATAATAAGATATGTAATGAAATAAGAGATACAATGTAAAGGCTACAGAAATTAGCAGTGCAAGAAAATTGAATTACAGTCTATTAAAATTACAAAAATTATGCACAGACAAATAAATACGCTGAGTGGAAGGACAAGAAGGAGCAGATACAGGGGGTTTGGATGTAAAAACAGGAACGATATTATTGAAGGAAGGTGCTTTAATGTATAGGTGAAATTAGTATAAAAAAGTATTATATGACGGCGAAAATTTAAAAAAAGAATTAACAAAAAAAAAGAACGTTAGATTTGTGGAAGTATGTAATATGTACATTACGAACACAATAAGAAAGATCAAAAGAGACTCGTAAAGACACCTATTTATTGTTAACTGATTATACTAAGGCATTTGATAAAGTGAAACATGATGGACTGATTAAAATGTTGGAATATATCAAGTGTATTTACAGGAACCAAGTAGCAACAATCAAAATTGGAAATAAAGATGGCAATTATGAACAATTAAAGCTAGGAGTACGACAGGAAAGTGTTTTGTCACCGGGTCTCTTCCCTCTCTATAGCGAGAGATCAAAGAGAAGCCAGGAAATCTAATAGGAGTTTATAATGCAAACAATATACGCTATGAAGATGACACAGTATTGATGGCGGATAAAGCAAAATAGTCTACAACAATTGTTCGACATTGTAGTAACAGAGACTTCAATAAAAGGACTCTTCTTGAATATCAAGAAAACTTTGACAATGGTGATATAAAAGAAAAATGTGACATCAAAATGTTAAATATATTTAGACGGGGCTATTCTTAACCAAGTGGATAATTTTAAATACCTAGAGGTATTTATAACATCAGATGGAAGGTGCACAACATATATTAAGAATATAATAGGGCAAAGAAAAGCTGCACTTCAGAAAATGAAAAGTATATTATGCAATAAATAAATCAATATTATTAAATGTAAGAAAGAAAGTGCTGCAGTGCTATATAGAACAAGCTTTGCTGTAGGCAGTGGACCTTGGAATGTAAATGAACAAATTAGGAAGAACTTGGAAGCAATAGACATGTGGTTTCAAGACAAATGTTGCGAATACCTTCAATTGCCAGAGTAACATACGACGATTGCATGAACGAGGCTAATGAAATTAGAACATTATATGCAACAATACGAAAGCGACAACCAGCTTTCTTTGGTCATGTGATGAGAAGAGAATCGTTGGAGAACATCGCGATGATTGGAAAAGAAAGAGAAACAAAATCCGACATGGAGAAATGGTGCTGCATGGACTGAGTGGGTGGCATGGGTGAATGTCATCAGCAGAGTTGATCCAAAACACCAAAGACGGAGATACGTGGAGAGACATGAACGCATACACCAGCTGACAGGGCACTTGATGATATATATGGATATTGTGGAACCTCGATTTTCGTCCATAACCCGTCCGAAAACAATCGGCGAAATCCGAAACCGAACGAACGAACGAACGAAAGTCTTTATTTTCAAAGGGTTAAGAATTGGGCACACAGGCCCGTCTGACATTCTGTCCTTCTTCTCTATTTCCTCTCATACATTCTTTCATTCAACATGAAACTCGTGAACTCCAGAAACCGACGAAAACAGAGACAATTATTTCCATATGAATCAATGTAAATCCAATTAATTCATTCTAGACACTCCACAATACATACGAAAAACATATTTTATATAGAATAAATATAATGTTTAATACTAAAAAGAATACAACATTAATATTAAAATGAATATAAAATACTAATGTTAAGATTAAATGAACATCTAACATGGTATTTACATTTCTGAAGATTCTTCTTGGCGTATGGGAGACGGCGAGAAGGGGAGAGTTCGGTGCAAATATTATTGTTTGGAAGGGCAATCCCCCTCGATAATGATCTTAGACATCAAGGTAATATCAGGGGTCAATTTCCTTCTTGGTCTTCTTGTGTTTTGTATGCCAGTGCACCCCTTGAATATTTTTTTTTTCAATTCAGTCTCTGCTGGCCTTTACATCACTAAGTACACTAGCATTCGTCCCATGCATTTTCATAATGAGGTCGGCATACAACAGTCAATTGAAACAAGAAAAATGAGTGTTGAGGTGCTACATAGAGACTGTTCTGTTGTATGGATGTGAAACTTGGACAATGAGCAGTCAAGCTGAAAAACATCTGATGGCTGCAGAAATGTGGTTTCTGAGGAAAATGCAAAGAGTACCATGCACAGGCAGAAAAACCAATGACCAAGTACTACAGGAGACACATGGAAATCGTAAATTGATTAAAGAAATTAGACGTAGACAGTCCAAATTTTTTGGACATGTTATGAGAAGAAATGGATTGGAGAAAATAATGACAACTAGCAAGATCGAAGGGAACAGACCAAGGGGAAGACCGAGAAGTAAATACCTGGATGGCTTGGCCACATGGCATGGTCGATCCAGGAACACTGAGTTGATCCACGACTCTGGTGATCGAGTGAAATGACCAGTCATGACCGCCCACGCTTTCTGGCATGGCATGATTGATTGATACACCAGTCTCTCTGGCTCCGTGGCGAAAGGCTTTACGGACGCGATTCGTAATCTCGTATACCTAGGTTCGAAACACTGCGGTGCTTTTCTTTTTTTTTTTTTTTGCAAATAAAAATGTATAGGAACCGGTCGTTCAGAAAGCAACGGCAAACTACTGAACGTAAAACTTTACCTTGGAATCACGAACAGCCAAAAGCCTGGGGTTGACCGCTACGTCCTGTGAAGGACATGCAACTAAATTAAAATAATCCAACAGTTTGGCCTTTTCACATATGTTTTCCTCCAAAACAGAATCGCCATCTAACTGTTTCTGATATACCCAAGTTTAATTTTAGTTTAGTTTAGTGGATGGATCAACATCACGGCACACGGGTGTAACCCATAAGTGCTCCGTTCTTCTCCTAACTCAAACCTTAGTTTGGAGAAACTCAGCTCAGTGCACGAACTCCGTAGCACCGGCGAGGTAACTGAAATACTTTGGGTAGATTTTAAACACGAAATTTTGCCCGGGCCAATGATTGATATATCCAAATTATTAATAACTGTTCGACTTCTTCTATTGTTTGCGATCTCTGTTTCGTTAGCACATTCACGCCTTTCGCTACATTAGGCTCCTTTATTTCTTCCCGTTTCGCCACAAAGGAACTTATAGATGATGGCGGCTTCCCGTGCATGCGACCGATTTCAGCAATCTGAATGCCGCTCTTGTCTTGTTCAATGATTCCCTTCTTCAACTCGATCGTGTTTCTGGCCTTCTTCTTTGAGGCGCTGCTGGCCCTAGGTACTTTCTTTGGTCCCATGTTGGAGCTAAAAAGAAAGGGTTAATTTATTAGCAAGTGATGCTCACACAACAAGAAACACCTTTGTTTTCTCAAAATTAGATGCGAGGCCACTAATATATCATACAGTACTGCAGCATGTTGTGTAAAAAATATAAAACAACACGAAGTAATGCAGCGTTCAATCCACGATGTGCCATGCCGATAAGCGTGGGCGGTCATATTCTGCCATCTCACTCGATCACCAGAGTCGTGGTTCAGCTCAGTGTTCCTGTCACGACCTTGCCATGTGGCCCAGGTATCTAGATATTTACATCTCGGTCTTCCCCTTGGTCTCTTCCCTTCGATCTTCCCAGTTGTCACCAAGTTCTCCAAATCATTTCTTCTCAAAACATGCCCAACGAATTTTGGCTGTCTACGTCTAATGACTCTAATTTGTTTACGATCTTCATTTGTTTCTTGAAGGACTTGATCATTGGGTTTTCTATCTGTCCATGGTATTCTTTGCATTTTCCTCAGAAACCACATGTCCACAGCGACGAGCCTTCATCAGCAAACAAATACACAATACACAGCATATAAACAAATAAACTGCTGCTTCTGTAAAGATCACTAATGTGTATGAGATACAACCTGATCTTACATCAGATATGTATTCAATTCCAGATGTTCGACGTTGTGCAAATAAAGCGATGGAGGATCCGAGGAAAACTAACCAATAAAACTAACTCTTCATCTTTCTTTGACGACATCATTATCTAATAATTGAGAGGACACCGTCCTTAGTAACCGATTGAGCTAGTACATTATAAGTACATTCTTCTTGTTTTTATAAGAAATAACCCCCCTCCCCTTCCCCCCCCCCCCAAAAAAAAAAGTAAGGTGTACGGACGCGGTTAGTAATCCCGTATACTCGCGTTAAAAACACATCTGCGCGCAATGTGGAAGAAGACTGAGAATATGCTAAAAAAAAAAAAAAAAGGAGAAATGGCACTGGTGCACATAAATGTATGTGTGCTTACTAAAATAGCGTATACATATCTCCATCAGCGGCAACATTATTACGGCCAAGTTCTACTAAGACTCTTATAAATGGGAATCAGCTAATGTTTATAAAATGTCTCGGCATTGTCTCAGATTGAAGAGCGTTAAAGAAGTAAGATGTCAACTCTAGCTCAAGATGTTATAGCTTAGAGTATGCGAACGAATAACAAGTCACCCCTAAACGGCGATATCTGCTATGTGACTAACATTTGGCTTTGTTTCAAGTAGCCATGGTCGTAAATGGATAAACATAATGGTGTTTATATCTTATATATAAAAAAGACTTGTGCGTATGTATCTCTGTATGTATTTATGTATCTCTGTCCGTATGGCCTTTATTTGTTCGCGAACGGCCCATCCGATTGAGATGAAATTTTCTACACGCCTTCCTTTCATTCCAGAGCTGACAACTGTGATATTTTGTTAGTGGGAAATCGCCTGCTTACTCAGTATTATTTCATTTTTCATTTTTCATCATAATTTCATATATCTCAGGGGACCTAACTCTGTAAAAGTTATTTCAAGGGGCATAACTTTTCTGTATAACTTATAGTCATATTGTGGCATCGTTTTCAAAGATTTATAAACTCTTTGTCCATAGTTATGTACCGGCATATGAGTTATAATAAATAATGATACAATCTGTAAGGCATTTTCAAAGTTTTCATAAAAATGATGCACAATGCATAACATTGTAACTCATCTTTTTTTGCTTAAGAAGTTACTGTAGTCATGCAGGTGATTAGAAAGAGTTTTCATTAAAAATAATGGATGGTGTGTAGAAGAACGTTCTTTTAAGTTACTTTTTTTGTTGTATGAATTTAATGAAGCCGGACAGGGTCAGGCAGACAGATAGACAGTCTGGAACGGGAACTTATATGACTACTTATATGAATTAAATGAGATGCTCCACATCAGGAGCTGGGAAATGCCGGGCCGGGTCAGACAGACAGACAGACAGACAGACAGACAGACAGACAGACAGACAGTCGGTAACGGGAACGAGAACTTATATGACTACTTATATGAATTAAATGAGATGCTCCCCACCAGGGTCTGGGCGAAGCCGGGCAGGGTCAGCTAGTAATATATAAACAATTATACACATAGTGCATACACTGTTTCAGCAATAATATGTTACTTCCAATTTACCTAATATTAATAACAATTACTTTGTCGAATAGACACACACCCCATTTGTATTAATCATTCATCATCATCAGCAATTGCCCTGCCAGCTGGCGTTGGTGTTCTTGGCTCTCCACAGATCTCGGTCTTTGGTTTTCTGGATCAACTCTGCTACTGATATTCCTCCGTGCCACCGTCTCAATCCATCCAGCATCATTTCTCTTGGTCTGCCTCTGCCTCTCTTCCCCTCGATCTTTCCAGTTGTCATGATGTTATACAATGCCTCTCTTCTCATTACATGACCAAAGAAAACTGTTTGTATCTTTCTTATTGTTGTATATAATGTTCTAATTTCATTACCTTGTTTCAGTCAGTCGTTGTTAGTTACTCTGGCAGTCCAAGAAATTCGCAACAATCGTCTCAGGAACCACATCTCTGTTGCTTCTAATTTCTTCTTATTTTGTTCATTTACATTCCAAGATTCACTGCCATACCGCAAAACTGGTTCCACGGAGTATTTCAGCACTCTCTTTCTTACATTCAGTAATAGTGACTTATTGCAAGAGATATTCTTTATTGTCTGAAATGCTGCTTTTGCTTGCCCTATTCTGCACATAATCTCTGTTGTACATCTTCCATCTGATGTTATAAATGTCCCTAGGTATCTACAATTATCCACTTGGTTAAGAATTGTTCCTTCTATTTCTATGTCACATTTTGGTGTCACCATCTTCTTTGATATCACCATTGTTACTGTTTTCTTGATATTCAAGGAGAGTCCTTTGCTTGCACTCTCTGTTACTACAGTGTCCAACAATTGTTTTAGGTCTGTTGATTTATCTGCCACCAATACTGTGTCATCTGCATAGCGTATATTGTGTATATTATATCCTCCTATTAGTATTCCTGGCTTCTCTTTGATCTCTCTCATTATTACTTCGCTATATAGAGAGAAGAGATCTGGTGACAAGACACATCCCTGTCGTACTCCTAGCTTTATGTGTTTGTAACTACCCTCTTTATTTCTAATTTTAATTTCTGCTACTTGGTTCCAATAAATATTCTTTATTATTCTTAAATCTTTCCCATCAATGTTGATATCTTCCAACATTTTAATCAGTTCATCATGATTTACTTTATCAAATGCCTTAGTATAATCTATGAAGCATAAGTATATGTCTTTCTGTTTCTCTATTGAACTTTCTATTAGTGTCCGTAATGTATATATTGCATTGTTTGTGCCCTTTCCCTCCACAAAGCCATACTAATTTCCATTTTTATTTTCTTTCTGGTTCTTCTCATTATGATTCTGAGCAAAAGCTTAATGATATGGTTTATGAGGTTAATTGTACGAAAATCTTCACATTCAATTCCTCCTGGTCATTTTGGTATAGCTATAAATACAGATTTCAGCATATCACTGGGTAAATATCCACTGCTATAAATATCATTTAACATGTTGGTTAATATATCTACTCCATTTCATCTAGACCAACTGTTTTCCTATCTTCATATATTTCGTAGCGTCAGTAACTTCTTCTTTAAGAATAGGTGGACCTTCTATGCTACTTTCTTCTGTTAATTCTTCCCTTTCCCCATCATATAATTCTCTTATATACTCATTCCACCTCTTCATTATAGCACCGTCCTCCAATAATATCTTTCACGTTTTTGATTTCAAACACCCTGTATTTATTTTTATTTTTCTTCCTGTGAGCTCACTGATTTTAATCATTAGCTAACTGTTATGATATAATCAATTATTTCAGCACTGGCCATTTCTGACCTTGGAAGTCTCATAACGCTTATGGTGACTAACGTATGCGTATGTTTGCCTTTCGCTAGCTTGGATTTGTCTTTCGACCCAGTGGAGGTTCAGTATCTAATAACAGGAATGCCGCATACAGTATTTACCCGCACCAGTGCCTGGAATACAGCCTTCATTGCTCTAGAGAGATGTCTATGTGTTGTAATACCATTAAAGGTTAGTTTACTTTAGTTGTAGTTCATTTAACAACAAAATATTCTAGTTATCGTCTGAATAAGCAGTCTTATACTTCAAATGACCTCAGTATTATTAAACAAAGGACAGCGGCATCAAGGTTATAGATTCACATAAGGCAATCAAACAAATTAAGTGGTTCATGATTTTGATTTTGTGTCACTACAGGTATCTAATGGCGTATCATCAGGGAAACTCTGTTTTAGAAAATTCACCTCAAACAAATCCAATAGGCAACTTTAAAATTAAAAAAAAAGAATCAAATAAATGGTGTCTTACGTACGTTGACAATTTATTGTCAGGAAAACGAAACCAAGATGAAATAGATACAAGAATGTGCACAACAACATACATGTAAATATGTTGCACATAATCATCTCCACCTAAAGGGTGGTAAGCTTTCTCCGTAACCCCGAATACTCTCGTTGTTGACGTGAGTGCACGAGAATTGGAAGCGGTTTGAGTCGCGCCAGTGACTTATGAGAGTATGGAGCCGGTCGCTCAGAAAGTAATGGCAAACTACTGAGCGTAATCTTGCCATGAAATCAACAATCAGCTGAAAGATGCTGATGTTGACAGCAATGTCCCGTAAAGTAAATGCAAAACAAAGGGTGGTAAACATTGTCATGGTACAATAGTTTAACACATTATGTTGGACATAGTGAGAAGCAGCTACTAAACAGAATATTGACAACATTATTGTTGGGGAAAATTAAAAATAGTCCACTATATTATGGAAGAAGACATCATTCCATGTAGTATGCATATACATATATATATCGGCTGTCGAGACGACCATACGACTCTCAGAAACGGACAAAGAACATTTGGAGGGCCAACTGAAAACTTGCAGTCGAAAGTAGACAACATAAAGCATAGAAACGACCAATAAGAAGAACCGACCAATAACAGTCGTACTTCACATCCTGGAATTCATGAAGCTGTTCCAGCAGATAATGGGGCTGGATATGCCCCGGATGATGGAACTTAGGGAGGAAACCGAAGACAGCATAAAGAAAATGCAAGAATAACAGCGCCTCCTGGACGCCCTGAAACTCCTGCACAACATAACTGTACTGTATATACTCCGGATGGTGAAAATTCACGAGAAGACCCAAGAAACTCTAAAGAAAATGTAATATGGAAAAGCACAAATTGAACTACTAAAAGAACAAACCATGAACGAAAGAGCCCGAAAAAACGAGACACAACGCATATTCCAACCACAAAGCGAAGCAACAGAAGAAGAGAAAGTATCAGAAATGGAAGACGACTTCTCGACTATATACCATTAAGACGGAGACAACGAAGATATAACAACAAACCAAAATACGGGGCGAGAGGCGGATAATCAATCTTGGAAAGACTTCCAATGAAGCACTCCCTGAAAGAAGAATACCATGAGACGGGGCGGGAACCTGATAATACAAAGCCTTAGAAACTCATGAACGTGACCAGACATGTCAAGCAGCAACACAGAAGAAAACAACACCCTGACAGAAACGCAGCAGAAATTAGGAAACAAAAAACGCAACTCTTATTTCCGCAAGCAGATGCAGAAAAGAAACACAAGTCCGAAATTATGACAGATGAACGTGACCTGTTTTTGACATATTGGGGTGGTATAGTCACAAGTAACTGAGTTACCGTAAGACAGCAGACGTAAACACCTGCTTTCTGCTAGCACCGAATATTGAGCTCACCAAACATGAAACCCCACAATATGCCAATGACTTCGGGCGGAAGAGCACGGTTGGAATGGTATAAGCAGTATCCTACTGCAAGGAAATGCAACCTAAGGACTAAATGTCATGGTAGAGCAAACATCATTCCTAAGTCTTGGTCGCCAACTTGCTAGCACCGAAGCTCCGACAGGCACACAGTAAGAGCGTTGCTTTGCTCTTCCGGTAGCTTATATATATATATATATATATATATATATATATATATATATATATATATATATATATATATATATATATATATAGAGAGAGAGAGAGAGAGAGAGAGAGAGAGAGAGAGAGAGAGCGAGAGACGGGGAGAGTCAATAAGTAAGTCACACTGGTCTGTGGGATGGCAGGTAAATGTAGATGGTGTTTTCTACAGGTGTCTTCAGGTGACAGCAACATCGAACTTTATATTCCCGTTCGTCAGGTGGCGTTAGGTGTCTCATGCACATGGGCAGTGCATAAACAAAATGAAGACCTTACTTACGGCGTGTACAACCAAAGAGCAACCAGCTGTCGCGGTTTTTTGTGTGTGTGTGGGCAAAAGGACTGCCTGCAAAGGACAATCATAAGGAAATGCTTCCTGTTTATGCTGACTACCATCCCGAATCAAAGCGTGCTTCAATGCAATGGACACCTCCTTATTAGCCTTGTGTCCAAAAATTCAAGGATACGCCATCAGCAGGGAAGGTTATGCTGAGAGTATTCTGGGATTTTCAAGGAGAGCTTTTAATCAATTTCAAGAATAATGGTGACCATGTGAATTCTGAATCGTACGGTGAAGTTCTATCGATACTTCATTATAGAATTGAAGAAAACGTCCAGGACTGCTGACTAGAGGAGTGTTGCATATTCATGACAATGCCAGACAACACACGGCTCGATTAACGCAGGAGAAAATTAACCAACTAACTCACCGTATACTTCACCGTACAGCCACAACTTAGCCCCGAGCGATAACCACCTTTTTGGTCCACTGAAAACGCTCCTTGGCGGGAGACATTTCGCGAATGGCGCCGAAGATGAATGTGAAGTGAAAACGTGGCTTAGAAAACGAGCACGTAGTTTTATGCCCCCGTTTGGAAGCACTGATAAAACGATGGGATAAGTGCATCAATGTTGGTGGAAATTATGTTGATAAATAAAGGGACAATGCAGGTATAAAAATAGACTGGTTGAGAGTAGTTATCATATTTAGTTTTTCGTCTACAGCCATTTATGTCTTACTTATTGACTTTCCCTCTTACACACACACACACACACACACACACACACACAGACATATATATATATATATATATATATATATATATATATATATATATATATATATATACATATATATATATATATATATATATATATATATATATATATATATATATATATATATTAGCGCGCTATGATCAATTGGGTACTAAGGAGTGGTGCAGATGCTGTTTAACTACAACATATTCTTGATGGGATGTTTCACACAATCTTATACATTACTAGGTACACCTTACCCTTGGCTAGGTTGTGAGTGTGATTTCACATATACTCATACACACCGTTATTCTTTACTAATGTTTCATGTTTTGTTCAAGTGTTTTCAATGATGCTTTGTCGTAATTTTCTCGACGTCCAGGTCAACATACTCATCACCAGTAAACGTGTGACTGTTGTCTGTATATGTATCTTCGTTATCCTGGCGGCTTGTCAAAGTCCACTTTATGCTGTCAGCAGACTGGATTGGAAATTTTTCCCAGCTGAAAATAAAACCTTGATTGGAGCTGTTTATACGAGCAACCACGAATTTGTAGAGAGTATTGCTTTTGCTCTTAATAATGTTTTGCTGAATTTTTGTGCTTTTCTTATTATAATTGTCTGCACGGCAATTATATCGATTCAACTGCACAATCAAGCAAAATGGAGAACCAAGTCTACGAAAGCTAGCAACATATCTCACCAGAGCAAGAAAGCATCCAAACTGGTTGTTGTAGTATCTGTAATATTTATTGCTTGTTTCATTCCAACTTGTTTCATATTCATACTTATGGCTACAGTTCCTGATTTTTCGGTTAAGGGATCGTATAATTATATTCTATTTCTTGTCGGATCAGTATGTATTATTCTGGAATCCATAAATGCAGCTGTAAATATTTTCGTGTACTATCGCATGAGCACTAAATTTAGAATAACATTCAGGAAAGTCTTCAGCAATAAAAATCCATAATAATATAGCAGCATAATTGCTCAACATTCTCATCTCATTGGCACCTTGCCGTCTTGACAGACGATAGTTTGTGCTTTAAAAAGGCATAATAACTTTTAACTATGGCGGTAGCGAGTGTGACTGATAAGGCCAATTTGCGCTGTAAATGTCCGTTCACAGTGGGTGCATGTGAACACGTGGTCATTTCCACCATCATGCACCATCTTACGTCTCAAACGCTTGGTGTGTGACTTTTCTGCAATAATTTTCTCCTTTGACTTTATTCCATTTCTGATATTTGCCCTCCATGCAACACGTTCAGCGGCGACTTGCTCCCAATGTGCATTATCAATGCCTGTATCAATCATGTCCCGCTTACACACATCTTTGTATCGTAGTAGAGGCCGACCCTGAGATCTCTTACCCATCTGTAATTCACCAAAAAAGATATCCTTTGGTATTCTACCATCATCCATCCTCCTAAGATGTCCTATCCATCTAAGTCTACGAAGACTGAGCATGGAATAAACTGTCACACAACCTGATCTTTCCAATACTTCAGTATTTGTGATTTTGTCTTGCCACTTAATACCAAGAATTCTTCGCAGACACCGCATATGAAAGCTGTTTAAATTGTTCTCTTGGTGTGAGTAAGTTGTCCAGGTTTCACTGCCATAGAGAAGAGTACTAAGGACACAGGCTTGATAGACAAGGACTTTTGTTTTGGCAGTAAGCTTCCTGTTCTCCCAGACTCTTTTTCTTAACCTGTTCATTGTTGTTGCTGCCTTACCAATCCGGATGTTGATTTCCTGATCTAGGGATAATTTGCTATTTACCACTGATCCTAGATATGTAAAATGGTCAAATAACTGTCAAGTTATAACTGTCAATAACTGTCAAATAACATGTCAAGTTGCTCAACATTACTCAGTTTATAAAAAACTCTGGAATTTTCGAAGGTTTGCGCAAGTTAAATTCCTCGAAGTCTCACAAATGACCGAAGACTGCAAAGGAAATCAATTTCTTCTGAATTGTGGGAGCGTTTTAATGCTGGTGGTGAGAACATTTCGGCTAAAATCGTTGCAGTTGACGAACCCTGCGCACATAACGTTGAACCTTTGACAAAATGACAGCCAATGGAGCGGCATTATCAACAATCACCACGAAGAAAGAAATTCAAGACAACTCCTTCAGCTCGGAAGGTAATTATCACTGACTCTTGGGACGTTGAAGGTGTGATTCTTGTAGATGTTATGCCAAGAAGAGAGACACTCGATAAGCAAGCTTACATTAAGCCATTGAAAAGAATTCAATCAATGTTTTCGAAAAGTTCGGCCGCACATGAATTCAGCAGATCTTCTTCCACTTCATGACAATGCATTCCCTCACACAAGCCTGGCAACAGGGGAAGCAATCACTAAATTGGGTTGGACTGTAGTAGCCATCCTGCATTAAAGTTTCGATTTGGCACACTTTGATTTTAATGTATTTGGTCCACTTGACGACGCACTCCGTGGTACAAGGTTTGAAGATGAAGAAGGAGTGATTTATGCAACTAGTAAAGAAATGGCAACATGATTAAGATACAATATGGTACTGGTAAGGAATAAATATTTATTTCGGCATTAATCCATGCCAGCCGATAAGGACTATGTTGAATAATACCGATGTTTACACGACATATCCATGTATATTGTGGTATAAATACCATGCTTTTTTTTAATAAACAGCCCCTGAGAAAACTATCTTTACGTTCAGACCGCACCTCGTAGTCTTCGGTCTGTTTCTTCTATTGCATCGTTGTTTGTGCCGGCTCAGTGGCGAAAGGGTTACAGACGCAGTTCTTAGTAGAAACACTTGTGAAACAGACATGAAATGCTCAGGGCAAATTTACAACTAGCATAGAAATAATATGAGTTAATGAGTGGATAAATGTATGCTTATGTCATTTATTAATGTCAGCATAACATCATATCCTCTTGTCCTTTCTAAGTGGCTTTAATTGCTCATCAAACATCATATCACCATAATGTGTCATTGTTTGTTGTTAACATCTCACTGAAACCCCTGGTACAATGAGAACACACATACAAAGCAAGGCCAGATGATAATTAGCATGCATACCATTGTAGTACCCATTGACATTCGTAGAGGATCTCACACAAGCTAGAAGAGAGGGTTTAGCTCTTACTTTCAGGCTGTTGTCTTTCTTCCTCTCTTTTTCATTCTTCCATCACTGTCCCTATTCATTCTAAACTCTCTCCTCACAACATTGAGTTTACCAGAATGTATATGGATATGGTTGTTTAAATTGCCAGTGATGTGAGTGGTACTTCTTTGTGAAAGCAGTATTTGAGTAGATGCAGCTATACGGTAGGAGATTGAGACTGCTCAAGTCACCCACCTGAGTTATGAGCAGTCTTCATCTTGTCCTGAAGGCAGATAGTGTACGAGAGGATCCATTCACCCATGGACCCATTTGCCAGGCGTAAGCTCGGTCCCATTGAGACTTCTAACTGCCATACCCAATCCCACTCCAGTTGTTTTTAAGAATTACAATTTCACTACATGATGATAAAGAGATGCCACATCACACCAGGTCATCCATACATCTCACCATCAGAGACAATCTCTGAACACCATTGTGAAAGTGTTCAAATTTTATTCCACGGGAGACATTAGAGTAGTAATTACACGAACATATTTAATTAACAAATTGGGAGAACTGGGGAGAAAACATGTATTTTATTCATACATCATGCCAGCTTTGTAATGATCATTGATGTTCATGTATCATTAACATGAACTATATGTATTCTTTGCACCAGCACTCCAACCCAATTGCAGCGTTTTAATAAACCATGAAACTTTAGTTACTTCTCAATTTCTTTACAGTTCATGGTATTGTACCAAGTTTATTTGTGTGTAATTACAATTATAATTAACACAGGTTAACATTAGTGGGAACTAGTAAGGATGGGTGAAATCACATGGGGAATTGATGAACTTCTTCCATGGTAACGACCCAGGTACCCCAGTTCTTCTAAAGAGTTATTTCTTTATTCTATATATTGTCCTTCTGGACCTTAGTGGAATCAAGGGGATTTTTGGGGGCTTTGAGCTAATTGGGTTCTTTTCAGGTGGAACAACTTACTGGTGTGTTTTCTAACTTATCGGGGACTTCCCTAGACCTGCCACAGTTCTTTATAGTCAAAGTTCATTAGCAAGACTATTACACACCATTAGGAATTAGTCTCATGTCTCTAGCTTAAAAAGACTATGGGGATGCACATAGTGCCACTGATTCTTACCACTATTTCCGCACTTTACGGATTACCTTACAGAGTGTAGGATCCATGCCGGGATCTTTGAACTTATCTAGACCCCCTCAAATTTTGGATCATTGATGTTTGTTAAAAATTCATGTGACCCTTTAAATTTGTGACTTTGTTCTAGTATTAGAGGTTTGAGAATTGGTAACTATTGTGACTTTGTCACATTAGTTCTGAAGTTTATAGACACCTCACTATTAGGATCTCTATATCAGAGTTAGTTTTCAAGTAATGAACTGGTTAGTTAGTTAGTTAGTTAGTTAGTTAGTCGCAGTTCCAACTTCACAGCAACGGGTCGTCCCCATTATGCTCCGTTCCTGTGCCAGTGAATATCACACAAAATGCTCCCCACTAAAAAAAAAATTGTGTTGCGTATCCCTTACGGGACGTTGCAGTCAACAACCAGCATTTTCAGCTGCTGTTGATGTACTAGGCAAGTGTTGCGTTCAGTAGTTTGCCATTGCTTTCTGAACGACCGGCCCCTATACCTTTTTCGAAAAAACCGGCACCGCCGTGTTTCGAACCCGGGTATACGGGCTCACAAACCGCGTTCGCAAGCCCTTAGCCACAGCGACCGGCTCCCCACTGCCCAATGTGAAAAGTGGAAAAGATAGGAATCTCGACAAACAACAGCTCGCACAGATACACTGTGCATAATGCCGCCGCCAGAATGTCAACACAATAGTCCCCCACAAAACACCCAGTTCATTTCTGATGGAATCTGCAGTCATTTTCCCATCTGGATGTTTCCTAAATGTTCACCCACACAGTCCACGAAATACAGTTCATCGTCGATGGTAATGGCAGTCAACTAGTGTTTGTGTCTAACCTAAAACAAAACATGTCTTTTTTCCTGCGGAAATAATTGTCCTCTACATTTGGGGATTTTCTACACAGATTCAGCATTTTGCTAATTATGTTTGAGAGTTTCAACTTGCAGGATTTCATCACCTGTATCGGGAATTCCCTATTATGATGTAAATCTTTGTTTGTTTTTCGGATTCTCTTTTTGAAATTGGAGGAACTCTGCGAGTGTTTGTTATACACCCTCTTCCTCTGGCATATTAAGAAGAGAAGACCAAGAAAAGGTAAGCGTATGTTGCTTGCAAGAAACTCACCTCAACGAAAACGAAATGATGTCTGGGAAATTGCCAGTACTAATGACACTACTTTCTGAACTTAGCAGTCAGCATAAAGTCACCATACAGTGGATAACATCCCACTATGGAGTACTCGGAAACGACAGAACTGATCAATTGGCTAAGGAAGGAGCATTAGAAGAACAGCCTGATGTGCCCGTTACATACCACCAAAAGAAAAGAATGATCGACTTAGTCAGAAGGCCACCAAAACATGCTCAAGACGACTGTTGTTTGTCCATCAAGAATGATGATGACTATTCATTTCATCCAGTGGAGTTGAAGGTATGGAGCCGTGGGTTCTAAGATGGCTGATAAGGCCTATTTTGGCTCGAAATGTTCTTTGACAATGTGGGCAAAGAATGCTTGACGTCTCTGGAGGAGGATTTCCTGCAGTGTTTTTTTTGTCCTGCCTTTTCTTCACAGCTCTTGCAGTCCTGGTTCAAGACGACTACCACGTTATGGACAGACCAGAACAGGTCATTATTCTGCGCCTCAGAACAGGACATAATAGATTACGCAACCACATGTATGCAAGATTTAAGATTGGTGAATCAGCCATGTGCACATGAGGATTGGCGTCGCAGACAACAGAGCACATACTCAAAGACTGCCCAAATTACAACATGTCTATGCAAACCTTCTGGCCTAGAGAGACGACAGTGGAAGATAAACTATATGGACTGCTGATTGAAATAAAAAGGACAGTTAAATTCATACAAGAGGAAACATTGCAGTTATAGATATATTTAAGGTGAACGAAAGGAGAAAAAGAAGCATTACATTACGAAGTCAAGGACTGTTTACACAAATAGATAATAAGAAAGAAATTTTACCAAAAATAATCATAATCATAATGGTACATGAAATGCTGTAAAAATCAACACAATAACTTAAAAACTAAGTAAATTTGTGTATTTCTAAATGCCCTCGCGGTCCGCATAAAATCAGTTGCCGGGCCGCATGCCGCCCGCGGGCCGTAGTTTGCCCACCCCTGGTCTACCTCACTGTTTCCTTCTTTGAAATATTGTAGGTGTGATTTGTATGTTAACTTTGGCAATTCTCATCCTGCACTCTTACAATCTCCATTTAATTAGGTATTTCTTCGACATCATTCCCTCTATGGCACATAGTTTCTGCGTGTTTCCCTGCTTACTATTTATTACGCTGATTGGAATAGACAGTTATTGAATCCACTTCAGTTAGTTGCGACCGTAAAAGGAGATTTAATGTTAATTTGTTAGTGCTTCGTGTCGCATTGAACATCCGGCGGTAGGCTTATTTTTAAAGACAAATGAGCACTCGATGGGTAACGCGATTAACACGATGCTGGTTGCCTTTATTTCAGTGACATTTAGTTTAGATTGTTGCGTATCCCTTACGGGACGTTGCAGTCAACACCATCATTTTTCAGCTGCTGTTGATGTACTAGGCAAGTGTTACGTTCAGTAGTTTGCCATTGCTTTCTGAAAGACCGACTCCCATACCAGCACGTTAAAACACAACGCGACACGGTCTGCTTCACAAATCGATCGCAGCTGAGCTTCGAACGCCTAGTACCCGGCTCACGAACCGCGTTCGCAAGAATTTAGCCACGGAGCAGGTTTTCAGTGACATTTACAGCACAATTTTAGGCTGGATCGATGTTAGAAACCAGGTTAATATTCAAATGTTGCCTCAATGAGGAAAGTAATACATACCAGGAAGTCAACCTGGCTAGCCACTTTGCTACTCTAACCATGCCCCCGGTTAGTAAATGCGTTTGGTACAACTATCAACAGCCCACACATGAAACCAACCAAAAGAGAGCTGTTTGTCTATGAATAGATAGTATACTAAAGCAATTTAAAACTACGAATGGATACAATATTATATAGTTTCTTGTAACTTTTACTTCTTCAACAATTATGATTAACACATTAATATTTTTATAATATATTCTTATACTGAAGCACACACAATATAATATAAGACAAGGAAAGATGATCCATAATTACGAACTATGAAACATAATATTTACACATCGATGTACAAGTAAGTAATCTTTCCTTTACACAATATTATCTCCGTTTGTTTGTTGTGTGTAATCATGTTTTTACGATAATACCCATGTTACTGCACAATATTGTTCGTCATTTCCTCTGCCCAAGCATACACACTGATTATAGTTTACTTTGAAAATATTACCTACTGCCTTGAGAACAACCATGTGTTTTTTTTTTTTAATGTATTATTTTTAATATTCAGAATTATAGATGGTATATGTAATAATCTTGATGTCTACATTGAATGAAGTCCGCATATGTTATTATTATTATTGAAACGACAGAAGATTACTCTCTCCCATGTGGCATTCACAGGTGCATATTAGTCAATGTTCGTAACTGTTTGGTTTATGTTATATTAAATTGCATATACTAACATATACACACTGTAACATATATAATTAATAACACTACTTTAATGGTGCTCCAAGAGAAATATAAATTAATTTTTAAATATAACACAATTACAATAATTTATAAAAAAAATAACATAATGCAACTAATCAAGGAAACCTACATAATTACATTACTGCTGTTGATAACATTCTTTCTATATTTCCCCCCACTATTTTTTCTTTGTCCCAGTTCCAAATATAAGTAATAACGAGGGCGTTATGTTTATAGTAGCTAATATCATCGAAAGAGAACGAAATAAAGACATCTGAGCTAATGTTTCAGTATAATATTTCACGTTTAACTCTTGACAGAGCATAAAGTCAGTGTCTATTATCGTTGTCACTGAATCAGTCACTATCGAAACTGCTGACTCACATCCATAATTTCCGCTGTAACATCGCATAATAATAAATCATAATTATATGTATTTTTATATGTTATAATTATTACATTGCTGGTCTCCCTGGCTGGGGTGTTAGCAGTTTTCTCTGTAACCCCGAATACTCTCGTGGTTGACGTGAGCGCACGAGAATCTGAAGGGGTTTGAGTCGCGCCAGTGACTTACGAGAGTATGCAGCCGGTCGCTCAGAAGGTCATGGCGTGCATATGAGCGTAGTCTAGCCTAGGAATCAATGTGCAGCTGGGAAATGCTGGTGTTGACCGCAATGTCCTGAAACAGGATGGAAACGCGGAACAGAAAATTATTACATTGTACACCTATCTTATACTCGTATGTCTTTCTTTAGGCTAGTGTGCATCCTGTTGGAGTAGGGAATCTCCGTTGTGCTTACATTCACAGTCTGACAGTAGAATGCTTGATGTAAAAGTTATGAGTTAGGTTACTAATCATTGGCAATAGCATTTTTTGTCAGAGAGCAGAACAGCTGGACAGTGTGTGCTGTAAATCTGAGACAATTCTTTCTCTGAAAGAGTGACCAGTTCCATTTAGAAGTAGTGTTCTATTTACAAGGTAAGCATATACTATATCATCTTAAGTAGCTATCCAGAGATACAATCTTGTTTCCTGTGAATTAACGAATAAATGAAAGTGCTGCATTTCATTTCTGCCCTGATAGGTCAACAGTCAGTTAGGCTGGGTGGGAAAATGGCTAGAGGTCCTTCAATATTCCGTTCTATTAGGTTTCTGTGGCTCTTTCGGATTCTGAAGCTTGTAAGAAGTAGACTATCGAAAGAAAACATTATAAATCTAAATCTACGGGCGAATAGAAATCATCCTGTGGCGTGAGGTAATCCTGAGCTTTATATCTACTCTGTTTCCGTGGGTTACGTTGATACGTATTGTCCTTATACTGGGTATGACATACTATTCCCTATCAAAGGAGAAGTAAGCTAGCCTACGGGACAACCTTGGTCAAGGTGGAATACCCGTTTAGCCTCCCGATCAGGGTTACGTGAAGCCATTTGTGCAGGTGGTGGATGAGGTTGAAGAGCAGCCGACAGATAGTTGTGGATTATGGTTTCCAGCTTCACGACTGTAGGCAGAGGATCTCTTGTTTGAGGAGACAATGGCTATGGTCATTGACCAGTATGATCACTGCTAAGAATGAAAGCAATGACAAACTACCTTCTTTACAGATGCCAATAACATTACAATTTGCGATATCATCAGCATTCAGAGAAAAGGCTTAAAGGGGTGCTCCATAGGAGCAGCCTCGCCCGGTAGTGATAGACATGTACACCAAGTGACTCCAGACCGTCAGCAAGCTACTAGGTGCAAAAGATTACTATCATTAAATGTAGGAACCTAGAGTGTCAAAACAATTAATGGAGATGGAAAATTAGATAACATCAAACAAGAAATGGGAAGAGAGAATATTAATATACAAGGAATGTGTGAAACCTGATGGAGAGGTTCAGGGATTAAGACATGACAGGATTGTAAGATTATTTATTTTTGGGGAGAAGAACGGCAAAGAGGTGTAGACATTATGTTGGATCGGCAAAATTCAAATTATGTTAGAGGATATTGGGCTGTGTCAGACAGAGTTCTGTTAGTAAAATTAAATGGAGGATCTTTTAAAATAAATGACATTGAATTATATACTCAAGAAGTAAAAGCAGTGACGAAAGTATAGATGCATTTTATAATGATATGGAGTGTGGTTTGAAGAAATGTAAAAAAAAAAAAAAAAAAAAATCTGAAATAAATATTATAATGGGTGATTTCAACGCAAGAGTTGGGAATCAAGGCGGCGGATGCAGTGCACGCAAGGGAGAAGGAATCGAAAGAGGATACGGACTTGTAGATTGGGCCGAAAAAATAAATGTTTGTAGTAAACACTTGGTTTAAACAACATCCTAGACGAGTATGGCCTTGGAGAAGTCCAGACAGTAGGATCAAAAACCAGATATATTACATCATGATCAGTAGAAGGTTTCAAAATGCGCTAACAGTCTTAAATACAGTTCTCAATGCAGGCAGCTACAGTGATCGCAGATTAATTACAGGCACACTGGGTGTATAGTTAAAGAAAATCATGCATACAACCGGAAACACTAAATATAATTTGTGCAATTTGAAAACTTACAAAGAAATACAAGATAATTTTTACTAGCAGTAAAGAAGAAATTTGATATATTGTCTGATCTAGAGATCCTATTTCAAGATGTGGATGAACAATGGGAAATGTTGAAGAATTCAAACAGTTTAGCTGCAGGAAAATAAAACTATTCCAAAATTACAGAAATTGGGTCGTCAGACATGGATGACTGAAGACATTTTACAGCTAATGGAAACAAGAAGACAGAACAAAAATGAACCTGCCAAATATAAATAAATTTAAAGAAATGTCAGAACATTATGTAAGGAGTCAAGAGAAGCAAGGTTCGAAAAAAATTGCATAGAATCTGAAAAAATACACAATGGTAATAATACCAAACTAATACACAAAAGAATTCAGGAGCTTACTAATCAAAGAACACATACATCAGCAGGCTCCCTAAAGACAAAAGATGGAAAAATAATAATAGAAAACAATCAGATTTTACATGTATGGTCAGATTATGTGAAAAACCTTTATGATGATAGCAGAGAAGAACAGTATGATATTCAAAATAATAATGACGGACTATCAATTTTGAAGATGGAAGTTCAGAATGCTCTTAACCATATGAAAACTGGCAAGACCCCCGGTTCAGACAGCATCACAACAGAAATGATTAATGCTTTAGAAGAATACGGAATAGATAAAGCTACTAGACTCATGAATACAATATACGATACTGAATATATACCTTATGAATTATGTAATTCTGTATTTATTGAAATCCCAAAGAATTCAGTCACATCACGAAGATTTTAAGAATTATCGTGCAAAGGGTTAGAAAGAAAATACAACCTGAAATAGGAGAGGAACAATGTGGGTGTGTAGAAGGCAAGGGTACAGTAAATTATGTGTATTTACAGACAACAGTAATTGAACGTTCTATAGAAGTAAACAAAGCTCTGCACCATTGCTTTATTGACTACACAAAGGCTTTTAAAAAGGTGAGACATGTCGACATGAAAAAGATGCTTGAAGATGTACAAATTGATGGAAAAGACTTGTAAAAAAACATTTATTGGAAACAACAAGCTGCCATAAGAATCGATAATGAAGTAGGTCAATATCAGCCTATTAAGAGAGGTGTTAGAAAGGGATGTGTAATGTCTCTAGATATTTTTCCCCTGTGCAGTGAAAATATATTTAGAAATATAGAAGATATGGAAGGTATCATCATTTGGAGACGATACCTGAATATCATTAGATATGCAGATGATACAGTCTTGATTGCAGACAATAAACAGGACCTGCAAAATTTAGTAGTTGCACACGGTGATTGTGAACAACTGGGGATAGAATTGAATTGTAAGAAGACACAGATTATGGTCGTCACTATGAAGGAAGAACTACCATAATGTATTATGCAAGTAAATAAGCATATTCTTAAACAAGTGAATCTGTACAACTATCTCGGAACAGTCATAACATATGATTGGAGATGCCTTGAAGAGAGTAGAACAAGAATTGCCATTGCAAAGGTATCCTTTTGCAGGTGAACCACATATTGTCCAATAAAAATATATCAAGTGAAGCGATAAAAAGAGTGTTGAACTGCTACATAGACCTTGTACTTTTATGTTGATGTGAAGAGTGGCCAATGAGCAGACACGCTGAAAAACATCTGATACTGTGGAAATGTTGTTTCTGAGAAAAATGCACAGAATGCCATGGACAGACAGAAAAACCAATGAACAAGTCCTACAAGAAATAAATGAAGATCGTAAACTGATTAGAGATATTAGACGTAGACAGTCAAAATCTTTTGGGCATGTTATGAGAAGAAATGAATCGGAGAACTTGGTGACAACTGGCAAGATCGAAGACACCAAGAGGAAGACCAAGAGGTATACTCCTGTATGGCATATCCACGTGGCATGGTGGAGACAGAAATACGGTGCTGATCCACGACTCTGGTGATCGAGTAAGATGGCAAAACATGACCGCCCCCGCTTATGGATATGGCACATGATGGATGATGGATGGAGAACTGGTTCAGAGAGGAGTATAAATTAGTATCACTGTTACTATTATAAGTTTAATTATTATCTAAGATCAATGGTTCTTTGTCTTGGATCATTCTCGGAAAACCATCTCTTATCAGAAAGAATGAAGTATGGTTGTCGCAGACAATCTGTTCATCTATTCTTTTTCATCTACAGGAGGTATTGAGTTCAACAATAGATAATATTGAGAGGTGGGGGAACGTCTGGGCATGGTTGGAAATACACACATGGGTCTCCATTTGTTTATAATAGGATTCTCCCTTTTTTGCCACTAAGGTGTTTTAAATTTACATTACACCATCGACTAACTAGTTGATTATTAATGTGAGCTGTCAGGATGACGTGAAAAGTAACATGGAGAAATTACGAAGAAGTTATTGCATTGAAGATGAACGAACAAAAGAGCGAACGAACGAACAAACGAACTTTATTTTCAAAGGGTCACAAATTGGGCACGAAGGCACGTATTACATTCGATCCTTCCAATCACTCGTCTTTTGTTCATCATTGTGCATCTTACATTCACATAGAAATAAAAAAACGTTGTCAAATAAATGGTGTAAGCATATGCAATGCTTATTACCATTTTTAGGAGAGACACGCAGGCAGACAAGTAGACACACTTACACACGCACAATCATAAACACATACGCACAAATCTGCATACATACATCATTTACCCATAGTCTCATAGTTATGCATCAACTCGATAACACACAACTACATACTCCTTACATACACATATACTTTCTCACAATTACAAACCACATACATACATACATACATACATACATACATACATACATACATACATACATACATACATACATACATACATACATACATACATACATACATACATACATACATACATACATACATACATACATACATACATACATACATACATACATACATACATACATACATACATACATACATACATACATACATACATACATACATACATACATACATACATACATACATACATACATACATACATACATACATACATACATACATACATACATACATACATACATACATACATACATACATACATACATACATACATACATACATACATACATACATACATACATACATACATACATACATACATACATACATACATACATACATACATACATACATACATACATACATACATACATACATACATACATACATACATACATACATACATACATACATACATACATACATACATACATACATACATACATACATACATACATACATACATACATACATACATACATACATACATACATACATACATACATACATACATACATACATACATACATACATACATACATACATACATACATACATACATACATACATACATACATACATACATACATACATACATACATACATACATACATACATACATACATACATACATACATACATACATACATACATACATACATACATACATACATACATACATACATACATACATACATACATACATACATACATACATACATACATACATACATACATACATACATACATACATACATACATACATACATACATACATACATACATACATACATACATACATACATACATACATACATACATACATACATACATACATACATACATACATACATACATACATACATACATACATACATACATACATACATACATACATACATACATACATACATACATACATACATACATACATACATACATACATACATACATACATACATACATACATACATACATACATACATACATACATACATACATACATACATACATACATACATACATACATACATACATACATACATACATACATACATACATACATACATACATACATACATACATACATACATACATACATACATACATACATACATACATACATACATACATACATACATACATACATACATACATACATACATACATACATACATACATACATACATACATACATACATACATACATACATACATACATACATACATACATACATACATACATACATACATACATACATACATACATACATACATACATACATACATACATACATACATACATACATACATACATACATACATACATACATACATACATACATACATACATACATACATACATACATACATACATACATACATACATACATACATACATACATACATACATACATACATACATACATACATACATACATACATACATACATACATACATACATACATACATACATACATACATACATACATACATACATACATACATACATACATACATACATACATACATACATACATACATACATACATACATACACACCCAAACATACATACACACACACACACAAATATATATATATATATATATATATATATATATATATATATATATATATATATATATATATATATATATATATATATCCTCTAAATGTACTGGCGAGTTTTGGTCATAGACCATAACTTTAGGACCATAACTATGGTGTGGCTGACGCAGCTCTGGGGACCGAGTATCCACCGGAATAATTGGACAAAATCTGCAGCTGCCCAGAGCAGGGCACTCACTTGTCCTTACAGTCGGAAATGGCTATCAAAGGCAGAGTTAAAAGACCACCATGTGAATGTGGAAGGCAAGTGGAAATCACCACATTATCTTCCCAAGATTTCATGGCGACACACATTTCAGAAATAGTAAACGACGTTAATGGCTGTCTTAGGACACCCTCGTCTGGCAAGGACAGTCATGAGCCACAGGTGACACCAGAACTTCATCTAGCTACTGATGGGAAAACTAAAACTACAACTAAACTAAATACATTTAGAGTAGGAACATGGAATGTTAGGACATTAAATGAGCTAGGAAAGTTAAACAATGTTCTAAGAGAAATTGAAAACATGAAAATGAATATCAATCAATCAATCAATCATGTGCCATGCCGGAAAGCGTGGGCGGTCATGATTCGCCATTTCATATATATATGTGTGTGTGTGTGTGTGTGTGTGTGTATTATCTCGGAACAGTCAAAACATTTAATGGTAGATTCCTTGAAAAGATTAGAACAAGAATTGCCATTGCGAAGGTAGCCTTTTGCAATATTAACAATAAACTGACCATTAAAACGATATGAATTGAAAAGAGAAAAAGAGTGTTGAAGTGCTATATAGAACCTATACTTTTGTATGGATTTGAAATGTGGACAACGATAAGACAAGTTGAAAAACATGTGAGGGCTGTGGAAATGTGGTTTCTGAGTAAATCGCAAAGATTACCATTGACAGACAGAAAAACCAATGAACAAGTCCTTCAAGAAACAAATGAAGATCGTAAACTGATTTGAGACTTTAGATGTAGATAATCAAAATTTGTTGGGTATGTTATGAGAAGAAATGAATTGGAGAACTTGGTGACAACTGGCAAGATCGACGGAAAGAGACCAAGAGTAAGGCCGAGAAGTAAATACCTGGATGGCCTGGCCACGTGACATGGTCGAGTCAGAAGCACAGAGCTTATCCACGACTCTGGTTATCGAGTTAGATGTCAAAACATGACCGCCCACGCTTATCGGCATTACACATGATTGATGGATGGATATAATTATGTTCATCTTTGTGAATGTATTCATTTATGTTTCATTCTTCCTGCTTCTTTGTCTATTTGTGCATGTATATTGAAAAGGACACCGTTGTTCTGGTTTAAATTGTATGGGATATTGGTCATCTATAAAACAATGCCAAATTGCATAAACACAGAGCCTGATAAATAGCAAACAGTGTTGATATCGACGTGAGACTTGTATGTATTTGTTTGTTCCCGAAGAAGTTTACTGCTGTTGTATATGATATGATAGGGACATCAGGATGTGTAGGCGGAATGCAATGAGCAATGGGTGACCAATATTTCCCTCACAAAAATTAGTTGAGGACATAATGTAAACAACCTGCGTTAAGATGACAATCACTATCATCACACGACATACACAAGAAGTAGAGTGCTTATGTGCAAGTGCCTTAATGTTTGTCTTGATGTTCTTGTACGTCTGTCAGTTATTTCATAGGAACTGCCCTTGTTATAACAGACTAGACTAATAAATGATTTTACTTAATGTAAGTGTTTATGTTTGACGCTTTAAAAACAGCATATCATATCTAAAATAAAGCTATGAACTTACTCTGATTGACAGTGTTGTGAACGTCTATGACTGATATGGAAGACAACGCCTCTGATTTCTTACTGAATATTCAAATAACACAAGGAGATGATGCTGTTTCACTTGGCATATTTATGAAGATATTCTACTGCACCGCGTTTGGTATGCTGTGTCAGTCGATTATTATATTCGGAATTGGGACGAACGTCATCAACATTATCTGTTTTGTCAAGCAAGGTTTTAAGGAGCAGATCAACATAAGTTTGTTAGGTAAATAAGTTTACAATGCTAATATGTCACTCTCCTTATGCTGTTTGTGATGAATCTCAGTTGTGTTATATATAAAAGCTTTAAAACTGGTGTATTGATGCGGTGATAAGGTGTGGTCAGAAATCTTTAGGACCATGTATACAGCGTGGATTAACAGGGTCACATGATCATAGCCTGGAGAGAATGGAATAGCTGGGAGTGACCAAGCCGACGATCAGTACTTTGAGGAAAGGTCAGACCGATACCTAATCAGACTAATAGTGCTGCCATTAGTATGTGGCCTCTTCTCTGGCTGCTGAATATGAGAACCGAGCATGTATGGGAATTGAACGAGTGCTGTCATATCTGTTCTTGACTGAACTAGTTGTGCGATTCATAATGAACATGCCATATTTAAATCAATTTATATATATATATATATATATATATATATATATATATATATATATATATATATATATATATATATATATATATATATATATATATATATATATATCGGAACGGGCTTGGTAGAATCAGCGGGGAAAGAAGACCCTGTTGAGCTTGACTCTAGTCCGACTTTGTGAAGACACATGAAGGGTGTAGCATAGGTGGGAGCGCAAGCGCAATTGAAATACCACTACTTTTATCGTTTCTTTACTTATTCAGTCTCTCGGTAGAGATTTGTTCGCAGCAGACGAGCAAATCTCCGGCGGGCCTATTCTCGCTGGTCGCGAGATCCGCACAGTGGAAGTATGGGAGATTTGCTTGCAAATAGACAGGCAATATCTCCTACGGTAGCTATGGCGGACCTATTCCCGCTGGTCGCGGGGACCGCTATAAGTCAGGTGGGGAGTCTGACGATAGTGCACGCTTTACACAGGTCCGGACACTTGTGATTGACAGATGTGCGCGCCCTCATGGTCCGGGCTCGTACGAGGCCCTCACCTGTGGGACATGGCTGAACGTCTCTAAGCCGTGTCCCTTGGGTGTCAGGGTCTGGCCATAACTCGCCACCGGCTCGTGGTGGTGAGGTCTCGGTGGATTGACGCTGAGCCGCCAGCGTCTGCAGCCTACCTTGTGCCAGACGTATTGGTTACCCATTCCTCTGGAATACACAAGACTAGGCCGAGGGAGAGGTCATGTCGTTTGGGCATCACATGATCTCTGAAGCTCTGCCCAGACATTGTGATGGAATAGTGGCCATATTCCACTCACATACTTTAGTCTGTCAAGACTGCAAGGTGTCTACTTATATATATATATATATATATATATATATATATATATATATATATATATATATATATATATATATATATATAGATATATATATATATATATATAAGGCGATGTCTGTCTGTCTGTTTGTCTGTCTGCCCGTATGCCTGTCTGCCTGCCTGCCTGCCTGCCTGCCTGCCTGCATGTATGTATGTATGTATGTATGTATGTATGTATGTATGTATGTATGTATGTATTATGTATGTATGTATGTATGTATGTATGTATGTATGTTATTGTTGCGTTCGCGAACGGTCCATCCGATTGAGATGAAATTTTCTAAACGTCTTCTTCTCATTCCGGTGCTGCCAACTGTTATAGTTTGTTAGTGTACAAACAGTTATTTACTTAATATTATTTAATATTAATTTACATTATAATTTATATATAGCGAAGGGACATAACTTCTAATAGCATTGGTATATATATAAAATTTTGCATATTTCTAAAATAGGTGGACCTTTTCGCTACAGTTGTCTACAGGCATATGCGTTATAATCCTCCTCTTACTCCCGCTCCTCCCCATCCTCCTCCTCCTCCCCTCCTCCTCCAACTCCTCCCCCTTCTCCTCCTTCCTCTTCTCCTCCCCCTCCTCCTCCTCCTCCTCCATCTCCTCCTCCCCCTGCTCCTCCTCCCCTCCTCCTCCCCTCCTCCTCCTCCCCTCCTCCTCCTCCCCTCCTCCTCCCCTTCCTCCCACCCTCCTCCTCCCCTCCTCATATTCCCCATCCTCCTCCCTCTCCTCCTCCCCCTCCTCCTCCTCCCCTTCCCCTCCCCCTCTTTCTCCCTCCTCCTCCCTCCTCCTCCCCCTCCTCCTCCTCCTCCCCTTCCCCTCCCCCTCCTTCTCCCTCCTCCTACCTCCTCCTCCCCTCCTACTCTCCTTCCTCAGCCTCCTCCTCCTCCTCCCCATCGCCTATTCCCCCTCCTCCTCCGTCCATCTCCTCCCCTTCCTCCTCCCCTCCTCCATCCCTCCTCCTCCCCCTCCTCCTCCCCCTCCTCTCCTCCTCCTACCCCTCCCCTCCTCCGCCCCTCCTCCTTCTCCTCCCCCTCTTCCTCCCCCTCGTCCTCCTCCTCCTCCTTCTTTTTCTTCTGGCGCGTTATAATATATTATGATAGACTCTTTAAGGCATTTTCAAAGTTTTTATAAAAATAATGCATCTATTTTAAATACATGAAAATTTTCTAACTCATCTTTTTATTTTTCTTCGACATCTATACAGGCATTCCAGCATTTATTGTGTTTTCGTGATATCTTGGTAAGTTTACGTTCAGTAGTTTCACATTGCCCTATTTAGTTATTGGGATGAAGATTGTTCTCTTCCAATCTGTTCGCCATATTTCCGGTAACGGGAACTGGAGCTTATATGACTACTTATATGAATTAAATGAGACGCTCCCCACCAGGGACTGGGCGAAGTCAGGCCGGGTAGTCTTATTTGGGAACGGGAACGGGAGCAGGGGCCGAATATGAATTAAATGAGACGCTCCCTGCCAGGGGCTTGGCGAAGCCGGGCCAGGCTTCTTATTTGGGAACGGGAACGGGAGCAGGGGCCGAATATGAATTAAATGAGACGCTCCCCGCCAGGAACTGGGCGAAGCCGGGCCGAGTCGTCTTTTTCGGGAACGGGAACGGGAGCAGGGGGCCGAATATGAATTAAATGAGACGCTCCCCACCAGAAGCTGGGCTAAGCCGGCACGGGCCGGGTCCTCTTTTTTTAGGGAACGGGAACGGGAGCAGGGGCCGAATATGAATTAAATGAGACGCTCCCCACCAGGAGCTGGGCGAAGCCGGGCCGGGCCAGGTCGTCTTTTTTTGGGAACGGGAACGGGAGCAGGGGCCGAATATGAATTAAATGAGACGCTCCCCACTTTGGGAATGGGAACGGGAGCAGGGGCCGAATGTGAATTAAATAAGATGCTCCCCGCCAGGGGCTGGGCGAAGCCAGGCCGGGTCAGACAGACAGACAGACATATAGATCTCCGCCAGGGACTGGGCGAAGCCGGGCCGGGTCAGCTAGTTTTCTATAAAGTTAGCCGCGGTGGTGCAGGACAAATCAGTGGAAATGCATTATCCGCATCGAATAATTTACCTGTGTTCGCAGGAGGACCAGCCTAAAATTAGTACCAGGAACATGACCTTAAGCTTAAAGGATTAAGCTTAATTGATCACATCACCTATTTGGTGCTGACTGGTATATAATATGGGGATAGCAGCAAATACCTAAACCTACTAAAAAAAGTGGATACTTGTTCTTTTTTTTCCACACATTTCATGTGAAGAGCCACAAGAATATTTGTGCATTGTCAGAAATATGTAGGCCTTGAACAGTATTATCCAGTAGATCTTTGGCATATTGATGTACATATTAATGTGTAATCAAAATTGTTCACTCTGTGTTACTGTAGATACCTTGTTTATGTACGTATGTGTGTATTCATACATATGTATACATATTTACATATATCAAACTGTCAGAGTCTAGAGTAGTGCAGTGATGCAGTGACATCGTTACGCCCGCCAGGCGACTTAGTTCCCCAGCCGGGATGCCGTAACTTCGTTACGCCCGCCAGGCGAGTAGTAGTTACCTGCCTGCGAGGTTGCTGGCTGACGAGACGGCCAGCGGTCAGGCAAGGACGAAGCAAGACGCACGCATGCCTCGTGAAGCCACTTCAGGTGGGGAGGCACATTGCGAGCTATAGACAGACAGCTCTGGGACGTGGACTCGACTGGACGTATGATGAGAGAAAGGCGTTGTGTGGTTTCTGTGCCCGAAAGTCGAGTGTCTGTTCATCTTGAGAGATTGTGAGCTGTATTGTGTATGTAAGTGTATTGAAATTTAACATATAGCTTGTAATGATCATCGTATCGTATTTTATCTGTAAATAAATCCATTGAACGTTGTGTCGTTGAGTCTCAAGTCAAATCACGTTGTACTTGTACTGTCTCACATGTGTTAGGAACAACGAGCCAGGTTTAAGACCCTGACATGTGTGGACGTGGTGGCATTCGTCCGGCTTTGAAATGAACGTAGTTTAGATAATTTAACATTTAAACTTAGAGTTGTGAACTTAGAATTTTTGTCCAACTTTATTGTACATGTAAATGTGATCGTTGAAGGCTCATTTTGATAGATATTATTACATTGTTTAAACATGGAGACTAGTTGTAAACGTACAGTGCATACATATTGTTTGATCTTGTAAACGTGTATAACATCAGTGATTGTTGAACTTGTCACCGTTTTGACCTTGTCGACATTGTAAACTTGTCGCCATTGTGACCTTGTCGCCATCTTGTAAACTTGATGTCTATGTCCTTACTGAATGTCATCTTGATGTAAGTGATGTGTCATCAATGTTGTAGAGTGTTGAGATACATTTAGATTGTCTTTGTAAAGTGAATTGTGGAAAGCAGAAAGTTTTGGAAAGAAAGTGACTTGTGTTTTGAAAAAAAAAAATGTTGACTGACAAAATTACGACCTACAATTACACTCAACGCCATACAAACCTAATCAAAACTTAGTGACAAGCAGGCACACCACAGCAAATAGACGCTAATTTATTTCCTCCAAAAACAAAGCAGGTTTTCTGTGCCATCTGAAACCCTTGCCCGTAGAGGTCATTTGTGTTTGAAGTAGCGACCCTACAGTTCCTAGCCCGATTTCCAACCGTTCTTCACCGCATCCGGGGCACTTGAGTATATTTTTCTTTTCATATACTTTTGGATGCAAATTTAGGCACGTATTGTCAATAGAACATAATTGTAAATTGTTTACTTTACTAACCACTTGTAACAAATTGTGTGGCTGGTATTTCATTGGCATTTTCCATCATGTCGTCATTAAATGATTTCATCGATATGGGATTGAAGTTAAAGTTAACAGGTGATGAGTTAACGAAATGGAGTGAGAAGAAATACTCTGAATACCACGAGCGTGAAGAAAGAGCAGCTGAAAGAGCTGCCAAGCAAGCAGAGAGTGAAAGAGAAACAGCATTAAAGCAGGCAGAGGCTGAAAGGGCTGCCAAGCAATTAGAGGCAGAAACAGCCTTAAAGCAAGCAGAGGCAGCAACCGCAGCAAAACAGGCAGAGCTAGATATCGAATTGAAGAAAGCTGAGATAGATAGTGAGCTGAAGAAAGCTGAAATAGCAGCTCAGAGTAAACGGGAAGAGCTGGAATTGCAACTTAAAATCAAACAACTTGATACTGAGACTGCCATTAACAAAGAGTCTAAGAAATCTGAGAGACTGGAGAAAGAAAACCAGTACAAGAAATACCAAGGTATAGTACGTAATTATACCTCGGGTGACTGCATTGCAGCCTTACCCAAAATTTTGAGACATTAATGGACCATTACCAGATTCCACTGTCTGAATGGAATATTATTTATATGAGGAGTTTATCAGGGGAGCCTCTTAAAGTCATTGAGACTATCCCCAAAGACCTCAGAAAAGATTACCATTATCTAAAATCAAAGATTATGGCACATTTTATGTTAGATGAGGCAGGTTACAGAGAAAAATTCAGCAAGTTGAGCCCAAAACCGACTCAAACGTTCTCTGACTACCTCTGCTTAGTCCGAGATATATTTACAAAATGGACTTCAGCAGCTAAAATTGATAAAAACTATCAAAGATTAGAAGATCTGATCATCAGAGATAAAGTCATTTCATCCATTCCATCAGCATTTTCAAAATTTTTGCAAGAGAATGAATGCACTAGTGTAAATGAGATTGAGAGACGTGGTTCGGCTTATTACACAGCCAACAAACATTGTTTCGCCAGTGAAGCTACTGACATAAATTTTGTAGCATCGGCTAACTATGACAAACCCTATAGTAGGCAGAAACCTCATAAGCCTACATCTGAGAAGTATAATCACTGTAGATATTGTAAAATTTCACACCATCAAGGTGAGATGTGTGACAAGAACCCCGCATATCATACTTATCTACAAAACATGGTAAACAGGCAAGATAAGGAGCGTAGATCCTTCAGAAATTTGCGTAAATGTTTCCTCTGTAAGGCGTACGGACATTATCGCCATGATTGTAAAGGTAGGCAAATGACCAACAAAGCAAATGCCGCCTTGTTTGACAGTTCATCGTCAGATGAAGAACAATCAGAGAAACATCCTGTGAACTCAGCACAGGCTTTTGATATATTTAACGCAAATAAATGTACTGTTTGTAATACCTTTTATGAAGATGGCATTTTAACATGCGGCCACTCCATTCCTATTGCCAATGAAGAAGCTAATTTGGTAGTAGATTCCAAAGGCAGAATAAACGTCCATCAAGGATACGTGAATGGCAAGTCTGCTACAGTCCTTCGGGACACGGGAAGCTCACTTATTGGTCTAAAGAGAACGTTCATAATGCCTACAGACTATACAGGCAGGCACGTGACATGCAGAACATTCTCTGGCAATATTGAAAAGTACCCACTAGCATGGGCATATATTCAAACAACTTTCCTCACTGGTAAAGTAAAATGCGCAGCATTAACAAACCCGGTGTGCGATATTATAATTGGAAATTTACCAGAGGTGAATGATATGCCTCATGACATAACATCTCTTTGCATTGATGATATCATAACATCACCATCAAATGTCATTATTGATAATGTTACACCACCTAATGAATGTATGGTAGCTAATGTAGCACTAAGATCTCATGACATCATTGATAACACTGTTTCATCACCATCTGATATCATTGAATGTGTGAACTCAGTAACCAGAGCTACTGCTAGAGTGCAAGATGAAAGTAACCAAACTGAGGCTATACAAATGCTTAGCCCAGTATCACTAACTTCTAAAACCATGAAGGAAACGTTTGTAACAGCTCAAAAGGCTGATCCTTCATTGTCGAAATATTTTAATCTGATCGGCCAAAAGCCAAAGGTAACCAAGAATGCAAAATTACATTTTGCTTTGAAAAATGGTATCCTCACTAGGTATTATACCAGAGGTGACAGCACAACAGAGCAAACTGTTTTGCCAAGTGAGTATCGCAAGCAAGCCTTACATCTTGCCCATGATATACCTCTTGCGGGGCATATGGCATACGCTAAGACCAGATCAAGATTATTAACACAGTTTCATTGGCCCAAATTTTGCAATGACATTAAACAATATTGCAGAAGTTGTGACATCTGCCAAAAACTGGTAAAGAAAGGTAAACACCCACAGGCAAAGTTACAAGTTACTGACTTAGCCAGTCGACCTTTTGAGAAAATATCTGTCGACATAGTGGGCCCTCTTAATCAGACAACAACTAGAGGGAATAAATATATTCTAACTGTCATTGATCAATGTAGCCGCTGGCCGGAAGCGATCCGCTAAAGAACATAACTGCCAATGATATAATGGAAGTTTTCTTCCATTTATTTTCTCGGATAGGATTTCCAGACACTATCCAATCAGATAGGGGAACTCAGTTTATCGCCGCATCTACTCAAGCTTTCACCAAAATGTTGGGAGTGAAGCAATGTTTCAATTCCCCGTACCATCTTCACTCGAGTGGGATAATAGAAAAATTTAACGGCGATTTAAAGCACATGCTTGCTAAAGTCACTCAAGAGCATCCCAAGAACTGGGACGTATATTTACCTGCTATTCTCTTTGCTTATCGCGAGGTACCACATTCTAGTACAGGTTTCTCTCCTTTTGAACTTATTTATGGTGCCAAACCACGTGGCCCATTGACTATTTATCACCAAATGTTAACTGACTCCACTCCAGTACTGAAACCCATTTCATCATACGTATACGTTACATCATTGAGTGAAAGAATCATCAAATCTTGTATAATTGCAAAGGATGCACTAAAATTATCTGGTGCTACTTATAGACAGTATGCTGACAAAGGTAACAGAACAATAACGTTGACACCTGGACAGGACGTTCTTCTTCTACTACCTAGTGACAGACACTTATTGACTGATTCTTGGCAAGGACCTTTTAAAGTGACGAGACAGATTTCACCTGTAGACTATGAGATCCAAATAAAAGACAAACACAAAATATTCCACATCAATATGCTAAGACCATATTACAACAGAGACAACGAACAAGACGATACAATAGCTTGTACAGTGATAATAGACCATGAAGATGACCAGGCTAGTGACTAAATTCCATCACCTGCATTAGACACGACAAACTGCTTGAAGGAAATTAAGATCAACCCAAATTAACTCAAGCAGAAACAAACAGTTGCAAACATCTTATACAACAGTACAACACCATCTTCTCCAACAACCCAGGACAAACAGAATTAGTACAACATCACATCACACTCACGTCAAACACACCCTTAAAATGCAGACCATACACCATTCCACTGCATTACAAAAAAAACTTACATCAGGAGATCATCAACTTAGAGAAAAACAACATCATAAGACGATCCCAATCAGACTTCTCATCTCCAATGGTCATAGTACGCAAAAAGGACAACACAATAAGACTCTGTGTCGACTATAGAAAGCTCAATAAGATAACGCTTCTAGATCTGGAGCCAATGGCAAACTCTGACGATCTACTGACAGAACTGACAGACGCTAGGTTCTTTACGAAGGTAGACATGACTAAAGGTTACTGGCAAATAGCGGTAGACGAACAGAGCAGACATCTGACAGCATTTGCCACACCTTGGGGACTGTACGAATGGTGCAAACTTCCATTTGGGCTTGTCAATGCCCTAGCCACATTCGTACGTATGGCACGACTTCTTCTAGTAGATATACCGAACATAATTTGCTATATAGACGACATCTGTGTTCACACATAGACGATGACAGACCACATAAAGACATTAGAACAGACATTTGAACGCATTAGACAGCACGGACTGACGGTAAAGCCTGCAAAAGTAGACATAGCCTACCAGGAAATATCCTTCTTGGGGTACAAAATATCCAGTGGCTTTGTCACGACAGACGATAACATCGTGTCCAAGATACTAAAACTCTCACTTCCGACTACGAAAAAGCAAGTCAGAAGTTTGTTAGGACTGATAAATTATTACCGGCAGTTCATACCTGATTTTTCTGAACTGACCGAAGTATTTACTAACTTACTAACAACAGATAAACCGGAGAAAATTGTAAGCAATGAATGCCTAAAATTTGCATTCCAAAGAGTATTAGCTTGTTTTTCAGATAATAGCTTAAATAATCTTATTCTGAAATTGCCCAATCTTCAATTACTTTTCAGATTGCGTACAGATGTGAGCTCCGTGGCGATTGGAGCAGTCTTGTTGCAAGAGCATAATAACATCCTTCACCCTGTGTAATTCGTATCCAGGAAACTGAAACCCAGAGAACGGGCTTGGTCAATACCTCAGTTGGAAGCCGTAGCTCTAGTGGTGGGTATAACTAAATTGTCCAGATTCCTCCTAGGACGTCATTTTATTGTCGAATCCGACAGTAGTCCATTGCGCTTTATCAATTCAGGTGTACCTTCAAACCAAATGGTAGCGCGCTGGTCTCTTAAGCTCCAAGATTACAGCTTCGAGGTTCGACATATCCCAGGCAGAACCAACACGATTGCCGATCTTTTGTCCCGTTGTCCGACCGACCCAGTAAGCACTAATGTCTGAGTGCAGTGTGTAAAATACACTCAGATTAACACAGCCATCCATCAGTGAATAATTTTTTTCATTCACGAAAGCTGTGTAATGTCAACGATGTGGTGTGATAGGGTTTACTCCCAATATATATAGTGTTCTTATTTTACTAATTAGTGTAGTGATTGTCGTGTATAATTGTGTAGTGTGTGGTAGAAAGCGAACTTTATTAATTGTATATATTACGAAACAGGAACAGTGCCACATTCGCTCAAAACTTACCGTAAGCGAACTATCCAATTTGACAGTGGTATCTGCGTGTGGAGCATTCCAGTGATATTTTAAATCCGTGTGTGAAAGTTTGACCTGAACATTGACATCTACACCACTGCAGTCAATCGAAATCCAGAAGTTTTTCCAGGGAAACACCCAACACATGAACGATTAGAATATTGTACATTCCGTAACTACATCAGACCGGAACAAGTGTGTTCTACAAGTTTCAACATCAGCTGTTTAGTGTTCGTGTGTACTTCCGGATTAGTTAGAAAGTTAGCTCAAAATTAGCAGACGACAAACAAAAGTTTAAAAAGCTATGACGATTCTAAAATCTTTAGGAATCAACAAGTTTGAATACACGAATTGTGTATTTATATTTTTTATATAGTGTAATCTTAGAATCATATCTTGATTAATTTATTCATACTACCGACTTTTTCTCGCTAGGATGAAGAAACATCAAGCGATGACACTAAGAAATCGAATAATTATTGTAAAATATTATATTTCAGAAATTTTGAAGTTATTCCCCTTTCATTTAGTTGTTACTACATCATTACACCAAAGGGCTATAATGTGAAATGTATACGATTATGTGTTGTATATAAATAACCATGTTGTTGCCAGATTGTTAACACACCAAGAAGCCATCTACTGGGCATGGTAGAGTGTTACCGACATTGCAGACCAACACAAGAGCTCCTGGCCAAATAAGGTCAGGGTTTGAGCGTTTAATACGACTTATGTAAAGCCGTTTTTCGGTCTAGCCAGATGGTTTTTGTTTCAGAAACCATATTATTACTTTTTTTTGAAAGGCTGCGAGGTAGATGCTTGGAGCTGGTACTGCCGATCTGACTGGGTCAATAATGCAATTGAGGTAATCAGCCATCTAGAGGATGAAACTTGACAAGTGTTAAAGGTTGAACACCACATGTCGTTGAATACAACTTCCATTTCTTATATGTTTCTATGTCAAGATGTGTATGTCTATGTATTCTGATTCCAATGTATATAACAACAGAAGGGTCGACTCTGACAAGGTTAAAATATTTAACCCAGCATGTACATATAGTATACATGAAAGATGACATCTTTCATGGAGCTGCCCGGGGGAGCATGTCAGAGTCTAGAGTAGTGCAGTGATGCAGTGACATCGTTACGCCCGCCAGGCGACTTAGTTCCCCAGCCGGGATGCCGTAACTTCGTTACGCCCGCCAGGCGAGTAGTAGTTACCTGCCTGCGAGGTTGCTGGCTGACGAGACGGCCAGCGGTCAGGCAAGGACGAAGCAAGACGCACGCATGCCTCGTGAAGCCAATTCAGGTGGGGAGGCACATTGCGAGCTATAGACAGACAGCTCTGGGACGTGGACTCGACTGGACGTATGATGAGAGAAAGGCGTTGTGTGGTTTCTGTGCCCGAAAGTCGAGTGTCTGTTCATCTTGAGAGATTGTGAGCTGTATTGTGTATGTAAGTGTATTGAAGTTTAACATATAGCTTGTAATGATCATCGTATCGTATTTGATCTGTAAATAAATCCATTGAACGTTGTGTCGTTGAGTCTCAAGTCAAATCACGTTGTATTTGTACTGTCTCACATGTGTTAGGAACAACGAGCCAGGTTTAAGACCCTGACACAAACCACTAGAGCAACTAATCATTGACTGAAAAGATCTGCAACTGTATCGTGGTTGTTGGGGATTTGAAGCTAAAGTATTCTAAGGCATGAGAAAGCCTGAGGAGGATGCAACATAAATGGGCACAAGGAGGACGCAACATAAATGGGCACAACGAGGACGCAATATAAATGGGCACAAGGACGACGCAACATAAATGGGCACAAGGAGGACGCAACATAAATGGGCACAAGGAGGACGCAACATAAATGGGCACAAGGAGGACGCAACATAAATGGGCACCAGGAAAATGTCCTAAGGTGTGAAGATGGTTTAGGTTATATTGATCGCATCACCAAGTTGGTGCAGACTGGTCTTTAAAATGTGGGGGATAAGAGCACGTACCAATCCTCCTCAGTGCGTGCATAAAGATTGCTTATTTTTTTAGAAACTTCCAAGAACGGATCGCAAAAATATACATGCTTTATCATAAATATGTTTGTTTAAAACTGTAGTTTACAAAGCACATTGACATATTAAAGGGAAACCAATGTTATGCATGTATATACAAACACAAACAATCAGTTTTCATTGGTATGGCTTTATTATCATTATCTTAATGAAGCATGTTCCTAATTAGTCTACAATGGTTATCAATAACTCATATTTTCTATCTCCGTCTTTTACACATTTCGCTCCTTTATTATTTCTGCTATCGCGAAGGTAGGGGTTTGCAAGACGGAAAACATATTGACCAATAATAAGATGCCATTTACATCGAGAAAAAAGAGAATTGCAGTGCTATATATAATCTGTGCTTTTGTATGGATGTGAAGCGTGACAATGAACGGACAAGCTGGAAAAAAAAATCTAATGGCTGTGCAAATGTGGTTTCTGAGGAAAATGGAAAAAACAAAAAAAATTACCTTTCACAGACAGAAAAACCAATGACCAAGTCTATAAGAATCAAATGAACACCGTAAACTGATTCGAGTAATTAAACGTAGGCAGTCGCATTTTTCTTTGACATGTTATGAGAAAAAATGCATTGGAGAACTTGGTGACAACTGGCAAGATTTAGGAGAAAATAACAAACGGGCCGCAGATAAGTAAATACCTGGGTGGCGTGGTCACCTGGCATGGCAGAGACAAGAACACAAAGCTGATCCACGACTCTTGCGATCGTGTGAGATGCCGAAACATAACCTCCCAAGCTTATCGGCACGGCACATAATGATTATGATAATGCTGTGTTAATAATAAGTGAACAATTATACGCATATTGTATATACTGTTTCAGCAATATTTTATTACTTACAAGTTATCTTACGTTAATCACGTTTGCGTTCGAATAATAAAATGTACATACCATCTACTTAAAAAGAAAGCCATTGATCATGCGCTGACAGTTATAATGTGATCAATTTATTTCAGCCCTTGCCATTTCTGACCTTGGAAGTCTTGTAACGCTTCTGGTGTCTAACGTGTGCATATGTCTGCCCTTTGCTAATTTGGATTGTCTTTCGACCCATTGGAGGTTCAGTATCTAGTAACGGGAATGCCGCATACTGTATTTACTCGCACCAGTGCCTGGATTACAGCCTTCATTGTCTTAGAGAGATGTTTATGTGTTGTGATGCCATTAAAGGTTAGTTTACTTTAGCTGTAGTTCATTTAACAACAAAATAAGTTAGTACCATTAAAGGTTAGTTTACTTTAGTTGCAGTTCATTTAACAACAACATAAGTTAATGTTCGTCTACATAAAGGGTCTTAGACTTCAAACGGTCACACTATCATTTTTAAAAGGAGTCTCTGTGGCTAAGTGGTTACGCCGACTGCCTTGTGCTCCGATGGTTATGTTTTCGAATGGTGTCGTTCGGTTCAAGGCTGCAATTTTTTCTGACACTCCTAGGGGTCGTTGCTGGAGCAACGGTATACGTGATATGTGCCACGCTTTGGGCATGACACCCTGCTGTGAGACCTAACAATATGGGTAATAAACCGGTGCATTGAAGTAAATCCTCCTCTCCTTTAAAATCTCATGTTACTCGAAATATTATTATAAAGGGAGACATTCGCATTATGGTTATAGATTATACAGACGATGACAAAGCAGAAAATATATGGCTCATGATTTAGTTGGTATTATTAGCTTCAAAAATGATGTATGAAATAACGAATGTGAGGAAAGAGAAAAGAGGGGCAAAATGTCAGACGGGCCTGCGTGCCCAATTCTTAACCCTTTGAAAATAAAGTTTGCTTGTTCGTTCATTTGTTATCTAATAGTGAGGGGAAACTCAGTTGTAGATAAGTCGCCCGATACACATCCTGGAGGCTGCATAATAAACATACAATCACATACATTGCCTTTTGTGTACGTTGGCAATTTATTGAAGCCAAGCAAAAATAGACATACGCGTATACACAACATCGTACATATAAACATATTTTATAGGTTTTATTTCCATCCTACGGGAGGAACGTATGTTCAATGCTAGAATAGTTTAACACACGTATTTGGACATGGTCGAATCAGCAAATTAAACAAAATATTGATAATATTATTGATGGTGCAATAAACAAAATAATAGACTATATAATACAAGAAGACACGGTATATATCTATATATATATATATATATATATATATATATATATATATATATATATATATATATATATATATATATATATATATCCAGAAAAAAAACGAATCCAGAAAGTTTTTTAAAGAACTGAAGTCAATGAAACGAGGGCACCAACACAACACATATGGTTCAAAAGACGAAAATGGGAATATGATAAAAGCCAATGAGGAAATGTGCAACACATGGAAAGAATATTTTATTGAATTACTAAATTATGAAGCTCCAAGTAACACTTTCCCACAGGAAGAGGTTATAACGTGTGAACCACAAATTGAAGAACCTACATTTGAAGAAATCCTATATGTAATCACACGACTTAAAAACAATAAGGCAACTGGGACTGATGGAATTGCTGCTGAATTTATAAAGGCAGGTGGCCATGCATTACATCTAAAGCTATACGAACTAATAATAAAAATCTGGAGGACAGAAGAATTACCCCATGACTGGAAAGAGTCATTATTGATACCTATCTTTAAGAAGCCGGTCTCTCTGGCCGAGGGGTTACAACACTTTCTCCGTAATCCCGTTTATCACGCATAGTCTCGTAGCGGGGCGAGAGCTGGGAGCGGTTCGATCCCCACTGGTGACTTGCGGGATAACTGAGCCGGCGGCACAGAAAGCAATGGCAAACTAGTGAGCGTAATCTTGCCAAGAAATTAACATACAGCTGAAAGATGCTGATGTTGACAGCGATGTCCTGTAAAGGATATGCAAAACATCTTTAAGAAAGGAGACAAGTTCCAGTGTGAAAATTATAGAGGAATATCACTACTGTCCACAAGCTATAGGATACTATCCGCAGTATTACTAAATAGAGTAAAACCATATTCAGAAGACTTAAGCCTTAAGGCCGTCAGTATGAGGAATAGATGTATAGAGTGAAGTCACATCCGCCACATACAAATAGATAACATGACCATTAAAAGAACGGAAACATACAAATACCTGGGTACAATCTTCAACTGCTCCAACATCATAAGGAAAGAAATACAAACTAGAATCAATTCTGGAAATAAGATATACTATGCACTACAACATCTACTAAAATCAAATGGGCTATTTCGTAACACCAAAATCACAATATACAAAACACTGATCAGACCAGTTGTGCTGTATGGCTCTGAAACCTGGAGTATAACGAAAGGAAACGAAGACTTGTTACAAAACTTTAAGAACAAAGTCTTAAGACTCATCTTTGGACCCAAAAGGGATACACAAAGTGGAGAGTGGAAAAGAAGAAATAACAAAGACATTTATGATCTGTTTAAGACCCCGCCAATCACTGGTAACATAAAGACTAATAGATTACTGAGGCTGGGGCATATAGAAAGAATGGAAGATAATAGGGAAACAACACTTGCTAACACTATGGAAATAAGTGACCGTAGACCCAGAGGTAGACCAAGAAGACGGTGAATATATATATATATATATATATATATATATATATATATATATATATATATATATATATATATATATATATATATATATATATATATATATATATACATATATATATATATATATATATATATATATATATATATATATATATATATATATATATATATATATATATATATATATATATATATATACAGACGTACAAGCACTTGGAATCAATGACTGGCAAGAGAAGGTCAACCAGAGAGATGAATGGAGACGGATTGTATCTGCAGCAAACAACCTCAATGGCTCGGAACGCTGAAGAAGAAGAAGAAGATATATATATATATATATATATATATATATATATATATATATATATATATATATATATATATATATATATATATATATATATATATATATATAATGTCAGCGTCTCAAAAATACAGGTAACCTTACCTCGTCGAACTTAATTCTGACAGTGAGTCTGTCTTTCTACATGCACTCGGTGAAAGCTTAACCCGTCTCATGTAGGATAACCTTATTTATTCAGGCAAACGATAATATCGTGACATGAATACAGATATCGAAGTATGCACGAATGGTATCACAATTTGTATCATGACATTGTATCTACACTAATGACACATCACACTCAGCCCTCGCAGTCATCCATTCGCTCATAATACAGTTCACTCTCATTTCCTCGCACTGAATAACTCGGTACTATGTTCACTCAGCAGGCTAGCTTTCACACTGGCATTTAATACACTCTCCCGCCCAGTCGCACACGTCTTTCCTCTTCAACGTCCCAAGTCCAGTCTCAGCCTTCTGGTGTTCGGTCTGATAGTCACGTGGTGCTTGACCGCGTGTCCCCTGTGATAGTCGTGTTGCGCCAGTTGTCTTGCCGTACTTGCTGTCCAGTCTTGTTGACTCAGGTCTTTCAGTGCACGGTTGTACTGTCAATCAATGACGAAGTCTCGTCTATGTCCCTGTGTCCTGTTTATGATATCTCTATTTTCCTGTCTATGACGTATCTATTGTCCTGTCTATGACGTAACTATTGTCATGTCTATGACGTAGCTATTGTCCTGTCTCTGGCATCTCTATTGTTCTATGTCCTCATCCGCACTCCCCAACACGCTGATATATATATATATATATATATATATATATATATATATATATATATATATATATATATATATAGAGAGAGAGAGAGAGAGAGAGAGAGAGAGAGAGAGAGCGACAGAGAGACAGACAGAGAGACAGACAGAGAGAGATTTAACTTAGCACGCTAAGCTAGGAAGTTACACCTCAGTATAAATACATCTAGGTAATCTTACCGTTGGATATTCTAAGGGTGTGATACCACATATGCTCATCCAAACCGTTATTTCTACTTATGATTCAGTTTTGTGCACTTGTTTTCATAGCGCATTATCATAATTTTCTCGACTACAATTTGATTTGTGCAAGTGAACAGCCTCATCACCAGCAGACGTGTGGCTGTTGTCTGCATATGTACCTTCGTTATTCTGGTTGCATGTCAAAGTCCACTTTATGCTGTCAATAGTCTGGATTGGATATATTTCCCAGCTATAAATAAATCTCTGATTGGAATTGTTTATGCGAGTAACAGTGAAGTCGTAGAGAGTATTTCTTTTATTCTCAATAGCGGGTTGCTGAATTTGTGTGCGTTTCTTATTATAATTGTCTGCACGGCGATTATATCCATTCAACTGCACAATCAAGCAAAATGGAGAACGAAGTCTACGAAAGCTAGCAACCTATCTAACCAGAGCAAAAAAACATCCAAACTGGTTATAGTAGTGTCTGTAATATTTATTGCTTCTTTCATTCCAACATGTGTCGTATTCATTGTAATGGCTGTATTTCCTGATGCATCTGTTAATGGAAAGTATAGCCATATTGTATTTCTTGTAGGAGGTATATGTATTATTCTCGAATCCATCAATTCAGCTGTAAATATTTTTGTGTACTATCGCATGAGCACTAAATTTAGAATAACATTCATAAAATTATTCGGCGATATAAAAGACTAATGTACCCTTACAAAATAAAGAGAGAGAGAGAGAGAGAGAGAGAGAGAGAGAGAGAGAGAGAGAGAGAGAGAGAGAGAGAGAGAGAGAGAGAGAGAGAGAATAAAATAGTGGAGATCATCTGTTGTCGCTTGACAGAGAAGAAGAGAAGACACTGAAATTAGGCCTACCGATATCCTCACCGAGAAACTGCTAATACTGGGGATGATACTGGCCACGAGATGTCCTCTTCTTCCCAATCTAGTGGACATATTTATGGTGCAATTAGAATAACAAAGAGCTTCGAATAGTAAGGAACTGTTTCTATACCGCCGTTATGTGAATGGTATATTAATCGTCACAGAGACAAGACATTGAGCAGAATTGTTCCACTGTACTATGAACTAAGCCCACTCGAATATCTCTTTGTCATTTCACCATGAACAGAATGATTCCTTATTATTTCTAGACATCCTTACCCGAGTTATCCGACGTCGAGACGATGGCACCATCTTAAGACCAGTCTATCTAAAATAAACATGGACGGGTCAATATATGCATTTCTTTAGCTTTGCACTTAGTCATTATAAGCGGTGCCTGGTAAGGACCCTGTTTAATTGAGCCATAACGTTTGCTCCGATGACATACTAACAGAGGAAATAGACTCCCTTAGCAAGACTAATGAATACCCAACCGACTTAAAGCGTCACTGCCAGCCACCCAAACTCACCCCCACAGAATAATCGGTTTCAAAACTGCAAGTACTTTTGTATGGATATGAATCGTGGGCAATGATAGTAGTAAGGAAAGAGTTATAGACACCACCAAAGAGGTATAATGTATAGAGGTATAGAGAGAGGTGTTGTAAGAGCCGGGAGGATTGATCGTTTTTAGTAAGCCCAGATAAGGAGAGTGGGGAACCTAATTTATGCATAATCGATTTGTGTGCGCCGGGTGTTGTCGGTTGTTGTATTCGTATCTTTGTTATGATCGGCGAATATCTGTGAGCAAACAGTCTATATTGCCGGCAGGTGTCAGTTGGGGCGATCGCTGGCGCCATCTGTTAGTTTCTAATCACGGGCGGTGTCGGAATAAAATAGTAAGTGCAAGAACGATGTGTGGGGTGGGTTGGTAAGTTGTGAAAGGGGTAGATAAGTGAGACCGAACACTAGCATCATACAACTTCAGCTCGGTAAAGGAAAGCCTTAAAAAAAAGGTAAAGATGGTCCTCAATGTCGTGGTGGATGTCGGATTCGAATCTCGGTACGTTTTCGTTGGTAAGATTACCAGTCGGCAGCGCGTGGGGGTGCCTAGTGAGTTCCCTACCATGCGACAGTTTCGAATCTCACTGTGTGGTTGGTGTGTGCGTGATGGTGGTCGAGTATGTAACGGTGCTAGGTGGTGGCGTAGTCGTCGTTTGATGTTCGAATAACGCTGCTGGTCGATAAATGTGTCTACACTTGGCGGATCTTTTTAAGTGTATACTTAGCCGTAAATGTATAACAACGGTGTCTAGTCGCTGCCATAGCGCTTGACATGTTCGAATCCTACTGTGTGGTGGGGTAGTGTGGCAATGGGCGAGTATGTAACGGAGCTAGGTGGTATCATTGACGGTTCAAATAATGCGTCTGGTTGATAACTATACCCAACATAGGCGCCAGAGAAGCGAATCACGCTCTGTGGGGAATCTGTTAAAATAACATTGGTGTCACGTGTTCGTATCTTTGTTAAGGTTGGTTTACAACATCTGTGACCAAAATATCAATATTGTCCCCAGGTGTATGGTAGCAAAAATAGTGTTTATTGTGAATTAGTTGTACTGGCGACAGTTGGTACTATTAATCATATCACTATTATATGTTACAGTCAAAGCGAAATCTACAGATGAAATAAAATGTAAACTTGAAACTCTGCAAAACCCTTCGGAGGAAAGCGTTGACCAAACTTGGTTGAACATCAAGAATACAATTCAATCTACCGCAGAAGAATTTCTCGGTGTGTTAACCACGCATAGAAAGAACAGATGGTTCAATCAAAAATGTAAAGAAGCAGTCATTAGGAAGAAGAATGCCAGACATGTATGGTTAAATGACATCAATAACATCCAAAAGGAAGAGCATTATAGAAATGAATGTAAAGAGGCTAACAAAATAGTCAGACAGCAGAAGGGAGAATATATGAGAAATATAATCAAAGATATGGAAACTAATCACCAGAAAAATGAATCCAGAAAATTTTTTAAAGAACTGAAAACAATGAAACGAGGGCAATAACAAAACACATATGGTTTCAAAGACAAAAATGGGAATATGATAAATACCAATGAGGAAATGTGCAACACATGGAAAGAATATTTTATTGAATTGCTAAATTGTGAAGCTCCAAGTAACATTTTCCCACAGGAAGAGGTTCTAACATGCGAACCACAAATTGAAGAACCCACATTTGAAGAAATCCTATATGTAATCACACGACTTAAAAACAATAAGGCAACTGGAACTGATGGAATTGCTGCTGAATTTATAAAGGAAGGTGGCCATGCATTACATCTAAAGCTATGCGAACTAATAATAAAATTCTGGAGGACAGAAGAATTACCCCATGACTGGAAAGAGTCATTATTGATACCTACCTTTAAGAAAGGAGACAGGTTTCAATGTGGAAATTTTAGAGGAATATCACTACTGTCCACAAGCTATAAGATACTATCCGCAGTATTACTAAATAGACTAAAACCATATTCAGAAGACATATTAGGTGACTACCAGGCGGGTTTTTAGACAAAACAGATCAAGAATAGATCAGATATTTATCTTACGACAAATAGCCGAGAAACATTGGGAATATAAAAGAGATCACCATAACATTTTTGTGGATTTTAAAAAGGCTTATGATAGTGTCCATATGAATAGTCTATGGAATGCTATGCAGGAATTTGGAATACCAAGGAAGTTTATAAACATGACCAGACTATGCATGGAAGATACTTATAATATAGTAACATATAAAGGCAGGAAATCAGACCCCTTCCAAATAACATCTGGCTTGAAACAGGGTGATGCACTATCGCCGCTACTCTTCAATCTGGCTCTAGAGAAAGTTGTAAGGAAGATAAAGGAGGAATGTGATATTGGAGGAACATCCAAGCTGCTTGGTTATGCAGATGATATAAATATTATAGGGCAAAGTGAACAAAAGACATTGGAAATATTGACTCACTTAAAGGAAAAAACCCAACAGATGGGGCTGGTTATCAACCAAGATAAGACATAATATATGGTAATTCAAGAGATGGAATGGCTAAAAACTCTGGCCACATACAAATAGATAATATGACCAATAAAAGAACGGAAACATATAAATACCTGGGTACAATCTTCAACTGCTCCAACATCATAAGGGAAGAAATACAAACTAGAATCAACTCTGGAAATAAGATATACTATGCACTACAACATCTACTAAAATCAAAGGCGCTATCTCGTAACACCAAAATCACAATATACAAAACACTGATCAAACCAGTTGTGCTGTATGGCTCTGAAACCTGGAGTACAACGAAAGGAGATGAAGCCTTGTTACAAACCTTTGAGAACAAAATTTTAAGACGCATCTTTGGACCCATTAGGGATACACAAAGTGGAGAGTGGAAAAGAAGAAGTAACAAAGACATTTATGATCTGGTTAAGTCCACGCTAGTCACTGGTATCATGAAGGCTAATAGACTACAATGGCTGGGGCATATAGAAAGAATGGAAGATAATAGGGAAACAAAACTAGCTTACACTCAGGAAATAAATGACCGTAGACCCCGAGGTAGACCAAGAAGACGGTGGAGAGATAATACATGTACAGACCTACAAGCACTTGGAATCAACGACTGGCAAGAGAAGGTCTACCAGAGAGACGAATGGAGACGTATTGTATTTGCAGCAAAGAACTCAATGGCTCGGAAAGCTGAAGAAGAAGACTGTTATATGTTAATAAAGTAGAGCTCGCTTGAATCGACCGAGGCGTGAGAGAGGTTACCTGACCCGTGATTTACTCTGTAATGGCCATAGCGCCAGTTTTCCTATAGCGGTCATTAGTGTTCTGTAGAGACCTGTAGTGGTTTATATAATAAATTGAATTTTGACAATACAATTTTACAAATCAATTTTACACGAAACATTGAAATTGGAAACAATGAGAGAAATATATTTTTTGAATTTTATTGTCAACATTTAATTTTTACATTTTAAGTAACAGTGACCATACTGGTCGAAAAATCATATTCATTGTCTAAAACACACGTCTAGTGGATTCGGTGGCAACCGGTTTATCTCCAGTAGATTATACAATTTGACCAATTAGAAGAGAAAAGTCCATCACTTTGTACCAGTATGTATGTTATTATCCCCTTTGAACACTTTGCACCAAGTTTCACACTAGTGGCTCAGCTGTTTGACTACTAGACATCTTTTGATGCACGTTAGGTATCAGTATAATAATGTTGCAAGCAACGGTCGACTTGAAACAAGTTCACAGTGAGGTGGTGAATATGGCGTTGACTAATATTAGTTTCTACAATTCCACAAAGGCAAATAACTCGACTTTGTCTAGTTTAGTAGGTCAAGTTGCCAAACAACACGATGTGCTGTTCACAAGACTAGAAGGCGATAGCAATCCCGAACATTTTTTCCAAGGCTTTGTTTCAGTCAGTGATGAGCTCTTTGGCGATAACGTCATCAACTACGGGCGAATAAGTATGCTGTTTGCCTTTGGGATCCATCTGGGTAAGCACCTGGTTGCTAATTCTTACAATGCCGATGTGAATGTCCAAGACCTGGAATAGTGCTTCGCTAAATGTGTAGGCGAATATATGGTGATAAACTAAGTCCTTGGATACTTCAACAACAAGGTGGTTGGCATAATTTCAGTACCTTGACTGCAAACAAAGAAAATTAATTAAAAAAAAAGGCTTAAATCCCTGTATTTCCTTAATCATGTGAGTGTGAAATCGCTTGATTATAGATATATAATACACATAGTAAACCACCGTGTTTAAATTGTGAGACGGAGTCTACCCATTGTAAAAGCAATTGACCAAATTGTGCGAGTCAGTGGGGAATGTGTGCGGCTAATTTGTCAAGTTGATAGGACGATTCAATAAGTTGTGAGAGTAAATGGGGTACTTGCTGCTGTAATTTGATCAGTTGTGATAGCAATTTTCTTACTTTGCTATACATCATTTCTCACGTTGGTTAATATGTTTCGTCCTTTGGCTAACGTATTCATTACTTTGACAAACTTTTTCCTTACTTTACCATACACATTTCTTAGTTTGGTTAATAGTTTTCTTATTGTGGTCGACACAATTCTCCTTATTTTATATAAGTTTGGACGAGGTGATTATAAGTTTGGTTGAAATATGTCTTTATTTGGTCGCTATTTTTCTCATTTGGCTAATACATTTTCCTAATTTGGCGATATTATTCTAACTTTGGTTGTTAGTTTTCTTCATTTGGTTAACATATTTCTTATTATGGCCAACATCTTTATTAATTTGCCTAACAATTTTTCCTACTTTTTATAAGTTTATTCGCGCTGTTTCTTAACTTGGTCAATATTTTATTAGTTTGACTAATAGTTTGCCCCTTTGGCTAACAAATGTTCCTACTTTTTATCAGTTTGGATGATATATTTATAAGCTTGGTCAGCCTTTTAGTTGATTTGGCTAACATTTTTTGTCTTACTTTTTATAAGTTTTAATGACACGTTTATAAGTTTGATCGATACTTTTCACATTTGGCTAAAAAAAATTTCCTGCTTTCCATAAATTTGGATGAAATATTTCTTATGTTTGATGCATTTTTCCCATTTGGTGAACATATTTTCCTACTTTTTGTCAGTGTGTTGGAGTTATTTCTGTATTTGGACACCATTTCCCCCTGTGGTTAACACCTTTTCCTCCTTTTTATAAGTTTGGATGAGATATTTCTTTACTTGGCCACTATTTTACGTCATTGGCTAACAATTTTTCTACTTTGATCGACATATTTCGTAAATTGAGCAATATCTTTTTCCTAATTTGGGTAATACATTGTCTTATGTCGGTCGACATATTTATAAGTTTGTCCCACATTTTGTTTATTGTATTACTTCGGTCGACATATTTCTTGTTTTTACTAGCAAATTTTCTTACTTGTTATAGGTTTGGTTGAGATATTTCTGTGTTGCGTCAATATTTTCCCCGTTTGCCTAACAATTTTCCTACTTTTTATAAATTTGGTCGTGATTTTTTCTGTCTTTGGCTAACACAATTTCTCACTTTTTATACGTTTGTTTGACATTGTTTCTTGACTTGACCGATATGTTTTCACATTTGAAAAAAAAAAAAAGTTTCCCACTTTTCATAAATTTTTTTTATAAACTGGGTCGAATTATTTCTGTATTTACCCAATATTTGTTATTACGTTGGCTCACGTATTTTTCTACTTCAATCAACATGTTTCTCAGTTTGAAAAATATGTTCCCCATTTGGTCAACTTATTTTCCCACATTTTAAAAATTTGGTAGTGCTTTTTCTGTATGTGGCTAACATTTTTTTCCCATTTGGCCAACATTTTTCCCATTCGCCTAACAATTTTTCTACTTTTTATAAGTTTGGCCGCGATATTTCTATACTTGGTTATATTTTTCCCATTTGGCATTCATAATTTAATACTTTTTTAAGTTTGGTTGACATTTTTCTTTACTTGAGAATATTTTTTTTTTTTCACATTTGGTTAACATAGTTTCCCACTTTTCATAAATTTGGAGGCGATTTTTATAAATTTGGTCTTGCTTTTTTCTGTATATGGCTAACAAAATTTCTCACTTGTTATAAGTTTCATCGAGGTATTTCTGTATTTGTCCAACATTTTTCCCATTTGGGTAACATCTTTTCCTAGTTTGGTTGAGATATTTCTTGATTTGACCATCAACATGTAACACTCGCTCACTCCATGACACCCTTATGTACGGTCAACAATAAAAACCAACACGTGAACTCTATTATAATACATATGACTGTTTAATTTACAGTATTTCCAGTAAATTTAAAAAAAAATAAACAGCAGCATAATATCAGTGTACAAAATGCATGGTGCAATAGGGGATGTTAAACATAGTATGATGATATACGTACCATGCACAGTGGTGCATAATATTGGTCATACAAGTGTTGATATTTATTAAACGAAACATAATTCTGGGATATGATAGAGATACACATTTATAGCTGGAATCGTCTCCGTCGTGTATTTGGTATTTGGGCATTGTTGCATAGTGTATGTAAGAATGTCGTGTTCGTGTACTATTTTGATAAATTCGTCAAAGTTTTGACTATCTTTGATTAGTTGTGGAAGTTCTAAGACAGAAGCGTTATACGAATATGAGTGAAATAACGAAGGGTTTGTATATCGCTGTGCCTAAGGACTACATGATAACTAAAGTTGGTTTTGAATATGCTTTTTAGAGTGTTAAATATCTTGTACAAGATCTCTGTCCAGTCGTTAGGGTGCTGTGTCTGTAGACTAATAAAAATGTATAGACATACATATATTTGTTGATCTTGTGATGCGTTTTGATACTACTCTAGTTGTCGGTGTATATTTGGTATCATTTTGACATCATTTGGTAGTATGTGTAGAGAAACCGCTTCATCCTTGGGTTGTGTGTGGCTAACTGGGTAGGCGTTTTTGTCTTGTTTATTGATCTTCTTGCTGACTGCCACCTAACTATTAGAAGCCGCTGGTCTTTTACGTAATGTTGGTGAAAGAGGTGTTGACTACAATATCGATTCTTAATGATGCAATTAGAAGAAAAAAAATCCAGGACGGCTGACTAAAGGAGTGTTGTTTCTTCATGACAATGCCAGACCACATGCGGCTCGATTAACTCAGGATAAAATTAACTAACTAAGGTGGGAAGTTCTGGAACATCCACTTAGCCCCTAGCTATTCCCACCTGTTTGGTCAGCTGAACATCTACCGTAGTAGTATGTCAGGTCCTAACTAAGTATACTTTTAGGTGCAGCACCTATATTTTTTACTATATAAAAAGTCTATCACCTCAAGAGAAACGTCACAAAACTGCACCTACGGGGAAATTATTTTATAGGGATGCAACTCATGAATAAACAATCCTACGTATTTTTGCACTGATACTTCCCTTTTTGTGAGAAATTTATTTTTTAATATTTAATAATTACTGCTAGTATTGATTGTAGCGGACCGGGGCTTAAAAATAACTATCATCATAATAGTCATACTGTTAAGGTACAGTGCTCTTCCTCCTCGGTTTCTTTTTTTGTTTTCGTCATCTTTCTTTATCTGTATTTGACATAAAACTGTCATCATTCCATTGGTGATGTATAAGGGATAGGGTTAGAGTGCATTTCCTCGGGGTGGTCTCGGGGCGGGCCGGCGTGGGAATGGAGTCTCATGGGTGGGGCGCGGCTGTCGCCTTGTGGGGTAGGGCTAGGTGGTTCGAACCTCGGGTCGTGACGGGTATCATATGACATCCTTAATAAGTAAGAATGTAAATATGACAGGTATATGATCTGTAGAGGGTCGTAGTAGTGTAAACACTATCATTATAGGGTTACAAATGAAAAACCTAAACAGTAAAAATGGCCGATATTATTAATTTGAGGGGCATATCTTAGTGAAATTCGTTGGTAAGGGGTGGGTAGCGGTTATTAGTGATCTGTAGGGGGTCGTAGTGGTATAAACACTATCATCATCCAAGTTACAAATGAAAACCTTAAAAAGTAAAAATGGCCGACTATTGATTGTAGCGGGTATATCTTAGTGAAAGTCATTGGTAAGGGGTGGGTAGTGGCTATTACTGATCTGTAGCGTGTTGTAGTTGTGTAAACACTATCATCATATGGTTTACAAATGAAAACCTTAAAAAGTGAAGATGGTCGGTATTATTGAATATAATGGGTATGGCTTAGTGAGATTCGATGGTAAGGGGTGGATAGTGGCTAATAGTGATCTGTAGAGTGTCGTAGTAGTGTAAACACTATCATCATAAGGTGACAAATGAAAACCTTAAAAAGTAAAGATGACCGATATTATTGATTGTAACGGATATGGCTTAGTGAAACTCGGTATTAACGGGTGGGTGGCGGCTATTAGTGATCTGTAGAGGGGTGTAGTGGTGTAAACACTATCATCATACGGGGTACACACGAAAACCTTAAATAGTAAAGATGGCCTGTATTAATGATTTTAGTGGGTATAACTTAGTGAAATTCGTTGGTAAGAGGTGGGTAGCGGGTATTAGTGATCTATAGAGGGTCACAGTGGCTTGTTAACTATCATCATAAAGCTACAAATGAAGATCTTAAAAAGTAAAGATAGCCGATATTATTTATTGTCTCGGGTATACATTAATGAAATTCGATGGTAAGTGGGTGGGTAGAGGCTATTAGTAGTCCCTAGAGTGTCATAGTGGTGTAAACACTATCATCAAACAGGTTACAAATGAAAACCTTAAAAAGTAAAAATGGACGATAATATTGATAGCAGCGGGTATAGCTTAGTAAAATTCGTCGGTAAGGAGTGGGTAGCGGATATTAGTGATCTATAGAGTGTTGTAGTGACCTATACACAATCATCACACAGGTTACAAATGAAACCCTTAAAAAGTAAACATGGCCAATATTATTGATTTTAGCAGGTATAACTTAGTGAAATTCATTGGTAAGGAGTGAGTAGCGGTTATTAGTGATCTGTAGAGTGTCGTAATGGAATATACACTATCATCACACAGGCTTCCAATAAAAACATTGAAAAGGTAAAGATGGCCGATATTATTGATTGTAGCGGGTATAGCTTAGTGAGATTCGTTGGTAAGAGGTGTGTGAGTGGAGGAGAGGCTAAATAGGTGCTTCTGATCATTGTTAATTGTAGTCGAGTGGCGGGGTGGTAGATTAATACGTCCGTTCCTTGATAATAGCCAGAGGGTAATGCTCATATTAAAGTCTAAAGATTGGATTCATAGGTGGCTGATCTGAGGGTGGTCGACTGGGTGACTCATCACAAGGCTATGTCAATGGGGGTGAACGTACGTGAACGTGATCAGACATGTCTTTAGGGAAAACCAGAGGATGACTCAGAGCGTACTGACCGCATAACTATACACATGGGTAATGGTCACATCGGATCAACTATGGCTCTGCTTCCGGTCGCATTGTAATGACTACAACCAGACATCTGCTCACTGGCTAAAGCCGGTCAAAGATGGCGGCACATCTGATCACACGTGCTAATGGCAAAACCAGACCACGTGACTAAAGCCGCTCAAAGATGACGATGCATCCGGTACACCTGGGTAATGGGAACATCCGATCAAATATGGCACTGCTTCCGGTCGCATGTGTAATATCTACAACCAGACCACGTGCTTTCTGGCTAAAGCCGGTCAAAGATGGTGTCGCATCTATCAAATGTGGCAATGGCAAAACAAGACCACATGACTAAAGCCGCTCAAAGGTGGCTCTGCATACGATCAACCATGGGTAATGGTCACATCCGATGAAATATGACGCTGCTTCCGGTCGCCTGTGTAGTGACTACAACAAGAACACATACTCACTGGTTACAAGCGGTCAACGATGGCCTCGCATCCGATCAAATGTGGTAATGGAGAAACCAGACCACGTGGCTAAAACCGATCAAAGATGGCGCTGTATTCGGTCACGTGTCTTATGGGATACAACCGAAACACGTGCCTAATGACTCAACCGGTCAAATATGGAGTCGCACCCGGTCATATGACCAGACAGAGCATAATATTCGGCTGAGTCATTCTACGTCAGCAAATAGCGTGTATAAGACGACCAACATTCGTCGAATAAAAGTTCCGGTCTCTGTGAGCAGCAACCAGAGCACCATGTGCTAAGTCTCTAATAGTAAGTTGGCTTTTTTGATACATCTTTCACATTTTCGATGTGTTTCTCAAAGTAGGCATACAGTTAACCTAACAATACTAGTATAATAAAGAGGTATATAGTAGTGCTAATCGCATATAACTGTAGTATGTGCTCTGCTGGCTGCGACACCAATTAACACATGCACATGGCTAATTCATTAAGCCTGAATGTGTGTATAAATGTGGCCTATTCTGAGATGCAGAATGATGACTTGTCCTGATCCGTCCATAACACGGTAGTCACCTTGAGCAAGTACTGTGGCTTTCTGGCTGACTTCGTCATTCATTTCTTTTGGTGGTATTAACGGGTGGATCAGAGTTATCTTATTCCACTCCTTCCGTAGCCAATCGAGCAGTACTCCACAGTGCGATGACAACCCTTGTATGGTGACCTTATGCCTACTGATAAGTTCAGAAAGTAGTGTCCTTAGTACCGACAATGTCCCACAACGATCGCCTCGAGCACTGATTGTTTGCATTTGCCAATAGCAACTAATGATACAACCGAGATACTATTGTAATGACCCAGTAGCTCAAACACAGCGGTAATGGAAGAAACCAACGTGGAAACTAACCCACAAAATAGCCCAGAGGGGGAAAGAAATTCTTTCTGGTGCATGTGTGGTAGGCAAGTGCCACGAATAGAGATTGCTTCTTCTGTCAACTTGTCGTTACATACACAGCCATTGGCGTATCACTATTTAATCTGTCTCGAGACAACGTCGACGCGGTCGAGGGCCAGTTGTGGATCGCTCTTCTGAGCAGCTGTCTGGGTTACATGCTACCAAACCCTAAAATATGAGCTTCTACGTGACATTACCGAGTAATGCTTCGCCGAACATGTTTCCCAAGAATACACCAGGTCACTATTTCGTCAAGTTACCGCAGACTATTGAGGTGAGTCAACATTTCGAAGTGGGTCTGGCCGAAATTCATTTCCCCAACTACTACTGCAATGTGCTAGAGGATGAAGTATGGATAAGATACATCCCACCAAACGGTAGAGTCCCCCGGGCCTGTACAGTTCACCAGATGCGTTTATAGCTGCACTGAATCGACTAATGAAAGATCGGAAGGTGGACGATCAGCTCTGTGTTCTATTCCATTTCGACAATGCATCAAAGAAAGTCATCTTGAAAATACTCGAACCCGGGGTCACTATTACATTTAGTGAGAAGTTGCAAGAGATACTAGATACAATTGAAGGTGAAGGGGCGATAGACCTGAATAACAACCTGCAAAATGTCTACGTATACTCCTATCGCATAGCGGCGAGACCAGTCGGAGATGTCATGGTCCCACTACTAAGGACGGTTTCTATCATGAATCAACGCTCGACCTCAGTGTTTCGCGCCTAAGACAAACCTCACTACATACCACTTTGTCGTTACTCCTTCAACACGGAGGAAATACTTCTAACCCCTGATATGGGCACAAAGGTCACATTCACTACCGGGACTTCAGTGCTGACGTTACATTTTCGAGTTCGGAAGAGATCAGACCTGGAATAATGGTGAAATACGTGGCGTTACATCGAAACACCAGACTGGCCGAAGACAGGATGTGCCCGACACTCAGATGATTGATGCCTCGGTTATCTACAAGACTAAGATATCAGCCCACCAAGCAGGAGACCAGTTTTATGACTGCATGCTAAGTGACATGTACATACCAGGCAACCAACCGCAAAAAAATCAACCTACTCAGGCAATGGTGTGCAGAAAGCCAGAAACAACATACAATGTGTATAGCTCTGTATGTGAAAATAAAATGTTGTGATGATACTATGTATACCACCTCATATCAAATCGTCCATTTCGTATAATGACATTATGCATTTTTATTCTTGAAAAATGTACTGAAATAGTGTAAATATACTGAAATACTGTAAACTAAACAGGCACATATTATAATTACGTCTTGGTTGTTGAATTTTTTTTAGTGTTTACGGTGTATATAGTTGTTATGTAAGGAGAGAATGATGGGCAAAAATCTTGGTCAAGTAATAAAATTTGCTAGCCAAAGGTGAAAAATTGTGGCTAAATTTCAACCAGACTTATAAAAAAGCTCACCCAAACTTATGAAAAGTAGGAAAATTTGTTAATCAAAGTGAAAAATGTTGGTCACATTTCAACCAAACTTATAAAAATCTCAGTCAAACTTATGAAAAGTAGGAACATTTGTTAACCAAATGTGAAAAAGTTAGCCGAATTTCAATTAAAACTTATAAACATCTCAGTCAAACATATGAAAAGTAGGAAAATGTGTTAACCAATCGTGAAAAGTTTGGCCATCTTTTATCCAAACTTATGAAAAGTGGGAAATTTTGTTGTCCAGATGTGAAAAGTTTGACCAAATTTCACCCAAACTTATGAAAAGTAGGAAACTTTGTTAACCAAATGGCAACAATCTTGTTGAAGTAATAAAATTTGTTAGCCAACGGGAGAAAATTTTAGCTACATTTTCATCCAGACTTATAAAAAGCTCATCCAATCTTATGAAAAGTAGGAAAAATTTTTAACCAAATGTGAAAAGGTTAGCCGAATTTCAATCCAAACTTATAAAAATCTCAGTCAAACATATGAAAAGTAGGAAAATTTGTTAACCAAACGTTAAAAGTTTGGCCAACTGTCACCCAAACTTATGAAAAGTGGGAAATTTTGTTGTCCAGATGTGAAAAGTTTGACCACATTTCACCCGAAATTATGAAAAGTAGGAAACTTTGTAAACCAAATGGCAAAAATCTGGGCCAAGTAAGAAAATGTGTTAACCAAATATTAAAAGGTTAGCCAAATTTCACATCAAACATAAAATTCTCAGTCAAACATATGAAAGTAGGAAAATTTGTTAACCAAACGTGAAAAGTTTGGCCAACTGTCACCAAAACTTATGAAAAGTGGGAAATTTTGTTGTCCAGATGTGAAAAGTTTGACCACATTTCACCCGAACTTATGAAAAGTAGGAAACTTTATTAACCAAATGGTAAAAATCTTGGCCAAGTAAGAAAATGTGTTAACCAAATGTGAAAATGTTAGGACAAGTTTGGCCAAATTTCAAACAAAACTCATGAAGAAGTAGGAAACTTTGTTTTTCAAATGTGAAAAGTTTGACCAAAGTTCATCGAAACTTATAAAGAAGTAGGAAACTTTGTTAACCAAATGTAAAAAGTTTCACCAAAGTTCATCGAAACTTATAAAAAGTAGGAAACTTTGTTAACTAAATGTGAAAATGGTTGGACAAGTGAAGAAATATTTCAAGCAAAACTTATGAAAAGTAGGAAATTTCGTTAACAAAATAAGACACATTTTAGCCAAATTTCAGCCAAACTTATAAAAAGTAGGAAAATTTCTTAACTTCTTCTCTAATTGCTTTCAACGATCGGCCTGAAGTTGGTGTAGAGAATGTAATTCTGACCTGGTGGTAAATTTCCATTTTCATGTTAATTTCTTGCAGAGCTAGCATTTCCGCACCATATGCAGCAAACCAGTGGTGAACACCATTAATATCAATGATGGCACGAATTACGTTCTGATTTGACAAACATCTGTATTCTCATTCAACATCTGAGTCTGTTTTTATTTTATCTCGTTAGTGTATATACTTCATGCATATGTTGATGCAACCAGGCCATTATTCAGAGCAACAAAAAAGACTGACTGATTTTGTTTCAAGGTTAATTATGTTTCCTCTACATGTTAAGGCGTTCCAATGTCAGCGGACTTCAACGCAATGCCTAGGGAGAAATATATAGCATTGCCAAAGTAAAATTAAATAAAAGACACCGCTAGATGATTCAGACCTGAAATTGAAGAAGAATTATGTGCGTATGTTTAATGGTCGAAAAAGAACGGACAATTTTTGTATTGATTTTTAAAGTTAGCAAATCAAGGATTTAGGCTTTACAAAAACTGCATATAATGTGTGTGTGTGTGTGTGTGTGTGTGTGTGTGTTTGTGTGTGTGTGTGTGTGTGTGTGTGTGTGTGTGTGTGTGTGTGTGTGTGTGTGTGTGTGTGTTAAACAGCAGTACAGTGAAACGCACCTAATTGCCTATTGACAATATGGTGCTAACCCATTAATTGTACAAATCAATCGGTATTCGAACTGTAAAGTGGACAACATTGCACTACATGGCTTAACTTCCGAAGTCATTTCCTGGTATGTTATTTGAGCTGCGGAGACCTTGGATTCCAGGTCAAATTTTAACATCCAACACGATGAGAATTAGAACCTGGACTACCGAGCTGCAGTGCTATGTTTGCTCCCAAATGTCGTAAATGTGTACTGTATTTGTTTTACTGTGGGTATGACTTAAACAGAGAGCCTATTGCGGTTTTTATGAGATCAATATTCGACATGCCATTAGGTTCGAGTGACTGGTACACCTCACACATTTTGCTTAGTGTTGACGTAGTTGGCTGGCTTGTCTTTTGTAGCTCATCATACATATGCCAATCTGAGAGAGTAATCTTCAAAGATAGCGGCAGAGAGAAAGAAAACAAGTATGCTGTATTCGTTTTGGTTATTATCTGACCAAAGGAAGACTAATTTTCCCAACTATTTTTAAATTAATCAAAAACACCTCTCTCTCTCTCTCTCTCTCTCTCTCTCTCTCTCTCTCTCTCTCTCTCTCTCTCTCTCTCTCCCCTCTGTCTCTCTCTCGCTGTCACTCTCTCTCTCTCTCTGTCTCTCTGTCTCTCTCTCTCTCTCTCTCTCTCTCTCTCTATATATATATATATATATATATATATATATATATATATATATATATATATATATATATATATACACACACACATTGGCACCTTTCCGTCTTTACAGACGATAGTTTGGTACATTGTGCTTAAAAGGGGCTTAATAACTACGATCCATGGCGGTGGTGATTGTGGCTTGTAAGGCCAATTCGTGCTGCAAATGTTTGCCCACAGTAGGTGCATGTGAAAACATGGTCACTTCCACCATTTTGCACCATCTTACGTCTCTCACGCTCTGTGTGTGCTTTATCTGCAATCATTTTCTCCTTTGTCTTTATTCCATTTCTGATAGTTGCCCTTCATACATCACGTTCAGCGGCGACGTGCTCCCAATGTGCATTATCAATGCCTGTATCAATCATGTCCCGCTTACACACATCTTTGTATCGTATTAGAGGCCGACCCTGAGATCTCCTACCCGTCTGTAATTCACCAAAAAAGATGTCCTTTGGTATTCTACCATCATCCATACTTCTAACGTGTCCTATCCATCTAAGTCTACGAAGACTGAGCATGGAATACACCGTCACACAACCTGATCTTTCCAATACTTCAGTATTTGTGATTTTGTCTTGCCACTTAATACCAAGTATTCTTCGCAGACACCGCATATGAAAGCTGTTTAAAAGTTTCTCTTGGCGTGAGTAAGTTGTCCAGGTTTCACTGCCATAAAGAAGAGTACTAAGGACACAGGCTTGGTAGACGAGGACTTTTGTATTGGCAGTAAGCTTCCTGTTCTCCCAGACTCTTATTGCTAACATGTTCATTGTTGTTGCTGCCTTGCCAATCATGATGCTGATTTCCTGATCGAGGGATAATTTGCTATTTACCTCTGATCCCAGATATGTAAAATGGTCTACTATCTCCAGGTCGGCGTCGTCAATAAAGATTGATGGTACATCATGTGCACCTTGTGACATAATCTGTGTCTTCTTTTTGTTAATTGTTAAACCAAATTCAGAATAAGCATTGGAGAATGATGATAGTAGATGTTGTAATTCTTCCTCAGAGTGGGTCGTAATCTCTCTGATTAGTACCCTGCTAATTTTGGTCTTGGCCTTCAATCTCTGAGCATTATAGAGGCCACCATCTGAGCGTGAGTGAATGTATATACCGTCATTCTGATCACGAAAGGCATATTTCAGTAGAAGTGAAAAGTATATCCCAAAGATGGTAGGGGCTAGTACACAACCTTGCTTAACTCCACTCTTGATTTCAAACTCTTCTGAAGTTGAGCCATCAAACTTGATTATACCCTTTATGCCTGTGTGGAACGATTCTACAATGGACAGAAGAGTTGGTGGGCAGCCAATCTTCTTTAGTGCTTTGAACAGACCCTCACGACTGACCAAATCGAATGCCTTTGTGAGGTCGATGAAGGCAATAAACAGTGGCTGATTTTGTTCCCGGCATTTTTCTTGCATCTGGCGCAATGAGAATATCATATCAATGGTAGACCGGTTCTGACGGAAGCCGCACTGTGATTCGGGGTAGACTTGATCTCCCAGGACTTGAAGTCTGTGCAGGAAAATTCTGGCAAATACTTTCCCAACAATACACAGAAGTGAGATACCCCTATAGTTGTTACAGTCGCTCCGATCTCCCTTGTTCTTGTACAGCGTTATGATGTTTGAATCTTTGAAATCCTGTGGGGCTTGTCCTTTTCGCCAGCATAGCTCTATTAGCTGGTGGATCTGTAGAGCGAGTATGTCTTGCCCACTCCTGATCACCTCTATTGGAATCCCATCCTTACCTGGAGCCTTGCCAGATGCAAGCTCATTTATAGCACACTTAACTTCTGTTATAGTGGGAAGTGTGTCCAGGTGGTCAAGAGTTGGCAGGGCCTCTATGGCGTTGAGGGCATCATCCGCTAGCTTGGTCTCAATTGAGTAAAGCTCTAAATAGTGCTCGACCCATCTATCCATCTGCTGTTTCTTATCAGTGATGATTTCTCCAGTCGAGGTTTTCAGCGGTGCACTTCTTTTGATCATTGGACCACAGGTTTTCTTTATCCCTTCATACATGCTTCTGATGTTTCCCTTATCACTTGCGATTTGAGTGGACTCACATAACTTGATCCAATCGTCATTCGCACACTGCCTGGCAGCCTTTTGTACATCCTTCCTCGCTTGCTTCAGCTCACTCAGTGTCAGCAACCTAGCTTTGACAGGCACACATGGATTCTTCTTTTGTACCACACGAATGATAACTAGTACGTCGTACAAAAGGATACAAATTTATTCTGGGCGAGTTACATACAATAGCTCTGAGAGCTGATATTCATATGGATCATATACATCATGACAATATTACGTTATGACGTTATCTATGGTAATATCTACTGTATTGGTCTAAGTCTAAGTCTCCACTATTGCTATTGTCCTCTAAACAACACAGTATTCAAAGCGAATACTCCGATCCGTCCTCTACGCTGTCATGTCCCCGTCTGCTTGACTTTCGTGGCGTGTCCAGCCACGAGCCAATGACCCTTCGTGCGTCAGCGGGTTTGCGTGCTCGGTACTCCAGCACGCGTTTAGTGACTTGTCAATAGCTTACTATTCGAGAGTTACCACTATTAATGGATACTCCTTGTGGTGATGGTTTCCCCACTCTATTCTGGGTAACTCCTGATCGTGTCCTCCCATGTCCTCTTTTAGGACACGTGTGTGTCCAGTCGGAGAACTGTTCACAGTTCTCCCTGCTGTTTCTGTCCCTTCTATTCCTATCTCCTAGATAGGGGTGTTATCCTTATCTTGTCTTAGTCCTCTTCCTTAGTTTTACTCTTCTCTTCTCTATCTGCTTACTTGCAGCTCTTTGACACTCAGAGTGTTACGCGTTGGTCTTTCCTTGTTTCTTAAGAGAGCTATCTTCTTTTTATCAATCAAGGGCTGCAGTATCTGGCTGTTTGCCGCAAACCAGTCCTGCCTCTTATGATCCACAGTGCCGTAAACCCCTACCGCTGTTTTATAAATACTTTCCTTAAGTTTACTCCATTTATCATTTAGTATACAATTTTCTGATGTATCATTGAAAGCGTCTTCAAGTTGCAGTTGAAATTCAAAGCACTTTCCAGGATCGTGAGTGTTAGTAATATTAATCCTGGGGTTAGACTTGTGTTTAGCTGTGTAGATTCTCTTTGGTCTCAGTCTAACCCTTGCAACAACCAAAGAATGATCTGTATCACAGTCAGCACTGTGGTAACTTCGAGTTAATGATGTATGGTTCATATGTTGTCTCCGTGTGATAATGAAGTCCAGCTGATGCCAATGGCTGGATCTTGGATGTTTCCATGTGACCTTATGCATCTCTTTTGTTTTAAAAAAGGAGTTTGTAATACATAGGTCATTTCTAGTGCAATGCTCCAGCAGCCTTTCCCCATTGTCATTCATGCGACCGATGTTGTATTTTCCAAGGCACACTGGCCATGAACTCGAGTCCTTGCCAACACGAGCATTAAAATCACCGAGCATATAAATGTAGTCGGATTTTGGAACTGCCTTGATCGCAGAGTCTATCTGCTCATAGAACTTATCCTTCACATCGTCAAAGGAAGCGAGTGTCGGTGCATATGCAGTGAGAATGGTGGCAAATCCACAAGAGGTTGCCAAGCGCAGTGATAATAATCTTTCATTACCTCCAGCTGGGATATCAATAATTCCCAGTAGCGAATTCTTCACTGCAAAGCCCACACCATGTTGCCTTTTTTCTGCCTGCCCTCTTCCCTTCCAAAAAAAGGTGTAATTGTTTTCCCTGAGTGACCCTTCCTCAGCGAGGCGAGTCTCCTGCAGGCCGGCAATATCAATGTTAAGAGGATTGAGTTCAGCATCAATCACAGCCGTTTTTCTCACATCGTCAATATTTGTCAAATCAGTGGAAAATCCTGGACACATGGTTCTCACGTTCCAGGTTGCACGCCGTAGCTTGAGGTTTCTATTCTTTTTATTAGTACCTAGTGCATTGGTTTAACAGCCTGCGAATCAGATTTTGTCCTAGCCCCAAGCACCCATTGAAGCACCCATTGAAGCACCCATTGAAGCACCCATTGAGGCGGATCAGCACCCAATTGGCTGGGGGATGCCCAGCTTGAGGCGGGCGGTAGCTGATCAGTGACACCTGTAGTTGTCTCCCACCGTCAGAGGCAACGCGTGGCGCCCCATGTCTACGTCAACTGACAAAGACTTATAACCCGTAACAGTTGCCTCTCGCTTTGATTCCGAGACCGGTTAAGACCAGGTATAGAGATATTGTCTCTCCATAGCACAAAGCCTGGGCTAAAATAAAGACACCATGTGTTGCCCATGCAGCATGATCCCTCTCTCGGCCTGCCTAGGTCACTCCAGAGGAAAGTTGACACATATCTGGAACAAGTCAAGCTGCAGAAGCTGCCGGATCAGCAAAGCAATGCTCTAACTGTCCGCCTGTCGGAGCTTCGATCCTAGACCAGCTGCCAACCAAGGCTTAGGGCCTGGTCTGCCCTGCCATGACTTATTTTGTCTTTGGGTTGCATTTCCTCGCACCAGGATAAGGCTAGTACCCTCCCAATTGCGCTCTTCCGCCCGAAGCCGTTGGCACAATGTGGGGTGTCGGGTTTGGTAAGCGCCGCCCAACATTCGGCGCTGACAGAAAGCAGGTAGTACCGTCTACTGTCATACGGTAGCTCTGTCATATCTGACTAAGACCTGACTCATATATATGTATATATATATATATATATATATATATATATACCTTTCTGTCTCTCTCTCTCTCTCTCTCTCTCTTTCTCTCTCCCTCTCTCTATCGCACTCTCTCTCTCTCTCTCTCTCTCTCTCTCTCTATATATATATATATATATATATATATATATATATATATCTTTCTGTCTCTCGCTCTCTTTCTCTCTCTCTATCGCTCTCTCTCTCTCTCTCTCTCTCTCTCTCTCTCTCTCTCTCTCTCACACACACACACACACACACTCTGTTGGATAACTGGGCTTTGTATAACTATTTAAGCGTTCAAATATCTGACAGTTCCTGTGTTTTACAGTACAAAGAGTGTGTGACCTCTAGTTTGTTCTCTACATTATCCTTGCAATGACTCATACTTTTTAAGCAGGCATTCATTTTCGTACCATTCCTCAGTGTATTCTTTTATATCCATCTTAAAGTTGTTTAGTTTTCATTCTAATGTCCACCCGTTGTAGAATTTCCATTGTCATACATTTCTTTTTTGCCGTCTTCTTCTTTTACTTTAATTATTTACTTTTATGTCATTTGTATTGATTTCTAAAGCATTTGCCATTTTTTTTTTTTTTGCCTCTACATTTTCTTTTTTTCTTTTTTTATTCTATAGCATTAAACCTGTTCTGCAGTATTATCATATTTATCTCCCCTTTCCGACGATGTGGCGAATGGGTAACGAATGCAATTTACAATCCCGCATAACGCGTTCGAAACACAGCTGCGGCAAATTTGAAAGCATGCACCTTGCGCTGCTTATCATACAATGGTATAAGTCCCGGTCGTTCAGAAAGCAGTGGTAAACTACTGAACGTAAGTTTGCCAAAAAATATAAACAGCCAAGAATGCTGGGGTTGACTGGGGATATTTATAAAATCAGATGGTTGATGCACAATAGAGGTTAAGAGCATAATATGCAAACAAATAATGCATGTCATAAAATGAAGAGTATTTTATGCTATACGTCACTATAATTGAATGTAGGGTAAATGGTGCTGAAATGCTATATAGAACGTGTATATCAGTATAATAGTGAATCTTGGAATGCAAATGAAAAAACTAGGAAGAATACTGGAAGCAACATAGATGTGGTTTCTGAGACGAGTGTTCCAAATTCCTTGGATTACCGTCGTAACCAATAGCGATTGCCTGAAAGAGGCTAATAAAACTAGAATATTATATACAACAATAAGAAAGAGACAATCATTATTCTTTGGTCATTTGGTGTGAAGTGAGACAATGGCGATATATACCTAGCCATTCCTCTTTAATGTGACCATTTCAGATATTGATTTTTACTTCTCTTGCCAGTTCCTCAAATTCATTATCTGACATCGCCAGAAGATCACCATATTGGATGCCGTCTGGGCCTGTAGCAGTGTTGGGTGATTACTTGAACATCGCGCGTATTGTCTCAATAGTGTGTATGCTTTTCGCCCATGAAGGCTCCTTAGTATAACTGAGATACTGTCATTGTAGACTTCCGTCTTGAAGGCTATTCTGTCTGGTCAGTCTACTTATGTAGCTTGCAAGAAAGGCCTTTCCATTATCTGCATTTGATGGTGTCCAAATGAGATCTGTGCTTGAAAGTCAGAAATACCCCTACGTTGTTATCCGTCGTTCCCACTCATAGGCCAGAATGTCACGAGAGACAGCTCGCAATGCATCTTATTGTAGATTTCTTCACATTTCTCTGCTTTGACATGTTTGACGCATGATATGAACACAGTCGTCGTCCAATGAACATCATTCTTCAGTTTCGTTAACTCACACAGTGACTTGTTAGTCTGTCTGGCATTTTGCCATGCTTTGACAGCCTACCTCTTTACCAGACACGCCTTTTCGACTCCATCATTCCACATGGTTGTTGCAACATCCGTTTTTGTCTCGTCGGAGAGGATGTCGCTTTATTCGTCAAATCTTGTCTATTGTGCCGTAGCCCTTGTTGTTATACAGCAAGGCATTTATCTTTTTTTTTTTTTACTTCCGGCCCTGGTGTTCTCTATCAAGTTGGCACAATGATATTGATTAACGTTTAATGATTTCAAGGCAGGCCAAACCGGCAGTTATCAGTTATCAGTTGGGGTATCTTCATTGCACTCCGGACAGGTCCATAGGTGCTCAGATCCTCCCCCCAGCATATGCATCAGCGTCCGGTGGTTAATAGTGCCAGTTCTGTGTTGGTTGACGAGGCACCTCGTTTTCCCAATGTACCTCTCGCGCTTGGCTGTGCCGATTCTTATTCCCAAGTCTTTCATCCTGGACAGTGATGTGGGTTCACTGACGTCAAAGTCCTCTGTTCTCGCCATATCTTTGAGGACGTTAATAACATCGGCACGATCCATGGGCTGGCACTCTACAGCCAGTTTATCAACTCGTTCATTTCCCTCGACTCCCGCATGTCGCATGTCCCGGGACGAAGATGAAGGTGACTTTACGGACAACAGACTTCCGCAGCGACACCGTCCGCTGTCTGCGTACAGCTCCAGCTTCGAGCTTCTGAATCATGCTCATTGAGTCACTTAGTACACACACGTTGGTATAATGCTGTGATTCCAGCCATATGAAAGCCTGTGTAACTGCCATCACCTCCATCGTCATGCTGATCGTGGTCATAGAGGGCACCACTGGATTCTTGAACGGTTCGGCCCGCTGAACGTGCTGTAAATGCCCACGCACTTTTCTGCTGCTATACAACAGATCCATATGTATAGATGAGCACTTCGGGGCTATCTGAGTGTTCATAGATGAGCACGTTGACCTCTGCATTGACAGCTGCAGGGTTCTGCTCTCTGCACCGTCTGTCAAGTGTGATAATGCAGGAGAAAGTGCACTTAAAAGCCGGAGACATCCATTCCTTGCCGGGGTTGATACTGGTAAGACTGCAGACCTGTCTGCCGACATCTTCCGCCCGACCGATCCATGAGTTGCCCCTCTTTAGCCTGTTACATTTTCTCTGAATATAGCATCATGCAGAGGGTGCTGCTCATCTGCACTTATTTTTAAGTATGCTCGAGCTCTCCAGATCTTGATCCTGTGTTCCATTGTCGGGAAGTCAATGAGGTATCTCATTGCTACACAGCTGGTGTCTCTCGTGCAGCCCAAAATGATGCGCATGGCTTCGTTTTATACCTTTTCATGTCTTCCAATCTGTGTAGGGCTGACAGTGAGGATGGCCAGGGCATACTCAATGCGTGAAAGCACCAGTCCTTGGAACACAAGTATAAGCAGGATTTGCTCGATATTGGTAGTCGCCATGACTCTCATTGCTGACAAACCTTTTCGAGCTTTCGTTATGACATAATCGACATGATCTCTGAAGTACAGGCTACGATCAAGCCTCACGCCAAGATATATCATTGACTGGGTTCTACTCAACATGCTCCCATCCATTCTTACTGCCGGCAGTTCTGTGTTCACAATATGGTTGTTTAGGGAGACCCATGTAACCGATGCCTTTGCAGGGTTGACAAGGGCAACGGCATCAGCACACCATGAAAAAATTTTATCTAGTTCGCCCTGCATATCATTGGCAACAGCCTGTCTATCTCGACCCTGTCGATACACGAGAATGTCGTCAGCAAATGATATAGTCCTACCCCTCCCGTCCAACTGTTGTTCAGTGATCGGCAACGTATACACGTTGAATAGTACTGGTGACAGTGGTGAACCCTGCGGCAATCCTGGACATATCGTTATCGGCTCAGAAGACCAAATCCCGCATCTTAGCACCGCCTTCCTTTGGAGCAGAACTGCAGCTATCCATCGTATAAGGTGAGAGTGCATTTTCAGTCTGAGGAGGGTTTGCATCAAGTGCTCGAAGGATTTCTCTAATGTATGCGTCCTCTAAGTCTATGGCGGCTGCACATGTCTCTTCTTTGACCTGAAATTATTCGTAGGCATCTTGAGCAAAGACCGCCGCATTCAGCCATGACTCTTTGTTACGTCTATATCCTCCATGTGTGGGCGGGAAGCAGCCGAGTTGTTCCAAGTCACAAAATAGTATGTGTACTATAATTGTCTCCAGTAGCTCTGGCCGAGGGGTTACACCACTTTCTCCGTAATCCCGTTTATCACGCACAGTCTCGTAGCTGGCGAGAACTGGAAGCGGTTCTACCTCCGCTGGTGACTTGCGGGATAACTGAACCGGCCGCTCAGAAATCAATGGCAAACTACTGAGTGTAATCTTGCCAAGAAATGAACAGAAAGCAGAAACATGCTGCTGTTGACATCGATGTCCTGTAAAAAGTGTTCTGCATCGTAATGATTCTGTAGCCGCTTATCTTGGAATGGTCTTTGTTCGGTTTTGGCAGCGGCAGCAAGTAGCTGTGTAGCCATTCCTCTTTGATCTGACCCCTCTGGATACTGGTGTTGAATACTATGGCCAGTTCTTCCATGTCATCATCTGACATCACCAGTAGTTCACCTATCGGATGCCGTCTGGGCCTAGGGAGGTGTTAGGTGATGTCTGTTGGATAACTGGACTTTGTATAACTATTTATGCACAAAAGGTATTCCCTTAAGCGTTCAAATATCTGACAGTTCATGTGTTTTACAGTACAAAGAGTGTGTGACCTCTAGTTTGTTCTCTACATTATCCTTGCAATGACTCATACTTTTTAAGCAGGCATTCATTTTCGTACCATTCCTCAGTGTATTCTTTTATATCCATCTTAAAGTTGTTTAGTTTTCATTCTAATGTCCACCCGTTGTAGAATTTCCATTGTCATACATTTCTTTTTTGCCGTCTTCTTCTTTTACTTTAATTATTTACTTTTATGTCATTTGTATTGATTTCTAAAGCATTTGCCATTTTTTTTTTGCCTCTACATTTTCTTTTTTCTTTTTTTATTCTATAACATTAAAACTGTTCTGCAGTATTAGCATATTTATCTCCCCTTTCCGACGATGTGGCGAATGGGTAACGAATGCAATTCACAATCCCACATAACGCGTTCGAAACACAGCTGCGGCAAATTTGAAAGCATGCACCTTGCGCTGCTTATCATACAATGGTATAAGTCCCGGTCGTTCAGAAAGCAGTGGTAAACTACTGAACGTAAGTTTGCCACAAAATCATAAACAGCCAAGAATGCTGGGGTTGACTGGGGATATTTATAAAATCAGATGGTTGATGCACAATAGAGGTTAAGAGCATAATATACAAACAAATAATGCATGTCATAAAATGAAGAGTATTTTATGCTATACGTCACTATCATTGAATGTAGGGTAAATGGTGCTGAAATGCTATATAGAACGTGTATATCAGTATAATAGTGAATCTTGGAATGCAAATGAAAAAACTAGGAAGAATACTGGAAGCAACATAGATGTGGTTTCTGAGACGAGTGTTCCAAATTCCTTGGATTACCGTCGTAACCAACAGCGATTGCCTGAAAGAGGCTAATAAAACTAGAATATTATATACAACAATAAGAAAGAGACAAACATCATTCTTTGGTCATTTGGTGAGAAGTGAGACAATGGCGATATATACCTAGCCATTCCTCTTTAATGTGACCATTTCAGATATTGATTTTTACTTCTCTTGCCAGTTCCTCAAATTCATTATCTGACATCGCCAGAAGATCACCATATTGGATGCCGTCTGGGCCTGTAGCAGTGTTGGGTGATTACTTGAACATCGCGCATATTGTCTCAATAGTGTGTATGCTTTTCGCCCATGAAGGCTCCTTAGTATAACTGAGATACTGTCATTGTAGACTTCCGTCTTGAAGGCTATTCTGTCTGGTCAGTCTACTTATGTAGCTTGCAAGAAAGGCCTTTCCATTATCTACATTCGAGTGTTTCCAGGTGAGATCTGTGCTTGAAAGTCAGAAATACCCCTACGTTGTTATCCGTCGTTCCCACTCATAGGCCAGAATGTCGCGAGAGACAGCTCGCAATGCATCTTATTGTAGATTTCTTCACATTTCTCTGCTTTGACATGTTTGACGCATGATATGAACACAGTCGTCGTCCAATGAACATCTTTCTTCAGTTTCGTCACCTCACACAGTGACTTGTTAGTCTGTCTGGCATTTTGCCATGCTTTGACAGCCTACCTCTTTACCAGACACGCCTTTTCGACTCCATCATTCCACATGGTTGTTGCAACATCCGTTTTTGTCTCGTCGGAGAGGATGTCGCTTTATTCGTCAAATCTTGTCTATTGTGCCGTAGCCCTTGTTGTTATACAGCAAGGCATTTATCTTATTTTTTTTTTTTTACTTCCGGCCCTGTTGTTCTCTATCAAGGTGGCACAATGATATTGATTAACGTTTAATGATTTCAAGGCAGGCCAAACCGGCAGTTATCAGTTATCAGTTGGGGTATCTTCATTGCACTCCAGACAGGTCCATAGGTGCTCAGATCCTCCCCCCCCCCCCAGCATATGCATCAGCGTCCGGTGGTTAATAGTGCCAGTTCTGTGTTGGTTGACGAGGCACCTCGTTTTCCCAATGTACCTCTCGCGCTTGGCCGTGCCGATTCTTATTCCCAAGTCTTTCATCCTGGACAGTGATGTGGATTCACTGACGTCAAAGTCCTCTGTTCTCGCCATATCTTTGAGGACGTTAATAACATCGGCACGATCCATGGGCTGGCAATCTACAGCCAGTTTATCAACTCGTTCATTTCCCTCGACTCCCGCATGTCGCATGTCCCGGGGCGAAGATGAAGGTGACTTTACGGACAACAGACTTCCGCAGCGACACCGTCCGCTGTCTGCGTACTGCTCCAGCTTCGACCTTCTGAATCATGCTCATTGAGTCACTTAGTACACACACGTTGGTATAATGCTGTGATTCCAGCCATATGAAAGCCTGTGTAACTGCTATCACCTCCATCGTCGTGCTGCTCGTGGTCATAGAGGGCACCATTGGATTCTTGAACGGTTCGGCCCGCTGAACGTGCTGTAAATGCCCACGCACTTCTCTGCTGCTTTACAACAGATCCATATGTATAGATGAGCACTTCGGGGCTATCTGAGTGTTCATAGATGAGCACGTTGACCTCTACATTGACAGCAGCAGGGTTCTGCTCTCTGCACCGTCTGTCAAGTGTAGAAAACTAAGAAGTATAAACAGACTGACCCTATTTGTTATAGACCCGGCAATTTTAAAGGACTACGAGATAGATCAGCGATTCAAAAAATAGGCACAGCACGAAAGGGCAAGACAAGGTGTGGGAATAGTCACAGAACCACGGCTAGCAATAGGAATACTAGAAATAAAATATATATCAGAAAGAATCATAACAGTGAGAATAAAAGAACAAAGAATTACAACATACGTACAAATATATGCACCATGTAATACAAACAATAATGTGCAAGAATGTGAGGACTTATACGAAGGCATCCAAGACGTGCTAAATAAAATAGATACGCAGGACAACATGGTAGTTATGGGAGACTTCAAGGCAAGACTAGGACACAAGAGAGAGGGCATAGGAAAACATCTTGGAACATTTGGAGACCATCATAATGAAAGAAATGATAACGGACGTAGACTGATAGTATAACAGAGTAAACAAGTAATGAGTGGAGTCCCGGTTGTAGCTTCAATAAGTTTATTTAACGAAATAGTCCAAAAGCATAAAACTGGTTACATGATGTTTGGATATAACACAAATCCATGTTGACTATCTGAGATCCGGACTGTAACTAACCTCTCTAAGCCCCGCGTCACGGCTAGAGCGTCCTCCTGGGATGCTCAACCGTGCCTATTCTTTGCACATCAATCCCCCACAAACTATTAACAGAGATGGTATTCTGTTACAGACCTCCCTTTCTTTAAGAAGACTTTTGTTTCAAAAGTCTTAATCCTTAACCTACTTATCCTAATTATTCTTTCGCTAACTAAAACTTTAACCCCAATATTATTTCTCCAACTCCCCTTAAACTAACTCCCTCTTAACTAACGAACTTTATTTCTACACCCTTCGAGTCCAATTTTCCACTTGTCTCTTATAGCCACCTGCTATGTTCTGTTATAGATGAGGCAATACTTCTTCTTCGTTTCTGAGTCTACAAAGTTTCCAAAAAAAAACATAGTTCATAAGGATATTTCATTTCATATGTTCATAAAAAAATAGTTGGTATATGCTTTGAAACTTATCATGCATTATGTAACTTCTCATTCTCTCTCAACACAACACAGGATAGACAGAAAAGATGGGGTGCGCACCCAGTTAAGAAGTATAAAGAAGTAGTCAAAAAGTAAACACATTTACCTCCCTTGCAAACGCAAAAACTTTTACAAAATAAAAGTTTTTTAAAAATTCATCTTATGAACATATACTTCTGTTTGTTATAAAATAAGTCGATCTAAAATTTATTTCTTATATATTCCATCTTAATATTTATACTGCCATCTACTGACCATATTCCACCTAGGTTATGTTCAATCATGAAACCATAAAAATATGTTCATTTCTTATGAATATATTTTCAATTAATTAACGCTGTTTATCACAGCTCCTATATTTTATCCCCTCACATCCCATGGCAAGCATTCTAACTTTGTATCAAACCATTTGTGCTGCTATCCACAGCCCCATTAATATCCATTCCCCAGCAACCAGCTTCTTATATTTTCTAACTATCACAACCTCTTTTTACACCCGCTATAGACGTTAGCCACGTTTATTCTTTAATATAATATGGCATCCAATCCATATACCTTCAATCAATACTGACTTAACGCAGCTCTTATTTCAACCACCTAGAACCATATATTTTTACCAGCTTTATACCTCCACCATCTAAACATGGCATGTGTACTTAACCCCCCATATTCCAACCACTAATGCTGACTGGTGCAGCAGCCTTCTTACTATCATAAGGCCGAAGTTTATAATACTCACAAGGGAAATATGTCTCTTCTCTAGCCCACATTTGTTTGTTTGCTATTTTCTGAACGAAAGGTTTTAATTAAGGGCCTGTCTTATTACTTTTTATTCTAAACAAAACAATAATTACTTGTGAACAAAATTTTAAAAATTTCCAACTTATTTGCAAACAAGGGTAATTACTATTCAATACACAAGACAATTCAACTAAAAATCATGAGTCAACCAAAACAAATTCAAAACAGGATATCATACCCCCCACGTTTTAAAAACACATTTTCTTTCCCCTCATATCAATTAAAGGTAATCAACCAATTCAAAGAAAGACATTATTCACTCCTAAATGTCTATATATTACAGACAGTACACCAATCAAAAGGTCCATTATGGGCCCTATCACTCAAGACAACATTATAAACATTACCTAACATAACCAAATCTCTCCTATACCTCACTCAAAATTTCTTATTAATCTCGCCGAAAACTTCAGCAATCCACTAATGTCCATTTATTATGGGCATATCTCCTAAAACATCTACTTGTCAATTTATGCCGACAGCAACAAAATACCGCCACTGAACTCATGTCTGTGACCTTCTAATCCCTCACTGCTTGCAATCAACGTTATTCTTTCTCAGTCCATATATTACGGACCCCCAAAACCTCACGTTATTTAATCTATGTTCGCTGTGACCACAGCACTTCACACTGACAATGTTCGTTTCTCACGAACACACTTACTCCCCTTTACTATTGTATCTACAGTATATAAAAAACAAAAACATGGCATTCAATTCATGTTTTACTATTTGTTATCACGCTGTCTGGCGCAGCACGTTACCACTTCTACTTCTTCTACAACCCAGCAATCTCGTGTCGCTTATTAAATTTCCATTACATTATGGCACTAACTCCATATTTAAAACTTGTCCCACATCTTCTGAACGTAAATATGTATCCAGAACTCCCAAGGACTCTATTAACTAGTTTCTGTTTTAAAACTTCACCCAATTAAATGTCTAAAGAAAAACAATTTTACTGAAAAGTAATTATTTTTAAGAATGGTCAACGGCAACTCAATTATAAGAAACAGATAATAAAAAATGAAATTAACTGATCAAGTAACATGCCAATGTTCAAACAAGGCAAATTTAAATAACGGCATAAGTCATGAATAATCGAAGATACAATCAGAACAGAACAATATCCCCCCCCCCCTCCCCCCCCCCTAGATATTCAAATATGTTTTCATATATGCCCACATTTTTCAAAATAAAACAAGCATCAATTGGAAATATCTAGTGTTATCTAACACTACTGGTCTCTTTTACGGACCAGTAGTTTGTATGCAAAAGACTGAAAACACAACAATCCTATTCTAAAATTAAATGGCAATAATCATTTTACAGGACCAAATCAATAAAAAATAAAATAACATACCATACATATTCAATTAAAACCAACTGCTTATATTACCCAAAAACATTGGTCTCTTATACGAACCAATGAAATACATATCTATTCACACAAGTCATGCTTATTCCTCTACTCTTACAATAGTAAAAAACAACAACTCAATGCTAGGTCAATTATTAACCTGCATTAATCCCAACAAATATATATATATCTGTTACCTACATAACGCAGAACAATATCTGTTCTCCTCAACCAAAAATCATTAATCAACAAATGACCATACTTTCTAGAAGTCAACCACTGATTATCTCCCTTCCTAATATTTCACTCTTTACAAAACTAACTCATATCACATCACAATATTTGAAATATAAACCTAAACAACCGCTGTAAACTACAGTTCAAATCACTTTATCTACTACTAGTGTGGCGGCTATTCACCCATGTACTACCAGTCATCTATCTACTAAGAGAAACCGTGACTCGGCACACTAGTTGTTTCCCCTGGATTTGTACCAAGAATTATTAAACATTACCGTTTACTACGGTATCCCCACATTGCTACAACCAGCAAAAAAATTGTCTATTTAGTATAGACTTCACCAATACATCTATCTTCTATATTTGTCAATAACTAATTCTAATTTTAAGTCTCTCGTCTACCCGACGCAACTAACCAACGTATCAGTACTTTCCAACATCTCACCACAACAACTCTAAGCTATCTTCCACTCTCTCCTAGCGTTTTCACACCACGATGATAGTCAAACCAGTCACACTTATCGGAACACAGTCTATAGTGCTCTATTTATAATACTCTGATATTCATTTGGCTAATTACATTCTTTCTTTCTCTTACTTACATCACTCCTCTTTCAGAAACAATAAACAACACCGCACATGACTAAAGAGAAATCTCACTTCGATTGGCCAAACTATCTTCTCTCATGTCTCTATATCAGGCATTCTTGATTCAACATGTCTCTGCAAACAATGTTTACAATCTAACTACTTTCTTATTTCAACTTTTCTCAATCATTCACTCCCTTTCCACAACTCAAAGCCTACCTTGCTCAAACAACACATTAGCTCTAACAAGCAATTCTTCGTCCACTCTCATCATCCAATGATCTAAACGCTAAAAACGCTAAGAATCACTTTCCCACAGCTAACTTTTCTGTGTTGTCTCATTCTTCCACACACTCACCTCAGCCAACGACATGGTACTTGCTTACTATAAATAAACATAACGTTAAATCTCTATCTGTCAGCCTGTCATAAAATTTTCATTAATTCTGTCCAAGACCACACATTCCAAACAAAGGACATTCCATCTTTCCAATCATCTTCTTTATACTTCTAAACTTTTGCATACTCACTTACTCTGTCCTCCACGTTTTATCAGCGTCACTCATCAGCCACTCTTCGCATATTCGCACGGCGCTCGTATTTATACTTCTCATATGCATTGACCATTGTGTACAAACAAGCTCGTTCTCATCTCACCTATTTTTCTCGTATCACGACAACCTGACGTTCCTATTCTATTACTTCTACAAAAAAAAACACAACAAATTAGACACCAATTTAACCTTCTAGCAATTACTTACCATAGCCTAAGCGTGTCGATTACTTCCGCTCACAGTGAGTGACACAAGATATTCCAAACTCCTCGTACATGCATGCGCTACTAATCAATCGCCTGACACATCATTCTATCCATGTACTCCACTTAGACGGCTTCTCAAAACCTCACTCCTGCTTCACTCAACGCGACGAACACCTACTCTTGTCTACACTTATACTCACGCACGAACAACCCATAACTAGACGAATTACTTCAATACTCAACATGACTCTCACAATTCGACTGCTTTCTTACTTCATTCTCAATCATCATAATCCTACTACTCTCCGTCCTACTTAATTCTCCACGTCAAACCACTCCGCCAGTCAACTACTCACTCACTTTATCTTAATCTCCTCATCACTTCATCCCACACTATTAACGAGTCAGATTCTCTCAACGTATTTCGTCACGTCACGTCACTTATCGGTCAACTATCAAACCTAGCCAGTAGCTCTAATTTAGATTATTATTAGAGATCAGATTTCCTAATTCGAGTTCTTCAATATCTGTAAGTGTATATAAATCAGGTCTAGAAAGCATATATCCTCTAAATTTCTTCATTTCTTCTTCCGTGTATTCTGGGTTAAAAGAAATTCCTGACACTCCTTTTTTACGTTTCTTCTTCTTAATAGTCAACTCGTCCTCTGAATTATCAGTATCTATTGTTGTCCCAGCAGCGCGGTATTTACTATAATATGCGGTAGAGGTGGAAATATCCTCTCCATAACCTGAACTCCCACACCTAATATTCCTACACCATTTAGGGATTAATTTAATGTCTATACCTGAGGAACTTGACATACCAGTCGTCGTACCTCTATTAACTATCAGACTATTTGTATTTCTTTCTCTAATACTTTTCTACACCTGTCTTTTGCCATCGTTGGTTTTCGTCTGTCTACCTTCCTTTATTTCAATTGTGTCTCCTTTTTATGAGGAGTTTTTATAATTTTCACTAACTCAGTTTGACTTGCTTTTATTATCTTGTTGGCTGGTTGTCTCTGGACTTTCTTTTCTACTGTATAAACCTGTGTCTGTGTGTTCCGTTCTACAACTTCAATCACCTGCGTCTGAGTCTCTTGGTCTATTTTCTTTACTAATACCGTTGTCTTCTTTTCCTGTTTAACAGTCAGATTCGCAACCACCTTAGGAACAGTTGAATTTCTACTTACGTTTTCTACCCTGGTCCTTGACCCTGACTTCAGATACTGTCTCCGTCTTTGTTCAAAACAGTCGTCCCGTCTTTTTCTAGCAGTCACATCATTGGAAGCCAATTCCATTGTATACTGGAAAGGTCTCTCTCAGGCCCATCTCTGTATCTTCGTCTATTATAACCACTTCTGGACTTAGTCCTATTTGGTTCAACATAACTGTCCCTATTTACTACGTTATGTTGTCTTCTGTTTTCATTAGATAATGTCTGTCTTCTATTATTCTTTACTATTCCATTGCACTCTACCTTAATTCTATAAGGCTCTTGTCTAGTCGTTCTTCTCTGTAACGTTTCCACAAAATTCTCTACTTCACTAACTGCCAGTTTTAACTCTCCCAACCATGCACTGATACGTTTTAATTCTGTATGTAGGTAGTTCATACTAATTTCTCTGTAATTTATCTCAAGCCAAAACAATATACCTACTTCTTCTTCTATATATTTCTTGGTACCTGTAAGAAAACCTCGTCTTGAGCTTTGCTGAAATAATTTTCAATTATGCATGTTTCTCCAGCGAAGTTTTATTTCTGTGTTGAGTCTGCCTATTGCCGTGCCTACTCCAGTTAACACTTGTGTTAATAAAACCTGTTCTTCTGCCATGCTGAAATATGCTGTAATTTACTATTCAATTCATATAAGCACACTCACAATTATAATAATTTAATCAATAAATATCAACAATTGTATAGGCCCATTTAAACTAAACAAAGGACGTAAGCAATTGTTCACTGTTCTTCTTATAAAGATTAAGCCTTCAAATTAAGTAACCAATTTTTAACTAAGACAGCAAGTTATTTTATATTGGTTAAAGCTTAATTAATTACCATTAAAGAGCTGAAACACATCGTCTGTTGGTCCAACAGGAAAGTAAATCCACACACATCGGCTGAGGGTAATGTTTAACAAGTGTAGGCTTCACATAAAAAAAGCAAACGTCTCGTGTTCTTCTACTCCATCAGCAAGGGGACAACTCTGGACTCTTTTTTGTGTTATCTTGTATTACCCTGATATCGTCCTTGCCAAAATCTAATAAGGTCGATTTACTCAATAAACAAAAATTATTACACAATTATAATAATTGTCCTAAAATCAATGTCCTAGTTCATTTTTTATAAGGATACTTGAAGCTGTAATTTCTTATATTTCTCTAAACGACGACGTTATCTTCCAGTTGTCCTGTCGGTTTTTGAATTCCCGGAAAGCAATCTCTGGTAGTTACATCAATCCTCGGACATCTCAGGCTTCTCTAGCGCGAGGAGTACTTCCACTTTCACCCATGGTCGGGCACACCAGACTTGCGGGTTCTTTTCACCCGATACAGGGCACTTCTGGACGACTTGAAACGGTTTAAGAGAAATGAAGCAATTACAGTAGGTTCTCTTTTTCAGCAGGTCGGCAACCATTATGCCCAGCCGCGTCCAAAGAGACCAAAGCAAGTAATTCGCCTCGCATTCTTCTTGACATCTCCATAATCTGTAGTTTTCAAGTTGGTTGTGGCTGTTTTATATTTTGAGAGATCTTCAGTCCTCCAGTAAGCAAGTGACCTTCAGACAAGCAAGGTCAACCAACGGCTGCAATGACGGCAGGTTAAAACTCACAGCATATTGACGAAAGTTCGATCATTCCAGAGCACGATGATAATAAACAGCCTAGGATTCTGATAAGCAGCTTACGATGGTAGATGGTAGCTCCATCCAACAACTCGTTTCAATAGGTATGACTGCTCCACTCGACTGGCCGAAAAAACGCTTCTTCTATTGTAAGTTGCAGGCCTCAATAAGGTTGTCTGGCCTGGATCTTTTGATTACTGCTTCTAATAAGATTCTAGATTTCTTCAGTAACATCATATGTTCTTGTCGCAGCAAGCTGAGAAAGGTGTTCATTAAAAGTTCTCCGTTGTGCTCTGCTGTTTGTTAGTACTTCGCATTGCGTCCGCGACAGCAAAGTCCAGAATCCTGGTTAAGCGGCTCAATATTTTACTCTAATAACAGAGTAAACAAGTAATGAGTGGAGTCCCGGTTGTAGCTTCAATAAGTTTATTTAACGAAATAGTCCAAAAGCATAAAACTGGTTACATGATGTTTGGATATAACACAAATCCATGTTGACTATCTGAGATCCGGACTGTAACTAACCTCTCTAAGCCCCGCGTCACGGCTTGAGCGTCCTCCTAGGATGCTCAACCGTGCCTATTCTTTGCACATCAATCCCCCACAAACTATTAACAGAGATGGTATTCTGTTACAGAAGAGCTATGCAGCCAACAAGACCTCTATATAGCAAATGCATTCTATAAATACAAAGAAACACAAATATACACTTGGTATAAATGGAACGATCTAGATATTAAAAGCCAAATTGATTTTATATTAACAAGAAATAACAGAAAGAGAAATATATTATATGCAAGGGCAGTGCCCAACTTCTGTATAAACACAGACCACAATGCAGTCGTTGCCACAATAAGAAGGAAGCAAAGACCAGGAAAATACATGCCACGCGAATCAGTAAACTTTAAAAACATTTCAAAGAGGCAGTGAGGGAAAATTATGAAAACGAGCTATCTGAAATCTTTGTAAAATCACCTATAGAAAGAAAGATAGGGGAAGAAGAATGGGAGATGTTCAAATCAAGCATTTTAAATACTGCTAAGATAGCATGTGGAAGTACGAAAAAAAGCAAACCAAAGATAAAGAAAATAACAAGTTGGTGGAACGCAGAAGTAAAGAAAGCTGTATAAGACCAATATATATATATATATATATATATATATATATATATATATATATATATATATATATATATATATATATATATATATATATATATATATATATATATATATAACAAGTTGTCGAAGAGCAAACAGGAATGCTATTACAAAGAATATATAATAGCGAGAAGATATTTAATAGAATAGTAAAGAGAGAAAAACAAAAAGACTGGGAGGAGTAAGGAGAAACTCTAAATAAAAACTACAAGGAGGCAATTAGAAACTTCTATAACAAGATAAGTGCAATGAGAACCAGAGGAGAACCGTTTGACCCAACTGAAATAATTAACAGCGAAAATGGTGAACCAATAAGTGAACAAAAACAAATCCTAATAAGATGGAAACAATACTTCGATCAACTTCTCAACATCCCATCAGATGTCACAGGAATTCAAGAAACCGACACAAATGCCACCGAAGAACTAGAACCAGACATACTGAAAGAAGAAATTATAGAAGCCATCAGATTAGCCCCATTGACCAAATCACCAGAACAAGATGAAATACCAAATAAACTAATTAAAGCAGCAAGAGAAGTAGGAGCAGTATGGCTACATAGACTATTTAACCATGTTTGGGTAGAACAATAGACACCACGAGACTGGGGAAACGCCATAATTATTCCAATTTGGAAAAACAAAGGCAGCAAAAGAGACTGCACACAATACAATGGCATTTCACTGTTGAGACATACTGGGAAAATAGTTCGCAAAATTCTTGAGAAAAGACTTCGAACTATTATAGAATCCCAAGTAAGCGAAACACAATTTGGATTTAGGAAAAACAAAGGATGCACATATGTCATTTTTGCTCTTAGACAACTTATAGAAAAATCAATCGAATTCAATGAAAACTCTACTTAGTCTTTGTCGACCAAGAAAAGGCATTTGATTGAGTAGATAGGAAGAAGCTGTGGGAAATCCTTAAACAATATTGAGTGAATACACATCTAACAAACCTATGTAGAAGCTTATACAACAACAGTGAATGCATAGTGAGAGCTACTGGAGGATACTCAGAACCCTTCACAATAAGATCCGGAGTACGATAAGGTTGTATCATGTCCCCTCTCTTGTTTATAACATATATAGATAACATATATAAAGAAACCAGCCAAACAGAGCCCGCCAGAACACCACATGACGAGAACACTGAAGAAGAATCATGTGCAAATCTAACCATTAGAGAACTCCTGTTTGCGGACGACCAAGCACTGATAGCAAAATCAGAAGTGTAATTACAAGACCACATGAATAGTCTAAACGAAATGTGTAAGGAACATAACATGAAAATTAGCAGAAGTAAAACAGAGGTATTGACTATAGCTAAAGAAGATAAAACAACAACGATTCACCTAAACGAACATCCCTTGAAACCAGTGAAGAGTTTCAAGTACCTAGGAAGTATAATATCATAAATGGCAAATCAGAAGACGAGATTGAAATAGATGCAATAAGGCAAAGCAACTCATTGGACATATGGCACCATTACTAAAGAACAAACATGTATCAATAACTACTAAGAAAGCACTTTACAACACACTATTCCTACCAACTCTATATTACCAATGCTAAAGCTGGACAATGACAGAAAAAGAGAAAAGAAAAATCACAACAACAGAAATGAGATCCCTGAGAAGAATACCCAATGTATCAAGAAGAGATCAGATCAGAAATGAAGAAATCAGGACTAAAGTGGGGGTTATAGCTGCACTAGATGTTATTAGAAGGCAGCAAGTCAAATGGTTTGGCCATGCAAGTAGGTTACCAACTAACAGTATACCACAACAAGCAATTGTGTACAGACCAGAGGGAAGCAGAGGAAGAGGCCGACCACGTAAACTATGGATGCAGGGAATAACAGAGTCCATGGGAATATCGATACTTGAAGCCCATAATCGGGCACTCTTCCGCTGTTTATACTTCACCTCGACACAGCAAGTTACAAGGTGAACATGATGAGATGATGAGATGAGATTGGGGAATATTTACGTCAGGGAATCTAAGCACAGCGCAGTAGCTAACAAACATATCATTACTCTACTGACTGTGTATACACATCTGCCAGAAAAGATAAGATCCTCACCCTCAGATATCTCAAAGTCATAATTTATATTATAATTCCCCGTCCATTATCGCTGCAGGCAGGTCTGTTTTAACAATATGATTCTTTATGGAGAACCATATAAATGATGTTGTATGGGGCACTGAAATCAACACACCAGGAGGATATTCAAACAAGTTCGCTTTCATGGTACTGACAATCGCCTATCAAAGTCAAAAGGGAGTCAATATGCTACCATATTTGCCAGTAGCGTGTATGGTCTGCCTCCTCTGGACCATATTAGGATTGCAATTGAATGAAGCGAATGAACTGTTTCTGATATTTATTTCCCATCATCATTTACTGCAGTTCTGATGTTATCTAATGTGCATTCATCATTTAGCTGTTTCATTAATTTCAGTATTATTTTCCTATAGAATTTGATATTCAGAGACACAGTTTGGTCACATAACATTACATTTGTCTACTTAAAAATTTTCTTCTTTGAAATATTGGATTTCTAATACAACAGTAGTTGGGACTTTTTTTTTTTTTTTAGTTTGGCTATTATCGTTTGGCCTTGTGGCTTGGCCTTGTGGCATGGTCGAGACAGAAACACGGAGCTGATCCACGACTCTGGTGATCGAGTGAGATGGCAGAACATGACCGCCCACGCTTACCGGCAAGGCACGTGATGGATGGATGGATTATCGTTTAACTTCATCTCTTCCATATCAAAACTCCATGGTATACACATTTCTACCCGTTTCTCTGCGTATAATTTCTTGCACTGCTTGGAATAGACATCTTTTGAAATAATCTTAGTTTACAGATAATTAGAGACGGTTGAAGTAGATTCAAGTTTAATTTTGTTGCGCCTCTCGGCGCATTGAACATAAGATGCTAGATTTAATTGTAAAGACACATCAGTACACGACGGGTGACGCTATCAATATCATAATGATCGCTTTACTTCCACTGACATTTCTGGTATCCATTGTAGCAAGGGTCTATCTGTGAACTCATGTCGATATTTAAATTTCGCGTCGATGTGAATAGAAATGCAAGACCACCGGGCAGGAAGGTAATCTTGCTAGCCACTACACTAACACTGCTTCCAGTTAGTGACTGTCTCACATCTCATCATGTTTCTCTTGTACTTTGCGGTGTCGAGTAGAAGTATAAACAGCGGGAGAGTGCCCGCGTATGGAATTCATGTATCGATATTACCATGGCCTCTGTTATTCCCTGCGTCCATCGTTTACGTGGTCGGCCACTTCCTCTGCTTCCATCTGAGACAAGATAAGAAGAGATAAGATCAAAAATTAAGAAATCGGGACTAAAGTGGGGGTTATAGCTGCACTATATTGTATTAGAAGGCAGCAAGCCAAATGCATCATGATGATACAAGAGACGAACAGAACGATGATGGGAATATTAATGACGGACGATCAATTTTGAAGATGAATGTTCAGAATGCTCTTAGCCATATGAAAACTGGCAAGACCCAGGATACAGATAATATCACAACATAAATGATCAATGCCTTAGATGAATATGTAATAGGCCAAGTCATTGACTGTGAACGTAAAAAATGAAAACGGAGTCTTGCAATCCCGAAGAAATCGGGTTCCTTGGAATGTTATCAACATCGAACAATTAGTATAATGAGTCACATCACGAAGATTTTGCTAAGAATTATTATACACAGAGGTAGGAAGAAAATACAACCCGAAAGAGGAGAAGAACAATGTGGGTAAAAGGCAAGGGTACTGTAAATGCTGTATATATACTGAGGACATTATACAAGACGTTCTATAGAAGTTAGAAGTTAACAAAGATCTACAACTTTGCTTTATTGATTACACAAAGGCTTTCGATATAGTGAGACATGCTGATGTGATAAGGATGCTTGAAGATCTACACATTGGTAGAAAAGACCTTAGACTTGTTAAAAACATATATTGAAAACAAGAAGCTGCCACAAGATTTGATTATAAAGTAGGTCAATATCAGTCTATAAAGTGAAGTGTGAGACAGGGATGTGTAATGTCTCCAGAATGTTTTTTCCCTGTAGAGTGATAGTAATTTCAGAAATATAGAAGATATGGAAGTACTCAACATTGGTGGACGATGCATCAATAACATAAGATATTCAGATGATACAGTCTTGATTGCAGACAATGAACAGGACCTGCAAGATTTAATAGATGCGGTTGTTGCACACAGTGAACAACTGGGGATAGAATTGAATTGTAAGACACAGTTTATGGTCGTCACTGGGAAGAAGGAAATACCACAATGTAATACTAATAACTGGGCATATTCTTAAGCACGTGAATCGGTACAGTTATCTCGGAACAGTCATAACACCTTATGGGAGATGCCTTAATGAGATTAGAACAAGAATTGTCATTGTGAAGGTAGCCTTTTGCAAGGTGAACAACATACTGATCAATTAAAAGATATCAAATAAAACCAGAAAAAGAGGGTTGCAGTGCTACATAGAACATGCACATTTGTTTGGATGTGGAGCGTGGAAAATTAACAGATAAGCTGAAAAACATATGATTGCTATGGAAATGTGGTTTCTGAGGAAAATGCAAAGCATACCATGGACAGGCAGTAAGAACCAATGAGCAAGTCCTTCAAGAAACAAATGAAGATCGTAAACTGATTAGAGACATTAGACGTAGACATTCACATTATTCTGGGCATGTTTTGAGAAGAAATTATTTGGAGAACTTGGTGACAACTGGCAAGATCGAAGGGAAGAGACCGAGGGGAAAACCGAGAAGTAAATACCTGGACGGCTTGGCCACATGGCATGGTGGAGACAGAAACATGGGGCTGATCCACGACACTGGTGGTCGAGTGAGATGGCAAAACATGACCGCTCACGCGTATCTGCATGGTACATGACGGATGGAAGTCAAATGGTGTGGCCATGCAAGTAGGTTACCAACTAACAGTGCCTGTGTGATACAATTATAAGCATCGCAATAATTAGATCAACCAAAACGAGCTCTCTCTCTCTCTCTCTCTCTCTCTCTCTCTCTCTCTCTCTCTCTCTCTCTCTCTCTCTCTCTCTCTCTCTCTCTCTCTCTCTATGAATTGATAGTATACCAAATAAATGTTAAGCTATGAACAGATACAGTATTATATGCAGTTTATGGCAATTGTCTCTTCTTCAACACTTATGATATCACAACACATAATATGTGATTATTATATTGATTCACTCCCTTTAGACTATACAATAAGGGCATACGCAGAGTGACAAATAATAACGATGCATAATTGTGAACTATAAAACACATTATTTACAAATCGATATTCAAGTACGCATCTTTATTGTACAAACTATTATCTCCGTTTGTTTGTTGTGTGCAAACATTTCATCACGAAGATATGAATCATATTGCTAACTACAGTTGGGTATTTCCTTTGCCCCAAAATACTTACTGATTATAATTTACTTATAAAAAAGATTCTACCTCCTTTTGTCCAACAAAGTATGATGTATTTTTTTTTTAATAACCATAATAGTATAAGATATGTCGTAATCTCGATGTCTATACCGAACGAACATGAAGGTGCCACTACTTTTGAAACTGCAGATCATAACTCTTTACCATGTGGTACACACATGTGAATATTAGTCTGTATTTCACAAACTGGTAGTTAATGGTATGTTCAATGATATAGACTATCAACTGTAACAAATATAATTAATGATAATACTTTAAATATTCTCTCCTAGAAATGTAAATTGATTTTGAAAAGAAACACAATTCACAAATTCGTGTATTTAAACAAAAAGGAATGTAACTATTCAAGCACGCCTAAATAATTCTACATTCTACCGCTGCTGTTAATAACATGTCTTTGTTTTGGTGTCACCAATTTCCTTGTGTCCCTTCTCCACATATAAACCATCCATCACGCATTGTATTTAGTAGCTAATAATTTAAAAGAAAGTAGTAAAGCTATCAAAGTTAATGTTTCCATATGATACGTCATGTTAAATTCTTGACACAATATATTATGTTTCTATTATCGTAACACAACACATAACATAGGTTGTCACTTTATGGTTGAAAAAAAAAATAAATAACAAATGTCTGTGTGTGCTTGTGTAAACATACGTCAGAAGTCACGGTTAGGAAGACACAGTAGATGGCGAGAAATGAGGCATGCGTCGCAATGTTATTTTGCTCATCTTGAAATATTCATTTATGTCTGTAATTCTACAAGAGCGGATCGAATAGTATATGCATGCTTTACAAACCAGGAGTACGTTTTGGGATTTTGGACTGAAGTGATGTGAAGCGTGGGCAATGAGCAGACAAACTGAAAAAAAAAACATCTGATGGCTATGGAAATGTGGTTTATGAGGAAAATACAAAGAATACCATGGACAGACATAAAAACCAATGAACAAGTCAGTCAAGAAACAAATGAAGATCGTAAACTGATTAGAGACATTATACTTAGACAGTCAAAACATTTGGACATGTTAAGAGAAGAAATGAATTGGATAACTTAGTGACAAATGGCAAGATCGAAGGTAAGAGATCAAGGGGAAGACCGAGAAATAAATGCCTGGACTTCTTGGCCACGTGGCATGTTCGAGACAGGATCACAGAGCTGATCCACCACTCTGGTGATCGAGTGAGATGGCAGTATATGACCGCCCACGCTTATCGGCATGGCACATGATGAATGGATGGATGTTGTATTATACAATAAATACCACCTTAGAAAGTTACATCGGCCGCAATTATCTTCATCACACACGCAACTACATGGATCCGTATAGTGGGAATAAATACTATTGTAGATGGCACGGTGTATCTCGGCTGACTTCCCTCTATATATCAATATCTAACTGTTCGAATGCCTTCGGCTCCATATGTTCTTGATTGGTACCTTTCACAGCTAACTACTTCTGCTCCGTCTTTCTAACAACAAAACAAGTGTGCTTTAATAATATAAAATTTTTAAATTTCACGTTTTTGTTTAGATCCTTTTGTGTTGTTCCTGATGAAGATAAGTATATTCAAAACGTCGTTCGTTGTGTCGTAGTACATTTATTTTAATCGTATTATTGTTTTGTATTTCTTGGGATTATTCCACCCTCTCCCCCGCCCCCTATTATGTAAACTTTTGTCATTGAGTTTGTGATTGTGAGTGAGTTTGCGAGGGAGTTTGTATTTGTGTGTTATCGAGTGGATGAGTAACTGCGATAGTTTGTGTAAATGATGCATGTATGTAAGCAGGTAGTGTATATGAAGTGCGTGCTTATTAATTTGCGTGTGTACCTGTGTCTGCCAATGTTATTTTTCCCTGACTATATGAATGCAACATGCACATTGATGAACACAGGATGAGTGATTGGAAGGGCCGAATGTAAGACGGGACTGTGTGCACAATTTGTGACCCATTGGAAATATAGTTCGTTCGTTAGTTTTTCCTTATACCGTTGTGGAGTTCGTTGTAAGGCGTGTACAATGTATCTGTGTTTAGTATATCTAACTTTTTCGAAGCACTTACAAATACCTATATATTTAAATTTTCGAAGCACTTACATATATCTATATATTTCACTTTTTCGAAGCACTTACATATACCTATATATTTCACTTTTTCGAAGCACTTACACATACCTAATTGATTTTATTTCTTATTGTTACATCTTGCTGCAGCCGATACTTCTCTTATCATATCTAAAGTATATGCCACCATAATTGATTTGCCGGTATAATTGTTCATTATAATTGTTTACTATACATTGTTTACTATATACTGTTCACTATATATGTGTGTGCGTGTTGGAGAGAGAGAGAAAGAGAGAGAGAGAGAGAGAGAGAGAGAGAGAGAGAGAGAGAGAGAGAGAGAAAGTGGGTGTCCGAGATAGTGAGAGAGTGAATGTGTGTGCGCACGTACATGATGTGTGTGGAAGAGAGTGATTGAGCGAGAGATGGTGAGGGAATGTGTCAGTGCATGCATGCGTACCTGTATGCGTGAGAGTGAGTGAGGGAGTGTGTGCGTGCTTGCGTTCATGCTTATGTGTAAAAGAGTCTGATTGAGAGAGTGAATGTGTGTGTGAAGGATTGTGTGAGAGAGTGAGAAAGTAAGTGAATGCGTGAGGAGTGAATGGATGAGATAGTGAGTGTGTGTGAGTGAATGAGCGTTAGAGAGTGTGTGTGTGTGTGTGTGTGTGTGCGAGTGAGAGAGAGAGACAGAGAGAGAGAGAGGGAGAGAGAGTAAAAGACTGAGTGAGTGAGTGCGCTAGGGCAAGATAGAGTGAGTGAAACATTGAGTGATAGCGTGAGGGTGTCTGTCTGTCTGTGTATGAGAGAGAGAGAGAGAGAGAGAGAGAGAGATAGAGAGAGAGAGAGAGAGAGTAAGAGAGTTAGAGATAAAGTAAATGAAGATGGAGAGAGGGAATGAATGAGGGAAATAATTAGATAGAGAGAGAGAGAGAGAGAGAGAGAGAGAGAGAGAGAGAGAGAGAGAGAGAGTGAGCGAGCGAGTGAGTGAGACAGTGGGTGAGTGGATGTGTTAGTGTGTGTGTATGCGTGTGAGTGTGTATGAAATAATACAGAGAGAGAGAGAGAGAGAGAGAGAGAGAGAGAGAGAGAGAGAGAGAGAGAGAGAGAGAGAGAGAGAGAGAGTTGAGCGCACACATCTCATGTAACACGCATGTCATGTAACACACTAATCCATATGTTTGTGTATTCTCGTCTGTCATATTATCAATTGAATACCATTTTATTTTATCATGTATAACATAAACTTATGTGCATTACTGTTGTTTGAGTGAGAGAGTCAGTTAGTGTGAATGAGAGACAGAATGAGTGAGAGTGAATATGGATATATGTGTGTGTGTGTGTGTGTGTGTGTGTGCGTGTGTGCCTGTCTCTGTGTGTATCTCTATGTGTGGGAGAATAACTACGTTTCTACGTCACACACTGTATATGTACACATTTATTCCATGTTTTACATTTTTATGAGACTGCTAACGACAATTGTCAGTTTATATGTGTGAGTAAAGTGTGGGAGTTTGTTTATACTAGTTTCAATGCTAACGTGAGGCATTATGTATGTGTCTTGATGTGAGGATGTGTGAGTGTGTGTGTGTAGGATGTGTGTGAATGTGGGGGTGTGTGTGGGGGATGTGTGGGTGTGTGTTTGGGGGTATGCGTTTGGATGGGTTGGGGCATGTGGGTGTTAGTGGGTAATGAGATGTATGGGTGTTGGTGGGATGTGTGGATGATTTTGTGGGGGTGAAAGTAGGGGTGTGGGAATGGGTGTGGGGAATGTGTATGGGTGAAGGGTGTTGTATGGGACGGGTACGGGAGATGTGTGTATGGATGGGAGATATGTGTGGGTGGGTGGGGATGTGTGGATGGTTTGGGGGAAGTATGTGTGGGTGGCATGGTTATGTGGGTAGGGATGTGTTTGGATGGATTGGGGATGTAATGGCGGGTGGGGAGAAGTGTATGGTATGTGAGTTTGGTATATATGTATGGTTTATTGGTGGGGGATGTGTGCATGGTGTGTGGGTGGGGGGGGGGGGGGGTATGTTTGTGGTGGGTGGATGAGGATATGTTTATAGGTGGGGGGTAGTGTGTGGGGTGTGGTTGGGGGATGTGTGTGATGGGTGCGGGGAAAGTATGTATGGGTGGGGGATATGTGTGAGTGAGTAGGGAATGTGTGGGTGATTTGGGGGGGGGAGTATGAGTGGGTGGTGGGGGGGGTGTGGGTGGGGGATGTGTGCGTGGAAGTATGTGAGTAGCTGATGGATGTGTAGGTGGGTGATGGATGTGTCTGTGTCGGGGCGGGATGCATGAGTGGGTAGAGGATTCGTGTGGGTGGGAGTATGTGCGACCGAGAGATGTTTGGTTAGGAGTGGGTGGTTGGGATTGTGTGAGTGCGTAGTGGAGGATGTGTGGGTGAGTGAGTGAGTGTGTGTTGGTGGATGGGTGGGGAATGTGTGTAGGTGGGGAGAGGTGTGTGGTGTGTTGGTTGGGGATTTGTGTTTGTTGTGTGGGTGGGGGATGTGTGTGGGTGGGAGATTTGTGTGGTGTGTGGGTGTGTGTGGGGATCTGTGTGGGTGTGGTGGGGATATTGTGTTGCATGTGGGTGGGCTGTGTGTGGTGTGTAGGTGGGGAATATGTTGTGGTATGTGGGTGTGGGATGTGTGAGTGAGGGATGTGTGTGGTGCGTGGGTTGGGGATGTGTGTGGTGTGCGGGTGGGGGATGTGTTTGTGGTGGGTTATGTGGGTTAGGGCCTGTGTGGGAATGTTTGTGTATGGCTTGGAGATAAGTGAGTCGGTGTGCGATGTGTGGGTTGGTGGGGGATGTGTGTGTGGGTGGGGAATATGTGGTCGATGGAGGTGTGGTTGGGGGATGGGTGGTTGGGGTGTGGATGGCTAGACGATGTGTGGGTGGGGGATGGGTGTGTAGGTTAGGATGTTTATGTGGGTGGGCGCGAGATGTGTGGGTTGGTGGGGATGTTTGTGTGGATGGTGTGTGTTTTTGGGTTGGGGGAACAGGTGAGGGTAGTGTGTGTGTGGGTGGGGGATGTGCGGGAGGGGGATGGATGGGTTTGTAGGGTATGTATGTGTTCTTGGGTGTGTGTGTGTGTGTGTGGGTGGGTGGGTGATGTGTTCGTAGGTGGGAGATTGGCCTCATAACATGGTAATTTGCCTTGTTTATGTTTACAACATTCATTTCACAATGTTTTTTTTTTCTTACTATGTGAATGTATAAGGGGATCTTCCGGTAAAATGGCGACGATGTGACGCATTTATTCTTCGGGATGACGCTGTTTTAGTGTTTTTCCTATGGATTATGTGATGCTATTCGTTTATTAGAAGTGTTCAAAAGAAGCCACGCAAGGTAGGTGGTGGATGCAATTTTGAGGGCAGCCGACAGATATTTGTTTGGTATGGTCTCATGTTTCGCGACGGCAGGCAGAGGAGCTCTTTCTCGACTCAATGGCTGCGGTCACCCGACCAGTACGGTCACTGTCATAGAGGAAAGCAACGGCAAAATACCTCTTTAAAAGAGCCTAGTACATTATGATACGCCTAAAGACTGATCATCGCAAGACAAGGACAGAGACGTTAAAATTAGCAACGTGGAACTATAGGACGTTAAACGAAGACGAAAAATTAGAGAATATAAAACAAGAAATTGAAAGAGAAAAAAATAATATTTTAGGGATGTGCGAAACGAGATGGACAGGAGCAAGGCATCAAGATAGATGAAGATTTTAAGATTATTTATTCTGGAGGAAAAGATCGACAAAGGGGAGTGGCAATTATTTTGGACCGGAAAACATCAAAATCGGTTCAATGATATTGGACCTTGTCGGAGAGAGTTCTACTACTCCCGTGTGTTGCCGGGGCCCATAAGGGAAGCAAATAATATCAACACTGTAGCCTACCATGCATGTCGTAGGAGGAGACTAAGGAGGCTTGATGGTTCCATCGCCCTGCTACTGAGTGAGTGCGTGGCGCGACACTGTGAGCTGTGAGTTTCGTGTGAAATGCTTTTGAATCTGATCGAGGTTTTTTTGGAACATGACTGCATGTTCGGAGCGATGGTAGATGGCTATATCCCAGAGTTGACCGGTTTTTGCCTTATGCAGAAATGAGTGGCTGCTGGGCTTCTGGTTGACTGCCACTGCCATCGACGATGAATTGTATTTTCGTGGACTGTGTGGGTGAACATCTAGGAAACTTCCAGATGGGAAAATGAATGCCGATTCCATCAGAGATGAACTGGGTGTTTCGTTGGGGACTATTGTGTTGACATTCTGGGGGTGGCATTATGCACAGTGTATCTGTGCGGGCTGTTGTTTGTCGAGACTCTTGTCTTTTCCACTTATTACATTGGGCAGTGGGAAGTGTTTTGTGCGATATTCACTGGCACATGAACGGAGCATAATGGGGTCAATCCGTTGCTATGAGGTTGGAACTACGACTAACTAACTAACTACCTAACTAACTAACTAACTAACTAACTAACTAGTTCTACTAGTTAAATTAAGTGGCAGACCTTTTAGCATAAATGTTATTCAAGTATATGGCCCAACAGGAGAATCCAGTGAAGATAGTGTAGAGGAATTTTATAGTGACATTGAGTCTGCCTTAAAGAAATGTAAAAATTCAGAAATAAACATCATAATAGGGGACTTCAATGCAAAAGTAGGAAAGCAAGATGATAGATACACAGTAGGAAACTATGGTTTAGGACAGAGAAATAAAAGAGGATGCAGACTCGTAGAGTGGACAAAAGAACAGTAAATGATTGTAGGAAACACCTGGTTTAAGCAACACCCTAGAAGATTATGGACATGGAGGAGTCCTGATAACAGGATTAGAAACCAGATTGACTACATTCTGATTAGCAGAAGATTTAGAAACGCGCTAACAATAGCAAAAATAGTTCCCAGTGCTGATTGTTATAGTGACCACAGATTACTCACATGAACATTGAGGATAAAGTTGAAAAGAGTCAAGTATATAACAGGAAACACCAAATATGATTTATGTAAATTGAGTAATGACAAGGAAATACAAAACAGATTCAACATAGAAGTACAGAACAGATTTGATATATTTTCTGATCTAGAGATCCTATTCCAGGATGTGGATGATCAATGGGAAACGTTGAAGAATTCAATCTGTTTGGCTGCAGAAACAACTATTCCAAAATTAAAGAAGGTGGGTCGTAAGAAATGGATGACTGAAGAAATTTTACACCTAATGGAAACAAGGAGACTCAACAAAAATAATTCTGCCAAATATGAAGAAATTCACAGACAAGTCAGAATATTATGTAAGGAGGCAAAAGAAGCATGGCTTGATGAAAAGTGTTTAGAAATTGAAAACCAACACAACAGTCAAAATACAAAATTAATGCACAATAGAATTCAGGAACTTACTAATAAAAGAACAAGTACATCAACAGGCTGTCTAAAAACTAAAGATGGCAAAATAAAAATAGAAAAAGATCAGATTCTACATGTATGGACAGATTATGTGAAACAACTTTATGATGATAACTGAGAGGAAACAGTATGATATTATATTTAATAATAAAGGACCGCCAATTTTGGAGATTGGAAATGTTCTTAAGCATATGAAAGCTGGCAAGGTCCCCGGTGCAGATAACATCAGAAATGATTAAAGCTTTAGAAGAATTTGGACTACAGCAAGTCACCAGTCTGCTGAACACATTATATGATACTGGAGATATACCTTCTGAATTATGTAACTCTGTATTTATTGCAATCCCAAAGAAATCAGGAGCCTTGTAATGTGATCAACAGAACAGTTAGTATAATGAGTCATATCACAAAGATTTTGCTACCAATTATCATGCAAAGAATGAGGAAGAAAATACAACCTGAGCATTTTGCCAATAAAAAGAGCCAATACAAGCATTCTGACCAATAAAAAGATGCCAATTGAAACGAGGAAAAGAGTGTTGCGGGGATACATAGTGCCTGTTCTTTTGTATGGATGTTAATTTTGGACAATGAGCATAAGCTGAAAAACATCTGATGGCTGCAGAAATGTGGTTTCTGAGAAACATGCAAATAATACCATGGACAGACAGAAAAACCAATGACCAAGTACTACAGGAGACAAATGAAAATCGTAAATTGATTAGAGAAATTAGACGTAGACAGTCAACATATTTTGGACATGTTATGAGAAGAAATGGATTGGAGAACTTAGTGACAACTGGCAAGATCGAAGTGAACAGACCAAGAGGAAGACCGAGAGGAAAATACCTGGATGTCTTGGCCACATGGCATGGACGAGACAGGAACACTAGCTGATCCACGACTCTGGTGATCGAGTGAAATTGCGAGTCATGACCGCCCATGCTTTCCGGCATGGCACATGATTGATTGATTCAATGTATAATGATCTTGATGAACGAAAGATGAGTGATTGGAAGGACCGAATGTAAGACGGGCCTGCATGCCCAATTTGTGACCCTATTAAAATAAAGTTGATTTGATTTGATTTGATAAAGCAAAGCAATTAACTTAGCCTGATTGACAGTGTTGTCAACCTTCATTACTAATATGGAAGACACCGCCTCTGTTTCCTTACTGAATAACCAAATATCACAAGACGATGATGCTGTTTCAATGGGCACAGTTATGAAGATATTCTACTGTACGTTTTTTGGTGTGCTGTGTCAGTCGGTCGTTATATTCGGAATTGGAACGAACATCATCAACATTATCTGTTTTGTCAAGCAAGGTTTTAAGGAACAGATCAACATAAGTTTGCTAGGTAAATAATTTTGCAATGCTAATGTTGTCACTCTCCTTCTGGTGTTTGTGATATATTTCGGTTAAGTTATAGTTGTCATTGACATCGGTTTATTGATGCATGGTAAGATAGATGTGGGCAGTGCTCCTTAGGAACTTGTGTATAGCGTGAAGCAACAGATACATCATTATGACCTGGAGAGAATGGTGGCGTGGAGGAATATCATCAGCAGAGTTGATCAAGAACACCAAAGGCCGAGGTATGTGGAGCGACATGATCTCCTGCGTCTTCTGGTAGGGGATTTGATGATAATGAGTAAGACATTTCAGTTTACATCACCCAGTGCTGCCAATACAACCGACATGTATCACACACATTAGCAGAAATGTATCACACACATTAGCAGAAGTGTGGCAACATTCATGGTCTAGAAGAAGAAACGTGCAGGTGTATACTTGAACAAAACACAAGCAAGCAAACAAGCAGAGATTAGAACTAGTATTGCCATGGCGAATGTAGCTTTTTGCAAGATGACAAACATACGGACCAATAACAAAAATATCAATTGAAACGAGAAAAAGTGTGTTGAAGTGCTACATAGAACCTGTACTTTTATATAGATGTGAAGCGTGGACAATGAGCAGTCAAGCTGAAAAAAAAATCTGATGGCTCTGGAAATGTGGTTTCTGAGGAAAATGCAAAGACTACCATGGACAGACGGAAAAAACTAATGAACAAGTCCTTAAAGAAACCAATGAAGATCGTAAAGTTATTAGGGACATTAGACGTAGACAGTCAAAATTGTGTATCATGTTATGATAAGAAATGAACTGGAGAATTTGGTGACAACTGGAAAGATCGAAGGGAAGAGACCAAGGGGAAGACCGAGAAGTAAATACCTGGATGGCTTGGCCACGTGGCATGGTCGAGACTAAACACGGAGCTGATCCACAACTCTGGTGATCTAGTGAGATGGCAAAACATGACCACTCATGCTTCTAGGCATGGCGCATAATGGATAGATGGAAACAAACAGACATAGGGACGTCGGACGTCAGCGAGAGAAGATTTGGAAACATGTATCACGGTAATACACGAATTGATACAAATGGTAGTAATCAACCTGTGTGTGTGTATGTGTGTGTTTGTGTGTGTGTATGTTTGTGTAAGGGATGGCTCTCTCTCTCTCTCTCTCTCTCTCTCTCTCTCTCTCGCTCTCTCTCTCTCTCTCTCTCTCTCTCTCTCGGTTAAATTAATAGCTTGTCTATTTATATAATCGACGATGACATACTGTATGAACCATTGTACACATAAGGTATTTCCTGCCTTATCAATATGGTATTATGAATGAGATATTTACTTTTAAACACGGTTACTTGTGTCTAACAAACAATGAAAGCAATTTTGTTACACAGATTAATCATGCGCTGACTGATATCATGACCTCATTTTTTCTTCAGCCTTGGCCATTTCAGACCTTGGGAGTCTTGTAACGCTTCTGGTGTGTAACGTGTGCTTGTGTCTGCCTTTCGCGAATTTGGATTTGTCTTTCGACCCAGTGGAGGTTCAATATCTTGTAGCGGGAATGCCACATACAGTATTTACCCGCGCCAGTGCCTGGAATACAGCCTTCATTGCCCTAGAGAGATGCCTATGTGTTGTAATACCATTAAAGGTTAGTTTGCTTTAGTTGTAGCTCATTTAACAACAAAATATTCTAGTGATCGCCAGAATGAGTAGTCTTAGACTTTAGAGGGCTACAATATTATTAAACATAGATTTTCGCATCAGGGTTACCAGCAATACATAAGATGATCAAGCATAAATTAAGTGGCTCATGACTGCAATGTTGGGTCATTACAGTTACCTAATGGTGTAACGTCTGTGAAACTAAGTTGTAGAAAACTTGCTAGAAACACATCCAGGAAACCGCTCGGAAAAAAAAAAAATCACTTAAGCGCTTTATGTAGGTTTACCATTTCACCCCAGGAATTAGAAAACCAAGAACACACAGATACACTCGTGTACACAACAGCACACTATAGATATGTAGTATGTGAATGAACTTCAACCAATGGGTGGAAAACAGATCCATGCTAAAATATATATAATATTCTCAAGACGCTTAGTTGGACATGGTCAGAATCAGCAACTAAAACACAATATAAACTATATGATACAAGAAAACAGTGTTTCAATTAATATATGCGTTATTATAATTTTATCACTTTACATTTCTCGAGTCAGGTGAAGAACCTCATCACCAGTAGACGTGTGGCTGTTGTCTGTGTATGCATCTTCGTTATCCTGGTGGCTGGTCAAAGCCCTTTTTATGCTGTCAACAGTCTGGATTGGAAATATGTCCCCACAATAAATAAATCCCTGATTGGAATTGTTTATTCTAGTAACCGCGAAGTTATAGAGATTATTTCTTTTGTTCTCAATAATGTTTTCCTTAATTTTTGTGCTTTTCTTATTATAATTGTCTGCACGACAATTATATCTATTCAACTGCTCAATCAAGCAAAATGGAGAACACGATCTACGAAAGCTAGCAATCTATCTCACCAAAGTAAGAACGCATCCAAGCTGGTTGTAGTAGTATCCGTAATATTTATTGCTTGTTTCATTCCAACCTGTTTCATGTTCATACTAATGGTGGTATTTCGTGATGTTTATATTACGGGAAAGTATAGCTATATTGTATTTTTTGTTGGAGGTGCAGGTATTTTTCTCGAATCAATTAATTCAGGTGTAAATATTTTTGTGTATTATCGCATGAGCACTAAATTTAGAATAACATTACAGAAAAGTATTCGGCAATATAAAATACTAATGTTTCTTTGGAAGAAACAGAGTAGATAGAGATCAACATGCAGAATGAATAATTGTGCTCGGTCTTAAAACTTCCGGTGTTCTGGTATCTAGGTAGAAGGTTCAACCCCTAATTTTTACGTTACACAATTTATATGTACAATTTTACTCAATTTTTTCTACAATGTTTTGCGAGAATGCCACGTCAATCGTCGGTGTATGTGTGGGTAAAGTGTGGGAGTTTGTTCGTACTAGTTTCAGTGATTATGTGAGGCAGGATGTGTCTAGATGTGAGGATGTTTGTGTGTGTGTAGATGTGGGGGATGTGTGTGTGTGGGGAGATGTATGGGTGGAGGGATTGTGAGTGGGGGATGTGTGTGGGTGGATGGGGGATTGTGGTGGGTGGGGATATGTGACTGAGTGGGAGACATTGGGGTGGATGGGTGTAAGTGTGTGGGTGTTGGTGGGTGGGGGTTGTGTTGGTGGGCAATGTGTAGGCGTGTGGGTGAGGGATGTGTGGGTGAATGGTTGTGTCGCGGTTGGGGGATGTTTGTGATTTGACAGATGTGAAGTTTGATTGGGTGTGTGAATTGCTAGTGGGTAAAGGATGTACGTGAGGGTGGGGGATGTGTGTTTGGCAGGGTTGGGTTGTTGGGGTGTGTGTATGGCAGGGTACACGAGAGATATATGTGTTGATGGGTGGGTGGGGGATGTTTAGGTGAAAGTGGTTGAGGGATGAGTACTGAGTGGATTAATGTGTGTGGGGGATGAGTGTATGGGTGGCGGATGTGTGTGTGGGTGGGAAGATGGGGATGGGTTTGTGTGGGGTATATGTGGCTGGTATGGCGTGTGCGGGTGGGAGGTTTTTGATTGGCTGGGTGTTTGGGGGTGTGTGGATGGGTTGTGGAGGATATGTGGGTGGGTGAGTGTTCATGGGTGGAATATGTTTGTGGGTGGAGAGATGAAACAACGAGTGAGTTAGTGCTTTTGAAATGCTATGTCATGTGAAGTCCTATTCCATATTTGTTTGTTTGTTTGTTTGTTTGTTTTTTGTGTAATCATCATTCATATTATCATTTTTAATGACAATTGATTGTCTTACATGTACTGACAAATATTTGTGCATTGCTTATTTCATCATGTTTATGTCAATTCTAGGAATCAAGTTATTGAATGGCATCACTATGTTTACGTACACGATGTATGTGCATAATTTGTTCTCCATTTTTTACATTTTTGTGAGAATGCTCACGATAATCGTCAGTGTATATGTGTGCGTAAAGTGTGGGAGTTTGTTCCCATTAGCTTCAGCGATTATGTGAGGCAAAATGTATGTGTCTAGATGTGATGATTTTAGTTGGGTTGGGGATGGGTTAGTGGGTGAGGGATGTATGTGGGGGTTTTGTGTGTGGGTGGGTGGGGAGATGTGTGGGTGAGTGGGGAATATGTGTGTGGATGAGAGATGTGTCTGGGTAGGGATGCGTGTGAGTCGGTGGGGGATGTGTATGTGTGTGGGTGAGGGATGTGTGTATGAGTGGGTGGATATTGGTGGTGTGGGTGTGGATGTGTTGGTGAGGGTATGTGTGTAAGGGGTGCTGGGGATGTGTGTAAGGATTGGAGAATGGGTGTAACTGATGTACATATGAATGGGGGAGATATGTGTAGGTGGGTGTGTGTCTGTGTGTGGTTGGGGGGTGTGTGTGTGGGTCGGGTGATGAGTTTGTGTGTGTGGGGAAGATGTGTGCGGAAGTATGGGAGAAGTGTGTCTGTGAGTGGGGATGTGTTTGTGTGTGTCGGGGATATGTGTTTGTGGTTGGGGAGATGTGTGCGGATCTGGGTGTGTGTGTGGTTGGGAATGTGTGAGTGGGTGGATGGGGAGGTGTGGATGAGTGTGGAATGTGTGGCTTTTTTGGGGATGTGTGAGCGGATGCGCGGATTAGTGGGTGGGGAGGTGTGTGTTTGTGTGGAGGGATGTGTGTATGGCTGGGGCATGGGTGAGTGGGGAATATGTTGGTGGTTGAGGGATGTGTAATATTGGGATGTCTGGGCTGCTGTGTTTGTGTGGATGTTGGTGGGTAGTGGTACGTGTGAGCGTTGGCGGGTGGGGGATGTGTGTGTTTTGGTAGGTGGGGTATGAGTGTGTGTATCTGGGTGTGTTCGGGAGTGTGTATAGGGTGTGGGGGATGTGTGTATGCGTGGGGGATGTGTGTGTCAGTGGAGGAATGTGTGTATGTAGCAGATGTGTGTGTCAGTGGGGGGGGGGGGGTATGTGTGATTGTTGGTGTGTGTGGGTGAATGTGAAATGTGTGCGTGGGCGAGCAATTATTGCGTGTGTGGGTTGGTGCGGGATGTGTGTGTCGGAGGAGTATTTGTGTGTGGTTGGGAAAGTACGGGTGGGTGGGTGGAGCATGTGTGTATCTGGGTGAGTTTTGTGGATTAGGGTATGTGTGAGTGGGTTGGGACATATGTGTGGGTGGGGATGTGGGTGAGGGATGTGTATGTGAATGAGTGCGAGATGTCTGGATTGGTGGGGGGATGTGTGAGTGGGTGGAGGGATATGTGGTGTGTGGGGATGTGTGAGTATGGGTGGTGATGTGTGAGTGGGTGAGGGATGTGTGTGTGGGTTGGAGCGGGATGTGTGTAGTTGTGGGGGGGGGGAGGGGAATGTGGCACATAACATGATAATATGCATTGTTTATGCTTACATCATTCATTTGACAATGTTTTTTTTTTCCTATGTGAATGTATCATGCACTGTTGATGAAAGAAAGATGAATGATTGGAAGGGCCGAATGTAAGACAGGCCTGCGTGTCCAATGTGTAACCCGTTGAAAATAAAGATCAATCAATCAATCAATCAATCTAAACCACACACAAATATCAGCCCCGTGCACTAGAAAATGTAGCAGGTGTATGGACGAAGCTTGAGTTCAAAACAATTGAAAAACAAATGTCATCATTGATGGCATAAAAGAGAAGGAACTGAAGTTAAGGCTATCGACATCCGAACTTGAGAAACTACCACTACTGTGCACATCCAATATACGATACACTGTTCTTAAAACATCATACCCCCAAAATGATGGAGTGACTAACGGACGTCCTTTATGTCCCATTCTAGCGATAACCGTTATGTAGTACTTAGAGGAACAAACAACCACGAACATTAAGGACTTGTTTATTTACCGCCGCTATATTGGTCACCATAGAAGTCAGACAGTAAGCTAGAAAGAATTGTTCCACTCGGCCATGAACATCTCTTTGTTTATTTACCATGAATAGAATGACACTATGTTTCATGGACATCGTAATCCGTCGACGAGAAGATGGCACAATCCAACGAGCAGTTTATCGAAAAGAAACGTGGACGGGTCAATACGTGGATTTCAATATCTTTATACCTCCCCAATATAAGCATGGCTTAGTATGATCCCTGTTTATTGGAAACAAAAAGATATGCTTCGGTGACACACTAAAAGAGGAATTGGACACCCTTAACCTGTCTCTACAACTTGAGGGTTATCCAGTCCACGTTATCAAGCGTCACTGCCAGTCATCCAAACCCACCCCCACAGATTCATTGATCCCCACACTTCAAGTGTTTCTTCAGCTTACCTTTCGAGGGGACCACGTAATGAAATGAATACACGATCGACTTAAAACAGCGGTTAAGCAAACGTGCATTTCTGTTGAACGATTGATGAGACATAAACCCAAACCGATACTCACTTCATCTGTAAAAGAATCAGTGTCTGTGAATACCAAATCAAACTTTATGTATCAATTCCAATGTGAGTGATAACCAGATTACATAGGTAGAACGGAAAAGCAATTAGCAAATCGTGTAGTCAAAAATTCACCAGTTTGGTTGAACAACAGTGTTAGTCAGTCTGGAGAAATACCTGTACAGTCTAACGCCTTGTGGATTTCTCATGGATCGTGGGTTTCTCAACACCTCATGAAACATGGTCATAGCGTGAAGAAAGAAAGCATGTCTCCTATGCTGTATTCGACGACAATCAAGGATTGTCCCAATATAGCGAGGCGTTAGCAATTATGCGGTTCCAACAGATTTTGTGTAACCATAAAGAGTTCGTGTTACATTTGAAATTACATGGGGATAACACATATTCTGCATCCGAAAAATGCCCGTTACCGTGTGTTTTAATTGATTATGCTTTAGATTTATTCATTTATTCACTTCATATGACAGATAACCCTGCATGGTGCACAAAACTATATATTGTTTGTGGCTTCTGTGTTTAAGCCAAGACAAATGGGAGAAGGGGAAATGTATTCGGACAAATATGGAATAATTCACCCAAGACAGCATAAACATAAAGGAGCATAAGTTTAATCTTGGACAGAAATATTTAAAAAAACAAAATAGTAAAATGATATCTGCCAACATATGTCTCTTTTCTATTACCACAGCCAATTAACTACATTTAAGAAAAAAAAGACTACAATTACTTTATGTTTAAGATATTTGGTTGTTGTTGGCTTGAAGTCTTTGCTTTTGCTCATGCGTTATGAGATATTTTTCTTTTGTCAAAATAAATTTCGCTATAACTCTTAAAAAGTATCCTTGCTTATTACCTCTGTGCATTATCTGTCCATGAAGTTAGTAAACCATTATGATTTTATTCAAAGGTTAGAACAGTCAATTTAACATACTACGATATATACAGTACTGACCTGTTCATTCATCCAAATGTCACTCAAAGAGTACATTATATTTTTATATATTACAAATATTACAAATTACAGCTTGACATCCTCATTTGCAAACACAATAAAATATATACGTATATACATACCTAGACACGTTAGTTCCTGGATGAGATAGATGCAGCTGGCATATGTGCAATGTGAATTGTTTATATTCTGTAATTAATTAGCAAATTATCGGGTATGGTTCCAAACACCAGTAACCCACTTAACCACCACAATATTGTTGGTATTGGGACCTCCTCAGCAACATACGCTACTATACACGTGGGCGCTGTTGGTTACCCATCCACACGATCACCATAGTCCTGGATTAGGTTTTTCAGCTCCGAGAGCACATCAATGTTTCAGTGTAATTAGACCTGCTTATTCTCCGATTTCCAAATGTATACACACATATAGGACATCAAGACTATCTTTCTTACTGCATGCTCATCTCATTATAGTTTTTTTCTCTCTGCGCTTTTGCACTTTGGGTTACAAATATATATATATATATATATATATATATATATATATATATATATATATATATATATATATATATATATATATATATATATATATATATATATATATATATCCAGCCCCAGAAGTAATGCAAGAAATGAAGCAATCCATAAATGCATGAATGAGTCATTGAGCAATACAAATGCTATGCTTGTTTCGATAATGAAGAGGTGATCTACACTGAGTTATGATAACGGAACATTGTTTCATTCATTAGAATGAACAGTGTATTTGTTTTTTCCATTTGTGTTTGTCTCAAGTTGGTGTGTCTTGAAAACTGGAGGTTTGACAGTGCAACGGAGTAAGTGCACGTGAGTTCGAATTCTCTTCGACGTGTTTTGGGCGCCCGGCAGCAAAAAATTACGCAGACATACGAGGACTAGTCAATAAGAAAATCACACAGTTCGTAGGATGGCATGTAAATGTGGTTGGTATTTACTACAGCTGTCATTAGGTGACAGCAACATCGAACGTTGTATTCCAGTTCGTCAGGTTGCACTAGGTGTATCATGCGCATGTGCAGCGCATAAACAAAATGGCGATTGTACTTATGGAGTGTACAATCAAAGAGCAACGTGCTGTTGTGCGTTTTTTGTGGGCAAAAGGACTGCCTGCAAAGGTCATTCATAAGGAAATGCTTCCTATTTATGCTGACAAATGTTTGTCCCATAAAGCGATGCATAACTGGGTAGAAAAATTGTCTCAAGGACGCTATAAAATTGTTGAGGAAATCCGATCTGGTCGTCCTGTTGAGATTGCAACAGAAGCATCCGTGCAGCGGGTGGAGGAGATGGTTAAAGGTGACAGGCGAGTAACGATAGACTCTGTAGCATTTGCAATAGGTTTCGGCTGTATTTATACTCGTATTATATCTGCTACATGTTGAACGTAAATTATTAATATGATTTTGCAACCTGCCCTCGTCGCTATAAAACTGGCACTGGTTGTCTGCAAAGAAGTTCATATATTTCCGGTGGATCAATTTTTTAATCTGGAGTGAAGAGTTCTAAATTTTCTTTATCTGTTCTGTTAAGGCTTGCTTCTTTGGATATGATGTCCGTGTAGATATTAAATTGCAATGGAGAGAGCACACATCCTTATTTCACTCCTTTATTGACTGTGATCATATCCACATGTCCATTCTTGTGTTCTCACTGCACTTCGGTTCGAGTGGTACATGACTATGATATTTTCTAGCAATTGTCATTGTATCCCGTAGTATACAAGGATGGGCCATAATTTGTATCTGTCTACTCTATCGAAAGCCTTTTCCTGATCTACAAACACAATATTCTGCTGGTCACTATATGCGATGGTTTTTTCCACATATTTGTCTAAGTATAAATAGTGCATCAGTGCAACTGTTACCTTTCCGAAATCCGAATTGTACCTTGCTTACCTGTTGTTCAAATAAGGGTCTATCTCTTTGTTCCAATAGTTTTAAGTACATTTTCTCTATGTGGCTCAGGAGTTATATACCTCTATATGTTTCGCACTCTCTCATATTGCCTTTCTTTTTCCACATTGGTACTATTATTGCCTGTTGCCTATCGTCTAGGACTTTTCTTTCTTCCCATGCTATATTAACAAGCCTTGTTAGCCATTTAACTCTTGTTTTCCCCACAAGCCTGAATATATTCTGTGGTTATTCCATCTGGACCCGGTGATTTATTTTTAGGATTTTTCTGTATAACTGCTTTGACCTCTGCGGGGATGAAGTTTGGTTCTTGTTGTCCATAGCTTTAAAGCACAAATGTGAAGATTTATATGTTATGTGTGGGGTTAAGTAGTTCTTGACAGTATTCTGCCCACCTTGATAGACTTTGTTATGGATTAAGTATTGGTATACCTCTGTTGCTGTTTATGGTGGTGGCTGGGTTGCAGCATGCATCTCTGTTTCTCATTTCATTGACACTTTTATAACATTCTCTTGTGTAGTCTTTGCTAAGGGTCGCCATCTGTTCACCGTATATTCTCCAGGATTCATCTTTAGACTCTCTAATTGTTCGATTGGCATTTTGTCGTGCTATTCTATAAGTAACATAATCTTGTTCAGATATAGTTGTGATCAATTTATTGAACGCAACTTTCTTTTTGAATAACTTCGTTGTTCCACCCTATGTACATGTCTAGACTTGTTTTAGTATGTGTTATTAAATTTAGCCTTTAATTTTACACGTATACTGTGTAAGGGCGGGGGGGGGGGGGGGGAATTTATATGGAGGAAATGCGAAAAGGGGGAATGACATTCTGAAAATATGGTGAAGAGTTGCATGGCCAAAGTTGAGATACACTGATTTATTATAATTAAATCAGGGGGAACAACGCATATATTTGTTTTTCGATATATGCATGGAAACAATTACTCCCCTTGAAATAAAAGTCTCCTGCAATGTTTGCGCTGAAAAGATTTAATGTTTAAAGCGGAACATGTAATGCCCTTTGCTGGACGATTTGGTTGTATTCATATTATATCCCTTGCATGTTGAACTCAGCTTATTAATACAATTTGTTTATTCTGCCCTTGTAGATGTAAAACAATTGTATTTGTTAGCAAATAAATTGATTTATTTCTCTGACCTTTTAGCATAAATATTATTCAAGTATATGCCCCAACAGGAGAATCCAGTGAAGATAGGGTACAGGAATTTTATAATGACATAGAGACTGCCTTAAAGAAATGTAAAAATTCAGAAATAAACATCATAATAGGAGACTTCAATGCAAAAGTAGGAAATCAAGGTGATAGATACACAGTAGGAAAATATGGTTTAGGAGAGAGAAGTGAAAGAGGATACAGACTCGTAGAGTGGGCAAAAGAACAGGAGATGATTGTAGGAAACACCTGGTTTAAGCAGCACCTTAGAAGATTATGGACATGGAGGAGTCCTGATAGCGGGATCAGAAACCAGATTGACTACAATCTGATTAGCAGAATATTTAGAAACGCACTAACAATAGCAAAAGCAGTTAACAATGCTGATTGTTATAGTGACCACAGACTACATACAGGAACACTGAGGATAAAGTTGAAGAAAGTCAAGTATATAACAGGAAACATTAAATGTGATTTGTGTACATTGAGTAATGACAAGGAAATACAAAACAAATTCAACATAGAAGTACAGAACAGATATGATATATTGTCTGATCTAGAGATATTATTCCAGGATGTGGATGATTAATGGGAAATGTTGAAGAATTCAATCAGTTTGGCTGCGGAAACAACTATTCCAAAATTAAAGAAGATGGGTCGTAAGAAATGGATGACAGAAGAAATTTTACACCTAATGGAAACAAGAAGACTCAACAAAAATAATCCTACCAAATATGAAGAAATTCACAGACAAGTCAGAATATTAAGTAAGGAGGCAAAAGAAGCATGGCTTGAGGAAAAGTGCTTAGACATTGAAAAACAACACAACAGTCAAAATACCAAATTAATGCACACAAAAATTCAGCAACTTACTAATAAAAGAACAAGTACATCAACAGGCTGTCTAAAAACTAAAGATGGCAAAATCATAATAGAAAAAGATCCGGTTATACATGTATGGACAGATTATGTGAAAATTCTATATAATGATAACAGAGAGGAACAATATGATATTAGATTTAATAATGAAGGGCCGCCAATTTTGAAGATGGGAGTTCGAAATGTTCTTAAGTATATGAAAGCTTGCAAGGCCCTCGGTGCAGATAACATCACAACAGAAATGATTAAAGCTTTAGAATTTGGACTAGATCATGTCACCAGACTGCTGAACACATTATATGATAATGGAGATATACCTTCTGAATTATGTAACACTGTATTTATTGCAATCCCAAAGAAATCAGGAACCTTGGCATGTGATCAACATAGAATAATTAGTATAATGAGCCACATAACAACGATGTTGCTACGAATTATCATGCAAAGAGTGAAGAAGAAAATACAACATGAAATAGGGGAAGAACAATGTGGATTTGTAGAAGGAAAGTGTACAGTAAATGCTGTGTATATGCTGCGAACAGTTATTGAACATGCTATAGAAGTAAACAACAATATACACCTTTGCTTTATTGACTACACAAATGCTTTTGATAGAGTTAGACATGTCAACATGGTAGATATGCTTGCAGATCTGCAAATTGATGGGAAAGACATTGGACTTATAAAAACATATATTGGAAACATCAAGCTGCCATAAGGATTGATAATGAAGTGGGACAATATCAACCTTTTAGGAGAGGTGTTAGGCAGGGATGTGTAATGTCTCCAGATCTTTTTTCCCTATACAGTGAAAATATTTGTAAATGTAGAAGATATAAATGGAATCAGCATTGGAGGACGAAATATCAATAACATTAGATATGCAGATGATACAGTATTGATTGAAGACAATGCTCAAGATCTGCAACAATTAGTAGACGCTGTGGTTGTACACAGTGAGCAGCTGGGGTTGGAATTAAATTGTAAGAAGACATAGGTTATGGTCGTCAATAGGAAGAACGAAGTACCACAATGTAATATACAAGTAAATGGGAATATTCTTCAACAAGTGAATCGGTTCAATTATCTCGGAACAGTCATAACATCTGATCGGAGATGCCTTGAAGAGATTAGAACAAGAATCGCCATGGCGAAAGTAGCCTTTAGCAAGATGAAAAACATTCTGACCAATAAAAACATGTCAATTGAAACGAGAAAAAGAGTGTTGAGGGGATACATAGAGCCTGTTCTTTTGTATGGATGTGAAACTTGGACAATGTGCAGTCAAGCTGAAAAACATCTGATGGCTGCAGAAATGTGGTTTCTGAGGAAAATGCAAAGAATACCATGGACAGATAGAAAAACCAATGACCAAGTACTACAAGAGACAAATGAAAATCGTAGATTGATTAGAGAAATTAGACGTAGACAGTCAAAATTTTTTGGACATGTTATGAGAAGAAATGGACTGGAGAACTTGGTGACAGCTGGCAAGATCGAGGGGAACAGACCAAGAGGAAGACCGAGAGGAAAATACCTGGATGGCTTGGCCACATGGCATGGACGAGACAGGAACACTGAGCTGATCCACGACTCTGGTGATCGAGTGAAATGGCGAATCATGACCGCCCACGCTTTCCGGCATGGCACATGATTGATTGATTGATTGTTTATAATTTACAAATAATTAAAGTGTATATAATGATAAGTTTCAGTTGTTTACATAGATGTGTGCTTGCTTCATAAACAGCTTTACCGTGTTCATTCTTCATCAGCGGCAACATTATTTATGTCGATCAGTTTCTACTAAGAATCACACAAATTGGTATCAAACAAAGTCGCTACATTGTCTGGACATAACATACTTTAAAGAAGGAACATGCCAACTCTAGCTCATTATGTTATGGCTTAGAGTATGAGAAAGCATGTCACTTCACACCTCAGTGGCAATATCTGCTATGGGACTTCTAATACATTTGCCTTTGTTTCAAGCGGCCATGATCGTAAATGTATAACGATAATGTTGTGGGTATAATATTTGAACAATTATACACATAATTTAAATATACATACTATTTTGTTACTTACAAGTTAGCTCATGTAATAATGGTTAAGTTTGTATAATAAACAATACATGTCATGTGCTTAAAAAGGAAGCCATTGATCATGAGTGACTTATAATTGGATCAATTATTTCAGCCTTGGCCATTTCAGACCTTGGGAGTCTTGTAACGCTTCTGGTGTCTAACGTGTTCATATGCCTGCCCTTCGCAAATTTGGATATGTCTTTTGACCCAGTGGAGGTTCAGTATCTAGTAACTGGAATGCCACATACCGTATTTACCCGCGCCAGTGCCTGGAATACAGCTTTCATTGCTCTCGAGAGATGTCTATGTGTTGTAATACCATTAAAGGTTAGTTTACTTTAGTTGTAATTCATTTAATAACAACGTATTCAATGATCGTCTGAATAACGTGGTCTTAGATTTCAAACTGTCGCATTATTAGCTTTACAAATAGTCTCAGTTACGAAGTGGTATAAGTCGCCTGCTGCATGTTCCGAAGGTTATGTGTTCGATTGCGGGTCACGTCGTCCGGTTCACGACTGGAATATTCTCGATCCGACGGGTGGAACACATGTTCAAGCTAGAATAGTTTAACTCACTTAGTTGGACATAAAAAAAATCAGCAACTGAAACAAATTATTGACAATAGTATTGATGGTGCAATAAAAAAATAGTAGTATATATATATATATATATATATATATATATATATATATATATATATATATATATATATATATATATATATATATATATATATATATATATATATAATATATATTTATATATACTAATAACTTTATTTGTGGCCAACATAAGTACATTGTTTGTGACTTTTAGTTTTCATGATTCTATGCTGGGTTCATGTGTGTAAGTTATATTTAAGCATTAATGTATCGAAAAACTTTGTAATGATTAATAAATCGAAATAAAATAATTTAAAAACTGTCTAGTTTTAACTATATTAAGTTGTGGGGTCCGTATGGACCTTATTTATAACCAGTGTTACTAAAAATGTCTGGTAGTTTTAGGATTAAGGTGGGTGGCAATAAAGCAAAAACAAACATCACAACGAGCATTAATCTGCTGGGTATGTGAAATATGTTGATCATCACCTTTTGTAGGCCATTGTACATGGAGAAACAGGAGGCCTATCGTGCTCTACTGTAGGGAGATCAGTCATTGAACATTGGTCTGGCCGTGAATTGGTCATTTGAGAACCAGAGAGTGGTGCAGATCCCGGCGAGAACATATATTTGATTTAACTTAGTGCATCAAGCTAGGAACCCGCACCACCGTATACACCCATTACAAAGTAGAATTACCGCTGGATATCCTATGCCTATGGGTGTGATACCACATATGCTCATCAAACCGTTTTCTACTAATGTCTCATTGTTTATGCAATTGTTGTTAAAAATGCATTGTCCTAATTTTACCGACTTAAATTTCTTGTGTTCCAGGTTAACAGTCTCATCACCAGTAAACGTGTGGCCGTTGTCTGTGTGTGTATCTTCGTTACCCTGGCGGCTGGTCAAAGTCCTCTTTATGCCGTCAGCAAACTGGATTGGAAATACTTCCCAACTATAAATAATTCGCTGATAGGAATTGTTTATTCGAGTAACCATGAAGCTGTAGAGAGTATTTCTTTTGTTCTCAATAATGATTTGCTGAATGTTTGTGCGTTTCTTATTATAATTGTCTGCACGACAATTCTATCTTTTCAAATGCAGAATCAAGCAAAATGGAGAACCAAGTCTACGAACGCTAGCAATCTATCACACCAGAGCAAGAATGCATCTAAACTGGTCATAATAGTATCTGCAATATTTATTGCTTGTTCCATTCCAACCTGTTTCATGTTCATACTAATGGCTGTGTTTCCTGATGTTTCTGTTAAGGGAAAATATAACTATATTGTGTTTGCCATCGGATCAATATGTATTATTCTCGAATCCGTCAATTCAGCTGTAAATATTTTTGTGTACTATCGCATGAGCACTAAATTTAGAATAACATTCATGAAAATATTCAGTAATATACCAGTCTAACGTACACTAGAATAAACAGTGAATATCATATGTGATCGCATACAAGAGAAGACCTACCGATATCCAATATGAGAAACTTCTCCTACTGTGCGCAACATTCGATATTAAATTCAATTTTCTCATAACAATCTACCGCAACATTGATGGAGTGGCCATGGAGAGTCCAATAGGTCCCACTCAATCTGACATCTGTATAGCGCAATTAGAAGAACAAAAGATCTCAAATATTAACTGTCTGCATACATACCGTCGTTTTGTGTATGGCATATTATTCATCACAGAGTCCAGACAATGAGCATATTTGTTTTACTCAACCATGAACCAAGTCCTGAAGAACATCTCTATGTCTAATGACCACGAACAGAATGACTCCTTATTATTTCTAGACATCCTTATCTGACGTTGACACGATGCCACCATCCACAGAGCTGAACATCTAAAATAAACATGGACGTGTCAATGCATGCATTTTAATAGCTTTGCACCTATCAAATATAAGCGTGGCATTTTAAGGATTCTGTTTAATTGAACCATACCGATTTCCTTCCCATGACACACTAAATGAGGGACTGTATACACTTCACCAGAATCTATAGTCTAATGGATACCTGGCAGACTTCATCAAGCGTTACTACCACTCACCCAGACCCACCCCCATAGATTAATCGGTTTCCAAATTTCAAGTGTGACTTCAGCTGGCCGTTCGTAGACACAACATAATGTAACGAATATACGAATACAGACATACAACAGCATTAACCAAGCATTCTTTGGTGAACCAATGATCATTTATAAAACCACCCCGATTCATTCATTCATATGTGAAAGTATCTTTGTCTTGGTAAACTAATTTAAACTGCATTTAATTCCAGTGGTAATGTTAAGTAACTCACATAGGTAAAACGAAAAGACAATTATTAAATCATGTAGCCTATCACATACCCCTGTGGGTGGAAAAACGAGTTAGCCAATCTTCAGGAATTCCAGACAATGAACAGACTTGTTCTACTCCACTATGAACCAAGAACATCTCTCTGTCTATTGACCACGAATAGAATGACACCTCATCAATACTAGACATCATTATCCATATCACAGCTTCCCTGGGGTGAAGGGAACAGGCTATCACACTTATATATATATATATATATATATATATATATATATATATATATATATATATATATATATATAGATATATATATATATATATATATATATATATATATATATATATATATATATATATATATATATATATATATATATATCGGGATGTCTTCAGATCTGGGACAGGGACAATTTCAGTCTACGACCCCCGCCAGTCTCTGGATACCTATCTCTCTCACAACCGACCAAGGGACGTTAAACTTTCAAACATCGTCCTGAACATATGACGCAGCTCTGGTATCTACAAACTCAACAATAAAATGGATTGTACAAAAGAGTGCAGATAATATTGTTGTAGTGCAGATTTGTCTTGTGTGAGCTATTCGCTACAAGACATAGTTAGTTGAGGCTGCCACAAGAAGGATGTCATCATTGTACACATGCTAGAGCACCACATAATATGGGAAGACACTTAGCTTCTCGCTGCATGTCCTCAGTCTTCGACCAGATATCACCTCCTCCGAGTTGACAGCAAGTCAGGGTAATGACTCCAGGACACCAAAGCATGTGTCTGAATGATACTCAGAGTTTCCATCCACATTCGACCAGGTAAATGCCTCCATAATAGGTATGACGTAATTCGCTAATGTTATTTGGGCTAATACACCAAGTTCTATCGGCTACCCCAAGGTATGCCAACGTTCATGTCTCCACCAACAGTGGTACTAACTAAGCTATTCATATCCATAGTAGCACAACTCCTAAGTTAATATTCACAGAATCACAATGTCAATGACTAAATTTCCAATATAACACTGTCTATGGCTAGATTCACGATAGCCTAAGGTCTATGGCTAGATTCACGATCAAGAACATATTTCGAGTGAACCAAGTGTTGCCTGATATCACACAAAGTTGAGTGGTAGTCGAGTAGGTAATTAGTTGTACAGCTGGACGATCACATGAATACCATACTTGCACAGACGTATTTGTCATAACAAGGTGGATAACTCATCCTGCAACTACCCAGAGGGTATTGACGACTGACCGGGTGGTGGACAGTAGGATCACTTCACGTTGGCTGGTTTGTCCAGACTATTGACGCTGGCAAAGGACTATGGTTCAAATGACCGTCCATCACTCCTCCCAAGAAGGTAGAATCTGCAAAGTGACAAAGACAACCCCCGGTGAGAATCACATGACTATGACCTACCATATGGGGATACACTGCCTCCCGGTATTCAGACAGGGAATCACCTCCCTAAAGTGGGTTGTGGTTCAATTACAAGCCATGCTTCACGGCCAGAGAAAGAATAGGGTCTGGGGTCTGACAAGCAGCCGAATAGACCATCTGTTTCCCTGGATTGTGGATAGAGTGAATCCACGGTGATTGGTCATGAGTGTCTGTCCCTCAGTTCCACAGAGGAAGCCTGCTAACGACATACAGGGTTAGAGTGTCCACAGTACCTATAGTCAAGATGGCCCTGAAGGAGGGCCGTTGGCAAACACCCCCCCCCCCGCCCCACTATAATTTCCAGGTAGTCCTGCTCTCCCAGTTCATCAGCCCTGCAACCATCAGATCATGTCTGCCGCATCATTCCTCTTTCCTTCCCCTCCCCTTTTGTCCTCCTCGCAGGCATCCACTATAGATTAGGATGGTTGTCTGTTAAGGAGACTTAGAACATAAAGTGTATGAGGAAAGCAAAGAAATACCAGTAGTCGCCCCACCAAAAGATGCGAACATCGACACATGTGGGATCTTTCAAATAACCTCCGATTCGATAGCGGACATTCCCACGAGATTCGTCTTGTCTGGCCGATTAGCGCGATATCTTACACGATACCCTTTAGTTACGCCCTCACTCACTTCCGGTTGTGTAGACTACGCCGGAGTTAAGATGCGGCCTAGGAGTGCACTCACATTGCTAACACTCAGGCCAATTCTAATTCTCCCCAAACCATTTTTGGCGGGCGAGACTATGCGTTCAATACCTGTACTTTCCCGGCAGTTTAGACTGTTCGAAACAGGCCAGAGATTGGGTCATGTCAACAAGCCTGCTTGTTGGGGAAAATTACAGGCTCACCTTTTGCCAGCATGCTGCTGCTTCCTCAAATATGACGAAAACAATATGCAACAAACCATGTTGGTAATAAAGAATGTGGGCTCAATTTTAAACAACACGAATAATGATCAACCTGTGAACTGTGACATACTGAATCCGGACCAATGGCTGACACAGTTCAATGCCGTTTAATGAGCATATAATTACAGAGTCAAATCACTATATCTGCCAGTGACTCCATCCAGAGTGCCTGTTATTACCAGGTCAGCATCCGAAATATAGAAGCACAAAATACTGCGATAAGTTGCTGACCTATATAACTAATGACCATTGTCGTGATTCAGATAACACGGAGTATCACCTTGAGCATGATCATTCTGTCATTTCGTTGTTTCTCCTCTCGTCTAGGTCGTGTCCTTAATTCCTTCACACATAGGATGCTAGCCTCTCATATCCATGTTTCTTATTGGTCCATCCCTGGATTCAATACTAATTACTAGCCCCAAGCCACTCTAGTTTATGCCATCTTCAAAACATTTTCCCCGTCTCTCTTGTTGTCAAACAACGTCACTACCTTGTTTACGTTGGTGCGCACTCGTGCCTATGCGTGTGTTTACTTATCGGTTTTCCCCGATCTTGTCTATCAATCATCATCATGTCTGCATACTAAGTGGCATTATGCCCCCCTCCCTTTAAAAATTATAGAATCATTTTTATTTCCCATTTCGAATTTTAACTGACAGATAGTATTGCAGACGTGGTGATATACTAGTACAAAGCCACGGTTCTCCATAACTCATGCACAAAACAAAACAAAATATTATTTTACGGGCACGCCCAACTATCTACACATCTGCGGTAGACGTCGTGTAGCCAGCCCATGGGAAGGCTGTGCAACTAATTCAACAAATTAGTCCCTCATATGTCCGAAGACAAGCTTCCTCTCTATGTCAATACCTAGAGTAGGGGACGTGGTTGAATTAAAAGGCACCGATGAATCCAGACTAGTTACCGCACTATCCACAATCTCTTCACTGTCACGTTACTTTATCAATTGTTAGGAGCTGATTACTGCTGATGAGATGTAGACGTAGTTATCGTTTCCATTTACCACACATATCTATTTATCCCAACCTCGTTGACAATCTATGCAGGAATGCTTATAGTAGCCTGGACTTATTCTATCCGTGCTAACCACGTGTCAACAACCCATGTGTAAGGCATCATCAGATTACTTCTCCCACACCACACAAGAAACTTGCAAGTCGTGTGAGAGGAAATAAATGATACATTTTATTGTCGTTGGCTCTTTACAAGTACATAACAGTCGCTATCAAACCACACACAAAGCCACAGAATTGCCTATCACTAGTTTCCTAAACTCTAATGCTATCTCTATCTATTTGGTTACACAAAACTCCTATCAACACTAAAACGAGGTGCTCGCTACAAAGTCAGTCCCCAGTCTGACTTTCTTACTCGCGTCGCTACACAGCACGCGGAAGGACCTTGAGGTGTCCTTCGGCTTTTTGCGTGCCGTTACACCTGGCTCGCTTACATTAGCTGTCTCTTGTTGAGTGGCAATCGTGGCTATCACGTAGGCTTGATCCTGTCGTGACCAGAGTGCTAACTGTCTGGTCAACGTCTCCGTGTCTCATGAGAGAACTAGTTAATAGACCCCCATTCTATCACCTACCCTGCCCTGATATCGGGGCACTGTATCACCTCTAATCTATTTGAGGTTGACCACTCTTCCCGGTGGTAGTCTATATTGAGAAGACCTCCGCCCTTTATGTACCAGTCTTTGACACCGCGTATAATTCTGTATGTATGTATTTATCGATCACCACCACATAACTCAATAATTATTATGTCTACAATATTTAACCGTAAAATCATAACGTAATAATGTAACATGTTTAACTAATTATCGCATTCAAGAACAACCAATAATATGTACTGTCCGTGAAATATAAGTTCATCACAAAGTAAATTAAGTTTTATCACATAATGTCGTAATCACCGTTCGTAAGTGAAATATGTCTTTCGCGTGAAATATCCTCATTATATATTTCTAATAATGTTTATACACTGATACCAATTAAACACGATACTCTTTATAATACTTCACACGACGGTTAAGGTACTCCAACAACTGTTGGTCCCAACGCACAAACAAGGATATGTATCCCGTCCAAACCAATGTCATCATCATGCCAGAAAAACGACTCTGGCAATGAATAATATTAACAAAATATGTACCAATCGCAATTACAATATTAACAATATCAAATTTGTTGATTGTCGGAATAATTGTGTAATAATTATAGTGCGCATGTAACATATTTAATCGGCCTAACTAACCTATGAACGAATACTGATAAACATTAATAAACAAAAGAACAACTGTGTAGAAGACCTACAGACCTATAGTCGACTAAGAAGATCTGCCAAGTTATTATCCTTTCAAGGAATGTGACATATATCAAACTCATAGTCCTGCAACAGAAGTGACCATCTATGAATTCTAGAGTTCTTAGGATGACCAAATTTATAGATTTGCAATGGTTTATTATTCGACCGAACCAGAAATTTTCTCCCAAGGAGATATTTTGAGAATTTCTCAATACTCTCAATTAAAGCTAAAGCTTCAAGTTCAGTGATAGCATAATTTCTTTGTGTATCTGTTAGCTTCTTATTGAAATAAAGAATAGGATGTAACTTTCCGTCATGTAATTGAAGTAACACCGCTGAAATTGCATGAAAACTCGCGTCTGTTTGTAACACGAAATCTTTTGAAATATCAGGCATTTTCAGAATAGGATATGTACTAAACAGAGTTTTGATCTACTGTAAAAGTTTGTCATGATAATCTGTCCAGACTATTTTCGTAGGCTGACCTGTCTTTAGAAGTTCAGAAAATGTTGCTGTCATCTCAGCAAAATTAGGAATAAATTTATGATAGCAATTAACCAGACCTAACAGACTTCTCAGTTCCGTTTTAGTGGTTGGAGGTTTGATGTTGAGATTTTGGTAACTACCTTTGGATCTGTTTTACGAAACCCATCAGAAATTCTATGACAAAGAAATTGAATTTCAGTGAACCCTATCTATATTTTGCTCCGCTTAGCTTTAAGACCGTGCTGTTGTATTCTTTGAAATACCTGTTTTACAATTGTAACATGTGTGTCTATGTCTGCAGCATGGATACAGATATCATCCATATAAGTATCAACATTGGAAAAATCATGAAGTAGTCTCCTCATAATGCGCATAAATGTGCTTGGTGCATTTTTAGACCGAATGGAAGATATGCCCATTCATATAGACCTAATGGATTGCTAAAAGCTGTGATATGCATGGAATCTTCGTCCATAGGGACTTGCCAATATCCCTTGGTAAGATCAATGTTTGAAAAGAGTTTTTGAGTTTGCCATACCTTCGATTAATTCATCAATATTTGGCTTTGGTTCTGCATTAAGTAATGTTAATGCGTTTACTTTTCTGTAATCGACGTACAGACGCAATGAACCACCTTTCTTCTTCACTATCACAACCGGAGAATCGTAGTTTGAAATGGACTTTCTAATGATACCACTTGGATCTAGTTCCGATATTTCTGCTGTAACTTTCTCTAGATAATGTGTCGGAATAGGATATGGTTTCATTTTACTGGAATATCAGAGAGTAATGTGATTTTGTGTTTGATAAGCGATGTCTGTCCTGGCTTATCAGAACAAATTGTACTAAACTCTTTTATCGCTGAAAAAAGTTTTTCTTTATCTTGTATTGGCAGGTTTTGATTTATTTGAATAGACTGCCAACCGTTATCACTATTAACTGTCGGAGTTGGTATTTGTTGTGTAATAGCGTCTTCTTGTTGTTCATTAATCACCCATAATGCTGCCGCTATTCTATGTGGTATTTGTTGTATCACCTGTGATGTGTCAGTGTGACGTGCGATGTATGGTTTCAACATATTAATGTGGAAGATTTTATGTTTACCTTTAACATCAATACAATAATCAACATCACTGACCTGTCTGATCACTCTAAATGGACCCTGCCTTGAGGTGACAAGACAATCACGAGGGTCGGGTAGTAACAACCAAACTTCGTCTTCTTCTTTCAAGACTATTGTCTTGGCGTTTCTGTTGTCATACTGTCTGTATTTTTCGCAAGCATTTTCGAGTGCTGATTTCGCAATTTGACAAGCCGTTATGATTTTGTCTCTCAAATGAGCAACCATTTCTTAGGCTTCTCTTTTCGGGTGGTCATATGTTTTGTTTGTTAACGTGTCATTGTATAACATCAATGGACCACGAGGATTTGCACCGTATACAAGCTCGAATGGAGAAAAACCCGTACTTTATTGTGGTACCTCACGGTACGCAAACAGCACTGCAGGCAACAGAATATCCCAATCCTTAGGTCGCTCAGCTGCGACGTTTGCTAGGGTTCGTTTAAGTACCCCGTTATAATTTTCATTGACCCCATTTGTCATTGGGTGCCAAGGTGAACTAAAGACTTGCGTAATACCTAGTATTTTCATTGCCGCTTGAGTAGCCTTAGATATGAACTGACTACCTCTGTCAGACAAAATAAACAATGGAAATCCTATCCTACTGAAAATCAATAATAATGAATCTAGGATGGATCTACTGGTGATGTATTTGAATTTAATAGCCTCTGGCCAACGAGTACAGAGATCAATCATGGTTAAGATGAATCTATTAACACGATCAGTAGTAGTATTTAGTGGACCCACAATATCCACAGCAATCTTCTGAAATGGGTGTGATGCCAAATCAGTTTTCTGAACATGAGCTTTGGGATGTTTGGAAAAAATAATAGAGTGATATAACTTCCAACATTTAGTCAAACAAGTCACTAGAATAACAAAATCATCTGCAACACTTATAGATCATATCTATACTACGTGTGCTGACAACATCACTGTACCTATTAATGCAATGAGCGATCACTACCCAGTATGTTGCACGTGGTCGAAAAGAGCTACCAAATCTCCGAAACACAAACTTATAAGTATAAAATATAGAAATTATAAAAAAAAACTTCAATCAAGATGCCTTTTTACAAGACTTGCTCTACTCATCTCTGGATCTCTGGCTGAAGACCTTTCTAAGTGTATTTGATAAGCATGTTCCATTTAAGGAAGTTCATGTTACACATCACACTAAGCCCCCGTGTATCACACAGGAGGTAGTTGAACTTATGAGAGACCGGGACAGGGCACATACAAATAGAGATCTAACTATGTATCGTAGTCTGAGAAACAAAGTTCAACATGTTATTCGAAATGGAAAAAACTATTTTAATAACTTAATAATAGATAAAACCAACACTAAAGATATATGGAAAGCAATTAATACCTTGACAAACAAACACAAATAATCACAATCGTTACCATCAAATCAGGTTACATGTGATCAATTCAGTAGTTTCTTTTAGTCAGACATAAATCAAATGAAGGCTGCAATACCAGATTATCATAATTCTGTGAAAGCAAATGCTATGGAGACATTCCCACAAACATACCGCTAATAACCACCACTGAAGTATTTACTCATCTCAGTAACCTAAAATGGAATCAGTAATCGGACCCTTCGCTATGCTGCACCGGCGATCTGCGAGTCACTATCTTGTATATACAATCAATTTCTCACCAAAGGTCATTTCCCATCATCTTTTAAAATCGCTAAAGTGTATCCTCATTTAAAAGCTGGTTCATTAGACGATTGTATCATGAGTAATTATAGGTCAATTTCGATATTATCCTCACTATCCAAACCGCTAGAAAAGCACATCCAAATCACAACAGAGCACTTAGTTCACCACAAACTAATAGCTGACAGTCACTCAGGATTTCGACCAAAATATTCTTGTCATACGGCCCTAACAAACATGATAGAAAACTAGCATCAAAATATTAACAAGAATACTCTATGTGGAACAATGTTTATATACTTTAGAAAAGCATTTGTTATGGTAGATCATACTATTTTAATTAAAAAACTAGAAACAATGAAAGAAAGCTTTAATGTAGTGAAATTAATAAACTCATGTTTATTAGACAGAAAACAAGAAGTATCACACAATAAATCTCTATCCCAAGCCATTACCATTAATACTGGAGTACTTCAGGCGTCTATATTTGGCCCTCTGTTATTTGCCATTTATATAAATGATCTTCCCTTATATCTGTCATCGTCCTGCGATCTATTTGCAGACGACTGCACAGTATATATAAACGCTGTTGATCGTAATGTGCTAGAATTATACTAGCAACAAGAAATAAATAGTGTAGTTAACTTGAATCATGCAAACCGCATTCAAATTAATATTTCTAAAACAAAATATATGTTAATAGGAACCAGGCAAAGACTTCACATTCTAAACTCGCAGAGAACTCTTTACCTGCACATTGGTAGCACGCCTATAGAAAGTTTAACCAAGCACAAGGCACTGGGTCTTATCATAGATCAAAATCTATCCTTTAATTCCCATGTTAATGCTCTAGTTAAACAAATAGCCAAGAAAGTATACCGACTTGCCAAAATTAACATTTTCCTCGACGAAAACATGAGAAAAATATTCTATACTTCCCACATACAAACACATATTGATTATTGCTCCACAATCTGGGATGTATGCTCCAAATCAATAACAAAACGCCTGTATTCACTCCAAAAAAGACCAGTGCATCTATTCAATGGTGTGATAAACTTATAGACAATTCTAACCTACATGAACGTCTTCAGTTACTGCCACTCCACAAACGCCTACTTTCTAATAAGGCTAAACTAATTCACAAAATCCTATTTCAAAATGTAACAAGCTACCTTTGGTCATTGTTTAAATATAACGCAGGACATAGCGGACGACTAAATATACTTCATGTCCCTAAACCTAGGATAGACTTATTTAAAACAAGCTTAGCATACTCTGCCACTCAGTTGTGGAACAATCTTCCACAAGAAATCAAAGACACCACCAATCATTATACATACAGTCGCAACCAGTATGAACACTACCTCAGAACAGACTACATGCAGCCTTAAAAAAAACTGCAACAAAGACAATAATAATGGTAAATTATCTCGAACGACAACTAGCAAAAAAAAAAAAACAAATTTCCCATGTGTATGGCACGATACACACACCTTGGGTATTTATGATGCCAATGTTAAACATTGCCTCAACGAGTCATGCATTATTGATTATTTTTCATGCTTTTTAATGCTTATTTTTCTTTTGTTGTCAAAGAATTGCTTCATAAGAGATGTTGAATGGAAGAATGTATGAGACGAAATACAGAAGAAGGGCAGAATGTCAGACGAGCCAGCGCGCCCAAGTCTTAACCCTTTGAAAATAAAGATTTTCGTTCGTTCGTTCGTTCGTTCTCTCTCTCTCTCTCTCTCTCTCTCTCTCTCTCTCTCTCTCTCTCTCTCTCTCTCTCTCTCTCTCTCTCTCTCTCTCTCTCTCTCTCTATTAATTGATAATATACCAAAGAAATGTTAAGCTATGAACAGATACAATATTATATGCAGTTTCCTCCCCCGATGTGTCTCCACCTTGACGTGGTGGGGGAGTTTGCGTGTCCCATCGACCCCATTTTGCTTGCCGATGGATAAAAAACTACATATCGGACAGCTTATGGGATAGGGACCAGACTAAGAGAGACACAACCTGCTGCTCTGCAGATTAGACTGAGGATAGCAGTCAAAAATTTAAATCAGGTGCACGAAGGAAGAAGTTCTTGGTCCGGACAAAACTCTTAAGGCTCCCTGTCGAGGGCTGTAGCTGAACGCCCCTAAGCCACAAACCCTCGGATCTGAGAGCCGGGCCAATACCCTCCTACCGAAAAATAGAGGCGTGATACTGAGCAAGCTACATGCTCAGGTCTGATACAGGTTCGAAGGCTCTTAGCTGGGGGATATGAGAGATTCCCGAATGAGAGGGCCAGGCCGTTTCTCGTTCACTGCTGCACGAAGGTAAGGTGCTGAGCCGGCAGCACATGTAGCCTACCTCGTGAGCGAGTACAAAAAGTCAGAAAAGTGCCCCAGTCGAAGGAAATGGTTACGAAAACTGTCTGTATCTAACTCATAGAGAGTGTAGACAAAAGTGGAAGAACGTCTCAATGACGCGAAATGGAACGCATGGCGAGCGAACCTATTGCGTGGTTTGAAGTCAAAAGCAAAAGCTTACCGAGTGGATGTCGCTCGCAGTCTGACCGCTCCTGGTGTGTGCTTGAGCGATCAGTGGCAAGCGAGATTTCCAACACATGGAAGTGAGGAACTAAAGCAGCCATGAGCAGGACGTGGCAACTCCTCAGGTGAGTCCAGTCTCAGAGCAATATGTGCCGGCTCTGCAATTATGGAAGCCTCCTTGGAAAGCGAGGGAATGCCCATGGTCTGCCCCTGCCTTCCCTCTAGGGCCGACCGCGATGTTGTTGATCGTTCTATTTTGACCAGCTGAGATGTTGGCGACATCACAACAGTCTAACGATCGAAACCAGAGGAAGGCTAACCTCATTAAAAAATGCCCACCGGAAGTCGGAAGTGTCGTCCTAAGGGTGGCAAACTAAAAATTGACACTACGCAGTTACGTCCGAGTGAAATGTCTCGTCCGAATGTCTCTCGTGCTAGGAACAGCTCTGACTACCTAGTTTCCGAATGCCGCTCTTGTTCGGAACAGCTATGACTAGGTCGTTTTCCGAATGTCTGTCGTGCCTGGAACAGCTCTGACGGGCGCACCGACAAGCACATGTCCGAAAACTCGCTGAGTGGATACCGTCTGCAACCCTGTCTGGTTTGTGCGGGAATGACCCAGGGCAAACGAAATGACCAATATATTGAAGTGAGGATTTAAAGCAGCCATGAGCAGGACGTGAGCCCTCGGTGAGCCCAGAACCAGGGCGCTATGTGTCGGCCCTGCAACTATGGAAGCAGCCTTGGATGGCGGAAAATGCTATGGACTGTCCCTGCCTTCCTTTGAGGGATGACCGTTGTCTTCGACCGTTCAACTTTGGCCAGCTGGGTTGTAGATGGCACCACAAAAGTGAGAGTCTCCCAGGAATGCTACCTGGTCAAAAAAGCACGCCATAGTCGGATGTGTTGGCCTACGGGTTTCGGCCCAAGGGCGCATAACAGACACAACGCAATCACATCTGAAAAAACACTCCGGATGAACGAAAAGAAGAAGAAGATATGCATTTTCTGGCAATTGTCTCTTCTTCGACACTTATGATATCGCAACACATAATATATGATTATTATATTGATTCTCTCGCTATAGATTATACAACAAGGGCATACGCAGAGCGACAAATAATAACGATGCATAATTGTGAACTATAAAACGCATTATTTACAAATCGATATTCAAGTACGCATCTTTGTTGTACAAACTATTATATCCGCTTGTTTGTTGTGGCAAACATTTCATCACGAAGATATGAATCATAGTTCTAACTATAGTTTTATATTTCTTTTGCCCCAAAATACATACTGATTATAATTTACGTATAAAAAAGATTAGACCACCTTTTGTCCAACAAAGTAGGCCTATGATGTATTTATTTTATTTTTTTAATAACCATGATAGTATAAGATATGTCGTAATCTTGATGTCTTGAAACTGCAGATCATAACTCTTTACCTTGTGGTACACACATGCGAATATTAATTAGTCTGTACTCCACAAATTGGTAGTTAATGTTATGTTCAATGATATAGACTATCAACTGTAACAAATATAATTAATGATAATACTTTAAATATTCTCTCATAGAAATGTAAATTGATTTTGAAATGAAACACAATTCACAAATTAGTGTATTTAGAAAAAAAAAAACAAAGGAATGTAACTATTCAAGCACGCCTAAATAATTCTACCACTGTTTTTGATAACACGTATTTGTTTTCCCTGTGTCCCTTCTCCACATATAAACCATACAGCACGCGTTGTATTTAGTATCTAATATTTTAATAGAAAGTAGTAAAGCTATCAAAGTTAATGTTTCCATATAATATCTCATGTTAAATTCTTGACATAATATATTATGTTTCTATTATCGTAACATGCCGGTCTCTCTGGCTGTGGGGTTACAACACTTTCTCTCTGTAATCCCGTTTATCACGCAGAGTCTCGTAGCGGAGCGAGAGCTGAGGCGGTTCGACCCCCGCTCGTGACTTGCGGGATACTGAGCCGGCCGCTCAGAAAGCAATGGCAAACTACTGAGCGTAATCTTGCCAAGAGATCAACATACTGCTGAAAGATGCTGGTGTTGACAGCTAAGTCCTGTAAAGGATATGCTAAAAAAAAAAAAAAAAAAAAAAAAAAAAAAAATTATCGTAACATAACACATAACATAGGTCACTGTATGGTTGAAAGAAATAAATAAAACGTATGTGTGTGCTTGTGTAAACATACGTCAGAAGACACGGTTAGGAAGACACAGTAGATTGCGAGAAATGAGGCAAAAGTCGCAATGTTATTTTGCTCATCTTGAAAAATTCATTTATGTCTGTAATTCTACAAGAGCGGATCGAATAGTATATGTGTGCTTTACAAACCAGGAGTACGTTTTGGGATTTTGGACTGAAGTGATGTGAAGCGTGGGCAATGAGCAGACAAACTGAAAAACATCAGATTACTGTGGAAATGTGGTTTATGGAGAAAATGCAAAGAATACCATGGACAGACATAAAAACTAATGAACAAGTCATTCAAGAAACAAATGAAGATCGTAAACTGATTAGAGACATTATACATAGACAGTCAAAATATTTGGGCATGTTATGAGAAGAAATGAATTGGAGACTTGGTAACAACTGGCAAGATCGAAGTTAAGAGATCAAGAGGAAGACCGAGAAGTAAATGCCTGGATGGCTTGGCCACGTGGCATGTTCGAGACAGGAACACGGAGCTGATCCACGAATCTGGTGATCGAGTGAGATGGCAAAATATGATAGCCCACGCTTATCGGCATGGCACATGACGAATGGATGTATGTTGTATTTTTACAATAAATACCACCTTAGAATGTTCCATCGGCTACAATTACCCTCATCACACACGCAACTACATGGATCCGTATAGTAGGAATAAATACTATTGTAGATGCCACGGTGTACCTCGGCTGACTTCCCTCTATATATCAATATCTAACTGTTCGAATGACTTCGGTTCCACATTTTCTTATTTGGTACCTTTCACAACTAACTACTTCTGCTCCGTCTTTCTAACAACGAAACAAGTGTGTTTTAATAATATAAAAGTTTATAATTTCACGTTTTTGTTTAGATCTGTTTGTGTTGTTCCTGATGAAGATAAGAATAATCAAAACGTCGTTGGTTGTGTCGTAGTACATTTATTATAATCGTATTATTGTTTTGTATTTTTTTGGATTATTCCATCAGCATTGGTTGCTAATGTGATCGCTTGGCAAGTTTACAATCAGTAGTTGAATACGTTTGTGAAGAATTTAATACAGTGTTTCTCAAACGGTGGGGAATTCTCCCTCGACTCACTGGGTGAAAATTTAGTTTTTCCGAGGCGGGGGGGGGGGGGGGGGGAGAGGGGAAGGGGATTAAGATTGCTTTCAAGATCGCGTTAATACAAGAACCGATTAATTGATATTGTTTTCTCCTCCATACCTTACGGTTCTGTACTTATCGCCCTTCTGAAATTTACTGTATAACGTAAGTAGACCGGCAAATCACGTTTTATGTACACGTCTCGACTTCTTTTAGTATGTGTTATTAAATTTAGCTTCCAATTTTACGTATACTGTGTAAGGGCGGAGGTGGGGGGAATTTATATGGAGGCAATGCGAAAGGGGGGAATGACATTCTTAAAATATGGTGAAGAGTTGCATGGGCCAAAAAAAGGTTGAGAACTACTGATCTATTATAATTAAATCAGGGGGAACAACGCATATATTTGTTTTTCGATATTTGCATGGAAACAATTACTCCCCTTGAAATTAAAGTCTCGTGCAAGATTTAGCGCTCTAAAGATTTAATGTTTAGAACATGTAATGCCCTTTGCTGGACGATTTGGTTATATTCATATTATATCTACTGCTTGTTGAACTCAGCTTATTAATACAATTTGTTTAGTCTGCCCTTGTAGATGTAAAACAATTGTATTTGTTAGCAAATAAATTGATTTGTTTCTCTGACCTTTTAGCATAAATATTATTCAAGTATATTCCCGAACAGGAGAATTCAGTGAATATAGTGTAGAGGAATTTTATAATGACATAGAGACTGCCTTAATGAAATGTAAAAATTCAGAAATAAACATCATACTAGGAGACTTCAATGCAAAAGTAGGAAATCAAGGTGATAGATACACAGGATGAAACTATGGTTTAGGTGAGAGAAATGAAAGAGGATACAGACTCGTAAAGTGGGCAAAAGAACAGGAAATGATTGTAGGAAACACCTGGTTTAAGCAACACCCTAGAAGATTATGGACATGGAGGAGTCCTGATAGCAGGATCAGAAACCAGATTGACTACATTCTGATTAGCAGCAGATTTAGAAACGCACTAACAATAGCAAAAACAGTTAACAGTGATGATTGTTATAGTGACCACAGACTACTTACAGGAACACTGAGGATAAAGTTGAAGAAAGTCAAGTATATAACAGGAAACACTAAATATGATTTGTGTACATTGAGTAATGACAAGGAAATACAAAACAAATTCAACATAGAAGTACAGAACAGATTTGATATATTGTCTGATCTAGAGATATTATTCCAGGATGTGGATGATCAATGGGAAATGTTGAATAATTCAATCAGTTCGGCTGCAGAAACAACTATTCCAAAATTAAAGAAGTTGGGTCGTAAGAAATGGATGACAGAGGAAATTTTACACCTAATGGAAACAAGAAGACTCAACAAAAATAATCCTGCCAAATATGAAGAAATTCACAGACAAGTCAGAATATTATGTAAGGAGGCAAAAGAAGCATGGCTTGATGAAAAGTGCTTAGACATTTAAAAACAACACAACAGTCAAAATACCAAATTAATGCACAAAATAATTCAGAAACTTACTAATCAAAGAACAAGTACATCAACAGACTGTCTAAAAACTAAAGATGACAAAATCATAATAGAAAAAGATCAGATGCTACATGTATGGACAGATTATGTGAAAAAACCTTTATACTGATAACAGAGAGGAACAGTATGATATTAGATTTAATAATGAAGGGCCGCCAATTTTGAAGATGGGGGTTTGAAATGTTCCTAAGTATATGAAAGCTTGCAAGGTCCTCGGTGCAGATAACATCACAACAGAAATGATTAAAGCTTTAGAAGAATTTGGACTAGATCAAGTCACCAGAATGCTGAACACATTATATGATAATTGAGATATAAATTATGAATTATGTAACTCTGTATTTATTGCAATCCCAAAGAAATCAGGAACCTTGGAATGTGATCAACATGGAACAATTAGTATAATGAGCCACATCACAAAGATTTTGCTACGAATTATCATGCAAAGAGTGAGGAAGAAAATACAACCTGAAATAGGGGAAAAACAATGTGGGTTTGTAGAAAGAAAGGGTACAGTAAATGTTGTGTATATGCTGCGAACAGTTATTGAACGTGCTATAGAAGTAAACAAGGATATTCACCTTTGCTTTATTGACTACACAAAGGCTTTTGATAGAGTTAGACATGTCAACATGGTAGATATGCTTGCAGATTACAAATTGATGGGAAAGACATTAGCCTTATAAAAAACATATATTGGAAACAACAAGCTGCCATAAGGTTGATAATGAAGTGGGACAATATCAACCTTTTATGAGAGGTGTTAGGCAGGGATGTGTAATGTCTCCAGATCTTGTTTCCCTATACAGTGAAAATATTTTCAGGAATGTAGGAGATATAAATGGAATCAGCATTGGAGGACGAAACATCAATAACATTAGATATGCAGATGATACAGTATTGATTGCAGACAATGCTCAAGATCTACAACAATTAGTAGATGCAGCTGTTGTACACAATGAGCAGCTGGGGTTGGAATTAAATTGCAAGAAGACATAGGTTATGGTCGACACTAGGAAGAACGAAGTACCACAATGTAATATACAAGTAAATGGGAATATTCTTCAACAAGTGAATCGGTACAATTATCTCGGAACAGTCATAATATCTGATCTTAGATGCCATGAAGAGATTAAAACAAGAATCGCCATGGCGAAAGTAGCCTTTAGCAAGATGAAAAACATTCAGACCAATAAAAATATGTCAATTGAAACGAGAAAAAGAGTTTTGAGGGGATACATAGAACCTGTTCTTATGTATGGATGTGAAACTTGGACAATGAGCAGTCAAGCTGAAAAACATCTGATGGCTGCAGAAATGTGGTTTCTGAAGAAAATGCAAAGAATACCATGGACAGACAGAAAAACCAATGACCAAGTACTACAGGAGTCAAATGAAAATCGTAAATTGATTAGAGAAATTAGACGAAGACAGTCACAATTTTTTGGACATGTTAAGAGAACAAATGGATTGGAGAACTTAGTGACAACTGGCAAAATCGAAGGGAACAGGCCAAGAGGAAGACCGAGAGGAAAATACCTGGATGGCTTAGCCACATGGCATGGACGAGACAGGAACACTAAACTGATCCACGACGCTTGTGATCGAGTGAAATGGCGAGTCATGACCGCCCACGCTTCCGGCATGGCACATGATTGATTGATAATGATTGGATACTGAACTGTTAGATTCATACAAGAGACAACATTGCAATTATAAACATATTTCAGGCGAACGAAAGAAGAAAAAGGATACTGAACCGCGTCACTGTCTTCCTAAACAAGGCATTAGACACTGTGTTACCTATCCTAGTAAGGTGTTTTACGTATATCTAATTATTGCATTTCCAGCCGAAATTGCTAAAAGTCTGAAACTCAAACAATTAAACAAACAATTTAAACCAAGCAATTGCATTATTTATGTTCTGTTTAATAATAATAACAATTTTAAACAAAAATTAAGCGGGAAACTGCTATGAGTCAGGGATGTGAGATCGCAGTCAGACTGTTTGGGCCTGGATGCAGGAAGAAATATTTGATACATCTTTCCCGCATTTAGCAAGCTCCCGCACGCAGGTTTCAATCCCTTGGCGGACAGCTCTCATTGCATCAGCGTACCTCCTTATCTATTACGCTAAATAGCCATCCAATTATGTTTAATGCTAACATTTACATTTAAACAAAGCAAACCGTTGCATTCTTGAGTTGTTATTATTAAGAGGGGTTTGCAGAAATAAGAAATAATTTATCTGACACAAATACGTGTGTGATCTATTTAATGCTGGCTGTATGGTTTGACGTAGACTTAATAGTATGTGTGAACATTCAAAGGGACATCGAGAAATGTCCTGATTACACAACACAGTGTCTGACTGATTTCGCTCATTTGACTCAATGCAAACTGCGTTGTCAGTGTATATAAGTGAAAACACAAAAACACTGTATAGATATGTAAGTTATACTGTAATAAGACGCATTGAGAATATATTGCTAGACCGCCAAATGGCAACACTGTTGCAGTCGCCAAGTCAGGCAAATGTCGGCCAAAGTCCAACCTCCATTCCATGGTGGTAGTCGCCGTGCGAGAACCGCACTCTGCAGCAGAAGCCAAGAGAGGGGTCGAGGAACCCAGAGGAAGAGCCGGCTTCCTAATGTGTGGTGCCAGAACGAGGCATGAAGAAGGAACATGGCAACGAAAACGAACGAAGGCGGAAAAGGCAATGCGACAGAAGAATCTGACTTCCCACAGGTGCTAGGATGTGTGTGAGGGCACGAAGCACCAGGTGCACATGCTCTCCTTCCCGAGAGAGGGGAGGCTTAGGAGCAGACATTTGTCGCAGGTATGGGACAAACAAAGAACAACGCAAGGACAACGCAAACGACCGAACGAATCACACGGCAAGGGAATGACGCCCTGAGTCATGACTCCGGTAGCACCCACCCCCAGTGTGTCATGAAAGTAATATGCCGACAATTTCCGGAAAAGCGACTGTTTCTGAAGATCAGAAACTCCCTGCTGTGCTTGCTACGAAGAGGAGATTTTATCACTAGTTAGTTGCATATCTATTACGGACGTAGCAGTCAACTCGAGAATTGTTTGACTGTTCGTGATTCCTGGGCAGGTTTACCTACAGTACTTTGTCATTGCTTTCTGAACACCCGGCACCCATACCATTTCATTAAAAAAACAACGCAGCTGTGTTTCGAACGCGGTATGCGGGATTACGAACTGAGTCCGTAACCCCTTCGTCAAGTCACTAGACCTATTGTTTAAAACAACAAATAGACTAATAGGCACACGGTGGGAGGTGTGAGGCATAAAACCCGGTGCAATGAAGAAATTGATTTATTTATTTGTTTCGGGAACAGTGGTGTAAAGATTGAGCACAACCCACTACTGGCAACGCTGGTCGTATTTCTGTACGAACCATGGGCCTTGTCCACGTCTGACTGGAAGCACTAGACTCAAGTTTCGCTCTCACGATCTGTATTCCTTTATTTGTAAAGAATGGACAAAGCCCAAGTTCCTACCGGAGCAAGATCAGCGTTTCCTGTGGTCGATTGTGCTGAATTTTCAAACTTCAAATCGCGAAACAACCAAATACATCAATTTTATTTTGAATAGCCTTAGGAGTTCTAGGTCAATTTGTAAACTCCACACTCTCCCATGTAATCCGTTACTGGCTGAAACTGTCATATCACTGTTAAAGGAAAAACAGTCTATAGTAATCACTAAGAATGTGCATATTTTGTCATCATAAACTTGCAAGCAACTTGCCCACTAACATGTGCGATCATGCTTATAGGTTTCGTTCCAGACATAATGTGTCAATTTGCATGCTACACTTGTCCATGCCATGGCAACCATCCCTTATCTTATCTTGTTGTCTTCCTCCTTCCCCCTTTCTATAAGTCTATCTGAACATCTTCCAGAATTTCTCTTCTCGTATTGTGAACAGAAATAACGTCTGCATAAAAGTAAATTTCGTGATACGCTGTCTATGGACTCTTTCAAAACATTTTATTCCTAATTTTGACTGTCCGCGGAATTTTCAGTATTTTGCGTAACACCACATCCCTAAGGATTTTTAGGAATGTATTGCTTGTTTACAGGATTACAACCGTATGCTAACTAACTACGTATGTTACAGCCGAAAACCACGTTCTCAAAAATGTAATATTTACTATGCTATTTTTTCTGGTATTGTGCATGCGGGTTTTATCGCTTTTCACATTCTGCTTTATTATGGACATTCCTTTTCTGACGCCTTTATAATATACCGTATTATTGTTAATTTTGAAGCCAGAGTATGGGAAGTATGTGGCATTTTTTATTTCTTCATTATTGTATGTAATGTTTAGCCTAGATGAAAATGTATCAGTGTGTAATCTTCACTGCCAAATAGTAATTAGCAGAAATATTGCTATATGTGTGTCTTGTAGCATCTGCTTTGATGTAACCATTACGTCCATTGCGTATTTCCTTTATTACTGGCATTATGTATCTTTCCCTGGTTTGACTATTCAACAACCGGCATACTGAATTACTCAGGTTAGAAGGCTATGTCAGTGGCACGTGATTCAACATCAGGGTAATAAAACCATGTTTGCTTCTTTGGCTACAGAGCAGTGATCGTTAGGCCAACAAATGACATGAGGTACTATATAATTTATTGTTATTATACTGTACCTGAGAAGTGCTACATAGTATATTGTTTTAGAATTACATCAATCATACAGCTGTAGATTGTGTTCGACAATAACAATTTTCATGGCAGTCTTCCTTCCTTACAGAGAAATTACACTGGGCGGCCACGTATGTAATGTAGGAAGGTTATTTTCAAAATATAGTTTAAATCTATACTACGGGATGACTGCTTTGTGTTAATGACCCGTTAGAACCGAGGACGTACATGATGATAATATGTGTGTACATTTATTCCCCCTCCCCCGTCCAAGAAAAAAAAAAAAAACTACATCTGAAGAATATAGAAATAATGTGTAGCTCAACGTAGATGATCACGTGCGTGTTATAAACCTAACGTATTATTTAATCCTCAAAATTTATAATTGTGGAGTTATTTAATAATCACGATTGGTTTATAACCTTGAGATTTGCTTTCAAAACAAAATGCGATAAAACGCCAACTGATTGATACGTTACGCATATCGCATCATCTGTGCACAACATTATTGAGTGCGTTTTCGTGCTAAGGCTGTGGCTAATTTATATATTTGTAATGTTGCCCTAAGATTCAGGACTTAGAAAGTTGGCTGCATATGCTATCCTAAACTGCATTCAAGTTATAACATTAATATTTTAGTGGACAATGTTAAATATCGTTGCAATGTCTAATCTTGCGAGTAAAAGGGGGGGGGGGGGGGGGGGTAAACTAAAGGTTCCAGTGCCACGTCTTACGGCGTATTTGGCTTACAGTGTTAGACCCACATATTTACAAACCAGTCGGCACTCGGTGGGTGCAGTGATATGTACCATACAGGTCGCCTTTGCTTCCACAGACATTTCCTGGGACCCATACTAAGCTAAGCTCGCTCCATGGCGAAGAGGTTACGGGCGCTGTTCATAATCTCGCATACCGCGTTTGAAACACAGTTGTGGGCGATGTGGCAGCAGACCGCCTTGCGTTGTTTTTACTTCTTCATAAAATGGTATGGTGCCGGTCGTTCAGAAAGCAAAGGCAAACTACTGAACATAGACTTGCCAAGAGATCACAGTTAGTTGCATATCTTTTACATGACGTTGCAGTTAACACCAAAATTTTTTGATGTTGTGATTTATTGGTAAGTTTACGTTCAGTAGTTTGCCATTGCTTTCTAAACGACCGACATCCACATCATTTCGTAAACCACCAACGCAACGTGGTCCGCTGCCATATCGCGCGCAGCTATGTTTCGAACACGGGTATGCGGGATCACGAACTGCGTCCGCAACCAATTCGCCAAGGAGATCACACATATTCAAACAATGCTGGGTTTGACTGCAACGTCATTTAAAGAATGTGTAGCTAACGTTAACATTTTAATCTGGGTCTACCTAAGAACCCAGGTCCATTTTTAAAAGTTTAAATCCAGAGAGCGAACCTATACTTCCGAGCGGGCAGGCGACCGTCCAGTCACAAACGCTGCCCTCTGTAATCACGTGCTTATCGATGTCAAACATTAGAGGTGATCTTTATTAATCTTACCCCTATAGGTGGGTTCAACCACTGCACCAGACAATTGGACTAAATTGTTGACATATCGTCCTTGACTTGGAAAGGGGGGGGGGGGGGAGGACATTACAAGTACCTCTGAAGTGAGTTGGTTTGCCTAATGGCGAGGGACACTGTTAATATGGAAAAGCTAATCCACACGCACAATTCGGTCCAGCACTAATAGAAGTTATGTGAATGGACTACGCTTGAGGTCAAAGCGAGCGAGCAGAAAAAACAATATCCCTATATGTGATGAACAAATGTGGTGATAACACAAATCCTTATCTGGCGCGTCATGTTCCTTGGAACCAGTTTGCTAGGCCGACATTTATTCCTACTGCACATTCTATAGTTTGATACATAGCCCAGATATTATTCTACGGCTGTCGAATTGCACCGTATTCAAACACTGAAGCCACAAACAATATATTGCACAATTTATGGTCTGACATTTCTCGCTACCTACCGAATTCCAAACTCGAGAAATTATTACAGCAGTTGGCAACCAGAATAAAACCACCCCGATTCCATGTCAATCTGAGAAAGAATGATTGTCTCTATACACCAAGTCATACTGCATTTATCAATTCCAGTGCGAGTTCGAAGCAACTTATATTTGTAGAACGGAAAGCAGAAAAGCGAATAGCATAACAAATACCATTGTGAGTGGAAAAAAAAGAGTTAATCAGCCTTCGGGAATCTCTGCAGCCGAAACGCTATAAAACCCCTTCATTGTCGATTTATTACCCGTGCATCATCATTCCATCTCACTCTCACATCACGACTCGACGCGCTATCGAGATCAAGTCGCCATATCGGATAACGCAGAGGATGCCCCGCGTTAAAAGTGCCGCACAGAGTCGCGCACTATATGCACCCGGGAAGAAGAAGGTAGAGGTGAGGAAGACCGCTACAACTGCTGAGCCTATATCTACGAGCAGCAGTCCGGCTCCTACACCAGCTGAAGCCGTCCCAGTTGATGAAGAAACCACAACTCAAGCCAGCAGTAGCCGGGAAGTACCAACCAGCTCCAAGACGATGCAGCCTATTCTTCCAGTGACCTCCACACAGGAGGAAACAACAGCAACATATGAGGACTTCACCGGCAAAATACTGCTCAAACAGACCAGCGTGGGATCACCTAAACTGTCGGCGCTACCAACAGACACGATAATCAGTCTGTTGGAAAACGAGCTGGGAAGACACAGCATCAGCCAGCTGCGCAAGACACCTGATGGAATAGTGGTCTCCATCACTAAAAACCCAAAAACCACAGCACTTATCCAGAAAATAACACAAGAGGATAAAGCCACCATACAGCTTCACCACGGCATAGTATTGGAAGCCGCCCGATACAGCATGATGAAACGATGGGTCATCAAACGAGTCAAGACCCATCTCACCAACGACCAGATCAGGGAGTTGCTGACAAGGGAGAATCACAAGCTCAAGATGACCAGTGCCGAGAGGATCATCGGAAAGAACAACATCCCCTCCACAGTCGTCATTGATCCCTCAATACATCAGATGGGACAAGAGAGACCAAGTTCCAGAGCACTACATGCCTAGAGTGCAGCAGTGCTCTAAGTGCCAGAAGTGTTGGCACACCCGTGCCACCTGCAAGAGTGAGGCTGAAGTTTGCAGATATTGCTCTGGACCTCATCCATACAGTCAGTGCCAGCATGCAAAGATCGACAAGGATTTCAGGAGGCCTAACGCTAACAGAAAGTGCGCCAACTGCCTCGGCAACCACGGTGCCAGGTACCTCGGCTGCCCCTGCCACCAAGACAGCAAGGAAGCCATGAAGATCGCCATCAAGACTAACCTGTCCTATAAAGAAGCTAGGAGGCAGTACAAGGCCACCAATCGACTCACAAAAAGCGACAAAGCGCAACTTGAAGGCCAACTGGAGGACCTGCGATCAAAGTTCAACAGCATGGAGGAAGGAAAAGACAAGACACAAGAGACTCATATTGCAGCTGCTCAGCGCATCCTGGACGAAACGAAGCAAGTTCAGAAGAAGATTGAGCAGGATGTCGCTCGAATGGCTGCTATGAAGGCCGAGACAGAAGAAAGGCTATAGAGCATGGTAGAAGAAAAAGACAAGAAGCAGAAAACAAAGATAACGGCCGTTCAGTGCATCCTGGACGAAATGAAGTGAGTTCAGCAGAGAATAGAGCAGGATCTCAATCGAATGACTGCCTTAAGGGGTGAGAATGAAAAACAGCTAATAGCTATACAAGATGTGAAACGAGGACAGAAGACACTTTTCATGAGATTTTCGACATGCTCAAGACCCAGACAGCCAAACCCGAACCAGAAGATGCAAGAACACAAACAGAAGAAGAAGCAACAGAGGAAGGACGCTACCGCTCACCACCAAGATCCGACTGGCTAACACCGAGAAGATTCGAAGGCAACCCACGATGGGGAAATAGGAGGAACAAAGTGAGACGACAACTTATAAAGCTCCCTGAAGGAAACAGCACCATAAGACGGGGTGGGACCACAATTACGCCGGACCTCAACAAGTGTAAGACTCTGTTCAGACATGAAACACCTCATCAAGAAAGTCACCACCGTAATCAACCCATCAGAAGCCGGGAAGCTGACAACAAGCAGCCCAAAGTACGAAAGACACATTTCAAGCTACACCATAAACACCCCTACATAGCTAAGTCGAAAATTCGAAGGCTGAAAGGGGGTACTCGTACCAGAAATTGGAATTGGAATTGGAATTGGAATTTATTACCACTTAATAAAATACGGCCATAACGTGAACAAACAAAAAGAGTTTCGAATACTGTTTTCGACGAACAATAAATTATTGGTCACATATTGACGCGTCTGATTCCCTTGCCGAAGCCTGACAAAGACCACAAAAAAAATTCAGGGATATCGAATTATAAATATGCAGAATACAATAGGCAAGCTGCTGGAGAAGGTAATTGCCAAGAAAATATCAAGCCAACTAGAGAGGCAAGGTGTTTTTCCACCCACCCTGGGTGGGTACCGTCCAAAAAGGGAAACCTGGACCAATGCAGCAGTCTTTGCCCAGGATGTCTATGAAGGTTTCCACTCAGGCACTGAAACCGTTGCTGCAGCGATTGATCTTGAGGACGCATACAACAGAGTACCACTGGATTTTTTAATGTTTCAGCTTCTCGAACTAAACATAAGTCCATTCCTCCTTAGTTGGATCGCTGCAGCCCTCTTCCAACGGAAAGTAGTTTTTAGATGTGGCAGTTGGACTTCGGAACCAACAACAATATATCCTGGCCTACCACAGGGATCACCATTATCTCCGGTACTGTTCAACGCCTATACAGTGAGAATCACCAGTGAGCAGATCACTGGACCTGGCAGGACATTGTCATATGCCGATGATGTTTTAGTGTATCGTCAGGGGAAGGATAGAGAGGAGGTTGCTGTGGAACTACAAACCGAACTCAATCGCATAAGTACTTGGTGTGATGAAGCTGGGGCAATGGTCAACCCAACAAAGGCAACAGTGACTTGGTTCTCGTTGAATAATCATATTGTCAACACTCCAACACCAACTGTAATGCTGTGTTTAGAGATGGTGGAAAGAACGCAGGCAATGAATTACCTGGGGATACGGTTTGATCGAAGCCTTGCTTATAATGTGCACATAGACCAGGTGATAACAAAGGCCAAGCGGGGTTTGGCAGCGATGCGGGTGATGGCGGCAGCAAACTGTGAGCAGCGCCATCTATGTCTTCTGTACGAGGGGTTGGTCATGTCTGTTTTGGAGTATGCAATGGCAATCCTGACTCTCAGCCATAAGCAGATAGAACGGATGGAAAGGATACAGAATGAAGCTATGCGCATTATTCTTGGATGTACAAGAGATACAGCATGCAGGGCGATGCGCTACCTTCTTGGGTTTCCAACCATTGAAGAGAGAATACAAGATTGCAGGGCACGCGCCTACCTCAGAATTAACGCAAACACACAACATCCACTGCATAGTGAAATTAGGAAGGTGAAGGGCAGCAGGTTAAAAAGAGGACGGTCGTGGATGGGTCAAGCCGAAGACATTCTTCAACAGGTGTGTTCACTTGAGGACTTAGAACCTGGCGAGGAGTGGGTGCAAGTGCCAACAGACTTCTGCACATCCTTTTCAGTTTGCATCCAACTTGACAGAAAATGCAGACAAGAAAATCCGGCTGCTGTTGAGGCTGAAGTACAAGCGTTGATTTTCGAGAATTCGCTAGACGGTGACGCGGTCATCTACACAGATGGGTCGTTCGTCCGACATGTGAGAAGCTCATGGGCCTTTACAGCTCGGGCCGGAGGGAGAATTGTGAAGGAGGACTCTGGTGCTTTTACTGAAACCACAAGTAGCCTGACCATGGAAGTCATGGCAGTAAGTAAATCAATAACATGGCTCGAGACACAGACATTCACTAGGGCTTGTTTCCTTAGCGACTCAATGAACATGATCAAGAGGATAGAGGAGGGGTCGATCCGAAGAGAATGGTTGCTGCCTCTGGAGCGGTCTCGACTGGCAAAGATTAGTTTCATCTTCGTGCCAGGGCATGCGGGAGTACAAGGAAATGAGCGGGCTGACAAGCTCGCAGGTGAGGCTACTATGGAGGGCGGACGCGCCATGGACCAGGCCGACATTCTGAATGCTCTACGAGAAGTAAGACTTTTGCGAGAACCAAGTGATGACTGTGAATCTACAACAATGGCCAGACTGCGAGAGCAGCAAATTAAAAGAGGTGTGGCCAAACAAGAACACTACGCAGGAAGCCAAAGAACATTGATAAACCAACACAGAACTGGCGTCGTTAGCCGCTACACGCTGCGGGATTTGCTGAGGAGGGGATCCGAGCACTTATGGACTGAATGTTTCGATGTGCAATGAGGATGATCTGTCGACTAACTAACTAACTGACGCGTTAGCAATTAAGCAGTTCCAGTCGGTAGTGTGCAAACAGGAAGAACTGGCGGTAATAGATATTCCATATTCAAGGAATTCACGTGACCATGCCATTTAATTCTTTAATCTAAACTATTATTCATTTATTCACTTCGCGTAGAAGATAGATTTATTCATCTCTTGCGTGAAATTTGTGTGCCAGGATGTAAAACCAGGAGTTTCTACTCAAGATCTGCGCCGATTCTACGGAGTTTCGTGCATCGAGTGAAGTAATCATTGAGTGAATTTTTCGCAGCGTGTGCGGTTCCGTGGTTTTCGGTTTTTCAACATGGCGGAACAACGTGTGTTCTCCGAGCGGTCGGCAGTCAGCCTAACAATGAGGCGACTTGGGTGCCGGGCAGGCCGCAAACGAAAAGGTAAGCGTGGTGGTTTAAGGCGTTTTCGACTCAAGTGTGACCGTATGTGACTCGGGAATATCCGTATTCTGTATTGGAACTGCGCCAGCGTTCCAATACAACGGGGCTCTATTTTAGAACCCTGGTTTACAGGAATGACATTGTAGCCCTCCAGGAGACGAGACTGGGCGATCAGCTACTCCGAATTGCCGGCTTCAAATGTTTCTACAACATACGACATCTGGGAATGGCGATTCTCATTCGCGACATCATGGTGGCGTCAGAGCTAGGCATGTCCAGTTAGGACAGTGATGATATACAAATACAGGCGTTTAGAGTTCAACCCAGTCTACTATTCGTGTTGGTTAATGTTTATGCCCTCAACGCGAGTATGGATTCCCAGAAGTGGCAGTGCTTAAGTGACATATTAGGTCACGAGAGAAATGTTATTTTCTGTGGCGACTTCAACGCTAAAGGCAGATCATGGGGAAACATGTCCTCTAACACACAGTGGGAGGAGCTCGAGACTGCACTTGAAACCATTGACCTGGTTTGTATCAACAGTGCCTGTGTCACCAGGACAACAAGCCGTCTAGGCGATGAGGACAGTGCTATTGATGTGGCGCTGGTTTCTCCTTCACTCACTACAGTGTGTAGATGGAGTGTCCTAGGACACCACGGCAGAGGCCACCACCCTTGCAGCATATTGGTGGAGAAAGGCAGAACATGGCAGCACAAGCTAACGGTCAAGACTTTCCAGTATGACAGTACAAGGCAAGATGTGATGAGTAAAATAAGACTTGACAAGCGCAGAAAGCTTCAGGGCAGGAAAAAAAAGCTGGGAGCAGCCAACTTGGTGGAATTTCTAGGTGGAGAAAGCTTGGGTGGATAAGCGTAGTGCTATAATGAGATGGCAAAATGCCAAGAAGAACAAAGCTGGCCATCCTAGTCCCTGCATGCCCATAGAAAGAGAGATGCACACAAAAGTAAGATATTTAAAAAAAAAAAACACTGGTCAAGGTGGTTACAAGTGAAAAATGGGCAGAGGTGTGTCAAAGAGTAAGCATAGACAAGTCACTGAAATTGTTCTGGCGACTACATAAAAACATGAGTGGGGTAGTAAAGAAGAAGAGTATTTTTGACTTCCAAGGTGCTGACATCATCTGGCAGAGGACTGACGAGGAAAAGGGCAAAGTCCTCTTTGAACGCTATCAAGAGCAGAGCAGCCAGACAGACATGGGAGGCCGACATCTTGCCAAGGAGGTCACCTCAGACAGGTGCAAGGCCCAGAACACTTCGGATGAAGACACAGTGACAGTGAATGGAATCAAGGCTGTGCTTCGACGATCAAAAAACAGCGCTCCAGGGCCTGATGGTATAAGATACGACGACATCAATAGGCGTACCGACAACGAGCTAGAGGAACTAGCAGACACGTAAAACAACAGTATAGGGAGTGCTAGCATCAAGGAGGAGTGTTTACACAGCTATCTGATTCCCTTGCCGAAGCCTGGCAAAGACCACACAATAATTCAGGGATATCGAGTTATGACCATGCAGAATACAATAGGCAAGTTGCTGGAGAAGTTAATTGCCAGGAAAATATCAAGCCAGCTAGAGCGGAAGGGGGTTTTCCCACCTACCCAGGGTGGGTACCGTTAAAAAAGAGAAACCTGGACGAATGCAGCCGTTTTTGCCCATGATATCTATGTAGGTTTCCACTCAGGCATTGAAACCTTTGCTGCAGCGATTGATCTTGAGGACGCGTACAGCAGAGTACCATTGGATTTTTTAATGCTTCAGCTTCTTGAACTCAAAATAAGTCAATTTCTCCTTAGTTGGATCGCTGCAGCCCTCTTCCAAAGGAACGAAGATTTTAGATGTGGCAATTGGACTTCGGAACCAACAACAATATATCCTGGCCTACCACAGGGATTACCATTATCTGCGGTACTGTTCAACGCCTACACAGTGAGAATCACCAATGAGCAGATCACTGGACCTGGTAGGACATTATCATATGTCGATGATGTTTTAGTGTATCGTCAGGGTAAGGATAGGGATCAGGTTGCTGTGGAACTACAAACCGAACTCAATCGCATAATTACTTGGTGTGATGAAGCTGGGGCAATGGTCAACCCAACAAAGGCAACAGTGACTTGGTTCTCGTTGAATAATCATATTGTCAACACTCCAACACCAACTGTAAAGCTGTGGTCAGAGACGGTGGAAAGAACGCAGGCAATGAATTATCTGGGGATACGGTTTGATCGAAGCCTTGCTTATAATGAGCACAATGATCAGGTGATAACAAGGCCAAGCGGGGTTTGGCTGCGATGCGGGTGATGGCGGCAGCAAACTGTGAGCAGCGCCATCTACGTCTTCTGTATGAGGGGCTGGTCATGTCTGTTTTTGAGTACGCAATGGCAAACCTGACTCTCAGCCGTAAGCAGATAGAAAGGATGGAAAGGATACAGAATGAAGCTATACGCATTATTGTTGGATGTACAAGAGATACAGCATGCAGGGCGATACGCTACCTTCTTGATTTTCCAACAACTGAAGACAGAATACAAGTTTCCAGAGCACGCGCCTACCTCAGAGTTAACGCAAACACACACCATCCACTGCATAGTGAAATTATGAAGGTGAAGGGCAGCAGGTAAAAAAGAGGACGGTCGTGGATGGGTCAAGACATTCTTCAACAGGTGTGTTCACTTGAGGACTTAGAGCCTGGTGAGGATTGGGCACAAGTGACATCATATTTCTACACATCCTTTTCAGTTTGCATCCTAGATAGAAAATGCAGACAAGAATATCCGGCTGCTGTAGAGGCTGAAGTACAAGCGTTGATTTTCGAGAATTCGCTAGACGGTGATGCTGTCATCTAAACAGATGGGTCGGTCGTCCGACATGTGAGAAGCTCATGGGCCTTTACGGATCGGGCCGGAGGGAGAATTGTGAAGGAGGACGCTGGTGCTTGTGTTGAGAACACAAGTAGCCTGACTATGGAAGTCATGGCAGTAAGTAAAGCAATAACATGGCTCCCGACACAGACATTCTATAGGGCATGTTTCCTCAGCGACTCAATGTGTATGCTCAAGAGGATAGAGGTGGGGTGGATCCGAAGAGAATGGTTGCTGTCTCTGGAGTGGTCTCGGCTGGCAAAGATTAGTTTCATCTTCGTGCCAGGGCATACGGGAGTACAAGGAAATTAGCGGACTGACAAGCTCGCAGGTGAGGCTACAGTGGAGGGCGGAGGCGCCATGGGCCAGGCTGACATTCTGACAGCTCTACGAGAAGTAAGACTTTTTCGAGAACCAAGTGATGACTGTGAATCTACAACCATGGTCAGACTCCAAGAACAGCAAATTAAAAGAGGGGTGGCCAAACAAGAACACTATGCAGAAGCCAAAGAAGATTGATAAACCAACACAGAATTGATGTCGATAGCCGCTACACTTTGCGGGATTTGCTGAGAAGGGGATCCGAGCACTTATGAACTGAATGGTTTGATGTGCAATGAGGATGATCTGTCGATTAACTATCTAACTAACTTCATGTGATATATAACTCCGCAGTATGCATCTGAAGATATGCAGCGAAATATGTACAACATAATGCCTGTGCCTGCTGTGTTTAAAATCACTAAAGGAATTGTTTTGAATACACCGTAATCTTCGTGCACTTTTCACAGCTCATTCTTATTTATCCGGTCTAACAGCTGTTATTTCTGCGTTTTATTTATCAAACTAATATAATAGTCGCATGCGTTTGTATTATTGCCTTTTGAGTTATCTAATTGTGGACGTGTCCGTTTCATAGATGAATTATGTTTATTGTACATCAATTCAAATTAATAACCGTTTAACAGTTTGTTGCAGATTCAGAAGCTGTGCTAACACTGCGATCAAAATTGGAAATGCATCTTTCAGTATCTTCAGTAAATATTTCATCAGTATCACACGATGGTATGTTAGATGCAGACATGCGTTTTATTCAGAATGTAGCTTTCGTATTTAAAGTTATTGTTTTTGGGGTGATATGTCAGCTAATTGTAATATTTGGAGTGGTCACCAACATCATCAACATTTTATGTTTTGCCAAGCAAGGCTTTCAAGACCAGATCAACATCAGCCTTACAGGTATCGCCATGTTTTGTTCATATTATACTTCATTAAGTACAAATCATACGAATGCTATAGTGCTTCCATGCCTCAATATAAAATTGAATATCTCAGTAACCAACTGATGGAAAATAATGAGATTTAGTATATAACCTTATCATTATGTCCACCCAACAAAAAAAATTTTGTTCTGGAGATTGTACAGCAGATTTCAATTTTTGCTTATATGAGGTATATATTTTACCGCCCCGCCATGAATGCCTTAATTGTTAGAGTATTACAGCTCAGCAAGACCCATTCGCGGTATTTTTAAAATTGTCTTGCGATCTTTCGTTTTTGGACAGACTGAGTGTTATAGTTCAGAGGCGTCGTCAAACTGTGGGTTCTTTCATAAAACGTGATTATATAAATAAATCTTACCATTAATGTAATCTTAATAGCTAATATTTGAATGTGTGAATACTGTTCAATGGGATTAAAAGTGAAATTGTGTACACTTCAAAACATCGCTATGAAGTTGTACACATATTTTTGTCAAGAAGCTGATCGAAGGAAACTGCTTCATACTGTTACAAATCCCGAAAAAAGAACAGTGCATGCCTTAGGTTTGAGTAAACGTTCGTTTCGTCGATGGGTGCAAGAATCTGGAATGAAACCAACACGCGATAAGCAAACGGTAGGTAGAAAGGCAATTGCAGACAGCTTAGACAAGGATGTCATCAGACTATTTATTATAAAAATGATGGATGCCAAAGAAACAGTGAGTGTAAGAAAACTGAGGGTTTTGTTGAGAAAGGACAATAACATAGAGCTATCCAAAACAACTTTGTGGAAAATTATAAGGACATTAGGCTTCACTTTTAGAAAGTACAAGGGAGGTAGAAATATCCTTTGCGAGCAACCGCATTTAGGAGCCATGAGAAGCAGATACTTACGTGAAATAAGGGAAATGCGCAAAGAAAATTATGACATAGTGTATTTGGATGAAACGTGGATCAATGCGCACCATACAAGTGAAAAGGAATGGCAATCAATGGATGGAAAGATAAAACGTTATGTGCCCAGTAGTAAAGGAAAGCGTTTGGTCATAGCCCATGCTGTTAGTGCTCATAATGGCTTCCTACAGAATGCTGGGCTCGTGTTCGTATCAAAGCATACAGACAATAGGGATTATCATAATGAGATGAATGGTAATATATTTAGAGATTGGCTCGAGAATACAGTACTTCCATCCCTTGATAGACCGTCTTGTCTAATCATGGACAATGCATCATATCACAATGTTGTTGCCCAAGAAGACAAAATACCTACGGCATCGAGCACAAAGGAAGCAATAAAGATATGGCTCCGAAGGGAAAATATACCATTTCCAGAAACATATTTCAAGCTACAGTTGTTGTCCCTTGTAAAACTGACGCAAAAAAGCAAGAAATTTTAAATTCACAAGTTGATAGAAGAGCATTGCCATAGGTGCTTGAGACTTCCGCCGTATCATTCTCATTTAAACCCTATAGAACTTGTGTGGACTAAAATTAAAGGACAAGTGGCAGCTGCCAATACTACATTCAAATTGTCTGACGTCAAGATACTAACCCAGTCCGCGCTATTAAATATTGATAAAAGTTACTGGAAAAAAATGTGAGGACCATGTGTTGAAAGAGGAAGAGGACTATTGGAGAAAGGATGGATTAAATTTTATGCAACCGAGAGCAATCATCAACCTACTGGAATCGTCTGACACAGATTAAGGTCTGAGAAGAGTATGCCCTGGCCATCCTCACTGTCAGCCCTACACAGATTGGAAGACTTGAAAAGGTACAAAACGAAGCCATGCGCATCATTTTGGGCTGCACGAAAGACACCAACTGTGTATCAATGAGATACCTCCTTGACTTCCCGACAATGGAACACAGGATCAAGATCTGGAGAGCTCGTGCATTCTTAAAAATAAGTGCAGATGAGCAGCACCTCTGCATGACGCTATATTCGGAGAAAAGGGTGACAGGCTAAAGAGAGGCAAATCATGGATGGGTCGGGCGGAAGATGTCGTCAGACAGGTCTGCAGTCTTACCAGTATCAACCCCGGCAAGGAATGGGTGCTGGTGCCTCCAGCTTTTAAGTGCACTTTCTCCTGCATTATCACACTCGACAGACGGTGCAGAGAGCAGAACCCTGTCGCTGTCAATGCAGAAGTCAACGCGCTCATCTATGAACACTCATATAGCCTCAAAGTGCTCATCTATACAGAAGGATCTGTTGTAAAGCAGCACAGAAGTGCGTGGGCATGTACAGCCCATTCAGCGGGCCGAACCGTTCAAGAATCCAGTGGTGCCCACTCTATGACCTCGAGCAGCATGACGATGGAGCTGATGGCAGTTACACAGGCTTTTATATGGCTGGAATAACAGCATTATACCAACTTGTGTGTACTAAGTGACTCAATGCGCATGATTCAGAAGATCGAAGCTGGATCTGTACGTAGACGGTGGACTGAGTCGCTGCGGAAGTCTGTTGTTCGTAAAGTCACCTTCATCTTAGTACCGGGACATGCGAGTAAAGGGAAATGAACGAGCTGATAAAATGGCTGGCTCTGCACCCCCTGTAGATGGCCAGCCCATGGATCGTGCCGATGTTATTAACGTCCTTAAAGATATAGCGAGAACAGAGGACTTTGACGTCAGTGAATCCACATCGCTGTCCAGGATGAAAGACTAGGGAGTAAGAATTCGGTACGGCCAGATGCGAGAGGTACATCGGGAAAACAAGGCGCCTCGTCAAGCAATACAGAACTGGCACTATTAGCCACCGGACGCTGATGCATATGCTGGGGGAAGGATCTGAGCACCTATGGACATGTCCGGAGTGCAATGATGATACCCCAACTGATAACTGATAACTGAAGAAACAAGAAGGAAATGAAAAATAAGGTAAGCAATATATTCCTTCTACTTTCCTGTTAGCCGGTCTCTCTGGCTGTGGGGTTACAACACTTTCTCTCTGTAATCCCGTTTATCACGCAGAGTCTCGCAGCGGAGCGAGAACTGAGGTGGTTCGACCCCCGCTCGTGACTTGCGGATACTGAGCCGGCCGCTCAGAAAGCAATGGCAAACTACTGAGAGTAATCTTGCCAAGAGATCAACAGACAGCTGAAAGATGCTGCTGTTGACAGCTAAGTCCTGTAAAAGGATACGCAAAACATTTATTAAACTTTCCTGTTAATTTACACATTATTTACCCCGTGCCTCTGTAAATTCTCTGTCTTTACTAATATTACACATTGCACCCCTCTCGGGATTCTCCGTGGTGAAGTGGTCAAGCCGTCTGACTCGGGCTCCGAAGGTTGTATGTTCGATTCCGGGCCGCGTCCTTCATTTCACGAGTGAATTTTTTCGAAGACTCCCGAGGGTCGTCGCTGGAGCTACGGAGTTCGTGCTTTGTGCGACGCTTTCCGCGCTGTGGAAAGAAACTGAGCCATATGGGATAAACACCCGGTGCAATGCAGCCGACCCTGTCGATTTTAAGCTAATTCTTTCATTGCACCCACTCTCATACGAATCCGGATACGCCTTTGTGTGTCAACAGAATTGACATGTCTCACATTACCGTAAAAATAACTTCGTTAGCGAGAAATCACTAGTTGTTCAGCAAAAGATCAAAGGAATGTCGCCGCTTTCAATGATTTAAGTTGTTTTTGGACCTTTCAAAGACATATTCCTTGGGTGGGGGTAAATATAAAACTGCTGGAAAAATTTCATAACGATGCAACAGACAGTTTTCAAAATAATTGATCGTGAATGAACGCAACCAAATGTGGACATACTATAAGTATATGTTTAGGTAACATCATCATCATCATCAAGTGCCGTGCCGGCTGGCGTAGGCGTTCATGGCTCTCCATAGATCTCGGTCTTTGGTTTTCTGGATCAACTCTGCTGCTGATATTCCTCCGTGCCACCGTCTCAATCCATCCAGCATCACTTCTCTTGGTCTACCTCTGCCTCTCTTCCCCTCGATCTTTCCAGTTGTTACGATGTTCTCCAATGCCTCTCTTCTCATCACGTGACCGAAGAAAGATGTTTGTCTCTGTCTTATTGTTGTATATAATGTTCTAGTTTCATTAGCCTGTTTCAGGCAGTCATCGTTAGTTACTATTGGCAGTCCAAGGAATTCGCAACATTCGTCTCAGGAACCACATTTCTGTTGCTTCTAATTTCTTCTTAATTTGTTCATTTACATTTCAACATTCACTGCCATACAGCAAAACTGGTTCTACATAGCATTTCATCACTCTCTTTCTTACATTCAGTGATAGTGACTTATTGCATAAGATACTCTTCATTTTCTGAAATGCGGCGTTTGCCTGCCCTATTCTGCTCCTAACCTCTGTTGTACATCTTCCATCTGATGTTATAAATGCCCCTAGGTATCTAAAATTATCCACTTGGTTAAGGATTTTCCCTTCTATTTCTATGTCACATTTTGGTGCCACCATTTTCTTTGATATTACCATTGTTACTGTTTTCTTGATATTCAAGGAGAGTCCTTTCCTTGCACTCTCTGTTACTAACGTCTAATAATTGCTGTAGGTCTGTTGAATTATCCGCCATCAATATTGTGTCATCTGCATAGCGTATATTATTTATATTATAACCTCCAACTAGTATTCCTGGCATTTCTTTGATCTCTCTCATTATTACTTCCCTATACAGGGAGAAAAGATCTGGTGACAAGACACTCCCTTGTCGTACTCCTAGCTTTATCTGTTCGTAACTACCCTCTTTATTTCCCATTTTATTTGCTGCTACTTTGTTCCAGTAAACATTCTTTATTATTCTTAAAGCTTTTCCATCAATGTTGATTTCTTCCAACATTTTAATCAGTTCATCATGCTTTACTTTATCAAATGCCTTAGTATAATCTATGAGGCACAAATATATGTCTCTCTGTTTCTCTATTGACCTTTCTATTAGTGTCTCTAATGTATAAATTGCATTGTTTGTGCCCTTTCCTTCCACAAATCCATACTGTTCTTCACTAATTTCCATTTTTATTTTCTTTTTGGTTCCTCTCATTATGATTCTGAGTAGAAGCTTAGTAATATGGTTTATAAGGTTAATTGTACGAAAATCTTCACAATCAATTGCTCCTGGTCTTTTTGTTATAGATAACTACAGATTTCAGCATATCACTGGGTAAATATCCACTGCTGTTAATATCATTCAACATTTTGGTTAATATATCTACTCCAAATTCTCCCAATACTTCTAATTCTTCTATTGTGATTTCATCTGGCCCAGCTGTTTTTTCTTTCTTCATACGTTTCATAGCGTCAGCGACTTCTTATTTCAGAATAGGTGGACCTTCTAAGTTACTATCTTCTGTTAATTCTTCCCTTTCTCAATCATATAATTATCTTATATACTCATTCCACCTCTTCATTATAGCACCTTCCTCTAATAATATCTTTCCTGTTTTTGATTTCAAACACCCTGTATTTATTCTTATTTTTTCTTCCTGTAAGCTCACTGATTTGTCTGTGCATATTTTTTGTATCTTTAATGGAACTTAATTCATTTTTTTTTTTTTTGCATTGCTCGTTTAACCAACTTTCTTTAGCCTTCCCACATTTATCTTTTATTTCTTTATTTATCTTAGCGTATTCTTGTTTGTCATTTTTACTCTGTTTTATTTTGTCCATCAGTTTTTAGATTTCTTCATTCATCCATTTTTTCTTAGCTATTTTGCCTCTCTCCGGTAATACTTCTTTGCTAGTTTGATGAATGGAGTCCCTTAACATTTCCCATTGTTCATTTGTACTCTGTATTTTAGCTATTGCAAACACAGTCACTCTGTATTGTTCTTGCATTACTTTATCTATTTTTAGAACCTCTTTATTAAGTCTCATGTTCTTAATCATTTTTTTCCCTCTCTTTAATCTTACTTTTATTTGTCCACATAGTGGTACATGATCACTACTACAGTCAGCACCAGGCATTGTCGTTACATTAATTAAAGCATTTCTAAATCTTTTATTAATTAGTATGTAGTCAATTTGGTTGCATATTTTCTTATCAGGGCTTTTCCATGTGTACAGTCGTCTTTTATGGTGTTTAAACCATAAAATTCCAATTATCATATCATTGATATTTGCCCATTCTTTTAGCTTTTCCCCTCTTTCATTTCTTGTACTTAAACCATAATTCCCCACTACATCCTCCATTTTTCCATTTCCTACATTTGCATTAAAATCACCAAGTATTATTTTTATTTCTTGTGATCCAATTTGAGCCATCACCATTTCTATTTCGTCGTAAAAGTGTTGTATTTCTTCATCACTACTGCTTGTTGCTGGTGCATATACTTGTATAATATTTATATCTATTGGTTTGCCTTTGATTTTTACCATAATAACTCTATCTGAAATACACCAGTATCCATTAATTGACTAGGCTGTTTTTTCGTCTAATATTATTCCTACACCTTTTTCATGTGTACCCCCCCCCCCCCCCCCCCCCCAGAATAAATTATTGTGTGATTGTCAGCTATAATTTTGCCCGATCCCTTCCATCTCATCTCACTAACGCCTAGTATATTCATTTTCATGCTATCCATCTCTCATAGAACATTGTTCAACTTTCCTAGCTCATTTAATGTCCTAACATTCCATGTTCCTACTCTAAATTTATTTATTTTAGTTATGATTTTGTCATCAGTAGCTGGATAACGGTCTGGTGTCACCTGTGACTCATGACTGTCCCTACCGGACGAGAATGTCCTAAGACAGCCATTAACGTCGTTCACTAACTCTGATATATGTTTTGCCATAAAGTCTTGGGAAGATAATATGGTGGTTTCCCCTTGCCTTCCACATCCACATGGTGTCTTTTTACCTCTGCCTTTGACAGCCATTTCCGACTGTAAGGACAAGTGAATGCTTAGGTAACAAGTTAGTAAAAAGAAAAGAAAAGAATAATAAATACAAAACAAAACATGTGGAAGAAGCGGCTGAGAAGTGGCTGTTTCTCTGTCAGTATAGGAGTCGAGGATACTATATAAAATAAATAACATGTTTGGCGTATTCTTTACAGGACATCGCTGTCAACATCAGCATCGTTCAGCTGATTGTTGATTTCTTGGCAAGATTACGCTCAGTAGTTTGCCATTGCTTTCTGAGCGGCCGGCTCATTTATGCCGCAAGTCACAAGCGCGGGAAGAACCGCTACCAATTCTCGCGCGCTGCGAAACCCTGCGTGGATAAACGGGATTACGGAGACAGTCGTGTAACCCCTCGGCCAGAGAAACCGGCATTATATAAAATAGGTATCTAATATTACACATTGCATTATTTCAAGAGTAGTAAACAATGATGCATGGTTGTCTCAGCAATTGACAAACACAATAGATCCTATGTGCAAATTGTGTATATTAACCATTTTAGACCGTCTCTGTGGCTAGGGGTCACGAATGCACTTATTAATCCCGCGTACCGCGTTTGAAACACAGCTGTGGGCGATTTGGAAGCAGACTGCATTGCGTTGGATTCCATACAATGGTATGAATTCCGGTCATCCAGAAAGTATTGATAAACTACTGAAAGTGAGGTAGCCAAAAAATCACAAACAGTCAAATAATGCATGGGTTGACTGCGACGTCTCTTAAATGATATGTGGCTTGTACATTGCAAAACCAATGAGCCGTATCACCTCTGCAATAGAAATGTTTTTAGATGAATCAACCTCGGATGGGTCAGATATAGCAATGTTGCTGGATGAATTAAAGCAGCATGGGTCATATATACAATGTTATTGGATTTAAAAAAAAACACATCTAGGATGGGTCAGATATTGCAGTGTTGTTGGATGAATCAACCTAGTATGGTTCAGAAGTAGCAATGTTGTTAGATGAATCAGCCTAGCACGGGACAGATTTAGAAATGTTATTGGATGAATTAAAGCAGCATGGGTGAGATATAGCAATGCTGTTGGATGAATCAATCTAGGATGGGACAGATATAGTAATGTTGTTGGATTAATCAACCTAGCATGGATCAGATATAGCAATGTTGTTGGATGAATTAACTTAGCATGGGTCATATTTAGCAATGTTGTTGCATGAATCAACGTTGCATGGATCGGATATTGCAATGTTGTTGGGTGAATCAACCATGCATGGGTCAGATATAGTAATGTTGTTGGATTAATCAAACTAGCATGAGTCAGATATAGCAATGTTGTTGGATGAATCAACCTAGCAATGGTCAGATAGAGCCCTTTGCCTTGAATAAAAATGGTCTATAATAAATAAACGTTGCACTGAACTTACTGAGAACACAGAACACAAGTATTTGGCAAGTAACACACATGTCCTACACGGTATGAGATAGAATATGTTGCTGATAATAATGACATTTTGAAAGATGTGATAAGCTGCAACTCTACAAGAGACAAAATTGCAAATATAGATAGATAGATAGTTAGTTAGTTAGTTAGTTAGTTAGTTAGTTAGTTAGATAGTTAGTTAATTAGTTAGTTAGTTAGTTAGTTAGTTAGTTAGTTAGTTAGTTAGTTAATTAGGTAGTCGACAGATCATCCTCATTGCACATCGAAACATTCAGTCCATAAGTTTTCGGAACCCCTCCTCAGCAAATCCAGCAGCGGGTAGCGGCTAACGACACCAGTTATGTGTTGGTTTATCAATCTTCTTTGGCTTCCTGAGTAGTGTTCTTGTTTGGCCACACCTCTTTTAATTTGCTGTTCTCGCAGTCTCACCATGGTTGTAGATTCACAGTCATCACTTGGGTCTCGCAAAAGTCTAACGTCTCATAGAGCATTCAGAATTTCAGCCTAGTCCATGGCGCGTCCGCCATCCACAGTTGCTTTACCTGCGAGCTTGTCAGCCCGCTTATTTCCTTGTACTCCCGCATGCCCTGGCACGAAGATTAAACTAATCTTTGCCAGCCGAGACCGCTCCAGAGACAGCAATAGCTCTATTCGGATCCACCCTATCTCTATCCTCTTGAGCATGCTAATTGAGTCGCTAAGGAAACATGCTCTAGTGAATGTCTGTGTCTCGAGCCATGTTATTGCTTTACTTACTGTCATATCATCCATAGTCAGGCGACTTGAGGTGCCAACAAAAGCACCAGTCCACCTTCACAATTCTTCCTCTGGCCTGAGCCGTAAAGGCCCATGTGCTTCTCACGCGTCGGACGACAGACCCATCTGTGTAAATGACAGCATCACCGTCTAACGAATTGTCGAAAATCAACGCTTGTACTTCCGCCTCCACAACAGCCGGATTTTCTTGTCTGCATTTTCTGTCTAGTTGGATGCAAATTGGAAAGGACGTACAGAAATGTGTTGGCACTTGTACCCACTCCTCGCAAGGTTCTTAGTCCTCAAGTGAACACACCTGTTGAAGAATGTCTTCGGCTTGACTCATCCACGACCTTACTCTTTTAAACCTACTGCCCTACACCTTCATAATTTCACTATGCGGTGGATGTTGTGTGTTTGCGTTAACTCTGAGGTAGGCACGCGCTCTGCAAATTTGTATTCTGTCTTCAATGGTTGAAAAATCAAGAAGGTAGCGCATCGCCCTGCATGCTGTATCTCTGGTACATCCAAGAATAATACGCATAGCATAGTTCTGTATCCTTTCCATCCTTTATTTCTGCTTACGGCTGAGAGTCAGGATCGCCATCGCATACTCCAAAGCAGACATGACCAGCCCCTTCAATATAAGACATAGATGGCGCTGCTTAGTTTGCTGCCGCCATCACCCGCATCGCAGCCACACCCCGTTTAGCCTTTGTTATCACCTGGTCTATGTGCTCATTATAAGCAAGGCTTCGATCAAAACTTATCCCCAGGTAATTCATTGCTTGCGTTCTTTCCACAGTCTCTGAACACAGATTTAAAGTTGGTGTTGGAGTGTTGCTAATACGATTATTGACTGTTGCCTTTGTTGAGTTGACCATTGCGCCAGCTTCATCAGACCAAGTACTTATGCGATTGAGTTCGGTTTGTAGTTATACAGCAACCTGATCTCAATCCTTACCCCGACGATACACTAAAACATCGTCGGCATATGACATTGTCCTCCCCGGTCCATTGATCTGCTCGCTGGTGATTCTCACAGTGTAGGCGTTGAACAGCACCTGAGATAATGGTGATCCCTGTGGTAGGCCAGGCTATATTGTTGGTGAATCCGAAGCCCAACTGCCACATCTAAAAACTACTTTCCATTGGAAGAGGGCTGCAGCGATCCAACTAAGGAGGAAAAGACTTATTTTTTTGTTCAACAAGCTGAAGCATTTAAACATCCAATGGCACTCTGTTGTACGCGTCCTCAAGATCAATCGCTGCAGCAAAGGTTTCAAACTATGAGTGAAATCCTCCATAGACATCAAGTGCAAAAACTGCTGCAGTGGCCCAGGTTTCTCTTTTTGGACGGTATCCTCCCAGTGTAGGTGGGAAAACACCTTGCTTTTCTAGCTGGCTTTATATTTTTTCTGGCAATTAACTTCTCCAGCAGCTTGCCTATTGTATTCAGCATGGTTATTACCATCACTAGGAAGAACGAAATACCACAATGTAATATACAAGTAAGTGGGAATATTCTTCAACAAGTGAATCGGTACAATTATCTCGGAACAGTAATAACATCTGATGGGAGATGCCTTGAAGAGATTAGAACAAGAATCGCCATGTCTAAGGTAGCCTTTAGCAAGATGAAAAACATACTGACCAATAAAATGATGTCAATTGAAACGAGAAAAAGAGTGTTGAGGTGCTACATAGAATCTGTACTTTTATATGGATGTGAAACTTGGACAATGAGCAGTCAAGCTGAAAAACATCCGATGGCTGCAGAAATGTGGTTTCTGAGGAAAATGCAAAGAATACCATGGACAGCCAGAAAGACGAATGAACAAGTCCTTCAAGAAACAAATTAAGATCGTAAACTGATTAAAGATATCAGACGCAGACAGTCACAATTGTTTGGGCATGTTATGAGAAGAAATGAAATGGAGAACTTGGTGACAACCGGTAAGATGCAAGGGAACAGACCAAGGGGAAGACCTACAAGCATATACCTGGATGGCTTGGCCTCGTGGCATGGTCGAGACAGAAACACAGAGCTAATCCACGACTCTGGTGATCGAGTGAGATGGCAAAACATGACCGCTCACGCTTACCGGCATGGCACATGAAGGATGATGGATGGATGCCATTCGATATAATCATTTATAATACGAACACATGCACATTACTGTAGAGTGATTGAGAGAGTTCGTGTGTGTGAGTGTGTATGTGTGTGTGTGTGTGTGTGTGTGTGTGTGAGAGAGAGAGAGAGAGAGAGAGAGAGAGAGAGAGAGAGAGAGTGTGTGTGTGTGTGTGTGTATAAGAAAAAAGTGAGAGTTGAATTGCATCGCTAATTTCTACGTTACACAGTGTATATGTACAATTTGTATCAATTTTTTAACAATCTTTGCGAGAATACTGACTACAATTGTCAGTGCATGTGTGTGTAAAGTGCTGGAGCTTGTTCATACTAGGTTAAGTGATTATGTGAGGCGTCATGTGAGTGTCTAGATCTGACGATGTGTGTGTGATTGTGTATGTGGGGATGTATGTGTGGAGGGGTTGTGAGTGGGAGATGTGTGGTGGGTGAGGGATGTGTGTGTGGGTGGAGGATATTGGGGTGAAAGTGTGTAGGTGTTGATGGGTGGATGCTTGTTTTGCTGGGGAATGTGTATGTCGGTGGGTGTGTGGGTGAGGGATGTGTGGGTGAATGGGTGTATGGCGGTTGGAAGATGTGTGTAGGTTGAGGGATGAGTGTGTCATGGGTGTGGGGATATGTTTGTGGGTGGGGATATGTCTGTGTGAGTGGGGTGTATGTGTGGGTGGTGAGCGTGTTTGTAGGTGGGGGCTGTGTGCGTGGGTTGGAGATGGTGGGTGGGGGGCATATGTGTGGGTGGGGATGTGCATATGTGTGTAGGGATGTGTTTATGGGTGGTGTGTTGTGTGGGAGAGGAGATGGGTGAGGGTGTGTGGGTGGATGGGAGAGGTGGGATGTGCACATGGGTTAAGGGCTATGTAAGGTGGGTTATATGTGTTTGGCTGGGTGGTTTGGCTGTGTGAGTGTGGGTGGGTAGATGGGAGATGTATGTCTTGATGGGTGGGTGGGGAATGTGTAGGTGTAAGTGGATGTGGGATGAATACTTGAGTGGATCCATTTGTGTACGGGATGAGTGTATGGGTGGGGGAGGGGGTGTATGTGTGTGTGTGGGAAGATATGTGTGTGGGTGGGGATGTGGGTGGGGGTATATGCGTGTGGTGGGGTGTGTGTGGGTGGGAGGTGTGCTTTTGCTAGGTAATTGGGGGTGTGTGGGTTGGTGGTGGATGCCGTAAATTTGTTGAATATTATTCCAGCTTGCAGTCAAGAACAACAGTCCAGCAGAACTACTAGAGCAACGTTAATGAATATGTAATAATTGAAGGCAGGCCGACATTTTCTGGCAAGGCAATGTTTATTATATAAAATAGCTTGTAGCGTCCTCAAATATTAATATACACCGTTCCCAAGTTGCTGGGAGGATCAGTGTTATGTAAATAGGCAAAACGCACAATGCTCGTTATACATAGTTAATTAATTGAATGCCCAGATAAATGATTTAGCCGCCTAGCAGTATCCACGTTGCATCGTTACCGCTTAACATAATAATACCGACTTACTGTTGACATTTGCTAACCTTGGGCCATTCCGTCGAATTCTGGTTTAATATTACTGGCCAAATCATGTGTCCCGACTGTGGAGCATGCCTTGATCGTGTATCCTTTTATGTTGCTGACTTCTTTGAGATTAACTCTTCGGATATCTCTTTAATTTATAAATTCTGTATCTCATTCTAAAGTCCTACGTGGCAGTATATCTGGTCGGTTCTTTTATAACTTGAAAAGTAGCAGTTTAGACTTACTGAATCATATCTCTTTATATATTGCATGTATATAAACATATTTCCACATAAATATAACTGTGCTAATATGATGGTATGGTCTCCTATTAATCACACACAAAATCTCATTTAAAAAAAAATTATTATTATTATATTACGGGCACGCACTTCTATCTACACCCCCGGTAGACGTTGTGTAGCACCAGTCTATGGGAGGGCAGTGCTAACTAATCTATGAGCTTCATAAGGTCCCGCGGCCTCCCCATAGTAGTCCCTCATTTGCCATTAAAGACAAGCATCCCCAACCAAAGCTTTAAAAAAAACGATCGAGGTGACGTGTGTGATTAAATGGTATCATTCCCTCTGTATTAGTATTGGAGTTTGAAATGTGTCATGTATATATAATTATATGACTTTTCATTAAACTTGCTCTGTTGACATTATCGGTTAACGTTTGACCTTTAATCGCTGTTTTATTTGATAGGTGAGGTCTGCTGCCATCGTAGTTGTAGAATTGTAAGTGTCCTCATGGCATTTCTATTTCCTTACATTCTATGTGTGATACTATAGTCTCTTATCCTGATTTGTCCCTTATTTTAATTTGTCGACCTGTTCTTATAAAACATTGTTGCGTATGCCTATCCACATGACTGGGTGCTATCCACTTAATTCTATATACTTAACTATTACATCAAAAATCAAATCACACATTAAAATAATAACATTGTAATATCATATTGACATTCTTCGGACGTTTCCGTTTGTAATATATATGGACGAGTTTATTAAAATGACGATATATCAAAATATGACAGCTGGCTGTCGACTAAAATGCAAAACACTTGATATCGACATACACACTACACAATATGCTTATGGTCTGGGCTGACATGGTGTAGTTGATGTAGGCGTTTAGTTGATGATGGCATCTCCACAAAAACATTAGGATACGGTGCTCCAGTTATCAGAGCCGCCCATCTCTGCCGTAAATTTGTTGAATATTATTCCAGCTCGCCGTCAAGAACAACAGTCCAGCAGAACTACTGGAGCAACGTTAATGAATATGTAATGATTGAAGGCAGGCCGACATTTTCTGGCAAGGCAATGTTTATTATATAAAATAGCTTGTAGCGTCCTCAAATATTAATATACACCGTTCCCAAGTTGCTGTGAGGATCGGTGTTACGTAAATAGGCAAAACGCACAATGCTCATGATACATAGTTAATAAATTGAATGCCCAGATAAATGATATAGCCGCCTAGCAGTATCCACGTTTCATCGTTGCCGCTTAACATAATAATACCGACTTACTGTTGACATTGGCTAACCTTGGGCCATTCCGTCGAATTCTGGTTTAATATTACTGGCCAAATCATGTGTCCCGACTGTGGAGAATGCCTTGATCGTGTATCCTTTTATGTTGCTGACTTCTTTGAGATTAACTCTTCGGATATCTCATTAATTTATAATTTCTGTATCTCATTCTAAAGTTCTACGTGGCAGTATATCTGGTCGGTTCTTTTATAACTTGAAAAGTAGCAGTTTAGAATTACTGAGTTATATCTCTTTATATATTGCATGTATATAAACATATTTCCACATAAATATAACTGTGCTAATATGATGGTATGGTCTCCTATTAATCACACACAAAATCTCATTTAAAAAAAAAATTATTATTATTATATTACGGGCACGCACTTCTATCCACACCCCCGGTAGACGTTGTGTAGCACCAGTCTATGGGAGGGCAGTGCTAACTAATCTATGAGCTTCATAAGGTCCCGCGGCCTCCCCATAGTAGTCCCTCATTTGCCATTAAAGACAAGCATCCCCAACCAAAGCTTTAAAAAAAACGATCGAGGTGACGTGTGTGATTAAATGGTACCATTCCCACTGTATTAGTATTGGAGTTTGAAATGTGTCATGTATATATAATTATATGACTTTTCATTCAACTTGCTCTGTTGACATTATCGGTTAACGTTTGACCTTTAATCGCCTGTTTTATTTGATAGGTGAGGTTTGCTGCCATCGTAGTTGTAGAATTGTAAGAGTCCTCATGGCATTTCTATTTCCTTCCATTCTATGTGTGATACTATAGTCTCTTATCCTGATTTGTCCTTCATTTTAATTTGTCGACCTGTTCTTATAAAACATTGTTGCGTATGCCTATCCACATGACTGGGTGCTATCCACGTAATTCTATATACTTAACTATTACATCAAAAATCAAATCACACATTAAAATAATAACATTGTAATATCATATTGACATTCTTCGGACGTTTCCGTTTGTAATATATATGGACGAGTTTATTAAAATGACGATATATCAAAATATGACAGCTGGCTGTCGACTAAAATGCAGAACACTAGATATCGACATACACACTACACAATATGCTTATGGTCTGGGCTGACATGGTGTAGTTGATGTAGGCGTTTAGTTGATGATGGCATCTCCACAAAAACATTAGGATACGGTGCTACAGTTATCAGAGCCGCCCATCTCTGCCGTAAATTTGTTGAATATTATTCCAGCTCGCCGTCAAGAACAACAGTCCAGCAGAACTACTGGAGCAACGTTAATGAATATGTAATGATTGAAGGCAGGCCGACATTTTATGGCAAGGCAATGTTTATTATATAAAATAGCTTGTAGCGTCCTCAAATATTAATATACACCGTTCCCAAGTTGCTGTGAGGATCGGTGTTACGTAAATAGGCAAAACGCACAATGCTCATGATACATAGTTAATAAATTGAATGCCCAGATAAATGATATAGCCGCCTAGCAGTATCCACGTTTCATCGTTGCCGCTTAACATAATAATACCGACTTACTGTTGACATTGGCTAACCTTGGGCCATTCCGTCGAATTCTGGTTTAATATTACTGGCCAAATCATGTGTCCCGACTGTGGAGCATGCCTTGATTGTGTATTCTTTATGAACGATGGTTCCCTGTTGCTATTTCCATCTTCTAGATCGATTCACGTTGATAATTCGTCTCTGAGAATGTTACGCAGCCTTTCTGTCTGTCAGCCCAAACATCATTCTCTCACTGGCTGGTTGCTAGTCTATCCCGCCGTGACGTTTTTCCCATCGTGACATCACTTGGCGACTTTTGCTGCTCACTTCTTTGAGATTACCCCTTCGGATATCTCTTTCATTTATAAATTCTGTATCTCATTCTAAAGTGCTACGTAGGATGATCGCATGTATGTCATGCGACGTGCTGTTCCATATTTTTTCTGTATAATCATCATACGTATCATTTTTACTGCCACTTGATTTTCTAACACTTACTGACAAAAATGTGTGCACTGCTTATTCCATCACGTTTATGTCAATTTTAGGAATCAACTTATTGTATCGCATCACTATTGTTTGACTCTACACAATGTATGTGCATAATTTGCTCTCAAATTTTACATTTTTGTGAGATGATAATGAAAAACACTCACGATAGTCGTCAGTGTAGGTGTGTGTAAAGTGTGGGAGTTTGTTCACATTAACTTCAGTGATTATTTGAGGCATTATGTGTGTGTCTAGATGTAAGGATTGTGTTTGTGTTGGAGGATGAGTTTGTGGGTGGGGGTGTGTGTGGGGTATGTGTGTGTGGGTGGGGGAATTGTGTGTGGTTGGGTGAGTGGGTGGAGAGATGTGTTGGTGGGTGAGAGAATATATGCGTGTATGAGGGATGTTTCTGGGTGGAAATGTGAGTGGGTAGGTGGGGGTGTCAGTCTGGGCGAGAGATGTGTGTGACTGGGTGGGTATTGGTGGGAGGGGGTGTGGTTGTGTGGGTGGGAATGTGTAGATGGGTGTATGGGGATGTGTGTATGGGTTGGGGATGGGTGTGGCTGATGCGTATATGGATGGAAGAGGTGTGTGGGTTGGGGATGTGTGTGTGTGTGTGTGTGTGTGTGTGTTGGCCGGTGTTTGTGTGTCGGTGAGGGAATGTGTGGATAGGGAGTGTAAGTGTGGAATATTGAGGAGTGTGGGTGGGTGGGAGAAGTGTGTTGGAGTATGGGAGACGTATGTGGGTGGGGAGATGTGGGATGTGTGGGTTTGTCGGGAATGTGTAGGTGGGTGCGGAGATGAGTGGGTTGGTGGGTGGAGGGATGTGGTTATAGATGGGGCGTGTGGGAGGGTGAGGGATGTTTGGGAGGAGGATGTGTGTTTGGGTTAGTGTGTTTTCTTGGGTGTTGGTGGGTAGAGGGATGTGTGGATGTTGGTGGATGGTGGATATGTTGGTGTTTGTAGGTGGGGATGTGTGTGTGGGGGATGTGTGTTTGCGTGGGAGATGTGTGTGTTGGTGAGGGAATGTGTGTCGGTAGAGGATGTGTGTGTGGGCGGGGAAAAGTGTGGGTGGGCGGGGAAATGTGTGTGTGGATGGAAAGATGTGTGGGTGTGTGTGGTTGATGTGTGAGTAGGTGAGGGATATGTGTGTTGGTGCGGAATGTTCGTGTGTGAGGCGTATGTGTATGAGGTTGGAGGGTGTGTGGGTGGATGGAGCATGTGTGTGGTTGTGCTTGAGTGGATTGGGGTATATGTGATTGGGTGGAAAGATGTGTGTGGGTGGGTGAGGGATGTGTGTGTGGGTGGGTGCCAGATATCTGCGTTGGTGGCGGGATCTGTGAGTGGGTGGAGAGATTAGTGGAGGATGTGTGGTGAGTGGGGGATGTGTGGTCGGTGGGGAATGTGTGGGTTTGGGTGGGTGATGTTTGAGTAGGTAAGGGATGTGTGTGTGTGTGGTGCGGGATGTGTGTGGGAGGGGGATGTGCCACATAACATGAGAATATGCATTGTTTACGCTTACAACATTCATTTGACAATGTTGTTTTTCTTATGTGAAAGCATCTTGCACTGTTGCTGAACGAAAGATGAGTGATTGGAACGGCGGCATGTAAGACGTGATCAATTTGTTACCCTTTAAAAATAAAGATCAATTCAATTCAATTTAGCATGCGGTGTTAGACCCATATTTTATAGGCCAATATAGACTAACACGGTCCCTCTTAGACTTAATCGATCTGGGGGCCTATGTCAATTTTACAATTCTTATCCGCTCGGATGCCAGTCGAACGTACAACATACGAGTGTCTATCCACTAGCTACCACTGGTCTCTATAATTATTAGAGGCGAAGTATATTTTTAATTTTCTGTCGTTATTTTCATGCAATATAGTCACCAAGCAATACAGTAAGGTAAGAAAACGACCTCTTTTCAAGCAATGGTATTATTAGAGATCTGCTGCTAATTTCATATTTTATAGCGATCGATACTGGATACATAATCTGATCAGTACAACACTGACAGCATTTTCTACCCTGTAAGTTTCCTTCTATAGATTTTATGTTTGATTGACCTATAGTGCCAAACTAAACCGAAAATGTCTAATACTTATGTACTATCTGTTATTGCGTTAATATCTTGTGCACGTGGTTATGCGATGCTACATTTGCGTTTGAATTATTTAACTAAATTAACATGGCTCTTATCTTATCCACAGGCATGGCAGTTTCTGACATCGGCAGTCTTATAACAATCTGCTGGTCAAGTGTGTGCTTGACTCCAGGCTTCAGCAGCTTAGATCTGTCATTTCACCCGGTAGAAACCCAGTACCTGATCAGTGCAATGCCCCATACTCTGTTTGCTCGCATTACTGCCTGGATCACAGCCTTCATTACACTAGAGAGATGTCTATGTATCGCTGTGCCATTCAAGGTTTGCTTGTGGTATGACGACTTTGTGTGCGTGAAAGTGCGGTTTATGTCCGAGAATGTGCGTGTATATGTGTGTACATACACACTTTAGACATAAAACCAAACACAGCTATTAATTTCTGGGAACACTTGATGTCATTAAAATAGTATGCAAAATATATCACTTATATTAATGGACACTCATAGAAATACATGACATAATTAGAGACGAGAGAGCACACTAGACAATATTAAAATAAAATTATAAGATGTAATTGAGTCTGGATTACATTTTAAGCCCCATCGTATTTCATAAAACACATCTTGCAGACCTCGGCATAAATGGCAGAGCGTCTCTTGAGGGAGACCCTCAAGAGCAGTGGTTCTTTAACCAGTGGGTAATGCCCCCCCCCCCGGGGGGGGGGAGATTTTAGGGTTTCAATGGGGGAGGGGGAGGGTTAAGATTATTTCAAGATCGGGTTAATACAATAACCAATTACTTGATACTGTTTTTCTATCCATACTTTAGAGTTCTGTACATCTCGACCTTCTGTAATTCATTTTATAACGTAAGTAGACCCACAAATCACGTTTTATGTACACGACTAGACTTATTCAAGTATGAGTTATTAAATTTAGCTTCAATTTTACGTAAACTGTGTAGGGGCGGGGGAGGGGGGAATTTATTGGGATGAAATACGAAAAAGGGGAGGGATGACATTCTGAACATATGGTGAATGGGTGAAGGGGTGCATGGGCAGAAAAGGTTGAGAACCACTGCTCTAGAGGATGTAAATTCATTCGAAGTCCGAAGCAAATGCAGTAGGGCTTATTCAGTCTGAGAAATGTTACGTTTCTGAATGAGACTAATGCTGTTTTCGTAATTTGCTCTTGACTTTTACATTCTTCAGATTACGATTGTACATATATGTCATCAGGTGGTTGAGGACGCTGGGCGATGCATGGATGGTTTTAGCAGCTTTATAGGTATGGGGAAGGGCGGGTCAGCGGTTATGCATTTCCGTCTTGAAGGAGAGAGAAGCCTCGGCATTCTCAGAGTGGCAAAAGGCAAAATACCTTTACAACAGCCACGAAGGCTGGACAAATTCATTGTTGAGTGGGAGTTTTGACGGAAGAGTGCTACTGTCCTTATATAATCGATGGATGTTTGGCTGACAAAATCTGCATTTTTGCAGTAAGATCTGATATCATTTCATCAGCACCATGGAAGGACAGCCTGGATGAAACATTGACCATTGACCCCATGTGCAGATTAACTGACTAAATTGCCATGGGATGATTAATCGTCCCATGTGTCGTCCGTATCTGCCATGGGTTTATGTAATTTAGAAATGTTGTCATTGTGAAATATTATAATTCAATAATTTTCTTTAAGCAACCTCCTATATTTGATATATAATACAACATGTCCTTTTAAGAGAGGTGTGAGACAGGGATGTGTAATGTCTCCAGATAATTGGTCCCTGTAGAGTGAAAGTAATATGTTTACAAAATGTTGATTATATGGAAAGAATCATCATTTGGGGACATAACATCGATAACATTAGATATGCGGATGATACAGTATTGATTGTAGACAATCAGCAGGATCTGCAACATTTAGTTGATGCCATTGTTGCACACAGTGAACAACTTGAGTTAGAATTAAATTGAAAGAAGACAGATTATAGTCATCACTAAGAATCAGGAAATATCACAGTGTAATGTACAAGTTAATGGGAATATTCTTAAACAAGTGAATCGGTACAATTATCTTGAAACAGTCATGACATTTGATGGGAGATGCCTTGAGGAGATTAGAACAAGAATCGTTATGGTGAAGGCAGTCTTTTGCAAGATGAAAAAAAAAAATACTGACCAATAAAAAGATGTCAATTGCAACGAGAAAAAGAGTATTGCGATGCTACAAAGAACCTGTGATTTGTGTATGGATGTGAAAGGTGGACAAAGAGCAGACAAGCTGAAAAACATTTGATGGCTGTGAAACTGGTTTTTGAGGAAAATGCCAAGAATATCATAGACAGACAGAAAAATCAATGCCCATGTCCTACAAGAAACAAATGAAAAACCTAAACTGATTTGAGAAATTAGACGTAGAAAGTCACATATGTTTGGTCTCGTTATGAGAAGAAATAAATTAGAGAACTTGGTGACAAGTGGCACGATCGAGGGGAAGAGAACAAAGGGAAGGCAGAGAAGTAAATGGATGTCTTGGCCACGTTGTATGGTCGAGTCAAGAACACTGAGCTTATCCACCATTCTGGTGATCCAGTGCAATGGCAAAACATGACTGTCCACGATTACTGGCATGGCACATGATGATGACAACATCTTTGCCACTATAGTAAAAACTTCTAGGTCATATCTGTGACATCCCTTCTTCCTATTTTCCGCAATCCATTTTTGTTTGGTCCAAACTTATTTTGTTTGTTTGTTTGACACATAATATGTTAATGCGTCTAGCACGAAAACAAATGTGTTTGTATCAGAATAATACTTCACTTAACACAAACATTACTATTGATATCTTCATATATTTTCGCTTGCTGTTTGTTTAATCACAGGTAAAAGATGCCCTGAATCCAACACGTGTATGTGTTATAATTGTAAGCATCTACATCATTCTAATTGCTGACCAAACGCCTGTGTACATTGTTAGCAGACTGGATTGGCAATATTTCCCAGAAAGAAATAAAAGCATGCTTAGTCTTCTATACATGGTGAATAGGGATCTTGTGGATAACACCTTTGATATTATTAATAATTCTTTTCTGCCATTGTTTGCTTTTGTTTTTATTATTGTTTGTACAGCGACTCTAGCACTTCTCTTACATTGTAAAATGAATTGGCACGTAAAGGCAACTACAGACAGCACTGTATCTGATCGTAACAAGAGAGTGGCTAAACTTGTTGTGATTTTATCACTAATATTTATCGTTTGCTTTGTCCCTAACTGTGTCTTGTTTGTGTTTATGTCACTGTTTCCAACGTTTTCTCTTAGTGGAAAGTACAAAGATGTGCTGATTATGATTGGAGGAACTGGAAGCGTCCTTGAATGCATCAATTCCTCTGTAAATATTTTCGTTTATTATCGGATGAGCACTAAGTACAGAGAAACCTTTTCAAAATATTTTTGTTAATGATGATGCACGCTTAGATGTAGAAAGTAATTATCAGTGCTTTTGTAATAGAAATGAAGTAATGAAGTGATCAGCACTCACTAACTTATATCTAGGCGACTGACTGATTGTGACAATGCGGACTGAGTGCACGGGCTTTAAGTAACAAGGTCAGTATGCCCCATAGTTCCCCAACCCAAAAGGCCAATGCTCTCGGGTCAGGACAAAGCACTTATAACAAACGCGCAAATGGGTAGAAGAGTACATGGGGTCAACTACATTTATTATGTTTACTTGGTAGAAACTACACATTAGTACGCGGAAAATACAGCGGAACGTGAGTCCCGAACATCTTCATGTCAATTGCTTCATAGAAATGGCAGGCTCTATAAGCGCATTTCCAACGTGGAATATTCTACAAAAAGCTTGTTTTAGAAGCAACATGCTATCGATGCAAGGGGTTGTTTTGGAAAGTTTGGTGTTGTTGTTGTTGTTGTTGTTGTTTTGGTGAGGTGGGTTGTTGTTGACCGGAGAAGACTACGGAATATATGTACACGTGAGTAGTATGTCTGGAACTTTAACGGTGGGGATAAGGGACAAAACCAGCCATAGAACGTACCCAATTATTAGTCGTTATAAGATCACGGAACTGACGGTCTTATTTCAATATGTCACAGATACCATGTTGGCTGTAATTGTTGTCTTGGAACCAACAGAGTATTACATAATTTAATATCACATTAATAAAGATTGAAACATCAGAACTTGTGGCGTCCACTTTTTGATTAATCATGGCCAACCACGGGTCATTCATAGAAGTTATTACTTGCATCTTTAAATTGAGGCTACCCCGCGCGTAGTGAACAGTTTTATCTCGTAAACTCTGCAACATTATAATCACATAGCCCCTATGCCGTGTCTCCACCTCACCGCGGTAGATGGGTTTAAGGGTAGATGGGTTTCCAATGACTCAAAGAGGTATGCCGACGGTAGCACAGCTATTGGAAGGGTCTCCCATAGCGGACAGGTCTAGGGATAGGAACCAGAAGAAGAGAGAACACACCTGCTGCCTTGTAGGTAGACTTGGGACAGTCAAAGGCAATGGAGAGCACACCCGAAAGATGCTTGTTGAAATCGGATGTACTGAGCCACAGGTTTGACAAAACAGGGCAACGTAACTTAATCAATCCATGATCCAACAAATTAAAATTATTCAGATTAGTGTTAATCCCGTGAAGTCCCATCACACGGTGACAGTGCCGGGCCTCTTGCCTCGAGGGGATCCACCCAATGCTACGGGTGGTCACCTGCCTCTGTGCTGTGAATTCAAGGCACAGAGCAGAAGAGTAACTGCTATTGACCAAACACCCCTAACAATCAACATACTACAATGGAATACCGTAGGAGTTTTTAACAAGACAGTCGCGCTAACAAACTGATGTGGTTTGCATTCAAGAAACACACCTCAACCTCTATCACAGAATCTCAGTCAGAGGATATCAGGCGACACGTTTCGACGCAAAGGACAGAAAGAGGGAGTTCTATTACGTACATGAAATACAATACCTTGCGGTGAAGTATCTGTGATCTCTGACAACCAAACGGAAATTATAGGTGTTGATATAATGACAAAGAACTTGAAAATAAGAATTAACAATCTATATAGCCCAGCAGATAAGGACCTAACAGTGTCAAACATGAAAATAAATGACACAAACTGCAATTAAGTCGGAGACGTTAATAGCTGCTCAGATAGATAGATGATGATTCTCAGATACTGACAACAGAGGAGATGAAGTGGAGGACTGGACATCTAATCAATAAAGCGGATGACACACCGAGCTTATATTCTAGAAGATGGTTCACCACTTCTACTCCAGACTTAGCTTTCTTCCCGGGAGACATCCTCCACAAAATCGATTGCCATGTGCTTGACCAATTAAGAGACAGTGCCAACAGACCAATCAAGCTTGTAATGAATTGTTCCACGGCAGCCAAAGCCTTTACTCGCTGGAATTACAAACGAGCTGATTAGGATAGATTTGCCATACTGTCAGACAAATACTGTGAACATTTAAAAGCAAGGAACAGCAACATGAAACAAATGGTGGAAAAAAAGTCTAAACAAAGCAATGTTACAGGCGGCCATTGACTCCATATCAAGAAGAGCGAGAAAAATTGCAAACCATATTGGACTGAAAAACTAGACATTTTAGAAGACAATGATGGTCATGCCACGGAACAGTAGAGAGCAACCAAAGAACTAAAGCAAACATCTCTCTCTCTCACTCTCTCTCTCTCTCTCTCTCTCTCTCTCTCTCTCTCTCTCTCTCTCTCTCTCTCTCTCTCTCTCTCTCTCTCAAGCCATTTCAGCAAAAAAATAAAAGAACAATAAATCGAACAAGAGATTGTTGTAGGGGGAAAACAGAAAACTTGAACTTTGACAGGGATGAAAACAAACTATGGAAAGTAGTGAAAGCCATGACCAATGAAGGAAACAGAAACAAACACATACTAATTAAATCAGGACATGCTTTGCTTACAAGACATAAAGGCTCCAAATGCACTGATGGAACACTATTCTAGTACACACTACATCGACATTACGACTGAACAGGAGAAAGCAATCAAAGACAAGCAGATACATCACAGTAACACAGAGGCAGCAGCATATATTATTGAAAATTTCTTCTTCTTCTTCTGCGTTCATCCGGAGTTTTTTTTTCCCCCGTGGCTGTTTACAGCAGAGCTGCGTTCTTACGCCGTTAGGCCGACACATTCGACTTCTGCGGGCATTTGTTGACTGACCGGGTTAACCTTCTCGGGTTATGGCAAATTTAAAAATGGACGAAATGGAACTGGTAATGAATACCATAAAAAAGAAGAAATCAAACAAAAAGGATGGAATCACAAATACAATGCTAATAAGACTAGATACTAAAGCAAAAAGAAACTACTAGCCGTCCTACACTACAGCTGAAAGGGAGAAATATTCGCACATACGTCGCCGACATTAGTACCAGTTCCAATGAAAACACCTGGAAGAACGAAACGACTAAAGACTTATCAGTCTACTTAGTTGGCAGGAAAATTAATGGAACACATTATCAATGGCAGGCTTCCAGGCATCTGGAGAAAAACCAACTCTTAACTCCACACCAAGCAGGATTAAGAAAGTACAGATCTCTTGAAGATCAAATAACCTTCATTGCCCAGGAAATAGAGGATGCCTTCCAAGATAAAAAGCACACACTAGCGGTTCGGAGTGATTTAGAAAAAGCATTTGATAAAGTATGGAAGTAAAGACTGAAAGTAAAACTTCAAAAAAAAAACAATGCAGGTTAAAGTGAAAATGTACAAAAGGATCAGCCACTAACTTGAGAACAGAAGTGCCAGGACAAAAGTGCAAGGACAAACCAGAAAAAGCATGATGTTGGAGAAATGTGTCCATAAGGGGAAGTGCTTTTGCCAACATTATTCCTATCATATGTAAATGACATCACAAAATGCATTCCAGCCAGAATACAAACACCTTCGTTTGCAGATGACTTAGCCAAATGGACATCTGAAGAATATATTAGTACAGCTAACACTAGAATGCTGCAAGCATTATTAATGCTAGAAGACTGGTTAATAACTATGGCTAGTGAAGATAAGTGAGGAGAAAACAACATGCACTGCGTTCTCCCTCTAAAATAAAACCCTAAGCTGGTATTGAATGGCAAAATATTGCGCCATCAAGAAAATGCAAACTGTCTAGGAGTAACCTTTGATCGTCATCTGACATGGAAGACAGATGGTGAGAGATTGAACAAGTGTAAGGCAAAGAATTGAAATCATGAAAAAGTGTGCTGGTACAACGTGATGAGCAGATGAGAGTTAACAAGACGGTATATACTGGACGGGTGAGGCCAGTACTGGAATGTGGAATTTCAGCTTGGGCAACAGCAGCTAAGTCAAACTTTAACACATTAAATAGAGTCCAAAATCAAGGACTGCGGATCATAACTGGAAACCCTAAGACAACGCCTATTTCCGAACCAGAAAAGCTCACCTGTTTACAACCAATGCAGGATAGAAGAGATAGTAGAGCACAGCAACAAGCAGAAACAAAATAGAAGATTTACAAATCATCCTATGTATAACAGTCTTGGAAAGGGAAGACTGAAGCGTAGCAACTTTGTAGAAACTGCAAAAAGAAAGATTAGTTCAGATCATACAGTTAAAATTTCAATAGTCAAACTGTTTACAATGCACACAAGTTCCCAGCTTGGAGACAGCAGCAACTGCCTGAGGTGATAGAAAACATTCCTGGTATTGAAAAAACAGAACCCCCAACATGAAACAGAATGAAGGAAAATAGTCATAACCTATATACAAGACAAATACGCAAGTAGCAATTAGACCCATACATAAACAGATGAATCAGCCAAAGAGTCACTAGAAAATGGAGGAGGAGGAAGTCTCATTTATTAAAAAACTAAAGTGAAAAAAACAGAGTCATTATCAAATGTAAAATGCTCAATTGGCTTTAAATCAGAGGAGGGTGCATTGAAAACTGCAGCAGAAAAGCTCACGATGGAGGAACATGAAGAGAAACACGTAGGTATCTTCACATATGCAAAGTCAGCTGTCTCAATACTGAAGGGCAAAAACATCACAGAACCAGCAGACCTAAAAGTTACACCCCATGTACTGTGAAATAAATAAATAAAACAAAATTATCATACAGTGAATCCCATCACATTGCACTATACATAAAAATACAAAGACTGACAGATTGACTAAAGAGCGCTGAAGGCTACCTCAGCCTGACTGCCATGTGCCGAAAATAATCTGAAAAGAGTTAAAGAGCAAAGAAGTAAGAGGGTGAGACATATCCACTATAGATCTAAAGAATTAACAAGAAAAGACTGAGTAATAATTGTGAAAATAGTCAGAACGTAGTAACGACATCATTAATGGTATTATCATAGTGTTTAGGTCCCATCCACTGCATACAATAATAACCACCATTGTAATGCACATTTGGTCACTTTTCATTAGATATATAATGGGGAAAAAAACAGAAGGACTTCTGACGATCGGATTGGCAAATATGCATCGAAATTGATCATGTTAGTCCTCCTAACCCGAGCCGCTATCGTTACGTTTTCAATTTACACATCAAACATACTATGCTTACTATTACCTCGTATATACTATTACTATCAGTACTTAATGTATAAATATTTTAAATATACAAAACCGGAAGCAGTTAGGTATGCTGACTAGAGACATATCAAAATTAATCTTCTTAAGGTTTATTGTGACGTCACATAAGCCACTATAAGATAGGATTTCATGATAATGTACTTGAATTCTTTAAACTACTGCATATTTGGTACTATATGAATATATTGTGTCACTGCGACTTGCTTCTGTTTGTATACATTGTGGTAGTATATGTCTATCGTGTGAGAGGTTGTTTTACTTCTTATCATCATCATCATCATCATCATCATCATCATCATCATCATCATCATCATCATCATCATCATCATCATCATCATCATCATCTTCCACTTATGCCGTCAAGCGTCGTGGTGAGAAATAATTTGCCTTCCAGCGCCCGTTGGGTGGAATAGTGTCATTCTTCGTGGTTGTATAATGTCTCTGATGTCGTCAATCCATTTTCTTCTTGGACGTCCTCATGGTCTCGTCGCAGATGATCTTTGATGTAAGGCCAGTGATGGTAGCTGCTGATGTTGCATTGTAACGACATGGCCAAACCACTTGATCTTCTGTCTTTCAATAAATGTGGCACAATGTGTTGATCCAACAGTCAGGTTGATAATAGCATTTCTTACTCGGTCTCGGATTGTTAAGTTGGCAGCTCTTCTCAGGCATCTCATTTCGCAGGTGTTGATTTTGCGAAGGTGTAATTTAAATAAAGTCCAGGTTTGAGACTGGTCGCATAGGTTTGGTGTGAATATGCTATTTATTATCCGTCGTTTTGCTGACATGGGCATATTTGGATGTTTCAGTAAGGGTGATAATTGATATGTAAGTGGTTGTTTTACTTCTAACACACTAATATATAAGAGTAGAGACATGGAGCTTGAAATGGGGAAATGGTAGCCACGAGAGTATAAGACAGGAAGAAAATTGTTGAACAAAGAAAATCAGCAATATTTGCTGGGAGGTAGCTTGAAGAGGAAAGAATGAGCATCGCTATGATGAAGGTAGTCCTTTGTAAGCTGTAACACATACTGACTAATATAAAGATGCCAATTGAAATGAAACAAAGAGTATTCAAGCACTACATAAAACCTGTACTTGTGTATGGATTAAAGCGATGACAATGAACCGCCAAGTTGAAAAGCCTCAAATGATAGTGGAGATATAGTTTCTGAGGGGCAACAAATGTAAACAAATTTCACTAGACAGACACATTAAACTCCCTCCAAACAATACATGGCACTAGAATATCACATACAGCAAAAGAAACACCCTGAGACTATACCAGCTATGCACGGCAACACACGGTCTGATACAATGTACACAACAGACGCTTTCCAATAATACTACACATAGTTATAGGCAGTGGTAAATGTGCCTACCCAAATACACGATTATTGAGCCGTCAAATAAAATGGTCCCTTACTTGTAATTATGTCGCGTGTTTACTTTCGCCGACCTCCTTTATAACGGCGGAGATAATCTCTGGGATTAAGAGATTAGTCCCCTGAGTTCAATTATATCAGTAATATCAATACGCCGACAAATGGTGAAGACAATCATCTGGATTAACGGCCATGCGGATGAATATTGATGTTTTGTAACAGGTGGCGTAGTTTATGAACTTATTGTGTTCTGGTTTTTATGGTATGTTATATTTTGTTAAGTGCGCGTGCAATGGTGAAATCGGATGCCTATGTTTTTAATTTTTCGTGGGAATTGTGGCCACGGCGACACGACCGGGCAAGGCGGCCCTAACCCTAACCTTATGACCAACTAGAAACCCACATGTTGACGACTGGTAATCTTCCCAACGACACAGTACCGAGATTCAAACCTGTCTCCTCCACGGCGTATGGGGTACCAACTAGACACAGTCGTCACCCTTGCACACCACCTCTCATTTCCTAAACATAGCCTGATTAATAACAAAAGAGATCGCCATTACAACTAATTAAAAAAAGCATAATCAATATTTCTGCAACCACTGGGATTCAAAGCCGACATCAACAGCAACACCGACGACCAACTTTACTTTTCCTTTAAGGTTTTCATTTAACGATCTGATACCATGAGATGATATTATTCAAAAGCACGTATCTAGATACTCCTCCACACACCCACAACATACCAACGAATTTCACTAATATACACCCACTTCAATCAATAATACCTCTCATCTTTACCTTTCTAAGGTTTTCATTTAACGAGTTGTAACACGTATGATGATAGTGTTCGGAAGGACTTATCTAGCTACTCGGCCACTAATAACCTTAACAACGAATAACACTAAGTCATACCCACTACAACCAGTACTAGCGGTCATCTTTAGGATTTCAAGGTTGTCATTTGAAGAAGTGTAATCTATATGATGATAGTGTGTAGGCCACTACGACTCACTAGAGCTCGAATAGCCGCCATATTTACATTTTTACTTGTTACAAGTTTCATATGACACCTATCGCGGTTTGATTATTCCAACCGCCTAGCCCTACCACACGCACTCGTCAATGGCTGGTCTTGTGGTCGCTAATCGCTGGTGACCCCGTCTCTCGAAATTGATTCATTATACCCCGAGGCGAATGGACAGATCGGTTACAAATCATAAATCTAACTCTAACCCCTAACCCTAACTCTTAAGCTTAACAACAAACTTAACCACTAACCGGATCCGGAAACAAGCCCCGGATTACTGGCGTGCTCAAGATTGCCCAATCGCGGCGACTGACATCCGTCAATCGATGTGGACCCGAACGATCAGGACTTCTCACTGACAAGGAACACCAGGCCTCCAATGTGATATTATGTTATGATAATTTGGCTGTGTCCAGTGTGTGCTCTACTGACGAGCTCAAACGAGAGCGAAACTCGAGTATAGTGCTTCCATATTGACGTGGATAGGCCTTAGGTTCATACCAGAATACGATGAGCGTTGCCAGTAGTGGGTTGTGCTCAACATTTAAATTTCACATCCCGAAACGTCCAAATAATCAATTTAATTATTGCTCACTGGATTTAGGAGGACTGGTGTTCCTTGCCAGTGAGAAGTCCTTATCGTTCGGGTCCACATCGGTTGACGGACGTCAGTCGCGGCGATTGGGCAATCTTGAGAATAGCCTATTCTGTTGTGATAATTTGGCTGTGACTAGTGTGTGCAGCGTGGTTACCCATCTGCTTCAGAAGCCAGTGATCCGGGGCTTGGTTCCGGATCCGGTCAGGGATATGCACTACTGACGAGCTCAAACGAGAGCGAAACTCGAGTATAGTGCTTACATATTGACGTGGATAGGCCTTAGGTTCATACCAGAATACGATCAGCGCTGCCAGTAGTGGGTTGTGCTCAATATTTAAATTTCAAATCCCGAAACAACCAAACATATCGCTTTATCTGTCCATCCACTGATTGCCATTCCTTATCACTTGGGTGGTGCGCATTGATCCACATTTCATCCAACCACACTATGCCATAATTTTCTTTGCGCATTTCCCTTATTTCACGTAGGTATCTGCTTCTCATGGCTCCTAAATGCAGGTGCGCGCAACGATTATTTCTACCGCCCTTGTACTTTCAAATAGTGAAGATAATGTCCTTATAGGTTTCCGCAAAGTTGTTTTGGATAGCTCTATGTTATTGTTCTTTCTGAACCAAACCCTAAGTTTTCTTACAGTCACTGTTTCGTTGGCATCCAGCATTTTTATAATGCTGAATAATCCTAGATATAAAATGCAATTTTTTTATAATTTTAGGTGTCTTCGTGGCGAAGTGGTCAAGCCTTTCGACTCGGGCTCCAAAGGTCATGGGTTCGATTCCGGGCCGCATCCTTCGGTTCACGAGTTAAATTTTTCGGAGACTTCTGTGGGTCGTCGCTAGAGCTGCGGAGTTCGTGCTTTGTGCGATGCTTCGCGGAAAGAGATCGAGCCATATGAGATAGAACCCGGTGCAATGAAGTCGACCCTGTCGAATTTTAAGCGACATTTTAAAGAATTTTTATAATAGCTCGCCTTATGACATCTTTGTCAAAGCTGTCTACAATAATCTTTCTAACTACCGTTTTGTTATTGCGTGGTGGTTTAATTCCAGATTCTTGCACCCATCGACGAAATTACCGTTTACTCAACCCCAATGCATGCACTGTTCTTTTTTCGGAATTTGTAATAGTATAAAACAGTTTCCTGCGATCAGCTTCTTGACAAAAAATATGTGTACAACTTCATAGCGATTCTTTGAAGTGTACAATTTCGCATTAAATCCCATTGAAATATATTCATGCATTTCAATGTTAGCGATAAGTGGTCAGATTAAAAAAAAAAAAAAAAAAACATATTAATCATGTTTCATGAAATAACCCACATTTTGAGACACCTCTGAACAGTCCTAGTTTGAACACCGCGGGGAGTTGGCATAAGGCCAATCCCTTCAAAACACGTACAATATTCAACATTGAGGGCTGATTGTCTGGCTACGCTGTAATACATTTAAAATTATGAATTTCATCTCAGACCCGTAAATTAAATACCGCATATAAACAAACTTTGAAATCTGCTGTAAAATCTGCAGAACAAAATTTTTTTTGTTGGGTGGACATAATGATAAGGTTATATACTAAATCTCATAATTTTCCCTCAGTTAGTTACTGAGATATGGATGTTTATATTGGGGCAAAAAAAAAAAAAAAAACACACACACACACACTATAGTTACAACATTACATATTGCATCTAATGCAGTCTCTAATCGACTTTCAACGTTTCAAACCGCTTAACACTAACATTCTCTTTGATAACAGCACAACCGGTTGTCTGGTAACTAGGCACATTTCCTAATATACTGGAGATAAATCGGCTGTCCCCTATACTACAAGACACTTTATTAGACAATGAATATGATCACCAACCTGTATGTTCACTGCTAAGGAAGATATCAATAGCAAACTATCTTATTCAATCATCATCATCATCATCATCATCATCTTCCACTTCTGCCGTCAAGCGGCGTGGGGAGGAATAATTTGCGTCGGTGGACGGCACTGGATAGTGTCATTCCGTGTGGTTGTACAATGTCTCTGATGTCGTCAATCCATTTTCTTCTTGGACGTCCTCGTGGTCTCGTCGCAGATGATCTTTGATGTAAGGCCAGTGATGGTAGTTGCTGATGTTGCATTCTAACGACATGGCCAAACCACTTGATCTTCTGTCTTTCAATAAATGTGGCACAAGGTGTTGATCCCACAGTCTGTCTGATAGTAGCATTTCTTATTCAATATGCTTATAAAATTATGATTCCACTCAGAATTATAATGAGAAGAATAAGAAAGATGACATTTCAACAATAGCATTTCAAAAATAAAAAACTCAAGTTCGACAACATAATTTTAAAAAATAATAATAATAAATTTCTACATGAAACATTCAAAATGTAAAAAAAAAAAAAAAAAAAAAAACAATAAAGATAACTACTTTTTTTTTTAAATGTTGTTGTCGAACTTTAATTTTTAATTTTTGAAAGTTTATTGTTGGTATTTTATCTTTCTTATTCTTCTCATTATAATTCTGAGTAGAATCATAATTTTATAGGCATCTTAAAGAAGATCGTTTGTCATTGATATCCTTCTTAGCAGTGAGCATACTGGTGGATGCTTGTCTAAGAGAGCGTCTTGTTGGATAATGGACAGACGATTTATCTCCAGTAGTTTGGGAAATATGCCAACTCACTAGAAAACCGTGTGTGCAATCAAAGAGAATGTTAGGGTTAAGCGATATGTAACGTTGAAAATGGATTAAAAGCTGTATTAAATGGTATTCAAAGGGTCAATAAGGCATACGTGGTTTTAAGAAACATTGTTGGTTGGTTGTAGACTTCACGCCATTACGGCTGTGAAATGACGAAGTGAGACAGACGTGTACAAAGAAAAAATATATTCGCTAGACTTCTAGAACACCCTTGTATTGTTGACAGCTGGATCAATGGAAGGATAGTGTAGCAGATATTGTAGTATAGAAAGTTGAAGATGTCATCATCATCATCAAGTGCCATGTCGGATGGCGTAGGCGTTCATGGCTCTCCACAGATCTCGGTCTTTGGTGTTCTGGATAAACTCTGCTGATGATATTCCTCCATGCCACCGTCTCAATCTGTCCAGCATCACTTCTCTTGGTCTGCCTCTGCCTCTCTTCCTATCGATCTTTCCAGTTGTCACGATGTTCTCCATCACATGACCAAAGAAAGCTGTTTGTCAAGAAGATGTAGTATATGTTGAAGATGTCAGCCATGGGAAAAGGCTCTTTGCTAACGAATACTCATATGATATCGAAACTATCTCAGGTGGAACCACAGACTTCGTTGCAATAAGTGTTTTATGGCTTTTTCATTGGAGCTCGTGTACAACAAAGGTTTGGAATTCTTGGTGCTGTGATATGTTGTGAAGTTGTCTGTAAAAGACAGACATTTTGTGGTAGAAAGAAGAAACCAAGAGTGTGGAGAGATGCGTATAAGTGCTTATTCAACAGATACTCTGGACTGGTAAGTTAAATCTTTTGGTAATGTAAAAGAGGGAAAGTGCTGCCGTTGATGCATATGGACGAGATATTTATAAGTTTGGATGAAATATGCCTTTACTTGGCCAATGTTATTTCCCATTTGGTTAACAAATTTTGCTAATTTTTATAAGCTTGGCTGAGATATTTATAAGTTTGGCTGCAATATGATTTTTACTTTGCCAATACGAGATATTTATAAGTCTGGTCAATATGTTAGTTGATTTGGCTAACATTTTTATACCTTTTTATAAATTTGGTTGAGAAATGTCTTAACTTGGTCAACGTTTTTCCTACCTTTTATCAGTTTGGTCGAGATATTTATAATTTAATAGGTATTCTGGTCATGATTTTAAAAATGGTTATTTACTAACGAGATTACCACAGATAGATAGGCCTTGAAAAACCAAATCTAACGGTGCCTCAATGATGTGTGTATCTCATATCTATGTGGGGTTATTAAAATGTGAGTGTCATGACCTTTGACAAAAATTTACCTACGATTCCGCTCACTGAGTTGATTTTGGTGCGGTCTAGTCAGAGTGGGAGCCCAAATTGTCAAAATGTAATATTTTTTGAGAATATCTATTTAGTTTTTAAACAAACATCTGAGCAACCATACTTCACTGCGATCGGGGTTTCAAGGCCTAACTGCTCATGTCATCTATTTATTTTTTATATGATGTGTGGTGACCTATTTAGCAAGTAAAAATGTCGGCTAATTAAATACTAATTCATTCATTACTCAGTGCATCCTTAAATTTAGCTTTAAAAAAAATGCAAGATATATATTTTGTTATGTGGAATGATGTTACGGAGCTAATGGTCACTTTGCTGTTTTGATAGTGTGTGCTGCTGCCAAATTAGCAATTAAAAATAGCCACCAATTAATAATTATTCATTAATTAGCTACCGTCTTCTTCATATTTTGCTTTAAAACAATTGCAAGATGAAAATGTTATTGTGCGGAATGATGTTACAGACCTTGCTAGCCACTGTACCAACACTGCTTCCAGTTAGTGACTGTCTCTCATCTCATCATGTGTCATAATCTCCCCATTAGTTCTACCGCGTCGTCTTTAACGACGCCTGGCGAATACGGCCAGGGATCCACATGTGAGCGACACTAACCACACTGTGGCTGAAATAGGCCAGTCGGTAGATGAGTGGATCATGCAGTCCACGAAGGAACGCAACTCCGACTAGCGAGACTCACGGTGGGTTAGCGGCCAGACGGCTTGAGAGTGTTGGACGAGACAGACAGGAATGAATGGTGCTCGTATACAGGGTGTATGAACGCAATAGAGAGAACGCATGTGAGAAGATAGAAGACTGTGTGCCTGTGAGTTGTGTATATTATATTGATTTATCTATTAAATGTATTATTGCATCGTCATTGTAATTGTACGATGCATGTAATTGTTATGATGAGTGAGTTGTGTGAATAAAGTGTTTGCATTGTAAGTGTAGCGCGTCACGTCAAGTCATTCTGTGACCGTGTTTTGTATTATTCTTGTCGGTGATAACGAGCCTATGTTCTTGCTGAATGCAAGACGCTGACAAGTGTGAACGTGGGTGCATCGTCTTATTTGGATTATTTGAACCATAAGTGTGAACGTGGGTGCATCGTCCTTCGTGGATTATTTGAACCATAAGTGTAAACGTTGTTGTATCATCCATTTTCAATTAGTTGTAAAATAGAATTGAACGTGTGTGTAAGTGGAAAGTTTTGGAAAGAAAGTAACATGGAAAGCAAGTTGGTGAATGTGTTGAACGGACGACATTACGACTAACAAACATACTTTACAGCACACAAACCTACAAAACTTAGTTGACAACGCATACACCACATAAACATACATGTCCTAATAATTTCTTCTTCCAAAAGCAACTGGTTTTTGTGTCATCCGAAACCAGTAAGAAGTGAAGTCCATTTTTCCGAGTAGTAACGTTTAGGCAGCTATTCTCTGGTACAGTCCTTTATCGTTCTCCAGAGCTCCAAATTCACTTAAGTATTATCTTTTTTCACATATACTTTTGTGTGTAGGCTTAGGCACAGGTTGTATTCGATAAATCATGTACAAGTTATTTACTAACACCTTAATTAACTTTTTGTGTACATTCATTGTATTGGATATATTTCATCATGTCTACATTGAATGATTTCATCGAAGCTGGTTTGAATTAAAGTTAACTGGTGATGAGTTGACAAAATGGAATGAGACAAATTATTCAGAGCATCTCCTATTACAGGAAAAAACTATGGAACGCGAAGATAGAGCTGCTGAAAGAGAGCTGAAAAAGGCAGAATTAGATACTAGAAAGGCAGAAACAGAGTCCGAAATAAGAAAAGCTGAGATCTCTGCCCAGAGCAAGAGAGAAGAGCTTGAAATTAATGCAAGAACGAAGGAGGAAGAACTTGAAATACAACGGAAAATTAAACAGTTGGAAGCTGATACATATGCAGAGAAAGATTCTCGAAAGTCAGGAAGACTAGAAAAAGAGAATCAGTACAAAACGTACCAATGCACCGTGAAACATTTCACCACTGGCGACTGCATTGCTGCATTTACCCAGAACTTTAAAACGATAATGGAGTATTATCAGATCCCAGAGACTGAATGGAACATAATATATATGAGAAGTCTTTCTGGGGAACCTCTGAAAGTGCTAGAGACCATTCCCGAAGATCTTAGGAAAGATTACCAATATATTAAATCCAAAATCATGTCACATTTCCTGTTAGATGAAGCAGGCTACAGAGAACAGTTTAGCAAATTAGCTCCAAAACCAACGCAAACGTGCTCTGACTACATCTCAGTAGTACAGGATGTATTTAGCAAATGGCTTTCATCAGCAAAGGTAAACAGCTTTGATAAGTTGAAAGATCTCATTGTAAGAGATAAGATCATTTCATCTTTACCACCACAATTTTCTAAGTTTCTGAACGAATGTGAGTGCGAGAGTTTGCAACATATTGAGAAACGAGGTTCGGCTTATTTCACAGCCAACAAACATTGTTTTTCTAATGGATTGACTGACACTGATTTTGTAGCAGCCGCTACCTATGACAGAACGAAGTCAGGTCCCTATAGTAACAAGAAACACTTTAAACAATCTGCTGAGAAATATTACCAATGCATATATTGTCATCTTCCACACAACGAAAGTGATATGTGTGAAAAACACCCTGAGTATCTTACATACTTGCAAAACTATATAGGTAAGCAAGATAAGGAGCGAAAAAGCTATAAACGACTAACCAAATGCTTCCTTTGTAAAGCGTATGGCCACTGGCCTCATGCGTGTAAAGGTAAGCAAATGACCAGAAAGACTAATGCAGCCATATTTGACAGCTCTTCCTCAGATGAAGAAACATGTGAAAATCATCCTGTAAATTAAGCACAGGCCATTGATGTATTTCATCTTAACAAATGTACCATCTGTGATCGTTTTCATGAAGATGGCCTATTAACATGCGGCCATGCAATACCTATTGCCAATGAAGAACCCAATTTGGTAATAAACTCCAGAGGTAAACTTAACATCCACCACTGATTTGTAAATGGCAAATCTGCCACCGTTTTACGTGATAGTGGATGTACTCTTATTGGTCTAAAGAGAGACTTTATTTTACCTTCCGATTATACAGGCAAACATGTTACATGCAGAACCTTCTCAGGTAACATCGAGAAATACCCACTTGCATGGGAATATATTGACACCCCATTTCTCACAGGAAAGGTTAAATGCGCAGCATTATCCAACCCATGTTGCGACATAATTGTTGGTAACCTTCCTGAGGTAAATGACATGCCACATGACAGTGCAACATCATCTGTCCAATGTATTGTTGATAATACAGTATCATCTTCAACTGAACATGCTGTTGAAAATGTATTATCACCTGTAAATGAATGTATAATTGCCAATTCATTAACGTCATCACATGAATGTATTGATATGAATGTAACACCACCATGTCATGTTGTTGATAGTGGAAATGCAGTAACTAGATCTGCTGCCAAAGTGCAAGATCAAATTGATCAGACTGAGGCTTTGGAAATGTTAAGCCCAGTGATATTACCTCATAAAACCATGAGGGAGAATTTCATAACAGCCCAGAAGGCCGATTTATCTTTGCACAAGTATTTTAATCCTATAGGCCAAAAGCCAAGACTTACAAAGAATGCTAGATGGCATTTTGCACTGAAAGGTGGCATCCTTACACGGTACTATACCAAAGGTACCAGCACCACAGAGAAAACGGTGTTACCAACCGAACACCGCAAGCAAGCATTACATCTAGCACATGATATACCCTTTGCAGGGCATATGGCTTATTCGAAAACTAGATCGAGTTTACTTAATCCCCAAATTCTGCATTGATACCAAGCAATATTGCAGAACTTGTGACATCTGCCAGAAGCTTGTTAAAAAGGGTAAACACCCGCAAGCTGAACTACAAATAACAGATCTAGCAAGTAGACCCTTTGAAAAGATCTCTGTTGATATAGTAGGTCCTCTTAACCACGTAACATCCAGAGGAAATAAGTTCATAATAACGATAATTGAACTCTGCAGTAGATGGCCTGAGGCAATTCCACTTAAGAACATAACTGACAAGGATGTTATGGAAGTTTTCTTCCATATGTTTTCTAGAGTAGGGTTTCCTGATACCATTCTCTCGGATCATGGGAGTCAGTTCATAGCTGCAGCCACTCAAGCCTTTACTAGAATGTTAGGGGTAAAGCAGTGCTTTAACAGCCCATACCACCCTCATTCGACAGGAATTGTAGAGAAAATGAATGAGGATCTCAAGCATATGTTATCAAAAGTTATCCAGGAACACCCTGAAGACTGGGATACGTATTTACCTGCCATACTATTTGTATATCGCGAAGTACCTCATTCCAGTACAGGTTTCTCACCATTTGAACTTGTATATGGCGCCAAACCACGCGGCCCATTATCTATGTACCATTCTATGTTAACTGAAAGTATAACTGTACATAAACCAGTATCATCATATGAACATGTAACATCAGTGCGTGATAGGATAATGAAATCTTGTGTGTTAGCTAAAGAAGCACTGAAACACTCTGGTGCTATTTACAGACAGTATGCCAACAGAGGGAATAGGACAATAACACTGACACCTGGACAAGACGTATTACTTCTTTTGCCAAGCGACAGACATCTTTTGACAGACTCATGGCAAGGACCGTATAAAGTACTGAGACAAATCTCTCCTGTTGACTATGAGATAGCAGTGAAAGACAAACATAAAATATTTCACATCAACATGCTAAAACCGTACTACAACAGAGACGAAGTCCAAGACGAGACAGCAGCAAGCACAACGATAGTAGATCACAAAGACGATGACGACACGGACGAAATACCGACCCCACCACTTGGCACATCAATCAACATGCATGACATCAAAATAAATCCTAATCTGACTCAGACAGAGACCGACAGTTGCAGACAACTGTTACAAGACGACAGCAGCAGTTCCTCCAACCATCCAAGACAAACATACACCATCACATTAGGTGTACATACAAAGACTATGACGGATCATGTAACAACATTAGAACAGACATTTTACCGTATCAATCAGCACGGCTGACAGTCAAACCATCGAAAGTTGACATTGCCTACCAAGAAATTTCATTTTTGGATTATAAAATTTATAATGGCTTTGTCATGACGGACTACATCATGTCAGGGATTCTTATAGTGTCGCTTTATACGACAAGGAATGTAAAAATGTCCTAGGTCTGTTAAACGATTACAGACAGTTTGTACCAAAATTTTGCAATATTCACGGAGTGTTTCACTAACCTACTAACATAATTGTAAACAGCAAATGCCTAAGACCTGCATTTACAAAAGTGTTGTCTTATTTTTCTAGAAATCACATTCTTAAATTACCAAATTTTGCATATTATTTTCAGATTAACAACGGACACGAGCTCCGTAGCGATTGGGACAGTACTTTTGAAACAGCACGACCAAATTCTCCACCCAGCGTACTCTGGGAGAAAATTATCCAGACAGACAACAATCAGTTAAAAATTATCACTACGGAAACACCTACCAACCAGAAGGTGGCAATATGGTCACTGTTATTGCAAGATTTCAGTTTTAAAGTCAGGCATATCTCTGGCACTCAAAACTACGATTGCTGACCTATCCCGATATCCTTACGACACACCCAAAAGCCCAATGGTGCCTGAGCGCACACAGCAGATGAATGAAACATCTGCAGAGTAATATAACGCTCAGCAACACAGCGCATTATGAAATGTATTTCAGTAACGCTGTATTGAAAATATGATAGGGACAACGTCCCAATGTAAATATTATATATATATATATATATATATATATATATATATATATATATATATATATACATATATATATATATATATATATATATATATATATATATATATATAATATTATAGTAATGTGTGTGATGAATACTTGTGTTGTATGTGTTAGAAAGGTAACATTATTTTAATTATATATAAACAGTGTAACGAACAGTGCTACGTGATTTCAAGACTTACTTCACTTGAACTTTGCAAATATCCGTAGTACCTGCGAAGCGGTGAGTTCTGACGTATTTTAACCAGTGCAAGAAAGACTGTGACATCTGGTTTCTACAGAATAGCATTTATTCCATATCGTGAAAGAAAAAGTTAGTCCAGCAGCTGTGCTTACGAACTGTATTCTCCGTTCCTTTGTGTAAAATCCAGACGGAAGAACATTGTGTTATCTACAACTTAACACACCAGCTGTGTATTTCCGGTGTTTGTTAAATTTATTTGAAAAGTAGCAGACTATAATGTCATCCTCACAAAGAATTGACGATGTATATAAACTTTGTGAGCTTAAATTTAACATATACAAATTGTATGTAAGGATTTTGATAGATGTGATCTGAGAATCATAACTTGATTCACTTGTTCACAATAGTGACATTTAGTTCGCTATTGTCAATAAGCATCAAACTATGACGCTTAGAAATTGATTTTCTAATGTAATTTATTTTCTTTGATAGCATTTTGAAATTATCCCCCATTGATTTTGTATTGTTTCAAGGGAAACAATTGAAATTGGTAATAATGTGTAACATGTATAGAAGCCATTCTCAGGTTGCCAGGTTGGTGACACATCATGATGACGTCACCTGTGCATGGTATTAATTACCGAAGTTGTAGACCTTCATAAGACTTTCCAACCAAATGAGGTTGAGGTCAAATGTTGGAGTCATCTTATAGGAAGACGGCTCGCAGTCTGACATGTCGTGTTTGCAATTTTTCTTTATCTGTCGAGAGGTAGTTGCGTGTTCGCTGAATAGCTACCGGACTGGCTGTGTCATATTACAACTAAAGTAAGAACCCATCGAGTGGATTGTACTTGATGACTGTTGCTTCTTAGCAGCATTGTAGAATGAATGTATACAACTTACAATTATTTGCATATTTCAAATATAAACCAAAATGTCAGGTCAGATGACAATTAATGGGTCGATTCTGATAGGTTTATTAAATAAACCCATATGTATATAGAGTACATGAAAGATTTCCCCTTTCATGAAAAGGAGAGCGGGAGAATGTCATAATCTCCCCATTAGTTCTACCGCGTCGTCGTTAACGACGCCTGGCGAATACGGCCAGGTGTCCACCTGTGAGCGACACTAACCACACTGTGGTTGAAATAGGCCAGTCGGTAGATGCGTGGATCATGTAGTCCACGCAGGGACGCAACTCCGACTAGCGAGACTCACAGTGGGTTAGCGGCCAGACGGCTTGGGACTGTTGAACGAGACAGACGGGAATGAATGGTGCTCGTATACTTGGGTGTATGAACGCAATAGAGAGAACGCCTGTGAGAAGATAGAAGACTGTGCGCCTGTGAGTTGTGTATATTATATTGATTTATCTATTGAATGTATTATTGCATCGTCATTGTAATTGTACGATACATATAATTGTTGTGATGAGTGAGTTGTGTGAATAAAGTGTTTGCATTGTAAGTGTAGCGCGTCACGTCAAGTCATTCTGTGACTGTTTTGTATCACTCTTGTCGGCGATTACGAGTCTATGTTCTTGCTGAATGCAAGACGCTGACACATGTTCCTCTTGTACTTTGCGGTGTCGAGATGAAGTATAAACAGCGGGAGAGTGCCCGCGTATGGGCTTCATGTATTGATATTACCATGGGCTCTGTTATTCCCTGCGTCCTTCGTTTACGTGGTCGGCCACTTCTTCTGCTTCCATCTGAGACAAGATAAGAAGATATAATATCAGAAATTAAGAAATCGGGACCAAAGTGAGGGTTATAGCTGCACTAGATTTTATTAAAGCAGCAAGCCAAATGTATCATGTTGATACAAGAGAATAACAGTACGATCATGGGAATATTAATGACGGACGATCAATTTTGAAGATGAATGTTCAGAATGCTCTTAGCCATATGAAAACTGGCAAGACCAAGGGTACCGATAACATCACAACAGAAATTATCAATGCCTTAGAAGAATATGTAATAGATCAAGTTACTGACTGTGAACGTAAAAAAATGATAAAGGAGTCTTGCAATTCCGAAGAAATCGGGAGCCTTGGAATGCTATCAACATCGAACAATTAGTATATTGAGTGTCAACAACTCAGATTGCATCCAGGCACTCTCGCCACTTCATTCACACCTCAACGAAACTCCATGTGTGAATGGACATTATCTATTTTATTACAGGTGAACCTGATATATTTACATACACAAGATCAGGCGGTAATTGCCTGCCTAAATATACATGTCGCCTCTCCTCACAACAACCAGTACATACTCAAATACAATCTCCCACTCGCGATCTATAACATGCGCTCTTGTAAACTGAACATTGGCTTTCGGATAACAATCACACGTCCTGTCTGGTAGACTGTCGGGTCCGGTCTGAGTAACCTCAGTCCACTCACTGTCTTTGTCGTTCTTAACTCCGTGCGGTCAGCAAAACCTCGTGCTGTCCCACTCGTCACGTAGTAAAGTATTCCTGTCCCTGTCAACCTTGGGTTGTTGTCAGGATCTTGCATTCGCAATTACACAGGCTCGTAATAACTAACAGATGTGATACAAACACTGTCACAGAATGATTATACGTGACACACGGCGAATACAATGATAAACTCTTTATTCGCACTTCTCACTTGCCGCAAACACTACAGGCATCGCGCAACCACAATGGTGATGCCATTATACAATAAATATATACATACAATGAATCAATACACAACTTACAACACAGGCGCACAGTCTTCTATACTCAAACAGGCGTTCTCTCTAATAGCGTTCACTCACACAAGCTATACGAGCACACATTCCATCCACGTCTGTCCTGTACCACAGTCCTAGGTCGTCTGCCTTCTAACCACAGTGAGTCCTTGTCGGTCGGGTTTCTTCCCTGCGTGGACTCAGTGTGCCACGCGAGCCACAACTGACCGTTCTCGTCACTGCACAGTTAGTGCCGCTCAAGGCCTAACTGGCCGTAATTACCAGGCGTCGATGATGAAGACACCTCAGATCTGGTGGGGAGATCCTGACATTCTCCCACCACCCTCTCTAATTAAAGGAGTATCCTTTCATTGTTGGCTATATACATTTGGGTTTATTTATTAAACCTGTCAGAATCGACCCATTGTTTGTCATCTGACGTGACACTTTGGTTTATATTGAAATATTATGGATAATGGTATGATATATACACACGCTCGTCAATGATGCTATTAAGCCACACTAATCAAGTACAATTCACTAGTTGGATTTTTACGTAGGTTGTAAATTGACACAGCCAGTCCAGTAGCTATCGGCAATTTATGCTATACTCTCAAGCAACGCAACTACCTCACGACAAATGAAAAAAAAATTACAAACACGACATGTCAGGCCGCGAGTCATCTTCCTCATAAGACTCCAACATTCGACCCCAAACTAATATGGTCAGATAGTCTAATGCAGGTCTACAACTTTAGTAATTATATTCCACTCATAGTTGATGTCATCTTGATGTGTCGCCATTCTGGCAACATGAGGAAAGTTTTCTATAACTATTGCACATTACCAATAGTTCAAATTGTTACCCTTAGATGTAACAAGTGAAACAACACAAAACTCTATAGGCGATAATTTTCACAATCTTTCAAAGAAAAAAAATTACATTGGTAATTCAATTTCTAAGCGTCACAGTTTGATGCTTATTGTCAATAGTGAACCAAATGGTACTATTGAGAACAAGTTGATCAATATATGTTACTCAGATTACACATATCAAAAATCCTTTCATACAATTTGTATATGCAAATTTCTCATCACAAGGTTTATGTAAAACGTCAATTCTTTGTGAGAATTATTGTGCTAATTTCTAAATTAATTCCAAAACCACCGGAAGTACACAGCTGGCGTGTTAAGATGTAACTAACACAATGTTCTTTCCTCGCGTTATTGTGTAGACGAACGGATTAAACAGTTCACAACTACAGCTGTTGGGTATAATGTTCTTTCGAAGTACTGATTAAAGCATTCTGTAGAATTTAGATGTCGTTGTCTCTTTCGCACAGTTTAAAAAGTCTGAACACTCTGCTAGGATTATATTACCAGTGTTCAACAGTGTTCATGTTAACAGGTACTACGGATAAATAACCCGATGATGTAATGTAGGTTTTGAATTCCTCGAAGCACTGTTCGTCTTACTGTTTATCAGTATTTACAATAATATTACCTTTCGTTCTCATAACACACAAATATTCGTCACATTTACCTTAATAAAATGTAATATATATACATGGGGACATTGTCTCTATCACAATTATATTTCACAGCGTTTCTGAGATAACTTCAATATTCGCTGTGTTACTGAGCGCTATAAAGACATGCAGTTTAATGACTGCTTTACTGTGTGCGCTCCGGCAAAAGTAGGCTTTTGGATGTGTCGTACGGACATCGGGAAAGAAGGTCGGCAATCGTATTATGAGTACCGCTGATATGCCTCACTTTGAAACTGAAGTCTTGAAGTAATAGAGACCACCTTGCTATCCTGTGATTTGTAGGAGTCCCAGTAGTGATGATTGTCAATGGATTGTTGTCTGCCTAAACTAAAAAGTGTTTTCCTAACAAAAATCTAGATTCATTTCTAACTGCATAAACCAGAGCAAGGGCTTCTACCTCAGGAGTCGAACAATTTTTTTCTCTTGGTTTCAGCTTACGACTCACGTAGTATACTGGGTGAAGGATTTCATCATGGCTTTGCAATAACACGGCCCTGATCGCTATGCAGCGCGCGTCTCAATCTGAAAATAGTGTCCAAATTTGGCAATTTGAGTATGGGATTACTAGAAAAATACGACAAAACTTTTGTGAATGCTGGTCTCAGGCATTCACTGTTTAAAATTGTGTTTGATTTACCTTTGGTTAGTAAGTTGGTAAAACAATCTGTCAAAGTAGCAAAATTTGGAATAAATTGTCTGTAGTAATTAAGTAAACCTAGGACACTTCGTATTTGCTTCTTTGTTGTTGGAAGGGACAATTTCAGAATCCTTGAAACAATATTGTCGTCAGTCGTGACAAAGCCGTTGCAAATGTTATAACCCAAAAATGTAATTTCTTGGAAGGCTAAGTCAACCTTAGATGGTTTCACTGTTAGACCGTGGTGTCTGATGCGTTCAAATGTCTGCTCTAACGTCGTTAAGTGGTCTGTCATAGTCTTCGTATGTACGCAGATGTCGTCCATGTAAGAAATTATATTTGGAATGTCTGTCAGTAATAGTCTGTCTGTCCTGGATGGTTGGAGAAAATGCTACTGTAGTCTTGTAACAGTTGTCTGCAATTGTCGGTCTCTGTCTGAGATAGATTAGGATTAATTTTGATGTCTTGTAGAGTGTCTGACGTGTCAAGTGATGGAACCGGTATTTCGTCTGTATCGTCAGCGTCTGTGTGGTCCACTATCGTTGTGCTTGCTGCCGTCTCATCTTGGTCTCCGTCTCTGTTGTAGTACGGTTTTAACATATTAATGTGGAATATTTTGCGTTTGTTGTTTGTTGCGGTCTCGTAGTCCACTGTCGAGATTTGTCTCAGTACTTTAATCGGTCTTTGCCATGAGTCCGTCAGTAAGTATCTGTCACTTGTTAACAGTAATAGTACGTCTTGTCCAGGTGTCAGTGTTATTGTCCTATTTCCTCTATTTGCATATTGTCTGTAAATAGCACCAGATTGTTTCAATGCTCCTTTCGCTAAAATACAAGAGTTCATATTTCTGTCTCGCAATGATGTTACATGTTAATATGATGACAATGGTTTATGTTCATTTACACTTTCAGTTAACATATTGTGATAAATAGCTAATGGGCCGCGTGGTTTGGCTCCATAAACAAGTTCAAATGGTGAAAAACCTGTACTGGATTGAGGTATCTCGCGATACGCGAAAAGTATGGCAGGTAGATAAGTGTCCCAGGCTTCTGGATGTTCCTGGGTAACTTTAGCCAGCATATGTTTGAGATCACAGTTCATTTTCTATACAATCCCAGTCGAATGAGGATGATATGGGCTATTAAAGCACTGCTTTACCCCTACCATTCTAGTGAAGGCTTGAGTGGCTGCAGCACGAAACTGACTACCCCTATCTGACAGAATGGTATCAGGAAACCCTGTTCTTGAAAGAAATATGGAAGAAAACTTCCATTACATACTTAGATGTTATATTCTTGAGTGGAATCGCCTCAGGCCATCTACTACATAGATCAATGATCGTTAGAGTAAACGTATTACCTCTAGATGTAATATGGTTTAAAGGACCTACGATATCTACCGATATCGTTTCGAAGGGTCTACTTGCTAGATATGCTATCTGCAGTTCTGCTTGCGGGTGTTTCTCCTTTTTTACAAGCTTTTGGCAGATGTCACACCTTCTACAATATAGTTTGGTGTCACTGCAGAATCTAGGCCTGTAGAACTGGGTAAATAATCTTGCTCTTGTCTTAGAATAAGCCATATGCCCTGCAAAGGGTATGTCATGTGCTAGTTGCAATGCTTTTCTGTAGTGTTCGGTTGGTAACACCGTTTGCTAAGTGGTGTTGGAATCTTTGGTGTAATACCGTGTTAGCATACCACATTTGAGGTGAAAGTGCCATCTAGCATTCTTTGTAATTCTTGGCTTTTGGCCTATTAAATTAAAATATTTGTGCAACGATACTTCAGCCTTTTGGGCTTTTATGCAATTTTCTCTCATAGTATTGAGAGGCAGTATGACTGGGCTTAACATTTCCAAAGCCTCAGTTTGGTTAATTTGATCTTGCACTTTTGCAGCAGATCTAGTTACTGCATTTGACACATTAGAAACATGACAAGATGACGTTACATTTGGAACAATACATTCATAAGATGATACTATATTGTCAACAATACATTCAGCAGAAGATGTTACACAATCATGCGGCATATCATTTACTTCAGGAAGGTTACCCACAATTATGTAACAACATGGGTTAGATAATGTTGCGCATTTAACCTTGCCTGTGAGGAATGGGGTGTCAATATATGCTCATGCAAGTGGGTATTTCTCGATGTCACCTGAGAAAGTTCTTCATATAACATGTTTGCCTGTATAGTCTGAAGGTAAGATAAAGTCTCTATTTAAACCAATAAGAGTACACCCACTATCAAGTAAAACTGTGGCAGCTTTTCCATTTACAAAACCTTGATGGATGTTAAGTTTACCTTTCGAATTTATTACCAAATTAGCTTCTTCATTGGCAATAGGTATTGAGTGGCCGCATGTTAATAAGCCATCTTCGTGAAAACGATTGCATGTGGTGCATTTTTCCAGATGGAAAACATCAATGGCCTCTGATGCATTAACTGGATGGTTTTCTACTTGTTCCTCATCAGAGGAAGAGCTATCGAACATGGCTGCATTAGCCTTTCTGGTCATTTGTTTACCTTTACAGGCATGACGCCAGTGGCCGTATACCTTACAAAGGAGGCATTTTGTTAATCGTTTGTAGCTCTCTCTCTCTCTCTCCTTATCTTGCTTATCTATATAGTTTTGCAAGTATGTGAGGTAACCTGGGTGTCTATCACACATATCACTTTCATTATGTTGAAGGTTGCAATATCTGCATTGATAGTTCTTATTTACAGATTGCTTAAAGGGTTTCTGTTTGTTGTAGGTACCTGAGTTAGTTCTATCATAGGTAGCGGCTGCTACGAACTCTGTGTCAGTTAATACACTAGTGAAACAATGCTTGTTGGCTGTAAAATAAGCCGAACCCCATTCTTCTATATGTTGCACACTCTCGCACTCACATTCTTGCAGAAATTTAGAAAATGGCGGTGGTAGAGATGAGATGATTTTATCTCTTAGAATCAAGTCTTTTAACCTGTCAAAGTTGTTATTAACCTTAGCTGATTACAACCATTTACTGAACACATCCTGCACTACTGAAACGTAGTCAGAGAACGTTTGTGTAGGTTTAGGAACTAGTTTACTAAACTGTTCTCTGTAGCCTGCTTCATCTAACAGGAAGTGTGTCATAATTTTGGCCTTTACATAATGATAGTCTTTCCTGAGATCTTTGGGAATGGTCTCTATAACTTTGAGAGGTTCCCCTGAAAGACTTCTCATGTAAATAATATTGCATTCTGTCTCTGGGATCTGATTATGCTCCATTATCGGTTCAAAATTTTGCGTGAAGGCTGCAATGTACTCGCCCGTAGTGAAATTTTTGACGATCCCTTGGTACTTTTTATACTGATTCTCTTTTTCTTGCCTTTCTTCCTTTTTAGAATCATTAGTGGCTGATGTTTCAGCTTCCAGCTGTTAGATTTTCAGCTGTATTTCAAGTTCTTCCTTTTTCGTTCGTGCATTGATTTCAAGCTCTTCTCTTTTGATTTGGGCAGAGATCTCCCCTTTTCCTATTTCGGCATATGTTTCTGCCTGTTTCGTTTTGGCCGTTAATTCTGACTCTGCCTTCCTAGCCTCTAATTCTGCCTTTTTCAGCTCCCTTTCAGCAGCTCTGTCTTTCCGTTCTTTGGCTTTCTCCTGTAATAGGACATACTCTGCATATTTATCCTCACTCCACTTTGTTAACTCATCACCAGTTAACTTTAATTTTAAACCAGATTCAATGAAATCGTCCAATGTAGACATGATAAACTAATTTAGTTACAGTGAATGTACAGAAAAATTACTTATCTGGTGTTAGTAGATACAATTGATATGCACAATATTTATCAAAAGTACAGCTTATGCCTGGACTCATACACAGAAGTATATATGAAAAAAGAATACTCAAGTGAATTTGGCGCTCTGGAGTATGTTGGAACACTGTACCAGAGAATGTCCGATTGATCTTTACCGCCAAAAATGATCTTAGTTGATTAAACTTTCGGATGACGCAAAAACCTGTGCTTTTTGGACATGAAAATATTAGGATATGTATGTTTGTGTGGTGTATGCGTTGTCAGCTAAGTTTTGTAAGTTTGTATGCTGTCGAGTATATTTGTTAGTCGTTATGTCGTCCGTTCAACTCTCACTTTCAATGTCACTTCTTTACCAAAACTTTCTTGCTTCCCACAACTTTTCACGCCATTTCATTCGTCTTTATCTTATTGGTTATCACACTGACACAATCGTTCAACAATCCGATGGTACACACCCACGTTCACACTTATTTTATGACTGGTTCACGAAAAATGGATGATACACACGTGTTTACAGCTTTTTCTCTAAATCGTTCAAAGCCGGACGTTGCACCCACGTTCACACCTTTCTCTAAATGGTTCAAAGCCGGCATTGCACCCACGTTCACACTTGTCAGGATCTTGCATTCGCAATCACACAGGCTCGTAAAAACTAACAGATGTGATACAAACACTGTCACAGAATGATTATACGTTACACACGGCGAATACAATGATAAACTCTTGCCGCAAACACTACAGGCATCGCGCAACCACAATGGTGATGCCAATATACAATAAATATATACATGCAATGAATCAATACACAACTTACAACACAGCCGTTCTCTCTAATCGCGTTCACTCACACAAGCTATACGAGCACCCATTCCATCCACGTCTGTCCTGTACCACAGTCCGAGGCCGTCTGCCTTCTAACCACAGTGAGTCTTCGTCGGTCGGGTTGCCTCCCTGCGTTGACCCCGTGTGCCACGCGAGCCACAACTGACCGTTCTCGTCACTGCGCAGTTAGTGCCGCTCACAGGCGTACCTGGCCGTAATTGCCAGGCGTCGCTGATGAAGACACGGCAGATCTGGTGGGGAGATCTTGACAGTTGTCCTACTGCTAACTCTGTTTACGGGTGTTGTCCCGTGAACTAGCATCCCCCGCCCCATCCTCGGGGTTAGTCCCGCTAATGTCCTAGATATGACACGTCCGTGTCCTCATCTAAGTCCTGTCTTATACCTGTCCTAAGTTATCCCATGCGGTCTGTCTCTATTCTATCTACTCCCTAGTAGGGGTCCTTATTTACGTCCTATCTGTCCTTACCCCTATTATGTCTCCTGTCTTATCTATGTCCTACCTAACACGTTGTCAATGAGCCACATCACGAAGAATTTGCTGAGAATTAACATACAAAGAGGTAGAAAGAAAATACAACCCGAAAGAGGAGAAGAACAATGTGGGTAAAAGGCAAGGGTACTGTAAATGCTGTTTATATATACTGAGAATAGTAACTTGAAGTTCTATAGAAGTTAACAAAGATCTACAACTTTGCTTTATTGACTACACAAAGGCTTTCGATATAGTGAGACATGCTGATGTGATAAGGATGCTTGAAGATCTACACATTGGTAGAAAAGGCATTAGACTTGTTAAAAACATATATTGAAAACAAGAAGCTGCCACAAGATTTGATAATGAAGTAGGTCAATATCAGTCTATTAACTCTTTCACTACCAAACAAAAATTGGGTCCTGACCAAACAGAAATTCATGGCAGAAAATTGGAAGTAGGGGTGTGTTATAATAATGCTTTTAAAATGGTTAAAATGGTAGCAGAGCTATTGTATTACATATCAAATTAAAGAGGAGTGCACAAGGAACATGACAGTGTTAATAATTAACTGATAGGTTACAAATATTTTTACAATAATGAGAGGTTTAATAATAACAACAGAAATTAAATAGGTAAAAATTATTTTAAAAACTGCACTTATAATGTGTTTTCTACACTCCTATACTGCTAATCATGTTTAATTTACTAAATAATCAAACAAACACAACTTGTCTTCAAGAATATAAAGAGGTGTGAGAGGTGTGAGACAGGGACGTGTAATGTCTCCAGAACGTTTTTTCCCTGTAGAGTGAAAATAATTTCAGAAATATGGAAGATATGGACGGACTCAACATTGGTGGACGATGCATCAATAACATAAGATATTCAGATGATACAGTCTTGATTGCAGACAATGAACAGGATCTGCAAGATTTAGTAGATGCGGTTGTTTGACACAGTGAACAACCAGGGATAGAATTGAATTGTAAGACACAGTTTATGGTCGTTACTGGAAGAAGGAAATACCACAATGTAATATACTAATGCCGGTCTCTCTGGCTGTGGGGTTACAACACTTTCTCTCTGTAATCCCGTTTATCACGCAGAGTCTCGCAGTGGAGCGAGAACTGAGGTGGTTCGACCCCCGCTCGTGACTTGCGGATACTGAGCCGGCCGCTCAGAAAGCAATGGCAAACTACTGAGCGTAATCTTGCCAAGAGATCAACAGACAGCTGAAAGATGCTGCTGTTGACAGCTAAGTCCTGTAAAAGGATACGCAAAACAATATACTAATAACTGGGCATATTCTTAAGCAAGTGAATCGGTGAAGTGAAGCAAGTGAACCGTAAGACATATAGGTATGCTTTGAAATTTGACGATGTCGCCTTACGCTATAAAGAGGCTGAACAACTAACAGACAAGTGCAGCGAGGCGGTCTCGTCGGCGCTTTGTCGGATCTATAAACGAGGACCGCTCAAATAGCCTAATAGTTTTGAAAATTGACCCCGGACGGGAATTTATGGGTGCTGTCTGATTGCTAAGCATAAGTCACAGGTACACCGTGGACAGGCTAGGAACCATCGCCAGCAGGCGGTCGTCGAGCGGTTCAACCACACTCTAGCAGAGAGACTTTTTATAGCCCATTACGATCAGGAGTTGGTGCTCGCTGCCCGAGGTTCAGATGAACGATCGGTCGAATGGGAGAGGGCTCTACCTCAGGTAGTCGCCGCGATCAACAATGAGGTGATCAGTTTGACTGGCAAGAAGCCGGCTGACGCAATTAAGGATTCTTCTGTGTATCATGCTCCAGATGCTCCAGCCCACCGAGCTATTGGGCCTAAGGAAACTGTGATTCCAGCCGAATCTCTGGTTAGTTATCTCTATTCAAAGGGTGAGCTCGAGGGGGGTCGGCGCCGGGAGACTGATCCTACTTTGCACAGGATTTACCATATCACCCAGCAACAGGGTCGGCCCGCTTTGTCATTACATGGTGGATGGGTAAGCTCGGTGATTTGTGCGCGAGGAACTGGTCGTCGCTTCTCCCGACACGCAGCTACCCCCTAGCCGGATACTAGGTCAAATAGCTTGATGAACATGCGCTCTATTTCACGCTCAGTGGTGATATGTCCAAAGGCACTTGTGTTAACACCGTCCGCGCAAATCCATTTTTTTTCGTGTTCACGTGTCCATGGCTCAGGGATGTTTTGTTCTGCTCATAGACCCCGATCTGGTGGCCCTTGCTTCGTATAGCTATCTGTGTGTGCTTGTATTCTCACCGGCCAAACAGGCTGTCCTTATACAGTTCATGTCTGTGGTCCTTTTTCACAACCACTCCGCAGACTCCTTTGGCTTTCTTGATGTTGGTGACTTCTAGGATTCAGTACATCTTTGGTCTAAGGCCGATGAACTCAGCTATGGAGCGGTCGCAGCATTCGTCTATGAATTTGCCGACCACCTTTTTATTCGTTGTCGAATAGTTGTGGTGATCTCGTGGGTAATCCGAGAAGCCGTACCAGTCGGGTGGGCTTTCATGTCGGTCCCCACCTCGAACAGAAGAGAGTCAGTGTCGGTATAGCAGAGCTGTACTCTATTACCATATTGCGGTTTAAGCTTGTTGTACCAGAAGCTGCACATGGAGGTGCTTGGACAGGTCCAGGATGGCCTACCCGCAGTAAACGGGTTTGTTAAGCTGGACGCTGGTCTCGGTGCTGTGCACCACAATCAGTCCACCGTTGTTGTCATATAAGTAGGCACTTATTTAATTATCTTTACTGCTGGTCCTGATTGTATCGATCACGGTGACACAAGCATAGTGATCACTGTCATGGCACCCCGGTTTGTCCCACCGACAACTGGGTGGGTTGGTGGGCGAAACCAGGACCAAGTTAATGAGACCGTCAGAATCACAGGGTGGCCATTCTAATGGACTTCCCATCATTCAGACAAAGTAGCGTGGCAGATACCAGGATGGCCTCTAGATCTTTCCTCTGACTGTGATGTCGTCACCCCACTTCTACCGTTGAAGTCCCCACATAGATGGTGTTTCTTTTCTCCATCGCAATTATGTCACTGTCACACGTCGACCTTCCCGTTCCAAGATACACGTTAAAGCATCACTCTATTTGCCTACACTTGCAAGCCATTACTGTTCCAAGCAGACATATATACTTCAGACACCGGTATGTTATTGCGGACAAGAATGGCCTGCCCGAGGTGCTGCCTGTTGTAGAAGCACTGAATCCCCACGACATTTATGGACCCGTCGTAGAGATGCGTTTCTTGTAGTACCACAATGTTGTTCCTATATGGTGTTTTATTTCAAACTGTATCTTTTTTACCATGATATCCTTAATTAGAGAATTTACTTTAGAAGAAATATAAAGAAACTGTATTTTCATATTGGGAGCTGTAAGCGTTATTCTAGATTCCGACAATGCATATGTGAACACTCTTGTCTACTATCAAATGAGCACGAAATATATGGATACATTCAGGAAAATATTTCTAATATCACAGAAGCCAGATAACGAAGTTACATACCAACTAGCGTTTCTTTTGTAGACGGTCAGCGTGATGTTGACCACATGGCCACTGTGGAGGGGGGGGGGGGGGGGCACTGATCTATAAAAATATGGATACAGAGCCATATGCCCAACACGCCATAAGACGTTAATTATGGCGTTAACATTGTACTTATGATGTTAGAGAGCAGTTGGGTTGATTTAAATGTATATCTTTTTCGAATTTAAGGTTATTACTATTAGAGAAAACGAACATACTTTATTTTCAAAAGATTAAGAATTGGGGAGGCAGGCATGTCTAATATGTGCACTTCTGTCATTCTCTTTCTACATCATGCCATCCGAATATCACTTGAGGCTAACCGAGAACACCAACAACATAAAATGAATGCATTGTAAAGGCATGAGAACATATGCCAAAATCAGTACTATGTAACTCACTAACATTAATTATTGATGTGTCAATTGTTATTAGCTATGGCGCACATACTGTTCTTTTAATAGGGGACTAGCTGTTATACTAGTGTTTTGTTATTATTTTAGATTTTTATAATTAGAGAGAGAGAGAGAGAGAGAGAGAGAGAGAGAGAGAGAGAGAGAGAGAGGAGAGAGAGAGAGAGCTGAGTTGATCTAAGACATGATATCACTGCACTCAGGACATTCTATACGCTATGTACCCTCGTTCAACACCCAGCGAAAAGTCATACTGCTAATGGTTACAATTGCCATCTGATTGTCTCAGTTTTGAGATACTTCCAATTCCCCTGTCAATACTTTGTCATATCACTATCTCGACATACGGGGTGCTCAGTCTGTTTTATCGCTGTCTCCATCTAGTGCCACGAGCGTGCGATCTCCTCTCCCCTCTCCATGAGTAATCTACAACCAAGAGGTTGATTGCCCCAGCACTCACGCATAAACCGGGCAGATTATCCATACAATTCTCACAATCTGTGACCTCTAAATTTAGCCCAGCCATTCTGCACGAAACATTCCCTTCTCCACTTACTATGGATATTGTGTGTGTTGCAGTGGTTCTCCCACCCATCGGAAGGCTGTTTATATGTCTTTCACATCCATTCTTATGTTTGAGCGTGTCATCGTATATACTAGACTCTCCATTTTAATATATCGTCCATTAGCCTTCGTAATGAAATCCCAGCCACTACATCTGTTTCTAACCATTCACCAATCAGTGTAGATCACTATGTCGCTTTTAAGTGTCTTGCTCTGGATCAGTTGTTGTACCTCTACCGCTGTGCGGCCAGCTGCCCATTCTCTGCACTCAAAGACTCATTGTTACTATTATAGTGACCCAGTCCAACATGTCTTCCGGTACTTTAACCACTCATTTTCAATATTGATGTTCTCTATTTCACACGTATGGCTGCTATGTATTTCTGCCTGTGCCATCCAGGAACAGCCGCTTCTCAGTCAATGACCATCGACCATATCCATGGCTTCATGCAGGGAGTGATCCCTGTCTGCAGTTATTCTCAGGTACAATGTGGCTTGAAGGACCCTGTTCCTGTCTGCAGTTGTTAGTAGTGCAAAGAAATGCCCCATGCATATGATTGGTGTGTCCTTTCTGCACCCCAGGATCACTCGCATGGTCTAATTCTGTTTGGACTCCAAGCTTTCAAGCTGGCTCTCGGATAATGTCGACAGCCCATATATCAACGGTGATAGGTAGAGAGAAAGAGAGAGGAGTGGAGAGAGAGAGAGAGAGAGAGAGAGAGAGAGAGAGAGAGAGAGAGAGAGAGAGAGAAGGAGAGAGGAGAACAGAGACAGAAAGAGAGAAAGAGAGTGGCAATCAAATGTATTTATGCATTACATATAGGCACATTGCCACCTGGCAGACAATAGTTTGTTAGATTGTGCTTTTATAAAGGCATACGAACTACAACTATCGTCAAAAGCGAATGTGACTTTCCCGACTAATTCGCGCTGCACATAATAGATGCATGTTAACACAAGGCTATTTCCACCAGTACGCACCATCTGACGAATCACACGCTCTGTATATGTCTTACCTGCAATCATTTTTGTCCTCCGTCTTTATAATATTTCTGATCGTTGCCCTCCATGCACCACGACCAGAGGCATCTTGCTCCCAAGGTGCAATACCAATGCATGTATGAATAAATTCCCGTTACACACATCTTTGTACTAAAGTAGAGGCCGACCCCGAGATAATTTCCTATCTGTAATTCATCACACACACACACACACACACACACACAAAATGTGCTTTGGTAATCTACCATTATCCATCCTCTTAATATATCCTATCGATCTAAGTCGACGAAGACTATGCATGGAACAAACCGTCACACAACCCGATTTGTCCAATACTTCCTTCAGTAGTTGTGATTTTGTCTTGTCACTTATTACCAGGTATTCTTTCTAGACCCCGCATATGCAAGCTGTTTAAAACATTTTTTGGTGGAAGTTGACCAAGCTTCATTGCCATAAAGAAGAGTATTGAATACACACGCTTTATAGACATGGACTATTGTTTTGGCAGTAAGATTCGTGTTCTCCCAGATTCTCTTTGTTAACTTATGCTCTGTTGTTGCAGCCTTACATATCCCGATGTTGATTTCATGATCTATGGATAATGTGTTGCTCATACATGGATTCTACATATGCATTCTCGGAAGCCCGAGAAGTAAGTAACTGGGTGGCTTGGCCACTTGGCATGGTCGAGACCGGAAAACAGAGCACATCAACGACTCCGGTGATCGAGTGAGATGGCAAAATATGACCGCCCACGCTTATCGGCATGGAACATAATGGATGGGTGGATAATGTGTTGATTACTTCTTATCCCGGATATCTGAAATATTCTATTATATCTAGCTGTGCGTGTAAATAAAGATTGATGGTGCCTCATTTTCATATTGTGTCATAATCTGTGTCATATGTTTGATGATTATTAAACCAAATCCATAACAGGCATTGGAGAATGCAGATAGTGGACGTTGTAATTCATTACAGACTGGTTTGTAATTGCAGAATAGTCTATAAACAGCAAGCCTCAGATAAGTACCCTTCTATTTTTGGTCTTGACATTCAATATCTAAGCATTTTAGAGGCCGCCATCTGAACGTGAATGAATGCATATAAAACCATTTTCATCACGAAAGGCATATTTCAGTAGACGTTAACAGTATATTCCAAAGAGGGTGAGAGTATGTACACAGCCTTACTTAACTCAACTCTTTATTTTACAAATGCATCAAAAGATAACCTATCAACTTGATTATACTCTGTATACCCTTAGACAAATGGCAGAAGAGTTTCCGTGCGATCGAATTTCTTTAGCGCCTTGAACAGTCCCTCACGACTGACCAAATCAAATGTTTTTGTGAGATCGATGAAGGCAATAAACAGTGGTTGGTTATGTTCACGGCATGTTTCATGCAGCTGTCATAATAAGAATATCATACCAATGATAGAACGGTTCCTTCGAAAGCCACACTGTGATTCAGGGTTGACTTGATCACTTAGGACCTGACGTCTGCGCAGAAAAATGATGGCACCTATTTTGCCAATGGTACATAGAAGTGAGATACCCCTATATTTAAGTAACTCCGATCTCCCTGATTCTTGCAGTGTTATGATGCTTGGATCTTTGACATCCGGAGGGGCCTGTCCGTGTCGCTAACATAGCTCTATTAGCTGCTTGATCTGTAGAATTAGTGCGTCTTGCTCACTCCTAACATAGTCTCGCAACGTACCAAATGAAATAAATGTTTTGCGTATCCTTTTACAGGACTTAGCTGTCAACAGCAGCATCTTTCAGCTGTCTGTTGATCTCTTGGCAAGATTACGCTCAGTAGTTTGCCATTGCTTTCTGAGCGGCCGGCTCAGTATCCGCAAGTCACGAGCGGGGGTCGAACCACCTCAGTTCTCGCTCCGCTGCGAGACTCTGCGTGATAAACGGGATTACAGAGAGAAAGTGTTGTAACCCCACAGCCAGAGAGACCGGCACCAAATGAAATGCCTTTGTGAAATTAATGAAGGCAAGAAACTGTATTTCAGAGCGTGCATTTCGTAGGCAGAAATTAGCTCAATGACATGACGTACTGAGATACGTGACTATATGATAAGAAGAATTCGAGAATAAACCCAATTTCTCAATTGCAGTCCTGTTTAATAACGGTTAACTTGATCTGTTGTATAGTATTGTAGCCTGCGTACTCAGGTCGAGTTCAAGATCGTCATTGAATTTTGAGAACTACACGTTTCTGGTATTTATTTTCAATCATCTCATACTGTATTTACGTACTGTGTATTTATCATTTTGTTGTTTTATTAATTTCAGTATTGTTTTCCAAACATTGCAGTCGTTTACCTTAAAGCTTTGTTCTTTCAAATAGTGTCTTTCTTATAATGATGTGGTTGTGTGTATGTTTTTTAAACAAAGCTATTTGTCATATCCTTTACAGGACGATGCAGTCAAATGAGCATTTGTTTTGCTGTTATGATCTTTTGGCAAGTTTACTTTCAATAGTTTGCCATTGCTTTCTGATCGACCGCCATCCATACCATTTCGTAAAATACAACGCAAGGTGGTCTGCTACCAGATAGCCAGAAGCTGTGTTTCGAACGCGGGTATGCGGAGACACGAAATTCGACTATATCGCCACGGAGGCAAGAAGACCACTCCCATTTCATTCCTGATCTCTTTCATAAGCTTACTCTATAACAGGAGTGGGCAAACTTTTTGTGCATAGGGCCGCATTGACAAATGCAAAGCTATTGGGGAGCCGCATATATATATATATATATATATATATATATATATATATATATATATATATATATATATATATATATATATATATATAAAATGTCCATTTTGTTTACAACAACCTATCACAATATGTAATTATTAATTATTTATAGGTTATTAAGCAGTATTAATAACTAATTATTGCAATTTTATTCTACGTATACACTTATACATTACATTTGACAATATGGACAAAAATGTGTACTAATTTGTTAACAAGATTTTACAACTTGTTATTATAACAAACATTCTTTATTATCTATCAAAGGCTTTAATGTAGACACAAGTCGGCGTCATTGTCACTATAATTGTTGATTTCTAATGAGATTATGTAACTGCTTGCACTTTTTGACAATATTCTTAAAATCTGGAACAAGTGTACTTGTTGAAATTGGCATGACAGCATGCAAGTTGCAGTCCGACAATAAAGATATATTCTTAGATTTGTTGATATTCAAGCAAGAGAATGCTTGTTCGCAAATATATGTTGATCCAAACAATGATAAAAGTTTATCTGCAAAGGTTTTCAAGTTGGGAAATGATTCTTGAGATAAAGATCCATAGAAATCCAGCAGACAATTTGACTTGAATTTCTCTTTCAGGTCATGATCTGCTTGTAAGTCAAGCTATATTAGCTTCTGAACTAAAAGGGGAACTGAGAATATTGAACTGTGGCTCGAAGTTCTTGGAATCTTGGAATCTACATCAAAATTCTTCAATCACTGCATCTAATTGGGCTTTGTAATTTTCAGTCATTTAACCATAAATGGTTTCTTGTTTCAGTAAATGGAAGTGACAAAATATTTTTTCACGTCTTGTCTGGAGTGAGTTTTTCATGAAATTATTTTACATGTATATACAATTCATGTGCAAACACACCATTGCCCTGAAATTTGTCATTCAGTTCATTTAACTTTTCCATAATTTAAATGGCAAACATAAAGTCTAACTTCCACTCTTTATTGACAATGTTAGTAGTAAAGTCACATTCAATGCCCTTAATCTCTAGGAACATCAATATTTCTTCTCTGAGTTCCCACTCTCGCCTCAACACCTTGCCGAGACTCAGCCATCGAACACTGGTGTGGTACAATGTCGTGTGTGTAAAGAATGAATGTCGTAGTAGTTATTTGTTCTTCTTTACCACTTTAGTGTCGTCCCTGGAGTGAGGGGAATCAACACCCACATTTGTTTTAATTCAATATCTCTATCCTGGAGATATCCAGCAGACTCCGTCCACAACACTTCCTCAATCTGAAGACACCTTCTTCTCACTCTTACTCACCCCTGGATCATGCCCCCTCTCATTCTTCCCCAACATAACATACCTGACAACTCTTGCTTCAACAAATAACAACAAGAAATTTATTAAAGCAAAGAGTATATGTAGGAGAAGTGTGTGTGTGTATATAAAGTGTAGAATGTGTGACGTGTACTCTAAAGTGTCTGTAGACTCCGATTAATGTCCAGGAGTATAGTCATTCACATCACTGTGCTGAGAACACACTAACACCATTCAGTCCAGACAAGAAACCTCACCAAGGTGATGCTCCTCCGGTCACGTGAAGACTTCCTCCGTTGTCTCTTGAACCACTAGGATGCTTGGACACCCATGACAAACACTGTCTAATGAGAGTCTTCAATCTGTTTTACACTATGAATTTCCTCTGTTATTTAACCGAATGTTAATTAGAAAATTCTAACACTATTGTCACTGTTACTGGGGAAATCTTACGTGATCTAGTGTCACTGGTTTTAACGATTCCCCATATTAACAACACAATCCGAAGTTCCCGGTATCAGTATAATATGTGTATGACTGTTTCTGGTATCAGTGTTGTATATGTAGAATATATATAAGGTTCTGACTGTTCAGTGATACACCTATCACTTGCTAAAACATAAGTATCATCAGCATATCCTGCTCAGCAGAAGTCAGGTTCCCACAAACCAACTTGGGTATAAGCCCAATGTAGCGGCCTCTCAGCAACTTCTGTCTTCAAATTCCGAGCCATCATCTTCTAAAATGTGTTAGCTTCACTGGTCAAAATCATATCACACATACGTGGACCTGTAAAATGGAACCTGTAGAATAGAGAATACCATGGTGAGGGCTACCCAGTCCTGACCGGAATTAGGTGAGTGTAGGCCAATAGCAGCACTCAGATCTATAACAGAGATCCGATCTCTGTCATACGGCCAAATAACTCATCATATGATCTGAGACATGGCAACACCAGGAAAGAATAAAGGAACGGGTAGAAATCCAGCAGATGCCCTACTGGAAGATCCTACCATTTCACATTCCTCTCCTCCCTCTCAACCATCCTTAATCTCTCTAATTATTATTCCGCTACATTGTCCTCAACTCCCTGAGTAAAATGATATATCACACAAGCTAGTTGAAGCCACACAATAGAATACTAGTGCCGACGCTCCAATGATACTTTCTAGCACCGCACTTATAAAACAATACATTATATCATCACACCTATAATACATTATATCACCACACCTATAATACATTATATCACCGCACCTATAATACATTATATCACCGCACATATTGTACTCTATTCCTAATCATACTCTAAGTTAGATATGATTAATAGCCTACCATATGCCTATTCCAGTTGCTAATCGAAACTAGGCGATCACAGACTGGATCTATGTCCGCCGATAACTATCAACAAATTGACACCCCTAGTTTCTTTTATGTAACACAACTCGGAATACTGCATCGCTCTTTCCAACTTCAGAAATCCGGGCAACTCTCTCCACTTGTTTACTGCAACGCTTTTTATATTGGGCTGTGAGTGACGTCACCAAAAAGTCCAGACGCTTACCAGTCCAGAGTCTAGTTCCTCCTCCTGTTCTAAACTAACTGGAGTCAACCCGCGGTCAAATTTGCTTTCATTTGGGGAAATTCCAGTCCGTCCGGGAACCAGAGAATTCCCCACATCAGAGGATCCATCCCGCCTGTTTTCCAGACTCTCCGTCTATCACTTCAAAGCCCACTACCGCCGTGGCAGACAAATGACGCCGTTGTTCGTCTCGAGCAACAATTTTGTTAACAAAATGCCGACCGGTGTAGACATTGTAACGTGACGTATTTGTTCCGAACAATCCACATCATACAGATTCGCCGACCAGATGTAAACATTCTGACGCGACGTGTTTGGCTTCCCCGTTAGAAATGCCGATCCTATGTAAACAGTTTTAACGACGTATTCTTCTCAGTCTGTACATCTAAGGATTACTTGTTTTTGCCGATTACTGTCGGGTCTTGTTTGTCATTGATCGAATCTCAAGTTTATTTATGCGACATACAAGACATCGGAATGTTCAATTTCCAAATCGTCAAGTAATGCCTTGAACTGTCTGTGATTAAGTCCTCTTCATCTGATGAGGCTGATGACACTGACAACTGGGTCAATAACATGCTTGATATTCAGAACAGTTTTACACAGACTTTCTTTATGTAATCTTAATTACAGTGAATTGGTAATAATGTGTGGTCTGGATATTCTACTTTAATCTTATCACTTATCAACTTTACCAGACCTACATTTTTACCAGTCAAAGCACGAGCTCCGTCAGTTGTAACACTTGCCGTCTTGTTCCAAACCAACCCAGTTCCTTCAACACAGTTATTAACAGCAACGATAATATCATGGCCTGTGGTTGTGTCTTTGATTGACTCAACACTCAATAACTCTTCAGGTAGTTTGAAAGAAGTGTTTATTCCACGTATAAATATCAACAATCGGGCAGTATCATGTACATCGGTACTCTCATGCAACGCAAGAGAGTACCACAAAAACTGGTTACATGCATCTTGAAGTTTATGCATCAAATTGTCACTTATCGTGTCAACACATCTGACCACAGTTCTCTTTGATGAAGTAATATTGTCAAATATGTTTATTTATTTATTTTGGTTTGTTATGGACACATAATGTTTGCTGCATCTAGCAACCATTCCTTGATGAACTCGCCATCAGAAAATGGCTTGTTCTGTTTTACAATCCTGTATGACAGCACAAGACTAGCTTCAGTTGCAGCATCTTGAATTGAAGAATGTTTAGTGATAATAATTTGCTATTTCTCCAAATTTTTTTACCAACTTCAGGCATTTCCGTTCCCTCCCTTCAGTTGTTAAATTGTATTCGAAATCAGAATGTTTTGTTTGATAATGTCTTTTTAAATTGTACTCCTTCAAGACAGCCACTGACACACGACACAACAAGCAAATTGATTTGCTACCAAACTTTTATAAAACAGTACTTAGTTGTCCTTGCATCATTAAAGCACAACATTCATCTTCAATATTACATTTGCTATTGAAACTCTTTGTTTTAATAAAATTTGAACAGTTAGAAATGTACAAAACTTTAAAACGGAAATGAAACAAAACCTACTTCCGGCTGTATGAGAAAATAAAATATTTCGAAAACATGTAGTAAACTCAGAATAAATTTCAGAAATATATCAAGACTACTACAACAAATAAATTAATTTGAACATTGTAAATGTGAAAATAATTTATAAAAGCAAACAACTTTTAAATTTAATATTTTCTTGCAACATGCATCATTTTATTCACGAAGAAGTATCTGTTTTTCATAACATCCTCCTTAGCGTTTCGAGTCGCGCCAGTGACTTATGAGAGTATGGAGCCGGTCGCTCAGAAAGTCGTGGCGTGCTGATGAGCGTAATCTAGCCTAGGAATTACCATACAGCTGAAAGATGATGGTGTTGATCACAATATCCAGAAACATGATGGAAACGCGGAAAAAAAATAAAATCATCCTCATTAAATTGTTCCATGTCGATAAATAGTTCTCTATATGAAAATAGATAAATTAGCATTTCCAAATGTTGCCCTATGTAGACGGGGGCGGGGTTGGGGTAAGCGCACAATCGTGCATAAATACCCCAATGGCTCGTGCATTCATCACCTATGCAGCAAAAGTCCAACTCCTGGCCTTCTCGTGGCGGTCCTGTTTAAACTAACAGGAGAAGGGTCGGCGGCGAGTCACTGGCGCCTAGAAATAACCAGAACGCTCTAGATGTGTATGCACGTACATGCATGCGCAGGCATCTGTGCGTGAATATACACCTAAACTCGAGTAAGAGCACATTCTGCTCTAGCAATGGAAAGGTGCTGAAGACGGAGACAACCAGACAGGAAGCGCACCACAGAAATCAGGATGCCACGCAATCACGCGTAATGAAATATATCGACTACTGCTAAATGATATGGTGCTCGCCCTGCTTTGTACCCTCAGGCAGGTGCAGTGCCGGGCCCTATGCCTCGAAAGGGTCCATCCACAGCTACTGGAGGTCCTTCTCAGATGTCCTGTGGAGCCAGGAGTCCTGAGGACAGAGCGTCTGGCCATACCAAACAAAGACTAAAATTAATGTACTGGAATGTTGAGGGAGATAGCAACAACAACAAAAAAAACACACAAAAAAACAAACAAACAAAACAAATAGAGCTAGAAAAGATCTTGTACCAAGAAAAGATAAGCGTATGTTGCTTGCAAGAAACTCACCTCAACGAAAACGAAATGATGTCTGGGAAATTGCCAGTACTAAGGACACTACTTTCTGAACTTAGCAGTCAGCATAAGGTCACCATACAGTGGATACCATCCCACTGTGTCGTACCCGGAAACTACAGAACTGATCGATTGGCTAAGGAAGGAGCAAAAGAAGAACAGCCTGATGTGCCTGTTGCATACCACCAAAAGAAAAGACATCAAATCAGTCAGAAGGCCACTAAAACCTGCGCAAGATGACTACCGCCTTATGGATAGACCAGAACAAGTCATTATTCAGCGCCTCAGAACAGGACACAATAGAGTACGCAACCACATGTATACAAGATTCAAGATTTGGTGAATCAGCCATGTGCACATGTGAATTGGTGTCACAGACATCAGAGCACATACTCAAACACTGCCCAAATTACAACATGTCTAGGCAAATCTTCTGGCCTAGAGAGACGACAGTGGAAGATAAACTCTAAGGACTGCTGAGTGAACTAAAAAGGACAGTTAAATTCATACAAGAGGCAACATTGCAGTTATAGACATATTTAAGGCGAGCGAAAAAAGAAGAAGCATTACATTACGAAGGTCAAGGACTGTTTACAAAAAATAGATAATTAGAAAGACATTTTATCAAAAATGTTAAAACAACCATAACGGTACATGACATTCTGTAAAATTCAATAAAATAACTTAAAAACGAAGTAACATTTTTATTTCTAAATGCCCTCGCCGGCCGCATAAAATCAGTTGCCGGGTCGCATGCGGCCCGAGGGGTGTAGTTTGGCCTCTCCTGCTCTAAAGTATATCATTTATGGGATTTTCTCTTGCGCTGCTTAGAATGGACGGTAATTAATTGCATCTTAGTTAGTGTTACATATAATTGCAACTGTAAAAGTAGATAAAAATTAAGTTTTTTACCCCTCACGGGGTATTGTGCATAAGGTGTTAGACTTATTTTTAAAGACGGACACTCGATAGGTGACGTGGTCAACATCCTGCTCATCGCCTTTACTTCCAGTGACATTTCTTGTTCCAACTTTAAGCAAGGTTGATGTGAAAAATCACTTCAATATTCAAATATTGCCAAGAACGTGATATGAATACATGAGCACCGGGCAGGAAGGTATCATGGCTGGCAACCAGGCTAATCCTGTCCTAGTTAGTGACTGCCGTTGTTACAATAATAAATAGAGCAAACATTAGACCAGCCGGAACGAGGGATGTCTGTCTATGAATTGATCGTTTACCAAATAAATTTGAAAATACGAATATACACAGTATTATATACCGTTTCTTGCAATTTTCCCTTATCAACAATTATGAATTCTTAACACATAAATGTGCATATTTATTATCTTGAAGCAACCCTATATAAAATAACACAAGGACATATGCCAAGTGACAGAGATTCACGATCCATAGTTACGAACAATAACACACATTATTTAGAAATCTTTACACATGTAATTGACTTTATCATGTACACCGTTATCTCCGTTTGTTTTGTGTAAACGTTTCTGTACGAAAGGAACAATATTATTGCTCAATATTTGTTCGTCATTACTCCTGCCAGCAAATACAGACTGATTATACTTTACTTAGAAATTATTACCTACCTCCTTCAGTGCAGAACGTGGTTTTACAAAACAATAATAATAGTAATTGTAGATGGTACATTTCGTAGTTGTGATGTCTACATGAATGAACGACGTAGATGCCATTAGTATTGACACGACATAATATTACTCACTACCGTATCACCTACATGGGTCATTAGGCAATAGACAAATTCGTAATTAATGTTGTTTTAAACTGCATGTACTAACCATTGTAACGTATATAATTAAATACACTACTGTTAATGTACTCTCAGAGAAATAAACATTGATTTTGAAAGGCAACACAATTACAAGAATTAATATATTAAATAAAATCATGCGACTTCTCAAGCAAGCCTATATAACAGCATTACTACTGTTGAGGACATTCTTTACCTTTATTTTCACTATTTTCTCTATGGCCCAGTTCCAAATAAAAGCCATAAAGCGCGTGTTGTGTTTATTGTACAAGTAGCTACAATCATTGAAAGAGAATGTCGCAAAGACATCTCCGTTGATGTTTTAATATAATATTTGATGTTAAACTCTTGACAGACAATGCGGAAATTTTCTATTACGGAAATGTAACAAATGACATTGAATGCCACTACGTGTTAAACAAAATTAAATGTGCAAATACATGTGTGCAGCTGAGTAAACATAAACACAACTCACAGTAATGGTAGTCACAGAAAGTGGCATGGCATGAGGCATGAGTCGCAATTTAGGAATATTTATATGATTGATTGATTGATTGATTGATTGATATATATATATACTTACCCGCTGTTGTGGTTGTTGTTGTTGTTTCTTCCACTTATGCCGTTAGGCGACGTGGGGAGAATTAATTGGAGTTCCAGCGCCGTGACTAGCACCTTTCCTCCAATTTTCTCCATAAATCTTGAGCAGAATGTTTAGGATCAAGTAAATTCCCTACCGGTTTGCTAGACCAGAAGTAGGTTCCTTACCTACTTAACCCATGTATATTTGCTACTAACCAAAAGGGTGTAAAGTGTACTCATTCCAATTACGTGGCCTCGATAGAGTCCCGTATTGTTATTTTTCGTCACTACCTCCCCGTGCCGAAAGTGGGTAAGTTGCGCGCCTGCTGCCTTCCTTGGTGTTAACAACTAATAATATGAAATATGATCGTGGGCAGATTATGATTTCACGGAAAAAAACTCACAACCAGTTAGAAAAAGCTTTAAAGTTCTATTAAACGATCTTCTTGTGCTGCTTGTGTCAAATTGTGTTGCAGATCACGTATCTACTGCCCTTTTAAGTCAGAAAAAAAATAGTTGAATATAGAACTGAGATTTAGTAACCGTTGTTCTCAAACAATAGCAATATTAGCAGTTTTATTTAAAATGCACAACTTTACGGCTACAAAACTTTTTTTTTTTGGGGGGGGGGGGGTTAAGAGAATATTAAAACGCCCTGGAGACTTAAAAAGCAAATGTATGTTTTGTATAACAATGAATGTTTACATCTCTTAGAAACATTTAAATATCAGTTAATTCTTCATTAATTTTAATGAAGATAACTGTCATTTACTGCTAATATAGTACCTTGCGGTGTATGGCAGAGGGGTCTTTGAGCCTAAGGAATAAAGGCCACCTGGCTAATGCAGTCGCCGCGAACTGTGCAGGTTTATAGAAGAAAGATCACAATTTACAATTACAATCACATTACTTAGATGTTTACAGCAAATTATAAATGCACAAATGCGATGGACACAATTCGATACATTGTTACAAGGATGCATGATATATTCCTAAAAGCGTGTCCAAATCTTAATATTCATATTTGTTTATATTATTTCTGTAATTCTAAAGATGCTGACAGAATAGCATACATGTGTTGTACAATACAATAGTAATTTGTTTTTGAATTGTCAAAAGAAGTGAAGTTTTTTTTTAAATTTTTTTGGTTTCCTAAAAATAATACCACATACATTTATTACATAGGCCAAAGCAACTTCACATACACACATTTTTCTATAAACTATGAAATATTTGACATAAATATGTTAGGTAGCAGTTTAAAATTTCAGACATGATGCATGCACGAATTCATACGTATATTCACACACCCACCCCCACCCCAAACTCACACACACACACACAAACATACATACACACACACGCACATGCATGCTTACATACATACATACATACATACATACATACATACATACATACATACATACATACATACATACACACACACACACACACACACACACACACACACATACATACATACATACATACATACATACATACATACATACATACACACACACATACATACATACATACATACATAAATACATACATACATACATACATACATACATACATACATACATACATACATACATACATACATACATACATACATACATACATACATACATACATACATACATACATACATACATACATACATACATACATACATACATACATACATACATACATACATACATACATACATACATACATACATACATACATACATACATACATACATACATACATACATACATACATACATACATACATACATACATACATACATACATACATGCATGCATGCATGCATGCATGCATGCATGCATGCATGCATACATACATACATACATACATACATACATACATACATACATACATACATACATACATACATACATACATGTCTTATTAGGTTAATCTGCACCACCACCACCACCACCACCAATAATAATAACAACAACAACAACAAAACTACATCGTACGCACTGTAAACAAGTTTACGTTCAGTAGTTTGACGAAGCGTTCTGAAAAGAACGGTACTTATAACATTTTATAAAATATTTATCGCAAGGCGGGCAACTGTCAAATCACCGCAGTTGTGTTTCGAAAGCGGTATGCGGGAATATGAACTGCATATGTAACACCGTCGCCACAGAACCGGTAGATGATTAAAGGAATATATAAATATCAACACAAGATGCACAAAAGTCGGATACAATGTTACAAGGTTGTTCGGTAGAATCCTACAACATATGTTTCCATTTTCATATCCCATCATGAATCATTCATTTAACTTAGGAATTCTACGGGAGCGGACAGAACTGTACATGCATGCTTTATGAACTAGTTTTCCAATATGTGGTTTTTGCTTTATATATGTGATGTTGTATTATATGATTTTCTTTCTTGCTGTTATATCATATTGCAGCCGTTACTTCTTGTATCATATTTAAAGTAAAACAATTAACTTAGTCTGATTGACAGTGTTGTATATATCCATCATTGATATGGAAGAAACCACCTCTGTTTTCTTATCGAATAACCAAATATCACAGGACGATGATACTGTTTCAATGGGCATATTTATGAAGATATTCTACTTCACGGCTTTAGGTGTACTGTGTCAGTCGGTCGTTATATTCGGAATTGGGACGAACCTCATCAACATTATCTGTTTTGTCAAGCAAGGTTTTAAGGAGCAGATCAACATAAGTTTGCTAGGTAAATAATGTTGCAGTTCTTATGTTGTCACTCTCCTTCTGATGTTTGTGATGCATTTTGTTTATTAGTTAGTTAGTTAGTTAGTCGCGGTTCCAACTTCATGGCAACGGGTCGTCCCCATATTGCTCTGTTCCTGTGCCAGTGAATATCACAAAATGCTCCTCACTGCCCTATGTGAACAATGGAATAGCCAGAATGCCAACACAAAAGTCCTCCACGAAAAATACAGTTCATCGTCGATGTTTATGTTATAGTATAATTGAAAGTGGTGTAATGGTGCGTGGTAGGGTAAATGTGGTCAGTAGTCTTTGGGACCATGTATATAGAGTGGATTAGCAAATACATCACTTTGGCCTGGAGACAATGGATTGTTTGGAAATTAATGGGCCGACAATCAGTACTTTGATGAAAGGTCATGACGACATATAATCAGACTACAATTGATGCCAATAGTATTGGGCCTCTTCGCACGCTGCTAAAGATAAGTACAGAGCACGTGAGGGAATTTCCCGAGTGCTGTCATGTCGGTTCTTGGCTCAACTAGTTTTGCAAATCTTAATGAGAATACCATAGTTAATCCATTTATGTTCTATAAAGTTAGCCGCGGTAGTGCAGTCAAATCAGTGGAAATGCATTATCCGCATCGAATAATTTACCTGTGTTCGCAGGAGGACCAGACTAAAATGGGTATCAGGAGTTTATCCTTATTCATGAAGGCGGTTCACGGGATATTGACGACATTATTCTTTTGGTGCTGACTATTCTATAAAATGGGGATATTAGCAAATCCCCATTTCCAAATCCACTCCTTTAAAAGTGGAGTATGACTCTTTTCTTTACAAATTTCATGTACAGAGCCACAAGAATGTTCATGCAATATCAAAAATATGCATGTCTTGAAAAGTAAATCTTTGGCACACTAATGTACGTATTAATGTGTAATTGATAGTATGCACTTTCTGTTTCTGTAGATACATTGTCTTATATATATATATATATATATATATATATATATATATATATATATATATATATATATATATATATATATATATATCCCCCGATGGTGTTTCCACCTTGTCGTGGTGGGGGAGCTTGAGTTTCTCAATGACCCTGAGAGCTATGCCGGCGGTAGCGTAGCTACCAGCAGGGCCTCCCAAGCCGGACAGGTCAAAGGGTAGAGAACAGACAAAGAGAAACACCCTGGTCCTCCAGGTTGGGGGTTGAAGCGTGGGGTTAACATCCCCACCTTTGTAAAAACCTTTCTTTGTTACGAAACAAATACATGAGCCTCGATATCGGACTGACTTATCTGGACAACGACCTTGGAACGGTAAAGGACTTTTGAGATTTGGAACATGGAATGTACGGACACTATATCGAGCTGGAGCGGCCGAAGAACTAACCCGGGAGCTGGTTGAATATCAAATGGATATAACAGCAATTCAAGAAATAAGGTGGCCAGGAGAGGGTACTTTAGAGCAAAATGGAATGATTATAATATATGGAGGAAACACCCAAAATAAACATGAATTAGGAACAGGATTTGTCATCAAAAAAGAATTATGGGGGAACGTTTTAAAGTTTAAAGCTTTTAATGACAGGATTAGTAAATTACGAATAAAAGGTAAATGGAAAAATATAACGATGATTAATGTACATGAACCTACTGAAGAGAAAGATTTAATGATATTAAAGAAGACTTTTATAATGATCTGGAAGATGTCATAGCAGAAACCACCAAACAGGACATCCTGATTGTGCTGGGAGACTTCAATGCAAAAATAGGTAGAGAGCAAACTAATAGAAAAGTGGCTGGTATGGAAAGCCTACATACAACTTCAAATGATAATGGCTGGAGAGTCATCAACCTGGCAGAAGCCAAAGGACTGCAGATTAGCAGTACCAGACTACAAAGAAAGGATATACACAAACAAACTTGGAAATCATGTGACAAGAGAACCTATAATCAAATAGATCACATTTTAATTAACAACAGAAATGCATCAAACATACAGCAAGTCAGAAGTTATAGAGGAGCTGAGTGCCACAGTGACCACTTCCTCGTTGGAGCAAAATTTAAAATAAAACTTAAGACAGCTTTCTATACTAAATTACAAAGATTACACCCAACATATAACAGAGAAGAACTACAAGACATTACAGTCAAAGAGAAATTTACAGATGAAATAAAATGTACACTTGAAACTCTGCAAATCCCTTCGGAGGAAAGCGTTGACCAAACTTGGTTGAACATCAAGAATACAATTCAATCTACCGCAGAAGAATGTCTCGGTGTGTTAACCACGCATAGAAAGAACAGATGGTTCAATCAAAAATGTGAAGAAGCAGTCATTAGGAAGAAGAATGCCAGACATGTATGGTTAAATGACATCAATAACATCCAAAAGGAAAAGCATTATAGAAATTAATGTAAAGAGGCTACAAAAATAGTCAGACAGCAGAAGCGAGAATATATGAGTAATATAATCAAAGATATGGAAACTAATCACCAGAAAAATGAATCCAGAAATTTTTTTAAAGAACTGAAGTCAATTAAACGAGGGCACCAACAAAACACATATGGTTTAAAAGACAAAAATGGGAATGTGATAAATACCAATGAGGAAATGTGCAACACATGGAAAGAATATTTTATTGAATTACTAAATTGTGAAGCTCCAAGTAACATTTTCCCACAGGAAGAGGTTCTAACATGCGAACCACAAATTGAAGAACCTACATTTGAAGAAATCCTATATGTAATCACACGACTTAAAAACAATAAGGCAACTGGGACTGATGGAATTGCTGCTGAATTTATAAAGGCAGGTGGCCATGCATTACATCTAAAGCTATACGAACTAATAATAAAAATCTGGAGGACAGAAGAATTACCCCATGACTGGAAAGAGTCATTATTGATACCTATTTTTAAGAAAGGAGACAAGTTCCAATGTGGAAATTATAGAGGAATATCACTACTGTCCACAAGCTATAAGATACTATCCGCAGTATTACTAAATAGACTAAAACCATATTCAGAAGACATATTAGGTGACTACCAGGCAGGTTTTAGACAAAACAGATCAACAATAGATCAGATATTTATCTTACGACAAATAGCCGAGAAACATTTGGAATATAAAAGAGATCTCCATAACATTTTTGTGGATTTTAAAAAGGCGTATGATAGTGTCCATAGGAATAGTCTATGGAATGCTATGCAGGAATTTGGAATACCAAGGAAGTTAATCAACATGACCCGACTATGCATGGAAGATACTTATAATATAGTAACATATAAACGCAGGAAATCAGACCCTTTCCAAATAACATCTGGCTTGAAACAGGGTGATGCACTATCGCCGCTACTCTTCAATCTGGCTCTAGAGAAAGTTGTAAGGAAGATAAAGGAGGAATGTGATATTGGAGGAACATCCAAGCTGCTTGGTTATGCAGATGATATAGATATTATAGGGCAAAGTGAACAAAAGTCATTGGAAATATTGAATCACTTAAAGGAAAAGCCCAACAGATGGGGCTGGTTATCAACCAAGATAAGACAGAATATATGGTAATTTTAAGAGACGGAATGGCTAAAAACTCTGGCCACATACAAATAGATAATATGACCATTAAAAGAACGGAAACATACAAATACCTGGGTACGATCTTCAACTGCTCCAACATCATAAGGGAAGAAATACAAACTAGAATCAACTCTGGAAATAAGATATACTATGCATTACAACATCTACTAAAATCAAAGGCGCTATCTCGTAACACCAAAATCACAATATACAAAACACTGATCAGACCAGTTGTGCTGTATGGCTCTGAAACCTGGAGTACAACGAAAGGAGACGAAGCCTTGTTACAAACCTTTGAGAACAAAATTTTAAGACGCATCTTTGGACCCATTAGGGATACACAAAGTGGAGAGTGGAAAAGAAGAAGTAACAAAGACATTTATGATCTGTTTAAGTCCCCGCTAATCACTGGTATCGTGAAGGCTAATAGACTACAATGGCTGGGGCATATAGAAAGAATGGAAGATAATAAGGAAACAAAACTCGCTTACACTCAGGAAATAAATGACCGTAGACCCCGAGGTAGACCAAGAAGACGGTGGAGAGATAATACATGTACAGACCTACAAGCACTTGGAATCAACGACTGGCAAGAGAAGGTCCACCAGAGAGACGAATGGAGACGGATTGTATTTGCACCAAAGAACCTCAATGGCTCGGAAAGCTGAAGAATAAGATATATATATATATATATATATATATATATATATATATATATATATATATATATATATATATATATATATATATATATTAACCCAGTCCTAAGTCATCTTTTAAGAAGCGCATTTTTTGGTTGCATCATTAGTGTTCTCTCATTCCATTATGGGCCCCACTAAAGCACATGCAGTTTCCTGTTAAAAAAAATTAAAGGAAAATAATGTATGTAATACTGCCTGGACATTTAGCAGAAAGGAATGTCTGCATATTATTTAGAACTTTCCGCCCTATATGGTTGTGCATACTGGCCTCGCGAGAAATTTGCTTACAGACTGCGAAATGTTGCATGTTTCATATATAATTTCTAAATGCACATTATTTTCCTTGGTCATGTGATGAGAATCGGGGCATTGAAGAACATCCTGGCCACTGGAAAGATCACATGGTTGGTTGTGAGGCAAAGGCGGATCAAGAGGAAGGACGTCGGATTAATTGAGACTGGCAGAAAGGAATACCATATGCAGAGTTGATACACAACAATAAAGACAGAGATATGTGAATAGACATAATCTCCTACACCATTTGGCATGGCACTTGATGATTTTTTTTTTGCGCTCACTCGCCTTGAACTCAAGCGTAGTCAATAAAAACTACTTCTAGTAGTGCTGGGTTGAATTGTGCGTGTGGATTAGATTTCCCTTGTAACAGTTTCCCTCGCCATCAGGCAAACCCACTCCGATTTCAGAGGTACTTGTAATTTGCGTTCCCAAGTCAAGGACGATAGGTCAACATTTTAGTCCAACTCTCTAGTGTATGGACTGAGCCATTTATCTCGGCATCAGCACACCGGATGTTTGAGAACACGCGTACTCATCCATTCTGTCATGCAGACCTACACCACTTGATGATGATGAATGACACATTTCGGATTACATCTCCTAGAGCTGCTAAGACATAACCGAAATGCATCACACACACACACACAGGCACACACACACAGACACACACACACACACACAGGCACACGCACACACAAGCACACACAAACACACACCAGCAGGAGTGTGGCAACATTGATGGCCAAATCTATAGAAGAAGGACAATACAAGAATATACTTGAACACAAAAAAAAAAAAAAAAAAAGACACACACTCACACACAAACAAGCGACGGATCAGACATTGGGACAACGGACGTCAGCGAGAAAAGACCATATGGAAACATCTATCACGGTGCGGCCCGTCTCCCTGGCGTAGGCTTTAACGTCTTTCTTCGTAATCCCGTATATTCTCTTGAGTAACGCAGCTGCGCGAGAATTGGCAGCGATTCGCGCCGTGCTGGTAACTTACGGGGGTATTTGAGACGGAATGGCAATATACTGAGCGTAATAATGCCTAGTACATCAACAGCAGCTGAAAATTCTGGTGTTGACTGCAACGTCCTGTAAGGGATATGCAACATTAAAAAAAATATCACAGTGTGGCGGGGTATTAAAACACGAATTCATATAAATGTTAGAAAATCACACACACACACACACACACACACACACACACACGCACGCACGCACGCACACACACACATATGTAAATATATATATATATATATATATATATATATATATATATATATATATATATATATATATATATACATATACATATTTCTCTCTGTCTTAAATTAATGGCTTGACCATTTATATAATCATCGATGGCATAATATATGAACCATTCTAAACATAATGCATACACTGTCTTAGCAATATGGTATTATGTAGGAGTTATCAGATGATAATCAGTGTTAACGGTGTCTCTAATAAACAATGAAAGCCATTAATCATGCGCGGACTGTTATAATTTGATAAATTATTTCAGCCTTGGCCATTTCTGACCTTGGAAGTCTGATATCGCTACTGGTGACTAATGTGTTCATGTGCCTGCCCTTCGCTAATTTGGATTTGTCTTTTGACCCAGTGGAGGTTCAGTATCTAGTAACAGGAATGCCGCATACTGTATTTACCCGCACCAGTGCCTGGAATACAGCTTTCATTGCTCTGGAGAGATGCCTATGTCTTTTAATACCATTCAAGGTTAGTTTAAGTTAGCTGTAGATCATTTAAAAACAACATATTCTAGTGCACGTCTGAATGAGAAGTCGTAGACTTCAAACGGTCACATTATAATAACAAAAAGACAGTCGCATCAGGGTTACAGGCTATACAGATGGTGATCAAGGAAAAATAAAGTAGATCATCTTTGCGATTTTGAGTCACTACAGTTACCTAATTTTGTAACTTATGGGAAACTCAGCTGTAGAAAACTTGCCATAAATAAATCCAGGAAAACACTGGGAACAGCAAAACAAAACAAAACTAAAATCAAATAAATTGCGCGTTATGCAGGCTGACAATTTCTCCCCAAGAAGACGAAACCAAGAATAAACGGATAGTATCGCTCACACACCAGCCTACATGTAACTATGCTGTATATGAATTATCTCCTATACACAGGCGGAAGACATATCAGTACTTTACTATCTTAAACATACTTAGTTGTACATAGTCATAATCAGCAACTAAAACAAAATACAACACTTTATACTGCAAGAAAACTGTGTCATTTATCATATGCGTTATCCTAATTTTATCACTTTACATTTCTCGAGTCCAGGTGAAGAGCCTCATTACCAGAAGACGTGTGGCTGTTGTCTGTGTATGTATCTTCGTTATCCTGGTGGCTGGTCAAAGTCCTTTTTATGCTGTCAACAGTCTGGATTGGAAATATGTCCCCACAATAAATAAATCCCTGATTGGAATTGTTTATTCTAGTAACCGCGAAGTTATAGAGAGTATTTCATTTGTTCTCAATAATGTTTTCCTTAATTTTTGTGCTTTTCTTATTATAATTGTCTGCACGACAATTATATCGATTCAACTCCTCAATCAAGCAAAATGGAGAACAACGTCTACGAAATCTAGCAATCTATCACACCAAAGTAAGAACGCATCTAAGCTGGTTGTAATAGTATCTATCATATTTATTGCTTGTTTCATTCCAATCTGTTTCATGTTCATAATAATGGTTGTATTTCCTGATGTTTCTGTAACGGGAAAGCATAACTATATTGTATTTCTTGTCGGAGGAGTAGGCATTATTCTCGAATCAATCAATTCAGCTGTAAATATTTTTGTGTATTATCGAATGAGTTCTAAATTTCGAATAACATTCAGAAAATTATTCGGCAAGACTAATGTTCCTCCGGAAGTAACTGTAAATAGAGATCAGCATGATATAATGAATAATTGTGCTCGCTCGTAAAACGCCCGGTGTGCAAGTGCCGAGGTAGCGGGTTCAACGCCTAAACCTGTCAGTTGGACTAAAGTGTTGTCTTCTCGTCTTTGAATTGGGGCCGTAAGTTACTAGTACCTCATAAGTAGGAGTGGGTTCATCTAAAGACGAGGAGTACTGGTAATAGGGACAGTTAATCCACACACAAATATTAGTCCAGTGCACTATAATTTGTAGCACGTGTATGAACTACGCTTGAGTTTAAAGCGATCGAAAGATCATCTGTAAAACTGTCATTTACAAGATCATGTACAAGAACATCTGTAAAACTGTCATTTACAAGATCATGTACAAGAACATCTGTAAAACTGTCATTTACAAGATCATGTACAAGATCATCTGTAAAACTGTCATTTACAAGATCATGTACAAGATCATCTGTAAAACTGTCATTTACAAGATCATGTACAAGATCATCTGTAAAACTGTCATTTACAAGATCATGTACAAGATCATCTGTAAAACTGTCATTTACAAGATCATGTACAAGATCATCTGTAAAACTGTCATTTACAAGATCATGTACAAGATCATCTGTAAAACTGTCATTTACAAGATCATGTACAAGATCATCTGTAAAACTGTCATTTACAAGATCATGTACAAGATCATCTGTAAAACTGTCATTTACAAGATCATGTACAAGATCATCTGTAAAACTGTCATTTACAAGATCATGTACAAGATCATCTGTAAAACTGTCATTTACAAGATCATGTACAAGATCATCTGTAAAACTGTCATTTACAAGATCATGTACAAGATCATCTGTAAAACTGTCATTTTCAAGATCATGTACAAGATCATCTGTAAAACTGTCATTTACAAGATCATGTACAAGATCATCTGTAAAACTGCCATTTACAAGATCATGTACAAGATCATCTGTAAAACTGTCATTTACAAGATCATGTACAAGATCATCTGTAAAACTGTCATTTACAAGATCATGTACAAGATCATCTGTAAAACTGTCATTTACAAGATCATGTACAAGATCATCTGTAAAACTGTCATTTACAAGATCATGTACAAGATCATCTGTAAAACTGTCATTTACAAGATCATGTACAAGAACATCTGTGATCGCATAAAAGAAAAGAAACATAGACATGTCATTACGTGAATTTTACTATTCTTACACCTCTCCAATATAGACGTGACGGGTCAGGACCCTGTTTAATCGAGACAAAGATTTGCTATGATGACACACTAACAGATTAACTGGACACCCTTAACTAGACTTTACAATCTGATGGATAGCCAGCCGACTTCACCAAGCGTCACTGCCAGTCACCCACCCCCTCCCCCCCCCCCCCCCCCCCCACATATTATGTTCGAGTAATCAGTCTGGAGTAATCACTGTACAGTCGAAATACTTTACAACGCCTTCCTAGACGATTTCTCAACAACTCATAAAATATAGTCATAGAACGAACAAAGAAAAAGGGTTTCGAATACTGTATTCGACTAACAATAAAGGATAGTTCAAATATACTGAGGCGTTAGCAATTATGCGGTTCCGGCAGGTTTTATGTAATCAGAAAGATTTAGTGTTAAATTTGAAATTGAAGTGCGGATAACACACGCTGCACATCAGAAAGACACAATGACTATGTGTTTTACTTGTTTCAGCTAAAGTTTTATTCATGTATTCACTTAATACGAGTAACATATAACTCCGAAGTGCTCACCTAATATTGTTGTGGCTTCTGTGTTTAAATGAAGACAGATTGGAGACGAGGAAATGTACTCAGGCATTTATGAATAATTTACTCAAGTTAACATAAACATGAAAGGAGCGTAAATATTATCTTGAACAGAGGAATTACAAAAGTAGTAACATAACGTGTGCGAAAATATGCCTCTTTTCTAATACCTCCGCCAGTAAACCACATGTGTTATGTTTTTAAGACGACTATACACGCTTTATATTTTAGATACATATATCGTCGGTTTCGGTTTTCGTCGATTATTTTTTCTATGATACATATGTCTCGGTTTTCGTCTGTTGCCTCTGATTTTGTCGGCGTGCCCACATGATCTCGCTGCTAATTTTCCTAAAACAAAGGGACCGACGCGTTCGTCTAACTAGTTTGGTGTTGTTTTTCGCCGTGTGAGCACCATTTGCTAATAATAAAATACGAGAGCGGCATTAAGATTGCTGAAATAGGCCGCATGTACGGGAAGTCACCATCCACGATAAGTTTCATTGTGGCAAAAAAGGAAGCAATAACGTAGGCTAATACAGCGAAAGGAATGAATGTACTCACGAATTAGAGATCGTAAACAATTGAAGATGTAGAACAATTATTTTTAATTTGAATAAATCAAAACCAGTTAGATGGCGATTCTGTTAAGGAGGCAATTATATGTGAAATAACCAGCCTGTTGTATGCGGATCTCATCAAGAACATCTGTGGACGAGTGCTAGTGTACTTGGTGATTTTAAGGCCAGCAGAGGATGGTTTGAAATATCCAAAAGGCGCATTGGCATACGCGGTGTTATTATGCACGGCGAAGGTGCACGTTTGGACAAGTCTGGGGCCGAAAATTATTATTAAACACTATATTTATAAAATATGTTTTCGGTATGTATTTTGGAGTGCCCAGATCTAATTAATTGGATTTACATTGATTCATATGGAAATAAATGCTTTGCGTTTCGTCGGCTTCAATTTTCGTTGAGTGTTGTCGGACGGATTATCAACAACAACAGAGATTTTACTGTATGTTGTTGTTGTTGGCTTGCTGTCTCTGTCAATGTGCCTGTGTTGATGAGATATTCTTTTGTAAAATAAATATCACTATATAACTGTAGAAACATATCTGTGTTTATTACCCCCATGTCTTTTCTGCACATGAAATTAGTAAAGCATTAAGATTGTAGTCAAAGGTTAATGCACTCAATTCAACATACCTGGAAACATAGAGTATTGATCTGTTCATTAATCAAAATGCCGCTTAAAGTATGCACAATATGTCTATAGATTGCAAATTACAACTTCACTCCACATGTGCAACTTATTAAATTATATGCGGGTGTACATTACTAGACACGAACTGTTAGTTCCTGGACGAGATGGATGCAGTTGGAATATGTGCAATGCGAATATTTTATATATCGTAATAATTAGCAGCCGTCTCCCTGGCGAAGGTGTTATTGAGTTTCTGCGTAATCCTGTATATCCACGTAGGGTAGCGCAGCTGAGCAAGATTCGGTAGAAGATCGCATCGTGTTTGTTACATAAGGGGATATGTGAGCCCATCGCTCAGAAAGCGACGGCAAGCTACTTACAAAGACATCAACAACAGCGGTAAAACGCTGGTGTTGGTTGACTGCGATGTCCTGTAAATAGGATATGCAAAATACCGGGTATGGTCCCAAACACCAAAAATCCACTTACATGTCACAATATCGTAAGTATTGGGATCTCCTCGGTACCATGATGCCCTATAAACGTGGGCTGTCATTGTTCTCAATCCACACCATCACCAGAATCCTGGATCAGGTGTGTGCTTTTATCCCGATGATTTAATGTGGTCAGTTGACCATTTAAGCGATCTTCTCTCATCAACTTCAGTACGTTTTCAAGTTTATTTCTCCTCATAATGTGCCCCGACATTCTTTATTATCTATTTCTAATTTATCTAATCAATTTAGAGTTTCATTTCTTTCCTCAAAGACATTTTACACGTCTGTCTGGTCTGATCTTTCATCATCATCATCATCATCATCATCATCATCATCATCATCATCATCATCATCATCATCATCATCATCATCATCATCATGTTCCTCTTCTGCAGTAAAGCGTCGTGGGGAGGAATAATTTGCGTTCCAGCGCCCGGTGGGCGGCACTGGATAGTGTCATTCCGTGTGGTTTTACAATGTTTTTGATGTCGTCAATCCATTTTCTTCTTGGACGTCCTCGTGGTCTCGTCGCAGATGATCTTTGATGTAAGGCTAGTGATGGTAGTTGCTGGTGTTGCATTCTAACCACATGGCCAAACCACTTGATCTTCTGTCTTTCAATAAATGTGGCACAAGGTGTTGATCCCACAGTCTGCCTGATAATAGCATTTCTTACTCGGTCTCGGATTGTTAAGTTGGCAGCTCTCCACGGGCATCTCATTTCGTAGGTGTTGATTTAGCGAAGGTGTAATTTGGATAAAGTCCAGGTTTGAGATTGGTAGAATATGGTTGGTGTGAGTATGCTGTTTATTATCTGTCGTTTTGCGGTATGAAAGTGCACTAGCTTTTTGACATCTGATTTCGATTTATCTGTCCAATCTGCCATATTCTGTGATCATACTTCCAAGATATTTGAATTCTTTAACTTGTTTCAGAGTTGTGCTATTTATCTGTATTCTTAGTGGGCCCGGCGATGTGCTAACTCGCATTACTTCGGTTTTGGCGGTATTTATACTCATACTGTATCTCCTGCAGTTGAACTCAGATTATTAATATGAATTTGCAGTCTGCCCTCGTCGCTATAAAACAGACACTGATCGTCTGCAAATAGAAGTTCATTTATTTCATGTGGATCAGTTGATCTTTAACATAGCCGAAAAGAAACAAATAATGCAGTATGCATGCAACATCTATGGAATCGTAAATACTAAAAAGCGTAATGATAAATATAATAAGAAACAAAGAAAACAAATATCACCATAGTGTGTAATGACCACACACACACACACGCGCACACAAACACATACACACACAGACACAGACACAGACACACACACACACACAAATATTTTCACATGTAAACTTCAGAGAAAGATTGTACAAATCAATCAATCAATCAATCATGTGCCATGCCGGAAAGCGTGGGCGGTCATGACTCGCCATTTCACTCGATCACCAGTGTCGTGGATCAGCTCAGTGTTCCTGTCTCGTCCATGCCATGTGGCCAAGCCATCCAGGTATTTTCCTCTCGGTCTAAGGAAGAAGAAAAAAAATAAACAAGTTTAAGATTATAATACAATAAAGTGAGGTAAGATAACATATTCTAAGAAAGTAAAGAAAACAAAATACCGATATATATATATATATATATATATATATATATATATATATATATATATATATATATATATATATATATATATATATATATATATATATATATATATATGCCGGCTTCCTGACCTAGAGGTTAGCAACTTTTCTCCGTAATCTCGTATACTCTAGTAAGTAACGTGGCGACGGTGAGAATCAGCAGTCGTTTGAATCGCGTCGGTAACTTACGGGTTATGTGAGCCGGCCGCTCAGAAAGTTATGGCAGACCATCCATTCTGAATAATTCTCTCCCCCTTGCTCAACCAATGCAAAAGTTGTCTCTCTTGTTTCAACAGCCAAAACAAAACACATCAGATGGTTCCAGGGGCAGATTACCCATTTCAGAATAAGTTCTTATCTCCTTTTTTTAATCAATGCAAAAGTGGTCTCCCCCTGTCGTGACAACCAAAACAAGCCCGCGTGTCACAACCACATGCCTACAATTTCCTGACTTGTGGGGAACTTCAAAGACGATTCCACTGCCTGATCTTACCGACAACTCGTAGTAAACAACTGCAGCTGTGAATCAGACTGTCTTTATTATCTGTATCATTTGATTGTTAATCTGCAGTGATTTTCACGACATAGACCCCCTCTTAAGTGAGTAGTCCATTTCACTCTTTTCCACTGCAAGTTCAATCCATATGATTCATTCCTCTTCTTCAGGAGCTGGGTGTCTTGACAAGAATTCCAATACAACATTTTCCTTCCCGGATATATACTCCACTGTGAAATTGTAGGGTTGAAGTAACAACGACCACCGCATCAAACGGACGTTGAGCTTCTGAGAAGTAGCCAGGAACATCAGGGGCTGATGATCCGACTGGACCCGAAACTGAACTCCATACAAATAGGGCTGGAATTTTTGCACGGTCCATACGAGAGAAGCATTCTCTCTCGACGGTCGAATAATTCCTCTCAGCCTAGAGAAGTGTCTTGCTTGCGTATGTCACAGGTTTCAAAATCGAAGCATTGTCTTTTCCTTCCTGTAACAAAGCTGCCCCAATCCCAATCCCACTCGCATCCGTTCTCAACACAAATGGTTTGGAAAGGTCAGGGAGCTGTAACACAGGTTTGCTGACCAAGGCCTTCTTCAACTGACTATAGGTAGTCTCGCATTCTGGTGTCCAAACGATTTGGTCCGGGAATCCCTTTTTCAAGGTTTCCGTAAATGAAGCTCCCATTTCAGTAAAATGTGGGATAAATTTTTGGTAAAACCCACATAACGAGAGAAAGGATCTCACATCCTTCTTCGATTTTGGCCTTGGTGCATTTCTGATTTTTTCTAGGTTCTTCTGCTCTGAGACAATTTGTCCTGGAGTAATGGAGTGACCCAGAAATTCCAGAGTCTGGTAACCAATCATGCATTTGGTTGGACGAGCTGTATGCCCTGCTTCCTGGAGTCTAATAAAAACTCTCTCCAAGGATTGTAAATGGTCATCCAAGATGTCACTGGAAATCAGAATATCATCCATGAATGATACAATGGATGGATCATGTAAGGGATCTAGTAAAGTCCTCATCATGCGCGTAAACACACTAGGTGCGTTGCTGAATCCAAAAGGCATGACCTTGAATTCGTAATGTCCACTGGGTGTACTGAAGGCCAGCAGTGGTCGAATCTCCGGTTTGACAGGTATCTGATAATACCCGCGACTCAGATCCACCTTCGAGAAATACCTAGCATTAAAGAGCCTAGCGAATAACTGCGTTGGATTCGGCAAAGATTCCACCTGAAATTGCGTATGACTGTTCAAGAGTCTATAGTCTATACACAACCGGTGTTCTCCACTAGGTTTGCGTAACATAACCACCCCCGCATTGTATGGGGATGTGGATGGCGCAATCACGTCATCCTCCAGCAGTTTCTGTGTTTCCTCCTCCAGGGCCTTTTCTCTAGAGAATGACACTGGGTAAACCTTTTGGCGAACAGGCTCTTGGGTGGTAAAAGTCATTTGGAGCTCCACCAACCTCGTTAATCCTGGTTTATCAGTCAGTATCTCCTGATGAGACTCGAGAACCTGGGTTGTCCTTTCCCTCTCCTGGGAAGTCAGATCAGGGTTCACTTGAACATCCCTATAGGTTTCCTGGTGTATCAAGGGATATTCCCTGCCCTCGTTGGTTCCCACTTCAGTCTTCACTGCAACTGCCTTTGCCATAAGGTGAGCTGCTTTGTCTCCGGGCCTCTCCTCGTATTTCCGCAGGAGATTGATATGGAAAATCTTCGACTTTCCCCGGATCAGGATCTGATAGTTGGTTCTGGATATCACCCTTTCCACGGGAAATGGTCTTTGCCAACCTATCTCCAGTTTGTTGTTTCCCGTTGGTAGTAGCAACAAAACTTTGTCTCCCACCTCTAGAGATCTGTCTTTAGACCTACGGTTGTAGTAAGCCTCATGTCTTTTTCTGGCCTTTTTCAAGTTTTGATTTGCCAGAGTCCATTCCTTGTGGAGTTTTTCTTTCAGTTCCTCCACGTATTTATAGTAAGAGATCACTTCTTCTGACGTCCCCTCTTCAGCCCAACTCCTCAACATGGCTTCCAACGGTCCCTTGATTGGACGACCAAACAGCAAAGTAGCGGGTGGTAGTCCTGTTGAGCCATGAGGAACTTCCAGATATGCAAAGAGTGATGATGGGATATATTCATCCCACCTTTCAGGGTTTTCCTGGGCCAGTTTCCGGAGCATTGTCATCATCGTGCCGTTGAAATGCTCTACTCGTCCATTGGCTTGAGGGTGGTAAGGGCTGGTATGTATGTGGTTAGAGTGGAACACCCTAAATTCTTCCTCCATGAGTTTTCCACAAAACTGGGACCCAATGTCCGTCAGAATTTGATCAGGTAAGCCTAATCTGGTAAAGGCCTCCATCAGTGCGTCCGCCACTCTTTTTGAGTCAATCGTGGTCAACGGTATGGCTTCACCCTACATTGTACAGCAATCCACAATTGTGAGAATATACATGTTTCTCTTCCTAGTCCTAGGAAGTGGACCCACGATATCGATGGCTACCCTCTCGAAAGGAGAGTTTATGATGGGCATCTCACCCAAGACCACCAGTGCTGTGCCTTTGGCACTCAGGGCATGACTTCACATACCGACGCACATCATCTGTCATTCCCGGCCAATAGTAATGGCAGTAAATTCGCTGCATGGTGGCGGCAATACCCATATGCTCACTAAATGAGATGGTATGCCCCATGTGAAGAATCTGGGACCGGTGAGCTTTCGGGACCACCAACTGACCGTATAGGTTGTCTCCCCTTCCGGCTCTCCTGTAGAGTATCCTATTCTTCATATAGTACTGTCCACGTCCTGGTGGATCAGCACTTCTCTGCAAATTTGTGTAGCAAGGACGTAAAGTAGCATCCTCACTCTGGGCAGTTCGTAGCACCCCCGGCAGTTGGTTAGTCACAATTGCTTCTGCCTCTTCCGTTCTCGTCTGAGAGCGAGTCTGTATTGCTCCCATATAGATTGGCTCCCTGGGCATTCCAAGAAAGACATACCGGCAACCGAGGATTACGGGAAAAATGATATCGGTCAATACAGCGGCCTTGATTGTGCCGGTGACAAACCTTGACCGAATCTCCACGTTAGCAATGGACAACTTCATGACCACAGCACTCTTCTGTGCAAGCTGTATCTCCATGGTCTCACCTGTGAATTGTTCTGGGTGTACAAGATCCGCAGAAATCACGGCCTCACCCTTCCAGTCCTGTGTCGTACAAACACTCCACTTGACGACCGTTAACCTCTACCAATTTCACTACAGGTGGTTTTTCCTGGTCTGGAGTCTCTTCCTCGGCCTCGACCTGTTCGGTGGGCTCCACTTTATGTTCCACTGAGCACACGACGAAATGAGAGTCTCCTGACTTTCCCCTGCAGTCAATAGCATTGTACGTGTTTGACTTGCAGTGTTTGCACCATTTCCCTGTCCTAGATTTTCTAGTGCCGGACTTGAGTGAGCTCTCCTGGTGGCGAGCTTCCTTGTTGATCTGGCATTTTCCGTGACAACCTCCTTGGATGTCACTTGACATGCTGCGAAGTGAGGGCTCTTAGCCTTCGATTTGCAGTCCCTCGTATTGTGAGAGGGTGACTTACAAATTGAACACCACTTCTCCGACCACGGTCGTTTTGGTGTAGAGCTTGAAGTGCTCTTGCTTCCCTCCTTCGTCTTCTCTGAACTATCCTCTGAAGTTTTTACATGAGGTTTCCCCTTTTTGGTTCCTGCGTTTTTGGCTTTCTTCCTGTCCTGTTTCTCCTGACTTTTGGTGTTGGTGGAAAGGTTTTCCGCTGCCTCCCCATGTACATCGACGAACCGTTCTGCTAATTTTGTCACAAGGTCAATACGTTCCGCTCCTTGTTCTCCCATGAATATCCTGAGAGGTTTCGACATTTGCTTCTTCAGCTGGTCGACCACTATGATCTCTTCCAGACACTCATAATCATGTGCGAACCCAGCCAAATCCATCCACTTATGGAGATAGGATTTCAGACGCAAACTGTAGGCGGCAAACAACTCCCCCAGGTTCTCGTTTCGCTGCTCGAAATTTTTTCCGGTAGGTATGTGACGTAACCTCGAATAGTTTCAGCAGAGCCGTCTTCTTCTCGTCATAATTGTTCTCATGTCCTGGTGGCAGGCGAGAATAAACCTCGTAGCCGGTCCCGCGTAATCCATGGGACAGCTTAAGACACCATTTGTCACGGTCCAGACCCATAGCAACAGACATGGCCTCGAAGCAATGAAGGTACTGGTCAATCTTCTCCTTGTCCTCCTCGTAGATCGCTAGAGGGAACTTCATAGCATGGTAGCTATTTCCACCTACTGGTGTTGAGCCAGGGAGAGAGGAGCCTCCCACTGCTCCTCAGTTTCCCCACTAGATTGCCTCTTCAGCTCGAGTTCCCTCATCCGGTACTCGTGCTCCCTTTTCTGAGCTTCGTGCTCGGCTTCCCGTTTCCTAGCAGCTTCCTCAACTTCAAGTTTCTTAGCTGCCTGCTCAGCTTCAATTTCCAGCCTTCTCATGGCTTGCTCTGACTCCATCCTTCTCAATTCCAACTCGGCCTTTCGATCTTCCCTTTCTGCTTGACGAAACTCCCTCTCCACCCCCTGTACGTAATCTGTTAATGCAGAACCCGACAAACCCATTTCTTCCCCCTTTGCCCTTAGTTCTGCCGCAGTTAGTTTAGCGGTGGCCATAATTCAGATAGGTAAGTCAGCAGATAGAGTAAAGATTAACTCCTAGATAAATATGTAAACAAAGCACAATTACAATTAATCTATATATATATAAGACCAGAACTCAACACAACACAATCACTCAGTGACAATAGCAGAATCAGGACCACAGACTTATGCAGACGTGTGAAGTGTGAACAGGTAAAATATTTGTCTTAACCCCTATCCACATTCACTCTATCTGGATTCTCTCTCTAACAATATCCCCGTCCTTTAATTAAAGATTCCGTGTCAAAAGATCCCGTTGTCAGGAGATCCCGCTGTCAACAGATCCCGTCTACAAGAGATCCCGCTGTCCAAATATCCCGTTTACGAGCCCCCAATACATGTCGTAAGTAATCCTTTATTACTTTAGTGTCGTCCCTTGAGTGAACTGAATCAACACCCACATTTGTATTAACCCAATATTATTGTCCTAGAGAAACCACCAGACTCCGTCCACAAATATCCGTCAGTCTGCAGACACCTCTTTCTTACTCTCACTCACCCCTAGATCATTCCCCCTCTCACTCTTCTCCAACACAACATACTCAACAACTCTATCTTTAACAAATAAATACAAAATAATTTATTAAAGCAAAGATTATGTGTGTGAGAAGCGTGTGTGTGTAATGTGTAGAATGTATGTCAAATTCTAGTGTGTCTGTAGATTCAGGGCAGCAGATCAGGAGCCAAGTCAGATGATCATCATAGCAAGGGTACGCCACAGCATGATAGCCTAGTACGTGAACACCCCACCCATTGATGCGTCTCTTATTCCAGACGTTGACTTTCTCCTGGATCCACTGTGTCGACTAGATGCATGATCCTCCGAAAAAATAGTTATTGTATAACCTTAATCATGGATCTGTCACTCACTGTAAAGATTAAGGTCCCTATAACTCAGATAAGTACGGATCTCTGTACCGTGAAAACTAGGTTTCCATGTCACAGGTCTCACATTTGTTCTAATCCATTTTCATAGATTGTCACACTCAAACGATTCTAAAGTACTTCTTCACTGTACTAAATTATTCCACGAGAACGCCATGTTCAAAGTTCTTTTCTATTCACTAGTGTTCAGTGGTATGTGGTGAAGAAACGAGTATCACCCAACCTTGGTAAATCCCTATTGTAAATGAATCGTTTATAATGTTTTGCCCAACTGAGCCAGTTTCGTATGGACCCTTGTGACGAGGCGACTTCGGTCAGCATCAAAATGAAACAAGTTTGAAAGGAATTAAAAAACCCACTATATTTTTCTATCATTCTTTAAAAGAATAAACGTCCACCATAAAATGATAGAAATACAAAAGGATTGAAAACAAGAGAAAAATACATTTTGACCACGCACGCCCCATCATTTCGGTAATGCTAGGTCTGAGAAAGCTTTGATGTACAGATCAAACGTAAAACCCAGACACCACGGCACCAGTCGGCGGGCGCTATCAAAGGTTAAAAACTCATTGTTTTCAGTACAAGGGAAGAGAAAGAAGGCAAAGTGTGAAATCTGGGCTGGGGACGACGTTGATACACGGCAGTGCTACTCAGGGGAAAACCCGTGTGATCCAAAGACGGCAATATAATGCAGGCCTAACACCTATCTAAAGTCCAGACTTTGTGGAGCCGGGACAACGTCTGTAGTTGCCACCAGGAAGGAGCAATTAGGACCAGATGCTTAACACCTCACTGCAATACGCGGCAAAGTAGAAACACATGGCTGACACATTCTTGCTAGCAACACAGGAAGGTTGGTGTTAACAACAGATTGGAATGTAGTTATGACGCAACGTCTACTGCATCGGCGCCAAGGCATGTTTCATTGTTTCAGGCCGTGGCGGGGCATCGGTCAATTTGATTGACAAATGGAACTACCGTCCACAGGAATGTAGGAGGGGTGAACAGAATTTGGGACTTAATCCATCTCGGTAACTCATCCTACATGAAATAGAATAGGCGGGGTTACTGAATAGGGGACATACTAATTAGCCCGCGTGGAAACTAGCCAGGAACGGAGAGAATAAAACTACGAGCAGTGGCCAGCAAGACTTCAGATGCATTCACAATAGCGTACCAGGGAAGCCGGAATTTTAATTTCTGGTGAGAGATTACCCTCTCGTTTTGTTACTTCAATACAAAGTCGTATGACAGGAATTCTTAGCTAAACTCAGGTAATACCACATTATTGTTACTCTGATACGTTTCTCTGCTAGTCTGAGCCTGTGTAGTTTTCTTGTTCTGCATATTCTCCCATACTTTACACTGGTGGATTTTCTTTGTACTTAATGTTCCAGTTCTAGCTTTACGATTTCACTGAGAACTATTTTCTTCTTTCATACGCCACTTGGTTGTCTGATTTGTTGTATGTGATAATTTGGAGAAATCCATTGTCCAAGCTACATGAGCGTGTGGCTTATTCATGTACAGGAGATACATTTAGATTCATCCTGTATGATGTTAAACATTGGGAAGACTGACTACTTAGGAGAAATTCCTGAGAGCTACCAGTCCCAATTAACGTTGAATATTTGGACCACCACTTTGAGTGCCTACCAAGATTGTGGTGAAACTACTTGGTTTGAGGAATGGCACCAGTTCACCTTGTCTGCATGATGTCTGCATGAGGACAGACATGACTTAGGACATTCAATATCCCAGACAGATTCAGGGAAGGCATTTAATGTTCGACAGCAACTGTGCGACCAGTCCTTCCGACAAGACGGAATGAATGAATCAGAAAGGGAGAGAGTAAGTGAGGTGAACTTTTAAGGGAAACTTATAAGGGAAACTTATAAGGGAAACTTATAAGGGAAACACTCCATTATAGGTATGGAGGTGATTGTGTATGTTTTCAGATATAGATGATCTAAATGGTATTATGAATATATACATATATATTTATTTGTTTAGAACTGATATACGTTTATGTAACATGCCATCATATATCATCATACCATCATATATTATGACTTGAATGTATGTTTATATGAATATAATGTTAAATCTGTAGTAATTAAATCCCTTTGAAAAAATTTTAGGTGTACACAAATTGGTTATATCCCTTAATTATTCACATTCACACCTTCTATAGAATAAATTCAATGGTCATAAAATTTGCATGTATATGTCATAAATTGCAATACATAGAAAAAATTTTACGTCAATGACAAAAAAAAAATGGTGAGTATCGTTTAGAGATGCAATGAGCATGAAATGGGACTTATCTTATTTACTGGTTTCTTGGCTGTAGTGTTGTTTGGTTCCCCTATTTCTCTCGCCACTGCTGGAGAACAGTTTACATACACACAATCTTTCGCGGAGCAATCTGATGTTGGAATAAAAAAACATTAGTAATTGTCACTGTAATTGTCCAGTCATGTCATTGTCAAATTTCATGAACATAATTCGTAGATACTTTTCTAGAGGGACTACAATAGCTCATTAATAGATGATACGATAGTAGCTGCAAAGTTCTAGACTTTGTTATGTACGAAAGTTGATATATTTTACTTGGCAAAACCAAGAGCTGTCGGGAAAGTGAAGCTTATGCTTGCCAAAACCGGCTTGGCCCCCAAATAGCCTGTCACCGTCCTAGATACCTAGGGGAATGAAACCTGGGTTCATACAGGCAACAATCTCCGTTCTGATACTATCTGATATCATTTATTTACAGTACGCTGGCGAAGAATGGTTTTCGCAGCCAGCTACGTTCGAGTTGCACATCACAGGAGTTTATAACAAAGCAATCATAAAGCAATCATACATGATCATTACAACAAACTCTACCATCTATCTATCTAGTGAGTAACTCTCCTAAATACACTTGTGTTCAATCTAACGTCCCCCTTAAGTTAAGCCCTGTTGCTTGTTCGATGTCCAGTCGGCGTCTGCCCTCTAACGTGTCTCGATCGGACACGGGCTGTAACTCTCCTCGAGCTTCTCGTGGAACAGGTCCTGGCACGCGGTCAGCGTGTCCACGGAGCTGTAGGCGAACTAACCTATGCTTCTCGAAGGCTCTAGATTGTTCGAGCATTCGAGTGTGTCTCCCTTGTATTGGGGTTATGCCCCCTATCTAATTCCCTTCTATCTTTATGTTTCTACCGACTCCACGTGAGACTCTGACAGTAATTAGTCCCATCTGACAGAGGTAAGGGATCTCAAACTGCACCCAGAACTAAACCCCAGTAGAAGAAAACGAATTTGGCTGAGTGGTTGCCCATCTGGGATCTAATCCCAGCCAGTTGGTGACATATTCCTCTGGATCCTAGGCCCAGCATAAACAGTGCTGACTACTTTCTTCTGGGTATTTATTCATCTTATAAATTAAAGTGAATGTTCATTTGATGTTCTTCTTAATGAAAGTTGATCTTCATCAAACCCAGTGTAGAGCTTCCTCATAGACGTAGGGAAACCTGTCAGAGAAAGAGACAACATCTGGTGAAGGCCGCCTGATACTTATCCCTACCAGCTGAATGTAGGCCTACTGCCTTGTTCAGAGTTTTATCAGTGACCTAAACTCTGTCAAGGATCAGAGTGGCTCATTACCTCAATCTGAATCAGGTTAAGACAAGGAAAGACCACTAGACAGAGTGCAGAACCCCAGTAGGCACGCCACTGGAAGATCCCACTATTGGACATTTCCCCCATCTCCCAACCCATTCTTAATTCTCTCCAAATATCACCCCACTACACTATTCTCACTAGCAGAGCTAATTCTCCCTTCCCTTCTATATTCTCAACTAACAGAGCTAATCATCACTTCACTACTCTATTCTCAACTAGAAGAGCTAATCATTTCCTCACCCTAGCTAGTTTTAACAAGGATTCTGTATACATTAATTAGGCCTAAATACACTATAGGTTATACCTTATGCACCAACGCATCACTCCTGGATGGCCTCTACAATTTGCCATAAAGACACATGTTATTTAATCTTTAATGAATCTAACACTGTAGAGCTCTCCGAATTCCTAACAGCGGTACACAAACACGTCAGCACTAGTCAACTTTTTCTTCAACACTAACTGTAAACAAGCCATGTTTTTGTCACAAAGAGCCTTGGATGTTCTAGTGAAGTCTTTGATGTCAACACATCAGATGGTTCCAAGGGCAGACCATCCATTCTTAATAATTCTTTCCCCCATGCGCAACCAATGCAAAAGTTGTCTCTCTTGTTTCAACAACCAAAACAAAACACATCAGATGGTTCCAGGGGCAGATTATCCATTTTAGAATAAGTTCTTATCTCCCTTTTTTTAAATCAATGCAAAAGTGGTCTCCCCCTGTCTTGACAACCAAAACAAGCCCGCGTGTCACAACCACATGCCTACAATTTCCTGACTTGTGGGGAACTTCAAAGACGATTCCACTGCCTGATCTTACCGTAGTAAACAACTGCAGCTGTGAATCAGACTGTCTGTATTATCTGTATCATTTGATTGTTAATCTGCAGTGATTTTCACGACAATAGACTATCACTACACACCCAGACAAAAGTGAGAGGAATATTTGACATGGAAGAACAAAACAGTGTACAGCGTAGAACAGTCACTCTCAGCTTCCTTGATGATGAATACCCACAGGACCTCTGGATCTGAGTCTACACAGATGGGTGAGAACAAAATTCTGTTCAAAATGGAGGAGCGGGGGTGTACATAGAATACCAGAATAACACTAGTGACACGGCCAGAGTTCCAACAGAAAAGTACTGCAATAATTATGATGCTGAAATTGAGGCACTCAAGATAGCAACAGAGAAATTACTAAATACCAGACATGTTACACAAATTGTGGTGCCGATATTGACAGATGCAAAATCAGTACTCGAGACGCTCCTGTCTGGGTAATTACAAGTACTAAGGACACTACTTTCTGAACTCAGCAGTCAGCATAATGTAACCATACAGTGGATACCGTCCCACTGTGGAGTACCCAGAAACGACAGAGCTGATCGATTGGCTAAGAAAGGAGCAAAGGAAGAACAGCCTGATGTGCCCATTATATACCACCAAACACCACCAAAAGAAAAGAATGATCACATAAGTCAGAAGACCACCAAAACCTGCTAGAGACGACTACCACGTTATGGACAGACCAGACCAAGTCATTACTCTACGCCTCAGAACAGGACACAATAGATTACGCAACCACATGTATATACAATTCAAGATTGGTGACTCAGCCATGTGCACATGTGGTTTGGCGTCGCAGACAGCAGAGCACATACTCCAATACTGCCCAAACTACAGCATATCCAGGCAAACCTCTTGGCCTAGAAAAACAACAGTGGAAGATAAACTCTATGGACCGCTGAGTGAACCAAAAGACACTGTTAGATTTATGCAAGTAGCCGGCTGTTTCAGGAAAATGACGTTTCTCTTCTTACTATTCATATTGCTGCATATGGTCACACAAACATACTATCACTAAAGTAATTCACATTAATACTACAACTATCACAACTAACATCTCGGTGGCAATATATAGTTTGCCATTGCCGGACTCATAATTTAGAGCCATGCGTCTCGTACCATGGTCTCCGCTCGAGTGACGTAATTTGTAACCGTTCTTTTACTGCTCTGTTCATTTAATGTGCGCACCTCTTTGTGTCAGTACATTATACATTATTCCCGGTGACAATTATTCAGTATGTTTTATCTGAACTCGTATATTTCTCTTATCACCATCGTCTCCGTTCAATAGTTCTTATCATAGCTCTTTTCGTGACATGGCAGACATGACTGATTGATTGATTGATTGATTGATTGATTGATTTACTGATCTAGGAACCGACATCACAACATTCGGGGCATTCACATAGGCTCTCCGTCCCCAATATCAGCAGCTAGCGAAGAGTTCCAACACCAATAGTACAAGTAGCAATCTGATTATATGTCCGTCTCGCCTTTCCTCTGAGCGTCTAGAGTCGGCAAGATCCCCTCGTAACTCCCCACTGCCCTTATTCTTGCCATACCATGATGATCCATTTGCTCCTCCGAGGTTTACACGTGCTCCCACAAGGTCACAACCACGTCTGCCTTGGCATGCATCAATACTCCACCAAGTTTTGCAGAGCCAGCCAATCTGTCCACCTGTTCATTCCCCAGCACACCGGCATGCCCCGGATGAAAGATCCAGGCGATGCTTGCCACCCGTGACCTCCGATGCGAAGCAGCTACTCTGCACGAAACATGCCTGTCCTCACCTTCCTCGTCATAGACATATTTCAAGCGAACCAAAGAAGAAGAAGAAAATTACTATAAGTAAGATCCAGATAAAACTAGTGTGTATATTTTGTCACTCTTTCAATACTGCTGGCGAGGCCTTTGCGGGATATGCCCAACCCTTGTAGAGCTAGTTATGTCACTTTCACCAATGGCAGTTTTTGGATCTAGTTGTTAGTACAAGTTGGATTTGAATTCAGTTCATATACAGGAATGTTCAACTTCTTGATCATGTTATCTGTAACATCAGGGCAATGCAATCCAGTACAATTATTGATGGATTGTTTGGCAACAATTTCATCTTGTTATATTTTGCTTTGAAAAAAAAAATGACGTAGCTGACAATTTTGTTAATGATGGCTGGAATTTTATTGCTTTCAATATCATGGATGTCGAAGTCATCACATTAGCTTCCCAAGATGTCATGACTAATCACATTTCAGAGGCAGTGAACGACGTTAATGTCCGGTAGGGATAGTCATGATCCATGTCAGACCGCCACCCAGCTACAGGTGGCAATACCATAACAAATAAATTTAAATGAGGAAACACATAAAACTATAGGAACATGGCATGTTAGGACATTAAATAGGTTAGGAAAGTTTAACAATGTTATACGAGACATGGAAAGCTCGAACATGAATATCCTAGACATAAGTGAGATGATATGGAACGGATCGGGTAAAGGTTCAACCGACAAACACTTAATAATTTATCCTGGAAGGGATACATATGAAAAAAACAATAGTAGGACCACTATTTTATAACAGAACAAAACAACCAAGTCAATTAATGGTTACTGGTGCATTTCAGATATAGTTATTATGTTCAAATTCAAAAGCAAACCAATAGATATGAATACTATATACTCACCAACACTGGAACCAAGTAGCAACACTTAAAATTTGAAATAAATATTGTAATTATGAAAAAAAAAGTATAGCTAGGAGTACGACATGGATGTATTTTGTCACCGGATCTCTTCTGCCTCAACAGCGAAGTAAAAAAAAAAAAGAGAGAGAGAGATCAAAGAGAAGCTAGTAATACTAATTGCGTGTTATAATATAAACAATATACACTATGCAGGAGACACAGTATTGTTAGTGTATTATGCAAACGATCTACAACAATTGCTGGACATTGTAGTTAAAATAGAGTGCTAAGAAAGGACTCTTATTTAATATCAATATTGACATTGAAGAAAAAAGATGACACAACATGCGAAATGGAAATAAAAGGGGGACTTATTAAACAAGTGGATAATGTTAAATACCTAGGGGATGTATAACATTTACTAGAAAGTTCACAACAGCGATTAGGAACATAAGGCAAGCAAAAGCTACATTTCAGAAAATGAAAAGTATCTTATACAATATGTCACTATCATTGAATGCAAGAAGGAGAGTGCTGCAGTGCTATATAAATCCTGTTTTGTTGTATGGCAGTGAATCTTGTAAAGTAATTGAACACATTAGGAAGAATTTAGAAACAACAAAGATGTGGTTCAAGAGACGAATGTTGCCTGAAAGAAGCTAATGAAACTGGATCATTATATACCGTAATAAGAAAGCGATGTGATGAGAAGAGAAGCATTAGAGAACATCGTGACAACAGAAAATTAAGAGGGAGAGAGGGAGTGGCCCGTCAAGAGAAATTATGCTGGAAGGATTGAGCCGGTTGTATGTGTGTGTATGTATGTATATATATTGTTTAGTCAGCATCCTTTTATAGACATATCTGTGATACATACTACTGGGCGCAAATTAGATATAATATCGATTACTCTGTGTAAACAGTCACATTATTGTAAATGTTAAGTTTCGATGCAAAAAATGCTTTGAAATTTTAGTTTAAAACATAATTATAGTCGATTATGTGGTTGTTTCGGGATTTGAAATTTAAATATTGAGCACAACCCACTACTGGCAACGCCGATCGCTTTCTGGTATGAACCTAAGGCCTATCCACGTCAATATGGAAGCACTATACTCGAGTTTCGCCCTCATTTGAGCTCGTCTACTGACGAGCTCAAATAATTATAGTCGACTGGTAGGAGCAAAAGTAGATGTTTACCGTGTGCTACGTGACTAGAAATATGTATTTTTTCCTGAAATTGTGCTCTTATTTTGCACTAGGACTTACATTGTCTACTGCAAATATTTATTTTTTATGTTGCATATCCCTTACATGACGGTGCAGTCAACACAAGCATTTTTCAGCTGCTGTTGATGTACTAGGCAAGATTTTACGTTCAGTAATATGCCATTGCTTTCTGAACTACCGGCTAACATACCCTGTAAGTTACCAGCGCGGCAAGAACCGCTGCCGATTCTCTCAGCTGCTGTTTTCTCCACGTGGATATACATACGGGATTACGAACAATGTTGCTAACACCTTGGCCAGGGAGACCGGCTTCTCCCTGAATGTTAAGCATTCAGAGACTCTTCATGCTAAGCTCACGCATTCTGGCCTTACATAAGAGATACAGAGGAACACAGAGAAATGACACCCATTGTTTATACCTCATTAAAACGTAGTCATATTGTTACGATAGGTTAAACCAATTAACTCGACAGGTAGAAGAAAATTTAAGCACACGTGAAAATGTAAAATAATGGCAGACGCAATTTAAGAAGCTTAACTATTTGCACAGCCGTTGTTTTATAAACCGGCTTTATTAATAACCCCTAGCGTTTTGAAAATAGCAAATTTACATATATTGACCACAGTTTTAAAAAAAAAACGATTGCAAGAAAATCAGGGATCGTATAATGTATGTGCAAATTTTGGTCATGTTGATGCCATAGTATATTTAATTGCTAACAGGGGAATTATAAACAGTGGCTTTTTAAAAATATCGTATTTAAGCCTGTGTCATGCATTTGAAACAATAATTGCTAATAAGTAAAGTTACGGGACTGTACTTGTACTGAAAGCATACATAATTGTTAATATTTTTTCATCATGTTGCACTGATCAATATTGAACACATAATGATCAACATATATATGTCATTTGGTGCGCGCTTGTGTACACACGATACTTAAAGTTGATGTTGAGACTAGCGTCTGTAGTAATGTCTACGCTAAAACTGTCATTTTCAAATTGACAACAAGATAATAACGGTTGATTATCTTACGAGATAACACTAGCATCAAATATCACGACCTGTTTAAAAGAAACGTTAACGTAGTACAAAAAATATTGGCGCGACAATGCATAGGAATGCATATACTGTGTACGCTTACTTACATTGCACGCCAGTGTTAAAATTTTGAATAATTTAAGGGTGCAATTGAATAATGCAAACAGCACATGCACGTATGGTAGACAAGATACAGTCTAATTCACGATAAGAACATACTGCTAGATTCTAATAAAAAAAACTTCTTAAGATTTTAATAAGCTTGAAATTGGTGGAACATATCAAGAGATTGAGATCGGCTAGCGTAATAGCAGAAGCATTCAGAGATTCTTCATACTAAGCTAAAGCATTCTGGCCATAGATAAGAGATGCAGAAGAATACAAAGAAATGACACCCATTGTTTACACCTCATTAAAACATAATCATATGTTAGGATAAGTTAAACCAATTAACCCGACAGGTAGAGAAAAGTTAAAGCACAACAAGTGAAAATCTAACATCATGGCAGAAGCAATGATAGGATGCAGACTTTATAAATAGCTCTTGGCCTTTTGAAAAAATAGAAAATATACATATATTGGCAACAGTTTAAAAAAACGATGGCAAGAAAAGCAGAAATCGTATAATTTCTGTTCTGCATACTTCATGACGTTCTTCACTGGAAAATATGCAGTTAGATACTAATCCCATCATCTCATATCATCTTGTTCCTCTTGCACCTTGTCGTATCGAGGTCAAGCATAAACAGCGGGAGAGTGCCGGCTTATGGGCTTCATAGATCGTGATTCCCATGGATTCTGTTATTCCTCTGTCCTTCGTGTAAATAAATGGTCGACCTCTTATTCTGGTTTTGTCATACTGTTAGTTGGTAGTTAAGGTCTTTGACCAAACCATTTAACTTGCTGTTTTCTGATGAAATCTAGCGCTACTATAACCCCAATTTTAGTGCTGATTTCCTAATTTATGATGTTCTCTCTTCTTGACACATTGAGTATTCTACTCAGGAACATCATTTCCTCTGTTATAATGTTTCCTTTCTTTTTTCTGTCATTGTCCAGGATTGGAATTGGTAGCATAGAGTTGGAAGGGAGATTGTTTTGTAGAGTGTTTTTTTTTTAAAGTATTACTACAATTTGTTTAATGCCTAGGTTTACATTATTTCATATATTTTCGATCTCGTCTTCTGATTTGTCACTTCATGATTTTGTATCTTCTACATACTTGAAGCTCTTTTCTTTTTTGAGAGGGCGTTCTTGTAGATTCATCATTGTTGTGTTTACTTCTTTGGTTATAGTCATTGCCTCCGTTTGCGGTAAGAGACCAAGCCATGTGATAAAACCCGGGTCAATGATGTCTTTCTGGTGACTGCCGAGTCCATCAACGATGATGAATTTTGTGTTGACATTCGTGGATGAATTTTGTGTTGACATTCTGACGGCAGCATTATGCACAGTGTATCTGTGCGGGCTATTGGATTGCCGAGACTCCTGTCTATTCCACTTTTCACTTTGGACAGTGGGGAGCATTTTGTGTGATATTCGCTGGCACGGGAATGGAGCATAATGGGGACGACCCGTTGCCGTGAAGTTGGAACCTCGACCGACTAACCAACTAACTAACTAACTATTGCCTCCGTTTTACTGATGCTAATTTTCATGTTATGCTCCTTACATACTTCGTTTAGGCTATGCATGTGGACTTGGCAAATTCTGCTCCTGATTTTGCTATTTGTGCTTGATCATCCCATATATAAGTTATTTAATGGTGTAGTTCATCGTTGGTATTTCTTCTGTGTTCTGTTTATTGTGTTGTTAAGGTCTTTATTTGGCTGGTTTCGTTACATATGCTGTCTATATAGGTTATAAACAAGAGAGGGAGGAAGGGGGGGGGGGGAGGCAGAACACAACAACCGTGTCGTAATGCAGATCGTATTGGTCTGAGTGTACTCTGTTTATTCTTACCGTACATTCAATGTTGTTGTATAAACGTTTACGTAAGTCTGTTTGATGTGCACTTACACCATATCGTTTAATAATTGCCCACAGCTTATTTGTATCTATTATGTGTTTTCTTTGCCTTTTCTTAGTTGACAAAATCTAAGTAGAGTATTTCATTAAGAAATTCTATGTATTTTTCCATATGTTGTCTGAGATTAAAGATGGCATTTGTACATCCTTTGTTTTTTCCTAAATTCAAGTTTTGTTTCAGTTAGCTGGGGTACTATTGTAGGTCGTAGTCTTGTGTCTATGAATTTGCAGAATATTTTTGCCTGTGTATTGTGTGCAGTCTCTTTGACTGCCTTTGATTTTCCAAATTGGGATAATTATGGCGCTTCCCCGTTCTCGTGCTGTTTGTTGTTCTACCCAAACATGGTTTAAACAGTCAATTTAGCAGTGCTGTTCCTACGCCCCGTGCTGTTTTAATTAGTTTATTTGTTATTTCGTCTTGTCCCGACGATTTATTCAATGGGGCTAATATTATGCCGTCTCTAATTTGTCTTTCAGTATTCTGGTTCTAGTACTTCGATGGCATCTGTGTCAGTTTATTGGATTCCTGTGTCATCTGATGGGATGTTGAAAAGTTGTTCGAAGTATTGCCTCCATCTTTGCAGGATTTGGTTTTGTTAACTTAAATATAAACCCCCAAGTTCAAGGTGGACCAGCGTGCTGAGGAACTGGATGGCCATGGGTAAACTGGTCATGAACGTTGGACGTCTCGCAGGCGTGCGAGGTGGCACCAGGCGTATGGACTCCTGCAGGACATCCCCTGCCTTTTCCCTAGCAAGCAGGCAATGCTAGGGCGACCGTTTATTTCCTGCAATATCCAAACTTTGCTTATGGAATTAATTCAACACGGGAATCGTCGCCGGAGCTACGGAGCACGTGCTCTGCGCTTGACACATCTTTCAGAGGCTAGCAAAGAGAGAGAGCGAGAGAGAGTGAGGAGGAGAAGACGAGGAAATGGTGTGAGAAAAAGACATAGAAATAGCAGGGCAAATGCAAATGGAGATTGGTGGCTTAAGTTGGAACATCATAAATGTATATGCTACAGTGGACTGTTTTTTTTCAGAAAGGAACACTGGGACTGGCTTAAGGAATTGGAGGAATTACCAGGTGATAGGCTACTCATATGTGGAGACTTCAATGCGAGGAGCAGAGATTGGGACAGTTGTGGAGAAAACCGACAGGGAATTGCCCTTGCGGATGCCATGGTGGACTCCGATGTGGTCTGCATAAATGATGGTAGGCCGACTAGAATGGCAATGACGCCTGGCGTGCTAACACACTATTGACTTGGCACTTTTCTCCCAGTCATCAGCCCTTGATGTAAAGTGGACTGTTTTGAATGACCATGGGAGTTATCACTTGCCATGCTCAGTCCTGATCTCTAAAGTCAGGAAAGTTCAGGCTGGGAGAGCACGCAGGACATTCCGGTATGAGTGGACCGATAGCCTTCTTGGACGCCTCAGACAGCAGGCTTGCAACATGAATGTTAAAACTTCTCTTTTGCAGCTCCCATGGTGGACCCCAGAAGTAGACCAGGCTTGGAAAGCAAAGAGAGCTGCAGTGAAGCAGCTAAGGAAAGTGCGACAGACACCCCGAAGCTCACGAGAGGAAGTGGACACCGCGGAAAATGTCAAGAAAGACAAGGTGGAGGTCTTCAAGCGCTGTGCTGCAGAGGCCAAAAGCGCAAAATGGGAATGTTTCATGAAGGAGAGTGGAGGTGATAAAACACTGCGAAAATTCTGGAAACTGCACAGATAAATGAAAAGAAAAGCTCGGCCTATGACAGTGGGAACAATTTATAGAGATGATGGTGTGCGCGTGGCAACAGACAAAGAGAAAGGGGAGGCGTTTCTCCAGAGATTTTTAGAGCAGACCAATCATAATGATGCGGACACCAGAGATGCAGTTAGAGAGGAATTATCTGGCACCATGAAGAATATGCATTATGAAGACATCATACGGGTTGAAGATGTTAAACATATTTTGAAAAAGGCAAACGACACGGCACCATGGCCCGATGGGGTTAGGTATGGCCACATGAAGGCTTTGAGCGATGCAGACCTGAAGGAAATGACCGACTGCTTTAACCAGAGCATTAGGACAGCATCAGTACCGCAGGATTGGGTGCACAGCTATCTCATCCCTCTACCAAAACCATTCAAGGATCATTCAAAGCTTAGTGGCTTTAGGATCATCACCCTTCAAAATACATTTGGGAAGGTTCTAGAGAAGATAGTCGTTGTCAAGCTGCAAGAGTTCTTGGAAAGGGGGAAACTTCTTCCAAGAGGCCTGGGGAGCTACAGGCCAGGAAAAGATACCTGGTCAAATGCAGCCACTTTTGCCTTTGATGTTTATGAAGGGTTCCAGAGTAGACAGCAAACGATGGCGGTAGCGCTTGATCTCGAGGATGCATACAATAGAGTTCGATATGATATTTTGATGACCGTACTGATGGAGAAGGGGGTCAATCCCTGGTTGGTGAACTGGATAGCAGCCGTCCTACATTTTCGCCGGGTTGCTCTCCGTCTGGGTGCATGAACCTCAGAGCCACATATTTTAACCCCGGGACTGCCACAGGATCAGCAATCTCACCAGTGCTCTTTAATGTGTATACGAGCAAGATTGCAAACATAGAGGCACCAGGGGTTGGAAGGATACTAACATTTGCAGATGATATTCTTGCATATAGGCAGGGGAGAGATAGGGATCAAACAGCCAAGGAGCTACAGGCAACAGTAGACAATGTGATTGACTGGTGCACTTAAATGAGTGTTGTCATCCACCCAGAAAAGGCAGCTGTTTTGTGGTGCTCTCTGGACAACAGGATTGTGAGAGCTGATGTCCTAAGCCTCACGATAGATGGCAGACGCGCCAACAGAGAGAACAAACTAAAGTATCTGGGAATCACATGTGACAGGAGCCTGTCCTTCAAGGACCATGCGGAGACGGTTGTGACAAGGTCTCAAAAGGGACTCAATGCATTTAAAACTATGGCTGCAATGGACACATAGCAGAGAATGCTTTTCACACTATACCAGCACTTGATCCTCTCAGTGATTGATTATGGACTAGGACTGCTCACTGTCTCAAAGAGTCAGCTGGTGAAATTAGAGCGCATACAGAACGAATCGATGCAAGTCATTCTGAGATGCACCAGAGACACCCCAGTTGTTTGTATGCGTTACATCCATGGTTTGCCGTCTGTTGCAGGTAGGCTCAAGGAGATGCAGGCGAATGCATACCTCAGAGTAGCTGCAGACGCAGATCATCCGTTGCATGAGGCGCTGGACGCCGTTAAGGGTCAGCGACTGATAAGAGGGAAATCATGGATGGCTCAGGCGGAGGATACGATCAGGCAGGTGTGCCCCTTGGAGAACATTACGAGAGGAGAAGAGTGGGTCAGAGTTTCAGCGGAGCAGTCAGACTTGTGCAGAGTTATAATCACATTGAGCCGGGAGTGCAGGGAGTGGCCATCAGGGGCCATGGAAGTGGAAATCCATCAACTAATTCAGGATAATGCTCGCTCAGGTGATGTGATTATCTACACAGATGGGTCGGTGTTGAGAGGTAGGAGAAGTGCCTGGGGGTTCTTAGCAAAAGCCAATGGTCGACGTTTGATACAGGAGAGCCTGGCATATGATACCACAACATCTAGCTTAAGAATGGAGGTGGAGGCGGCCAGTGCAGCTTTCCGCTGGATGGAGAATACGATACACACACACACACATCGTGATTGTAACTGACTCAGAACACATGCTGAGTAGGGTGACGACAGGCAAGCTTCGTGCAGAGTGGCTTGCTTCGGCTTCGGAAGTCACGGGTGACAAGCAGCGTCTGGATCTTTTCTCCAGGGGCATGCTGGCGTGCTGGGGATTGAACAGGCGGACAGATTGGCTGGCTCTGCAAAACTTGGTGGAGTATTGATGCATGACAAAGCAGATGTGGTTGCAACCTTGTGGGAGCATGTGTACACCTCGGAGGAGCAAATGGATCACCATGGTCTGGCAAGAATGCAACAGCGAGGGGTGACGAAGGAATCTGGCTGACGGTCAACGCTCAGAGGAAAGGCGAGACGGACATATAATCAGATCGCTTCTGGTACTATTAGTGTTGGAACTCTTCGCTGGCTGCTGAGGATGGGGACGGAGCGCCTATAGGAATGCCCCGAATGCTGTGATGTCGGTTCCTAAATCAATCAATCAATCAATGGTATTCCTTTTTCGTTGTTAAGAAATTAATTCGATCAGAGGGTTCTGCTCCGGTTCTTATTGCACTGATCATTGTGTATTAGTTTCTAGTTTTATCCTTTTAGTTTTTATTTAGGGCTTCTCATTATTCCTTTTAGTATGTTTTATCTCTTTATTATTCTATTCGCATGTCTTATTGGTATTCTATATTCGATGTAATCATGATCCTGTTTCCTTTTCAATTACTTTTTATACTTTTCTTTTAGGCGTTTACAGCTATCTTAACCACGTCGTTAGACCAACTTGTTATTTTCTTTATCAGTGTTCTTATGTATTTCGTGGCTTTACATGTTATTGTTTCCAGTGTTTAAAAATACTTTATTTGAACATCTCTTTTTTCTTCCGCACTTTTTAGTTTTAAAAATATGTACTTTAATTTTTTCTCACAATTTTCCCTCACTATCTCATCTTTGAGATTGTCTACGTATAATAATTCACACTGTATGTATTTGCCTGGTCTTTGCGTTCTTCTTCTATTGGTTATTATTGTGAAAATAACTGCTTTGTGGAATGTGCTTATAATTAAGTTGGGCACTGCCCTTGCATCTTATATATTGTTCTTTGTGTTGTATCTATCAAATATTCAATCAATTTGTCTTTTGATATCTATGTCGTTCCATCGTTGCCAGGTGCATCTTTGTGAGTGTATGTGTGTGAAATATGTGCTTGTTATAAAGAGGTCGTGTTGAGTACATATCTCTATCAATTTACTTCCATTATCATTTCGTTCATTGCGTTGGTCTCCAAATGCCCCAAGATGTTTCTTTATGTCCGTTGTGTTATGTCCTAGTCTTGAGTTGAAGTCTCCCATAACCATGATGTTGTCCTGCTTCTTTATTTTATTAAGTATTTCATTGATGTCTTCGAAGAACTCACATATTTGCATGGTTCGTTTATGTGTACACATGTATTAATTGTCTCTTCATTTATTTTGCTTGTTATAATAATTTCTTATATATATATATATATATTGTCAAAGAGCTACGTAAGAGCGCAGAGCTTAGGAGATTATAAATAGAGCTAAGGAAGATAGCAATCTAGGAAACCAGACAGAACAGACACAAACACTATAAATAGTTCTACAACGGGACACCCTCGTGTCAACAAGGAGGGCAATGAGTGTGCGTGAGCTGGCTTTGCCCAAGAGACTGGGAAACCCGCTTCACGAGAAGTGACCATGTAATAGTGGTTACTATAACAAGTGACCAGCGTGCTGGAACTCCAAGCGCGCAAACTAGCGGATGCACGCAGAGCCAATTGCTCGTGGCTGAACACGCCACAGGGAGCGTGGGTCAGACAGAGACTCGACGGCGTAGGGAACAGACTGTATATCCGTTGTGGATACTTTGTTGTTAAAGGACAGTATCAATAGTTAGGACTTAAGCTTAGCTTCAGTAGTTAATATCATTAATGTCATCTCCTCATTACATCTTCATAACATACTATGATGTTTAATACCGATGTGGTATTCCGCTCGTGGAGCTCATGTACGATCAGCTCCAAATAAAATGTATCCTTTTGCAAACAATACGAGTTATCACTTTCGTGTGGTGCAAAAGTAGGGAATCCTTGTATGCCTGTCGCAAGTGAGTTGCTGACAGGCAGGATACCATTTGGTGTTAGAAGTGCTTGACCCTACCAATTAGGATACCATTTGGTGTCAGAAGTGCTTGAACCTACCAATTAGGCTACCATTTAGTAGGCATTTGATTACCATTTGATTACCATTTGTGGGGCTTGAACCACATTCAAGCACTTTGATCTACCATTTTCAGAAATTCTACAAATTGTTATTACGATATTTATGGAAATTCTTTTGATGGAAATGTGTGAATTATAAACTGTGATTGTGTGTAAATTGCAAATATGTATCGAAATTACAAATTTAGTCATCATTTGTGAAACATTTCTTGTGATACAGTCATAATGTCAACATTCATCACATTCACATATGTACTTGTGTAAAAGCAAATTCTTTTTGCACAAGAGAAATAAATTAGAGGTTAAGCTAAAGTCATATAGCGCAGCTCAGTCAGATATGATAGTAAGTGAAAACAAGACGACATTGACATTCATTTGACGAATCATCCTACAATTCATTGACGATCATTTATACTATCATAACATTCATTCATTGACATCATTCATCCTTATTTATATCACATTTGCAAGTTGCGAACCGCATAAACAATAGTGTGTAAATTGAGAACAACCATGTATTTATATCACATGCATTTTTCTAAAATGTTGATGCTCTATTAAACAGAGACATCAGTTATACAAGCAAGTCTATCAGTTGTGTGTATGAAAGACAACGGTGGAACATCCCGAGTGCCGTATTTTTCACAAGATTAGATGAGTATATTTTCTAATAATTTTGATAATCATCATTAACCGTGCACCTTCTTTTTCAGTGAAGAGTGTAAATGTCTAACACATAATAATTATAACATTATATTGTAAAGATTATATTGATATCAGTGGTGAAATAACATAAAGCCATAGAATGTCATCATTAAATGACTGCATCCAGGCTGGCAAAGAACTAGGCCATACTGGAGAGAAATTAGAGAAATGGGCAGAACAAAGATACAAGGAAGAAACAGAGAAAGAGAGAAATGAAAGAGCATTGGAAAGACAGCATCAAAAAGAGATGAGGGAGTTAGAGGAAGCCACCAAACAAAAACAGTTAGATCTAGACCAAGCCACCAAACAAAAGCAATTAGAATTAGAACAAGCCACAAAACAAACAGAATTAGAAATTAAACAAAAACAGATAGAGATGGAAGATGCCATTAAACAAAAGGAATTGGAAATAAAGCAAAAGCAAATAGAGGTAGAGTCACAAACGAAGTTGAAGATGAAAGAGATGGAGATTGACTCAAACATCCAGATAGCCTCTACTAAACAGAAGAGTCAGGAAGAGCAAAATTAATTCTCTAAATATAAGGGGATCATCAAGCCCTTCAGTCAAGGCGATTCAATTTCAGCTTGGACTGAAAATATAGAATTCCAACTTAAAAGTCAGAAAATACCATTAGAAGATTGGGCGATGATCTACATGAGAAATCTCAGTAGGGAGCAATTAAAGGTGATAGAGTCAATACCATCAGAACTAAGAAGTAACTATCAGTATATCCATGATAGGATTATGCAGCATTTTCTACTCGATGCTCCTGGATATCAGATCCAGTATTCACAGATAAAACCAAAGGCAACTGAAACGTTCCTTAGACTATGTTTCAAACGTATATTCAATAAATGGCTTAAGGCGGCAAAAGTAGGGAAGAATTTTGATAAATTACAGGACTTAATGATGATGGATAAAGTCATATCCACAGTCCCTACTCCTTTTGTTAAGTTCCTTCAACAAGCAGACATTGAATCTATTGAATAGCTTGAAAAACGTGGCTCAGCTTATTTTTCTTCGAACCGCGACATATTTAAAACATCAATACATGATACTGAGATTACTGCTTTTGTTAAGAACGTACCAAGCAGGTCTTACAAACAGAAAGAGTATCAGAAACAAGACAAACCTTATCAGAAGCCACCACAGTGTGTATACTGCAAATTATTTCATCCGCAGTACTCCATGTGTGATAAAAGTCCATCATACCCTGCTCATCTGGAAATGATGATGAAAAAGCGGGAAAACAAACGAAACTCATACAAACGTGCGGTTAAATGCTTCTTCTTTTCAAGTTATGGCCATTATTCGTCTAAATGTTTGAGCAGGCAAAGAATGAAGGCTAGCAATGCTGTGCCAATAGATACCTCTTCTGATGATGATAGTGTAGTTGATTCTGAGCTAGAAAATGTATTACCATTCAATGAGTGTGAGGGTGTGGCTTTAGTTACTGATATATTATACTTTAGTAAATGTGACGCTTGTCACCAGTTTCACGCGGACGGAAAACTCCAATGTGGTCATGTTGTACCATGTTCCAATGAAGATGCTAATTCAGCGTTAACCTCCAGAGGTAACTTAAAGTTCCACGATGCACTGGTCAACGAACAACCATGCCAATGTTTACTTGATAGCGGAAGCACTGTACTCGGGGTAAGAAGAGAGCTAGTTAACCCAGAGGATTATACGGGAGAGTTTGTTAAATGTCGCACTTTCTCTAGTAACATTGAGGAATACCCGCTGGCAAAAGTCCGTATAAACACCCCGTTCCTTTCCGGCACATTTACATGCGCGAGTTTGCAAAATCCCTGTACTGACCTGATTTTGGGTTGCTTGCCATCATTAAAACACTGTACTGATGAAGAGATACTAGCCTGGAAACAAACAAACACGGCTAATGCTGTAACGAGGTCAGATACCCAAACACAGTATACTGACCTACAAAATGAAATGTTACAGTCGTTAACACCCAGCGGTGCTAGTGACAATACCACTCGTCAAGAGTTTATCGAAGCACAACGCACCGATCAAACTATCACACCTTATTTTAAATTGTTAGGTGAGCGAGCGAAAGTAACTAAAAATGCATCTTGGTATTTCAAAATGCATAATGGAATTCTCATGCGTTATTATACCACCAATAACCATGAAATTCAGCAGACGGTGTTACCTGTAAAACACCGACCAAATGTGCTAAAGATTGCGCATGAGTCACCGTTTGCTGAACATTTGGGGTATAACAAAATGAGAGCCAAAATTTTATCATACTTCTATTGGCCTAAATTTCGTAACAATATTAAATCTTTTTGTCGGTCATGTACCATTTGTCATCATGTAATAGATAAGGGAAAGCATGTAACAGCCAAGGTCCAAGGTTTAATATTGGCTTCTCGAAATAGACGGTTCAAAAGTGATGCCAATAAGGGTGCCAAAACCCTACACCTTGAACCCAATCAAGAGGTGCTGCTTTTACTACCAGATAAACGTAACTTGTTATTAACGTCATGGCAAGGGCCACTCAGAGTGGTCGACAGATATCAGATGTCGATTATGAAATATCGATAAACCGAAAATTAAAGATATTTCATATCAACATGCTGATGCCTTATTTTTCACGACAAGAACTGTTGACAGACGAACAGAATGCACCTACACCAACCAACCGGACGACAGACGTACACAACACAACTACACTAGGTAGGGCGACAGGTTACGACGACAGCGCAAACACACCTAGTCAGGTAACAGAACACACAGGTAGTACAACGACAGTACTTAATCAGACAGATGACTATGAAATAGAATGACCAGTCCCGACAGTAGACACGACTGGGACAATTGATAGCATACGGTTAGAACCGAAACTAACAGACGAGCAACGACGACAAATCATAGAGCTAGTAAAAGAGTACAAGGACATTTTTTCCCGACATCCCTTGTGGCCTTGGTTATGCTCCAGCCACTTTCGTCCGATTCACTAGGGACCTTTTACACGGAGTTATGAATACGTCGACTTATATTGATGACATATATATCCATACTGCAGACTTGACATCACACGTACAAAAACTGCGACATGTCTTCGATAGAATGCGATTATTCGGTCTTACAGTAAAACCAACCAAAGTGGAGTTGGGAATGGAAGAAATTGACTTCCTATGCCATACGATCAGCAGAGGCCAGCTTAGAACAGATGAGAGAATTGTGACCAAGATTCTCAATTTAACAATGCCAACGACCAAGAAACAGGTTTGAAGTTTGCTTGGTCTTGTTAATTATTACAGCAAATTTATACCCAATTTGGCTGAAATCACCAGCGTTTTTTCTAATATTTTGAAAGCATCTGTAAAATTAAATGTTCAAGATGCACAGTTAATTGGTGCTTTATCAAAATTGAAACGTATGTTTAGCGTTCCACCTATTTTGCGCTTGCCTAATCAAGATCTTACCTATTTCCTTCGTACAGACGCAAGTGCAATTTCCATTTCTGGCGTCCTAGACCAGTTCTATGAAGGAATGTTCCACCCGATAATGTATGTAAGCCGTAAAATCACCCCGGCTGAAGCAAGATACTCAGCCTCTGAATTGGAAGCTTTAAGCGTGATCTATTGTGTCAGGAAATTTCATAGATTCCTAGCGGGTACAGAGTTTGTTATTGAAACCGCTAATTCGCCGCTAACTGTCATGCAGTCTGGGGTCCATCGCAATAACAGGATCTACAGGTGGTCCTTGATACTTCAAAATTATGCCTTCACTATCAAGCATTTGAAGGGAAGCATGAACTCTCTAGCTGACACTTTGAGCCGACCTTCTCACATTGAAATACTTGAAATACGAGAAGAGGGCGACCTTATATCACCAAAGACACTGACACTGTAATTACCTAGTGCCCTATGTGGTGATTGTGAACACTATAAGTTCGTTACCATCGCCAGTCGTCTAAACCTGTGTAATATTAACTGTTCCAGTATGAGTGACATGAACAGACCCATTAGTAATTGTCTACACCACTACCACTTATACAACCCTCCAGTGGATCGAAATGTTAGAGGTTATAATACACAAATTGGTAGGATACTATTTATATGAACATTACCCAGGATGAGAGCGTAAATCAGACTTTGTCTAGTTGAACTCTAATTTTCGAGGATAGTCTACAAAGGACACTGGTCCGACATCACACCTGGATGTAATTAATTAGTTTAGTTAATTAGAAATTAAATGTGATATGTATATAACATGTTTTTATAAACAGTTGCGTATAACTTCATATTTTTGTAGTAATAATAGAATTATGAATGTAGAATTACCTATATAACTTTATTTATGTCATTTCAGAGTTATAAGTCACCTACATTTAGTTAAGAACTCATTTAAGTTAACACCTACATCATATTTTCAATTATCAAACATTACTTTACTTTATTACCATTTAAACATATTTATTTAGATATTTAGTTAATTAAACCATCACTTACAAATTAACCCGATCATTTAGTAATTTATATCATTCTATGTACTAAAAACACTTTAAGGTAACTAACCCACTTTTCCAAAATTTGATTATTTAGTTAGATTAGTTCCCTTAGGTTAATTTAGAACAGTACACCGACTTACAATAGATTAGTTAGGTCAGTAATTACCACAGGATTGGTAACAAACAATCCTCGCAACCATGTATATTTTTGTATAGATATGACGAGTGCAGAAAGACAGCACAGTCATTTGGCTTGAGAACCTTTTCCATTCAGCCAATTATTTAATGTATATATTTATTGTTCATCCAGTCATTATTTCTTGAACCATATTTTAATGACGAACCAATTTATTTTAAACCCACTGTGTGAATGAAAGATGAACGAAAGATGTGTGAATGTCAGAGAGAGAATGAATGAAATAAGGAGAGTGAAAGAATTAAGCGGTAATTTTTTTTTTCGCCGCACAATACGACTTGATGTAACTTGTCTGTGTCAATCTGTGTAAACAATGTGTTGTTAGATTTTTTTTAACTGTATAGTTGCTATACTTTAGTGATAGACATAGAAAACATATTTTGAGCATCTTAAAACGGAAGTGTAGTCATGAATCAGCATAACACACTTGTTTATGGCTACAATAAACCGCTTTACGGCGCTCGAAAGAGTACATACACGTAGATTATAAACGCATACACATATTAGTAAGGTAAATACACTTTAATTTAATAGAAAACACGCAACCAACCAGGAAAACTTACACATAAAGTTGCATACACCATTTTCTGCAAAGAACGATAACTACTCCAACAGGGGACACAATAACATCTCGAAAACCTTAGTGTAACACTTAAATATTTCTTCACAAGCGGAAGCTAAAAGGTGAAGAGTAGCACATATAGCATGTATACGAGTTGGGGCAAATATTATATGGGAACATGGACATTCAATGTTCATGTGTTGTACTCGTAACAGAGGCAACTTGTATGGGTTGTCAATTTTGGACAATTGGAGGACAGGTCTTATGGCATGGATCCGGATCACACAATTCCCAGAAATATAATGGAAGTCTATAGCCAACTGTACTAGTGTGGTGAGCTACTCAATTAGCCAAGTGAATTAATACAACAGTGTGAGGGAGGAAAGGAGAGATCTTGTCCTATCCCCAGAAGAGAAGTAGAGAACTTACGAAGTCTTTGACAAAATTAGACATCCAATTTTCGTTAAGATTATGACTTGTGTTACCACCACAACTTAACAGTTTGTAACACAACACGGGAGGACGGTGAGCCTGTCAAAGAGCTACGTAAGAGCGCAGAGCTTAGGAGATTATAAATAGAGCTAGGAAGATAGCAATCTAGGAAACCAGACAGAAGAGACACAAACACTATAAATAGTTCTACAACGGGACACCCTCGTGTCAACAAGGAGGGCAATGAGTGTGCGTGAGCTGGGGTTGCCCAAGAGACTGGGAAACCCGCTTCACGAGAAGTGGCCATGTAATAGTGGTTACTATAACAAGTGACCAGCGTGCTGGAACTCCAAGCACGCAAACTAGCGGATGCACGCAGAGCCAATTGCTCGTGGCTGAACACGCCACAGGGAGCTTGGGTCATACAGAGACTCGACGGCGTAGGGAACAGACTGTATATCCGTTGTGGATACTTTGTTGTTAAAGGACAGTATCAATAGTTAGGACTTAAGCTTAGCTTCAGTAGTTAATATCATTAATATCATCTCCTCATTACAACTTCATAACATACTATGATGTTTAATACCGATGTGGTATTCCGCTCGTGGAGCTCATGTACGATCAGCTCCAAATAAAATGTATCCTTTTGCAAACAGTACGAGTTGTCACTTTCGTGTGGTGCAAAAGTAGGGAATCCTTGTATGCCTGTCGCAAGTAAGTTGCTGACATATATATATATATATATATATATATATATATATATATATATATATATATTATTTCTAATATTCTTCCTGATAGTTGTTGTTCACTGCCTATTCTTACACCATGACTTGCACTTCTTGTTTATCCACTCCGTATTACTGTGTTGGTACGACTGGCATACCTTCCCTTTTATTCTGATGTCCGCTATTCCCATCAGTCCCATTATCCTCTTCTTCATTGTTTCTATGAGTTCTTTTCTTTACTGTTTAAACCGCACATGTTGAGTGTGCCTATTTGTTAATTGCTGATCTGTCTCGTTGTTGTTCAACAATGGCGGGTCCGTTACAGTTTAGGTCAGTCCAAATATGTTTCTTATTATTTCTTCAATCTGGAAATATAGCCTAACGGCTTGCTAGGACAGTCGCAAGTTTTGGACACAAAAAAAATTTGACCAAGGTGAGTCCGTCCCTCCTGGCGATCCAGGATCCTGTTAGCCCATGACCTGACGGTCATTGTTTCCCGGTCTACACCACGGCGAGGTGAGGTTTGCTTATGTAGTCTGTGGGTCACGGTAGGCAACTAATTTTAACAACAGCATCTATTACTACTACTTAGTGAAAGCACAAGCATAGCATGCAGTATTCATATACACAATTTGGAACTTCGCTGTTGGCATATATTTCTTGCACAATGTTGAGATGCTCCGAATATGATTTATGGGAGAAGACTTCACCAATTACGGATGTATGCTAGTATAAAACTTACGCGAAACTGTGCTCATAATGTCATGACACTTGAGCTAGTCGCCTGCTAAGGTGAGGGACGATTACTACCGGTTACCCCATGCATCGAGGCCTACATAATGTGATAGTTATATCACATTACAGACTCAAAGCAAACCAATAACATATGTTAACCCCCATAATCAAAGGTAACAATAAGTAATACAATAAACAAACACACGTAATGGAATGTATTCTTAAACGCACACGAGTTACAACGTTTTTATTTTTCTTGTGACACCCCAGATGACAACAAATAAGCAAGTAAATGTTCCATCAGCAGATGTGTGATTTAACGTGTACACGCAAAGTTGTTGTTATGAAATGACATTGCCTTGTAAACAACATTACTTACTGGTATACATAGAGTATGTATATTACATCAACGCTTATGTGTGTTCCATACGTAAATGGCAGTATGGATGTATCGGTGCCATTCCCACCGGGAAATAGCTCCACAGGACAGTACATGGATACATTTTTAATAGAAGCACAGTCAATGGTGTATTTCTGGATCACGTATAATTCGGTGTGTCAGTCAATCATTGTATTTGGAATCGTGACTAACATCATCAACATTAAATGTTTCGTCAAGCAAGGTTTCAAGGAACAGATCAATATTAGTTTGACAGGTATGTTGGCAGTTGCGAGGTTGACATAAGCATGCTTCATAAAAAGATTATCTAGTATACGCATATATTTCGTAAATTTTATTGTGTGAATCAATTGCGCTTGTGACGTGGCACACACACACACACACACACACATACACACACATATATATATATATATATATATATATATATATATATATATATATATATATATATATATATATATATATATATATATATATATTATTTCTAATATTCTTCCTGATAGTTGTTGTTCACTGCCTATTCTTACACCATGACTTGCACTTCTTGTTTATCCACTCCGTATTACTGTGTTGGTACGACTGGCATACCTTCCCTTTTATTCTGATGTCCGCTATTCCCATCAGTCCCATTATCCTCTTCTTCATTGTTTCTATGAGTTCTTTTCTTTACTGTTTAAACCGCACATGTTGAGTGTGCCTATTTGTTAATTGCTGATCTGTCTCGTTGTTGTTCAACAATGGCGGGTCCGTTACAGTTTAGGTCAGTCCAAATATGTTTCTTATTATTTCTTCAATCTGGAAATATAGCCTAACGGCTTGCTAGGACAGTCGCAAGTTTTGGACACAAAAAAATTTGACCAAGGTGAGTCCGTCCCTCCTGGCGATCCAGGATCCTGTTAGCCCATGACCTGACGGTCATTGTTTCCCGGTCTACACCACGGCGAGGTGAGGTTTGCTTATGTAGTCTGTGGGTCACGGTAGGCAACTAATTTTAACAACAGCATCTATTACTACTACTTAGTGAAAGCACAAGCATAGCATGCAGTATTCATATACACAATTTGGAACTTCGCTGTTGGCATATATTTCTTGCACAATGTTGAGATGCTCCGAATATGATTTATGGGAGAAGACTTCACCAATTACGGATGTATGCTAGTATAAAACTTACGCGAAACTGTGCTCATAATGTCATGACACTTGAGCTAGTCGCCTGCTAAGGTGAGGGACGATTACTACCGGTTACCCCATGCATCGAGGCCTACATAATGTGATAGTTATATCACATTACAGACTCAAAGCAAACCAATAACATATGTTAACCCCCATAATCAAAGGTAACAATAAGTAATACAATAAACAAACACACGTAATGGAATGTATTCTTAAACGCACACGAGTTACAACGTTTTTATTTTTCTTGTGACACCCCAGATGACAACAAATAAGCAAGTAAATGTTCCATCAGCAGATGTGTGATTTAACGTGTACACGCAAAGTTGTTGTTATGAAATGACATTGCCTTGTAAACAACATTACTTACTGGTATACATAGAGTATGTATATTACATCAACGCTTATGTGTGTTCCATACGTAAATGGCAGTATGGATGTATCGGTGCCATTCCCACCGGGAAATAGCTCCACAGGACAGTACATGGATACATTTTTAATAGAAGCACAGTCAATGGTGTATTTCTGGATCACGTATAATTCGGTGTGTCAGTCAATCATTGTATTTGGAATCGTGACTAACATCATCAACATTAAATGTTTCGTCAAGCAAGGTTTCAAGGAACAGATCAATATTAGTTTGACAGGTATGTTGGCAGTTGCGAGGTTGACATAAGCATGCTTCATAAAAAGATTATCTAGTATACGCATATATTTCGTAAATTTTATTGTGTGAATCAATTGCGCTTGTGACGTGGCACACACACACACACACACACACACATATATATATATATATATATATATATATATATATATATATATATATATATATATATATATATATATATATATATATATATATATACGCACGCACACGAGTTTTGTGGGATTGCAGGTAAAAGTAGTTGGTGCTTTCTACGGGTGTCAATAGGTGACAGCAACAATGAACATTATATTCCCGTTTGTCAGGTGGCGCTATGTGTCTCATACGCATGTGCAGCGCATAAACAAAATGGCGACTGTACTTACGGAGTGTACAACCAAAGAGCAACCTGCTGTTGTGCGTTTTTTGTGGGCAAAAGGACTGCCTGCTAAGGACATTCATAAGGAAATGCTTCTTGTTTATTCTGACATATGTTAGTCCCGTAAAGAGGTGCATAGCTGGGTAGAACAATTTTCTCAAGGACGCTCTAAAATTGTTGATGAAATCCGATCTGGTCGTCCTGTTGAGATTGCAACAGAACCATCCGTGCAGCGGGTGGAGGAGATGATTAGTGGTGACAGGCGTGTAACGATAGACTCTGTAGCATCTGCAATATGGTGCTCACATGGATCAGCATATTACATAATGCATGATCGGTTGAAATTTAAGAAAGTGTGCTCAAGCTGGGTACACAGACAATCGAAGAAGTAAAACAAAATGTACCGATTTGGCCTGTGCTTGCATCATCTCTGTCGATACGAAGATGAGGAAGATATGCTGAACAGGATTGTTACTGGGGACGAATCATGGGTGCAAGGCTACCAGTCCGAATGAAAGCGTACTTCAATGCAATGGAAACATCCTTCTTCGTCTTGTGTCCAAAAATTCAAGGTCAAGCTATCAGCAGGGAAACAGAGCACTTAGTTCTGTGCAGCAGTTTTGGGAGGACCGATAAAACGATGGGATATGTGCATCAATGTTGGTGGAAATTATTTTTAGAAATATTGGGACAACGTATGCATAAAAGTAAAATGGTTTTAAGTTCTTATCATATTTAGTTGTTTTTTTTTTTTTTCACTTTATATCTATGCTTGTTCATTGGTGGATGGGTATTTCGGCTAAAATGTTCTATGGAACGGGGAGGTCAGAACAAAGCATGGCCTGTTTAGTCGCTTATAATGTCACGGGTGGTATATTACATTGTATATGGTGCTGGGCCCAGCTCGCACAAATTAAAGGGCACTCGTTAAATGATTCAGTCAATATTAACGCCAGTGGTCTGTACTTCCTAGATGTTTTCCTTGTAGCCATTTTAGGGTGGGTCGACATCAAAGCCCATGGCATTGTAAACATAAACAATGTTCGTCTCAGTGAGGGTTTAAATTATTAAGTGTATATACGAGTAATATAATCTATAGTAACTACTTTCAGCTTTTCTCCCTTGTCACATTATAACGTATAAGAAGAGGTAATTATTTAGAGACGCAGAGCACAGATGATAGAACGATTACCTACCGGCCTGGCTGGCATATGGTCGAACCCCCATCAAGGCGGATAGTGTTAAAAAAAATTGACTTGGTCTAACTCGTCCACTCTCAAGCTTAATTTGGGTTCTATGAAATATCCTTGGAAGTAGAGGCTGCGTGTGCGATATTGATCACGTATCCCATCGAGTGATTATTGTTTTAACAATATGGTGCTAGAACCATATACCTACTACACCTTACAGCCATGTGGTTTAACAAATGGGACTTTGGCCATTCTGAGTCAGTCAACAAGTGTAAAAAAAGGGGTGATTTAATTGCTGTAATTTACTGGATATCGCCAAATAGGGAAAAGCTGTAACGTAATGACTGTAACGTAGTGAGTTGCCGTGGAAAATGGTAGCTGTACTTTGCTGATATATTTCTTCAGGCGCTCATTTAGACCCCGAGAAAATTGGCTGCCTTAAAATGTCCTTGAAAGTAAAGTGTCCGATGTGATAGTGACCATATAGTCTATCTATTACCATTAGGTGTAAAATATGTGGTAATCACCATATTCCCAAGGTTCCGATGGGGTGAGAGCGAGTTTATTATTTGTTTTTATTTCCCCAAGAAGGCGATGCGTTAGATCTAGGTGTGCTGTAATGTGGAAAAGGTAAGTTTTAAGCGTATTAAAAGTCCAGAGAATCGACTTCATTGCACCGGGTTTTATCCCTCATGGATTGTCTCTTTCCGTTGGGTGGACTGCTGAAAACGTCGTCGCACAAACCACGAACTCGGAAGCTCAAGAGACGACCCCCAGGAGTCTCCGAGAAAAATGCACTCGTGAACCGAAATACGTAGCCCGGAATCGAACCCACAACCCTCGGAGCGTGAGGCAGACGCCTTGACCACTTTGCCAAGGATACTCCCAAGAAATATGTATATGTTTTTACATAGAGCTAGTATTTATAATTACACTCAATTGCTAACTTACATAATGCAGTGCAGTGTCTCCTCCCCAGGTATGGCTGTTGCTGACCTTGGAAGTCTGATTACACTTCTCTGGTGTAACGTGTGCTCATGCCTGACTCTAATGAACTTAGATTTACTTTTCGAACCAATAGAATTGCTGTTTCTGACTGCGGGAATGCCTCATACATTATGTTGTCGTATCACTGCCTGGATCACAGCCTTCATTGCGTTTGAACGATGCATGTGTATTGTGATGCCACTGAAGGTTTGTTTCATTTAGTTAATATCTATATATCATAGACTGTTTGTTTAACTCATTTCCAAATATAATAACATAACTTAAGAATAATTCAAGTCATATACAAGAAATGCAATTACTGACTGGCGGTCGCCTTAGTGCAGTTGATAAAGGGGTACTCTGATAAAGTTCTGACTCAGACTGGCATTAGACGAATGCGTGCGTCGTCCGCTAACAGAAGAAATGAATGACCGGCTCTTCCCAGTGCTTGCAGGATTACAACAGGTGATTACCCTATGACATCACAGACCGATAGATGGTTCCTGTTATAACGGTTGACTAAACGGGATAGTATGATACGTGCTTAAAAGCAGAAAGCAGAGCTCACACATATCAGTCCACTCAGACTTTGGTAGTCATTTGGTACACACACAACGGAAGACGTAAAATGAGATTCGTTATTATCACAATCATTCTAAGGTGCATGCATCATTGCTCTTTAACATTCGTCTACTATGACCAACCCACTCGTGCTTCGTATGGATATCCACCGAGGCATGCCTTCTTAGTTTTCATTCTCGGTCCACCATTATATCTCCATTGCTTCAGTTTCCCACCTTACCTTCCTCCACTTTTTCATGTACCAGTTTTACTCATTTATTTTGGGTCTTCACTGAACACTTACCATCAACTTTCCCGTCCCCCATGACACCACATACTTTAACAGCTGTCTACATACTTTAACAGCTTTCTACATTAGAGTATCAAGGTGAAGATTCGTATTAGTATCACAGCCTGAGATAAGAAACAACAAATCTCTTTCAAATGTTGATTTTCTCTTCACTGTTTTGTTTTTCACCTTTTCATTCTCCTCATCCCGTTCTTATTCCTTGATTATGTGTTGTGATTTGCGTATGTATTTGTTTGCTGACGAAGTCTAGTCGCCACGACGTCCTGTGTTTTCCGTAATTGTCTTCTGTAAAGCTGCATTAGTTTGTGTTATTCTATAATGTTTACATTTCCACAGCTTTACCGCAGTTCTACTAATTGTATTCATAGTTTAAAAGCAGAAAACAATACTAGTTGAAAACGTACTAGCACTTCAGAAATTATTAAATAACATAAACACAACAAATAGAGATATGATTTCAAAGTGCATGAACATTACAGAACATCAATGATGAAACTAGGACCTCAAAAGTACTACAACTCAAAACAGAAGAACCTAACATAGAGCAATGTATTATATTTACCTGTCTTCATCAAGAAATAACGGGGAAATAGCCGCTGTCAGATGCCGATGACATAAAAAAAAACGCGTGCATTTTTAATGACTGTGCAGTATTTGAATATATTACCGGTCCAAGTTTTATATTTACCTATTATGTTGCATGTTGCGTGAACCTTACAGAGGGTGAAAACACACCCTGTATATATTTCAACTCTCTCATTGATGTTTTTACAGCTTAGGAAAGAGAGAACCGGCGACAAATCATATTTGTCGTAATTCTTGCCTTCTTTTGTTCTTTATTCTTGAATTGCAGCAAAGAATCTCAAGCAACTCACGTTCAACCCTGTGTAGACTTGTTCATGATTCGTTACATTTAGCAGACATATTTGGCTATGGAGTGCGGTGACCAGCCCGACCCCAACCATAAATAGTGGCACCTTGCTACATGCACGATTCCTAGATGCATGTGTTTATAACTGCCCTCTTCTGTTCCCTATTTTTTGCTGATATGTGAATGTACTAAATGTGCCTTATTTGTATGAGATCTTGTTTCCATTAGGAAGCACTCTATATTTATAGTATATGGTTACAAACAACACTCACAACTCTGTTGTGAAAAGATGATTCAATAGTGACATCTGGTGGGTGATGTGAAAGAGAGAGAGAGAGAGAGAGAGAGAGAGAGAGAGAGAGAGAGAGAGAGAGAGAGAGAGAGAGAGAGAGAGAGAGAGAGAGAGAGAGAGAGACGTAGAGGAGAATCCTCCAGTCTAAAGGCTAATAATATATTGTGTCATAAATAAATATTACAAAAGACCCAAAGCACATGACTGACATTCTACACGTGGTCTGTTCTCATATTTGGAAGCGAATGTGGGACAATGCGTAGTGACACCACAGGGCTGGGAGACGAACTTTTGAGAAGCATGTTGAAAAAATCGAGGACAGTGAAAAAGCAACACCGAAACAATGACTGCTATAGATCACCAGAGAAAAGCAATAGCATAATAACACGTAATAGTAATACAATAACAAAACCGGTCATGTCAACACACGATATGACATTACTAGGCACCACTAGATCGATGAGTTAGTTAGTTAGTTAGTCGCAATTCCAACTTCACAGCAATGGGTCATCCCCATTATGCTCCGTTCCTGTGCCAGTGAATATCACACAAAACGCTTCCCAATGCCCAATGTGAAAAGTGGAAAAGACTGGAGTCTCGACAAACAACAGCCCACACAGATACACTGTGCATAATGCCGCCGCCGCCGTCAACACAATAGTCCCCCACAAAACACCCAGTTCATTTCTGATGGAATCGGCAGTCATTTTCCCATCTGGATGTTTCCTAGATGTTCACCCACAGTCCACGAAAAACAGTTTATCGTCGATGGTAGTGGCAGTCAACCAGAAGCCCAGCAGCCACGCATTTCTGCATAAGGCAAAAACCTGTCAACTCTGGGACATAGCCATCTGACATCGCTCCGAACATGCAGTCACGTTCCAAAGAACCTCGGGCAGATTCAAAAGCATTTCACACGAAACTCACAGCTCACAGTGTCGCGCCACGCACTCACTCAGTAGCAGGGCGACGGAACCATCAAGCGTCTTTAGTCACCTCTTATGACATGCGTGGTAGGCTGCAGTGTTGCTATTCTTTGCTTCCCTTATGGGCCCCGGCAACACACGGGAGATCGATGAGTATTGGAATGCTATGCATTAACATTTCTGTCCGTTTGTTTATAAATACTATTACTACTTCGCAATTATTATTCAATGGTTGTTGTTTGTTGTTTTGTTTACTAAATAGTGTTATCAACTTTGCTGTATAGTATTCATTGTGTTTTTTAAATCTTGTTCAGGTAAAAAATATCATCACCAGTAGGCGTGTCAGTGCTGTCATTGTATGTATCTTCCTTATCCTGATAGCTGCTCAAAGTCCGGTTTACGTCGTCAACAGTCTGGGCTGGAAATATTTCCCAAATTGGAATAAAACCATGATTGGACTTATTTATTCAGGAGATCACGACTTTGTAGAGAGCACCTCGTACATTATCAATAATGTTTTGCTAGTTTTCGTTGCCTTTTTTGTTGTAATTGTCTGCACAGTCGCACTATCGATTCAACTACATTACCAAGCAAAATGGAGACAGGAATCTACACGTGATCAACGACTTTACAAGCAGAACACGACTGTAGCAAGATTGGTTCTAATGATATCTCTTATATTTATTGTTTGTTTTATTCCAAACTGTCTTGTATTCATAATGATGTCCACATGTCCAGATTACTCTGTTACTGGAAAGTACAGTTATATTCTTTTCATTGGAGGAGGAATTGGTTCCATATTAGAATCCGTCAATGCATCTGTTAATATTTTTGTGTACTATCGCATGAGCACTAAATATAGAGTGACATTCGATAAGATATTCATTGATATACAGGACAATAAATGTTCCATACTGTGTGTTTAATTCAAGTACCTTGAAGTCGGATGGGAATTATATATATATATATATATATATATATATATATATATATATATATATATATATATATATATATATATATGTGTGTGTGTGTGTGTGTGTATGTGTGTGTGTGTGTGTTATATTATATGTGTGACAAATGAAGATGACGTCAAAAACAAGTTCTATGAAGACCTGCACAATGTATTAACATCTGTTTCCAAAGAAGACAAACTTATACTACTTGGAAACTTCAATGCCAGAGTAGGCAAGGACACCGCCTCTTGGAGTGGCATCATTGGAAAGTACGGAGTCGGAAATTGTAACAACATGGACTCCTCCTCCTTCAGACCTAAGCCGAACACGATCTTTGATCACCAACACAATTTTCCGTCTTCCGACGAGAAATAGGACACCATGCACCCTCGCTCGAAACACTGGCACCTCATTGACTATGTCATCGTCAGGAGTAGTGACAGACAAGAAGTTCGTGTGACAAAATCCATGTCTGGTGCCGAATGTTGGACAGACCATCGCCTCATTATCTCGAACATAATCATACTAAATGTTATCCGCCTAAACAGCAAAAACATATATCTGTCGTTTTAAAACATGCTGGAAGACCCAATGAAAGCCAAATGCTGCAGCTAAACAGGATGCAGAAACAGAGTGAGATCCCTGAAGGATATAATTTACAACACGGCTATGGGAATCCTGGGTCCAGCTCCCAGAAAGCATAACAACTTGTGTGAAGAAAATTCAGAAGACATCAACAAATTGCTGGCCGAGAAACATCTTCTCCTCAAGGCACATTTGAACGACCCGAAGTCAACATCAACAAAGATGCCTTCAATAACATTCGGAGAGTAGTGCAGGAGAAACTTCGGCAGTTTCGGGACTGCTGCATCTAAACAGGATGCAGATGATGTTGAAAGCTAATGAAATTCAAGGCTTTGCTGACAGATATGATGTGAAAAATATCTACGACTCACTGAAAGCGGTATATGGTCCTCCATCACCAGGAACAGTTCCCTTCATCAGTGCAGATGGGGGAACATTGGTCACCAGTAAGAAAGAAATCTTCAATGCTGGGCAGAGCATTTCAGCAACATCTTAAATGCAACTTCCTTCTTCGATGATGACACCATCAACTGTCTTCATCAAGTTCCCACTAATGATACACTTGATGACCTGCCAACCATAATGGAACTAAACAAAGCCATCCAGGGGCTGCGTGGTTTCGAGGTATGGTGTCCGCCTCGGGTGCTGGAGGTCCAGGGTGCAAGCCCCTGTGATGACCGGGATTTTTTCTCGTGGACTTCTAGTAATAAAATTTCCCCTGGTCTCTGGGTAGTGAGATCGGACGCCCGTGTGTATTCTTGCGCACGTAAAAAACCCCTTGGAAGTTGGAAATCGAAAAAGAGTAGCCTAACAGCGCTGCCAGGGCAGCGGAAGATACCAGGGAAGATACTCGCCATAATTCTTCTCAATCGCCTCACGGCCCATCTCGATCGAGGTCTTCTTCCTGAGCGTCAATGTGGCTTCAGAAAAGAACAAGGAACTGTTGTCATGATTTTCTCTGCAAGGTAGCTGTAAGAAAGCTGTCAGGAACAGAACTCTGAAATGTCTTCCACTTTCATTTACCTAACCGAGGCATTTCCTCCAGTCAGCAGAGAAGGGACTATAGGCGATTATGGCGAAATATGGCTGTCCACGAAAGTTTGTCCAAATTGTGCGGCTATTTCATGATGGTATGCAGGCAAGAGTACAGGATAATAGTGAACTGTCTGAGCCCTTTCCTGTCACCAATGGAGTGAAGCAAGGATGTGTCATGGCACCAACACTGTTCAGCATCATGTTTTCAGCTATGCTGACGAATGCCTTCGAGAACAATGCCATTGGAATAGACATCAACTACCGCATAGATGGAAAGTTGTTCAATCTCAGAAGACTGAAAGCCAAAACTAAAACTAACAGCGACACCGTCAGAGAACTGCTGTTTGCTGGTGATTGCGCTCTATATGCCAACTCAGAGGCTGACATGCAACACAATGTTTCAGCTTTCTCACATGCCTGTGCCAACTTTGGGTTCAGTATCAATTTGGAGATGACAGTAGTTATGTACCAGCCAGCTCTAGGGAACAATCACACCGTGCCAAATATCAAGGTGAACGGTCATAGACTAAGTGTTGTGGACAAATTCACTTATCTTGGCAGCATTGTGCCACAAGCTGCCACAATTGATGACGAAATGAATGCAAGAATCTCCAAGGCCAGTGCAGCCTTTGGCAGACTGTACAAGAATGTATGGGACATAAATGGAATAAGCCTGCAAACAAAGCTGAAAGTCTATAAAGCAGTTCTATCATCCACACTGCTATATGCTTGTGCAACTTGGACTGTTTATCAGCGGCATGCTAGGAAATTAAACCACTTCCACAAAGTCTGCCTTAGGAAGCCATTGAAGATTAAATGGAAAGACAAGATCCCAGACACTAAAGTTCAAGAAATAGCGTCAATGCCCAGTATCCACACTCTACTAATGAAAAATAAGATTCGCTGGGGTGGTCACATAACTCGTATGCCAGATCACAAGTTCCCTAAACATTATTTTACGGCGAGCTGCGTTGTGGTAAACGCTCCCAAGGCAGCCAGAGGAAACGCTTTAAAGACACTCTGAAAATCTCACTGAAAGCTTTTGAAATTCATCTTGACACCTGGGAGTCTGCTGCTAAAGACTGTAATTCGTGGCGTACATCATTACATAAGGGTGCAGTCGCTTGTGAAGCAACCAGGACTGCAAGAGTTGTAAAGAAAAGGCTGGACAGGAAAACCACTGCTGGAGATTCTCATCCTGGAACATCAAGCATTCTTTACCCACATTGTCAAAGTACATTTCGAGCAAAAATAGACCTTATCAGCCATCTTAGAACTCACGGCTCCATACTTTCAACGCCACTGGATGAAATGAATGGTCATCATCATTCTCGATGAACGAACAACATATGTGTGACATATTACACACGTACACATACGCACGCATATATATGTATATATATATATATATATATATATATATATATATATATATATATATATATATATATATATATTTTTTTTTTTTTTCTGCATATCCTTTACAGGACATCGCTGTCAACAGCAGCATCTTTCAGCTGTCTGTTGATTTCTTGGCAAGATTACGCACAGTAGTTTGCAATTGCTTTCTGAGCGGCCTGCTCGAGTCGCGCCAGTGACTTATGAGAGTATGGAGCCGGTCGCTCAGAAAGTCGTGGCGTGTTCATGAGCGTAATCTAGCCTAGGAATCAACATACAGCTGAAAGATGCTGATGTTGACCGCAATATCCTGAAACAGGATGGAAACGCAGAAAAAAAAACATATATATATATATATATATATATATATATATATATATATATATATATATATATATATATATATGACTTACTGACTGACTGGCACCTTGCCGTCTTGACAGACGATAGTTTGTTAAATGGAGTTATACCTCTCCATAACAAAAATACTAGGTTGAATTTAAGTACCATTTGTTGCCCGTGAAGCATGAACCTTCTCTCGGCCTGCCTAGTTTACTCCAGAAGAAAAGTACCACCAATACGTCTGGCACAAGACAAGTTTCAGAAGCTGCTGGATCTGCATAGCAATGCTATAATTTCTCGCCTGTCGGAGCTTCCATTCTAGACCACTTGCCGACCAAGGCTTAGTGCCATGTCTGCCCTGCCATGTCATTGTGTCATTAGGTTGCATTTCTTCGCACTAGGGCAAGGCTTGTACACTCCCAGTTGCACTCCTCCACCCGAAGCCGTTGGCATAATTCGGGGTGTCGGGTTTGGTAAGCACCGCCCAACATTCAGCGCTAACAGAAAGCAGGTACTACTGTCTTATCTCATTCATATCTGACTAAGACCTGACATGTCAAAATTGTCTATGTTGTATTTCTCTATCTCTCTTTCCACAAACATTTCTTGTTGTCAGAACATATTTTAGTTGATGTCGTCTCTTAATGCAACCAATATAATGACAAATAACGTTTGTGGTACGTCGGTTCAGTGTTTTAGACTATTGCAGTATAATTAGGTTACTCATTTTTATTGTTAAAGGAATTGACACCATTATTCTATTAATCACATCGCTATATCTTCTAGGCATGTACATAACCGACCAGTATGTAATGTCAGATGGTTGTATATATACTGTTCAAAACAAAAACAAAATAAAATTTAAAAACTCAACATATTTGATGTTACTTTTATACAAGATATTCGCTGATTGGACATCAGTCAACCTATCGACTTTGTCCATCTGGTCATTAACTTCTCCTGGTTACCTGAATGTTCCTCACCTCATAATTTCTGGGGTTATTATAGAGGTAAAGATCAAAAGAACATTTTTTACCATAACTCATGGCAGGTTCATCAATAGCCCGTGAAACTTACTGAAAACAACCCTCTCTGACCGTATGCCTATGAAAGATTGACGCTCCTCGAATACATTCAGTTGCAAATTCAATGTGCAAGTATGGCTCTTCTCACTATAGAACAACGACTCATCATCACTGGACGTTTACAGTCTGGAAAGTCACAAAGTGTAGTAGCTAGAGCATTTAATATGGTTAGACTGGTTAGAGGCACCATTTGGAGGCGATTTCTAGGAACTGGCTCTGTGGCAGACCGGCTGCGCAGTGGAAGACCGCGAATTACAACTGCTGCCGAAGACCTCTTCGTACGGCAGCGTCACATTAAGAATCGATTTGCATCTGCATCTTCCACAGCACAGTCAATGCCAGGAGCTTGTCGAATTTTAGATCGAATAGCCAGGAACCGTCTGCACGACGCTGGTCTGTTGGCTAGAAGACCCTACAGAGGTCCTGTTCTCACCGACCGATATCGCCAGAACTGACAGCAGTGGCGAATCAGCAACGTTGGTACAAGTTTGCAATTGAAACTTCAATAATGTTGCATTTTTGTGTGTGTTTAATGACCAGTAAATCATGCAATAATTCAGTTTTTATAATATCCAATCGCAATGTATTTATTTAGTTTTTGTTTCTTTTTTTTTCTCTGTATTTTATAAAATATTTTTTGTTATCTCTTAGACTGGAATGACTGCACGTGTCCCAAAACAGCACTATTGACTTCAATCATGCATTTATCTCGATTCGATTCTTTAATGTCACCATTATTTCGGTCTACCTATTTATGAAGCAAAATATAATTTTAATTATTTTCTCTAGCCTAGTGTGTCAATTATTTATTGTAGTTCCTTCTGTTTCTTTTTCTTCTGAGTCCTCTTCTTCATCTTTTGTCTAAATGGTTTTGCTGTGAAGCGTCACAGAGTCCTTCTGATTAATTGCAATAAAGACGATGCAATCAGCGCAACGCACGCGTAAGTTATTGACAGTATGCCTACTAAATTCATTCCTGTCATATTCACTATATATCTCATTATATGGTCAATGTATAATGAATACAAATAAAATATATTGCACAATCTTATCAGTTGTCCTTCTTTATATACTGACATGGTTCTAAATGGTTGTTGGTTGTTGATTTCTGTCAATATGTTCTTTATTATCCGTATATGTGCACTGTCAATGTTTAGTTGTTCTGGCAGTTTGATCCATCCCACATGTTTCAAATCGTCAAATTGCTAAAACATTTGCGAGAAATATACCTATTAAACATACATAGGGGCATGTTTTTATTTCTATATCTCTTTCTAACAATGTTCAGAGAATCTGCTTGCAAGTTTATGTGTCCTTTTCTTCTACATATCCTAATGGTTCATTACCAACGTCTTTTCCAATTTTATTTCTTTTCTAATACAACTATGTAGATGCAATTTAGAAATCGTGTAGTTATACACTTGTATGTCAAAATCTCAAAGGGCCCAAATTGTGCACCATCGTAATGTTGTCGGAACCTGGTTCCTTTCCATGTTTCATTTAAAGAGTGGTTCTTGAACTTCTGCAGCAATTATTTGTTGACTTTCACAACTGTATTGGATTTGTGCAACCAGTCTACTACATCATGTAGGCTTTCAATATGCTGTCCATTTATTAACTATATCAGTGTCCCTTTAGTATTTCCCAAAACCTCGAATTTTATATTACGTGTTTCCCACCTGTTAATATTGTTCTGTCTGTCTGTCTTTCTGTCTGTCTGTCTGTCTGTCTATCTTTCTGTCTGTCTGTCTGCCCGTCTGCGTCCATCCGCCTGTCCGTCTGTATGTGTGCTTGTCTGTCTGTTTGTGTTAGTAATACAATTTTTCGCTGTGCAGCACCAGTCAATATATATATATGTATATATATATATATATATATATATATGTATATATATATATATATATATATATATATATATATATATATATATATATATATATATATAAACAATGCCTGGCCACACACCACTTTCCATTTGCATTTAAAATTACTAAAGTGTATCCTAAATATACAAAGTTTATTTAATTGGCTTAAATGGTATTAGTATCATGGTTAATCATAGAACTATTGTCTTACTATCGTCGCTATCAAAGCAATTAGATAAACACATACACAAAATAACATTACATCATTTAATTAAAAATGATCTAATAATTGACCGTCAATATGGGTTTGACCTAATAAATTCTGATTTATTTGTTTGTTTTGGAGATTGAGCACATCTCACTACTGGCAACGCCGATCGTATTCTTGTCATAGCGCTCTAAAAAAATGACCTATAAATGGCATTTTAACATCAACAATCTCAACATTTTTGGAGCGGTGTTTTTAGACTTTAAAAACACTGTTGATAATGTAGATCACGATATTTTAATTAGTAATTTGAAACAAATGAAGATTAGCGCCATATATGTTGAAACTAATTACGTTATTTGTATCCGACAGACAACAAGTCGTATTCTTCAACAATCGCCCATCAGGACCCACACAACTTATTATTGGTGTACCTTAGGGCTCCATAAAAGGTCAGCTGCTGTTTGCAGTTTATATTAACGACCTTCCTTTATATCTCACTAGATGTGATCTATTTGCACACGATTGTAATATACATGCTAGTTGACTAGAGCCGTAATGAATTAGGAAAGGTCTTTACAAAAAACAACTTGATAATCTTACCAGATGGAACAATGAAAACCGCATGCAAATTAACATCGACGAAACAACATCCATGCTAATAACGACCAGGAAAAAATTGCAAACACTAGCAATAACTGGGGCACCGTTCGAAGTCCGCATGGTCACGTTACCTATAGTTAAGGAAAATGAACATAAAACAGTAGTTCTTTTAATTGACAGACATTTAAATTAGAGCTCACATGTGCATGTCCTTACCAAGAAAATAGCACCAACAGTTTACAAACTTGCTAAAATTTAGCACTTCATGGACTAAAGCAAGCATACAATATTCCTTACCCCCTATATCCAATCACATCTAGATTATTGTTCCACAGTCTGGGATGGTTGTCCTAAATCTAATATGAATAGACTTTGTTCTCTTCAAAAGCGGGCTATACGTCCAGCTTTTAGCACACAGCACGGCTGAATTAATAAATTATATAGTCACCTAAGGCTTCTACCACTTCGAAAGCGTTTCCTTTTAACATAGCCAAAGTAGAGGATAAAATAATACTTCGATATACCCAAAAGTATCTTCAATCGTTGTTTTAATCTCATGCAATGAACAGCAAACGCTTAAATTTATTAAGTGTTCCAAACACTAGAATGAACGTATACAAAACATGCTTTGCATATTCTGGTGCTCACATATGGAAAGACATTCCAACAAATCTGAAAACTCCAATGAGTCTCTACACATTCAACTGAAAACTCTTTCAATAAACACTCCATACCGACTAAATGCCTCAATAAGTCACCTACTGGAAACATTTTACACTATGTTTATGCGTCCGTGTGTGTGTGTGTGTGTGTGTGTGTGTGTGTGTGTGTGTGTGAGTAGGTGAGTGAGTGAGAGAGTGAGTGAGAGGGTAAGTGAGTGATTGAGAACGTAAGTAAGAGACAAGGAGAGTGAAAGAGTGTGTGTGTGTGTGTGTGTGTGTGTGTGTGTGTCTGTCGTTATGTGTATGTGAGAGACACTAAGAGAGAGTGAGTGTGAGAGCGTGATAGTGAGTGAGGTGGGTGAGAGAGAGAGAGAGAGAGAGAGAGAGAGAGAGAGAGAGAGAGAGAGAGAGACTGTGAGAGAGGGAGATAATGAGAGAGCTATTGTGTGTGTGAACAACATATATATATATATATATATATATATATATATATATATATATATATATATATATATATATATATATGCCGGCTCCATGGCCGAGGGGTTAGCAGCTTTCTCCGCTAACCCCGAATAATCTCGTCACGTGACGCGACGAGAATCAGCAGTGGTTCGAATCGCAAAAGTGACTTATGAGAGTATGGAGCCGGTCGCTCAGAAAGTCGTGGCGTGCTGATGAGCGTAATCTAGCCTAGAAATCAACATACAGCTGAAAGATGCTGGTGTTGACCGCAATATCCTGAAACAGGATGGAAACGCAGAAAATATATATATATATATATATATATATATATATATATATATATATATATATATATATATATATATATATATAGATTTAATGAGAGCTCGTCGCTGAAAGAAAGATCTCAAGTCAAGTAACCTGGTGCTATATAAAGAAGTTAATGGACACTCTTTTATTCTGGCTACGTCAGGTCAAGATTCCCATTGTAATATAGAAAGATTTATGGGGACTCTTCGCTTAGAGAGGGTACTCAGTTCAGAAACATTAGTCGGGCGCCCAATTACATCTAGAATGGTATCACGATGAATTATTACCATATTCCAGCAGACGTCCTGTTTCAAAAGTTTCGTCCAGTTTCAATAGTATCTGGAAGAATATTCGTCAACAAATAAAAAGCTAGCAGACAACGAGAAGACAGTTCAAGAGCGGGTCAGCACAGGTAAACTTTACCGCTGTCAGGAGACAACGATAAAGACAGGATTGGAAAACCAAAGATAGCTGACAGTTCACGAGGGGCCACCACAGGTAAAAATAACATTGCCCACCCGGAGATGGAGGGTGGACAGTGGGGGTTATTCCATTCAAAGTACACAGACAAGGTGTGCTCCGGTGAGAGAGTTGCCTGGAGGACAGGGGGCGGAAAAAAGTCGGGTTGACAGTAAGTCGGCGCTGTTTAGGACAGTACAGGACATTATTGCTGAAGCCAGGTTGTTCACAAAATAACAGACAGTGAGTAATTTCTTAGGGAGTCATGTGCGCATTGAAGACAGTTGTAGGGTGGTTTCAGAGTTCAAGAGGTCAGCGGAGGTAAAAAGAAAGGGGGTGCACCAGAGGCTAGTTATTGGTGAAATTCATGTTTACAAACTCGCCCGGGGAGGGGAATGATATGAGAAAGTCTGGAAAACACACAGAAGTGACAGCTGCTAGTTTACCGAGGAGGGGTGAAAGACGGGGGCAGGACAGGGGTGTTTGTGTATGACGGAAAAGTTTCCACAGTTGATGAAAAAAGTGGAACATTGCTTCAGGTTACAGTCAGATTCACTGCTTATTATTTTGATAAAGAGAAACTGAGGTACTGACTGAGGTGGCATTGCGATGTCAAGGCCGTTCACGGGCGAAATTTACTAAAAAAATATTCCATGCAGAGAACTTGATACACAAGATGGGTTGCACTGAAACCAGGATTTATTTTTGTCGTTAACGTCTTTGTGTTTTTGTCATCATCGTGTCACTAGAAATTAGCCCACACCAACAATTCGGTGCCGTCACCGCAAGAGTGGTCTAATTTATCTACCAAAAAGTTACTATAAACACATTTACATTTCCGGATATTCATCACCATTTTTAACTTTGCTGACAGTCGGAACTCGTTATCACCACGTGAAAAAAAAAGTGACATCGCATCAGAACAGTAATTCGTTGTTGGAATCTAACGTCGTAGTCACTTCAAAACATTTACCGACAGACATTTCCAGGCGATTTTCCGAAAATATTAGAAATAAACTAAGGACTTTTGTGAGAGGCTATCATCGCAGTGTCGTAGGCCAACCATTTTGTTTCTGTTGCTCTCATCGTCCTAAATATTGTTTTTGTGCATTACTCAATTATGTGTCCAGTATTCGTGAGAAGTAGGATATTTTTGTGATGTTTCACGGTATTTGGGAGGCAAGACAAAACCAGGAGTCTCAGGTGCACAGTATATTTTCTAGGAAGTAATCGACGGATTGGTTTAATTTTTTGCCTTGGGGCAGTATCTGTCTTGGAATAATATTTCGTACTTAGTGGCTAACTTCAAATTTGTGTATATTATTGATTTTAGATTGATTTTCTTTCTTTTCTTAAAATGTGCATATGATATTTGGTTTCTTCGGATATATGGTATTATTGTAATTATCACGGTCAAAAATCTGCTATCTAGAGGGTCTCTGTCAGTTTGTATTATGCGCACGGTGTATTGTATTACATGGGCATGTCGATGTCAGTGGTTTTTATTTCTATGTAATCATCCGTCCCCGTTTCACCAGGCTATGCGTCTAGCGACTAATATGTGTCACTTATTGTATATCACTCATTTGTATAATTAAAAGTATGTTTAACCATATTTCCAGGAACTTTGTACAACTATTTGTTACATATTCGGGGGAGTATAGACAATACCCCCTCACTACCTAGTGCTTACAGAGGGAATGTGTGTGTATAGAGTGATAGTATTAGTACTACGAATTAACGTACAGAGTGAGTGGTGGTGTACGTAGGAAAGGTGCACAAAGACAAGTAAGAGGGTCTTTATATTATAATTGACTGACGCACAGCTAAGTGTCCACAAATACAAGATGCCTACGTTAATGGAATATATTGAAGCAGGGGAACGGTTAGGCCTAAAGGGCCAAGATTTGCAGGAGTTTTCAGAAGCAAAAGTGACAGAATATAATCAATGGGAAAAAAGAACAAAAATAGGCTGAAAGAGAACAAAGAAAGGCTGAGAGAGAAAAGAGACAGATTGAACTCGAAAACAAACGCCTACAGGAAGAAAGGTTAGCTGAAATCCAACGCCTATAGGAAGAAAAGTTAGTTGAAGCTAAGCGGCTACAGGAAGAGAAAGAGACACAGGTCAATTTAATGCAACTAGAACTTAAAAAGTTAAAACAAACAAATGCGGTGGAAATCGAGAAAGAGAAGATTAAGTGTCAGATGGAAACAGAAATTGCACTAAAAAAATTAGAACTAGCATCTAAGGGTCAAAGTGAGGAAGGCAGAAGACCTTCGCAGTCGTCACAACGATTGAAATTGGCATATTTTAAGGACCGTGACAATCTTGAATCTTATCTTAGGAGATTTGAAGCGTCTGTGAAAGCTTTAGGCATTCCAGAAGGAGAATATGCTATGAGGTTGAATGAGTAACTAACGGGAAAGGCCCTAGATACCATGTTCAATTTACCTTTGAAAGAAAGAAATAATTATAGTATTTTGCGTCAACGCTTGCTTACAAAGTTCAAACTAACTGAGTATGGATACAGAACAAAGTTCAGACAATTAGTGCCAGAGACAAACCAGGATTTTACAGACTTTGTCAATACAGTGAAGAACACATTGAATAAATGGATGGAGCTTGCAGAAGTTGGGAAAGATTTTAATCGATTAGTGGACTTGATGCTAAGAGACAAGATATTATCGTCATGTAATGCAAACTTAGTGGCTTTCTTTCAAGAACGTAAACCAAAGGACATAGACACAATGTCACAGTTAGGGCAAAACTACATGACTGCACATCCAAACAGTTCTATTGTAGACAAATTGATGAGGAAATAGTCTGTGCAGCGTACACTAAACAGGATCAGAATCGTGGGATCAGGCCAAGATCGAAAAGTGTAGACTTAACACATAGGTATGAACAACAAGAAAATCAAGACAATGCTTTTCGAGGTAACAATTTTGGCAAGTCAGGCCGTTACCCATACCAAAGAGGAAATTTTAAGAGACATCCGAATGGTTATGCCGGATGTTGGAATTGTGGCAGCTGGGGACACAAGGCAGCACAGTGTGATGCACAACGATCCAGTGGGCCAACCAATAACAGGAAAAAGGAGATCATTTGTTTCAAATGTGGAAAAAAGAACAATTTCAGCTATGAGTGTACGATGGGATAAACTGAGCACTCAAATGCAGCACAAGTGATTGAGACAATCAATAATGAGAATTGTAGTGGATGCAAACCTCTTTTTGATAAAGACGTTGAGCTTGTCTTAATGTGCGGTCACACATTTCAAGCAGGATCAGCAGTGCATGCAGGAGGAAGTATGAAGCTACACCAGGGATTCGTCAATGGTAGTCCAGTGTTAACATTGAGGGATTCTGGTTGTACCACGATCGGGGTCAGAAAAAGTTTGTTAGATCCCTCAGCTTACACAGGGATAAAGGTTAGATGTATAACATTTAATAGGACAGTAGAATATTGTACACATTGGCCGTGATCACAGTGAAAACACCATATATCACAGAAAGAGTGACAGTGTGTGTTCTGGATGCACCCGTGGCAGAACTGCTCATCGGAAATGTGCCATGGTTAAAGAGTGTACAGAAGAGGAAGAAGTTCATTGGTACCACAAACATGGTGTAAGCAGTAACGAGGTAGTTACCAGAAGAAAACTTCGATTAGATATTATAGTTGAAGAAGAAGAGGCACTTGAAGTTGACAACCAAACAGGGACTGAGGACAAGGATAGTACGGCTGAGCAGGTGAGAATGGATCTCAAACATAGCTTTAGTGACTCCCAGAGACAAGATACTACTCTGGACAAATGTTTCCAAGGGTGTAGTAAAGTAGAACAAAGGCAATCAAAAAATGGTAAAAGGTGATTCAAAATGAATGCTTTATTTAATTTTACCACACCTGTTTCTTTCATGCTTTTGTAATAAAGTCATTGGAAAGGGTTTCAAATGAACTTCCCTAATATATATATATATATATATATATATATATATATATATATATATATATATATATATATATATATATATATATATATATATATACACTAGCTAACCCGGCCCGGCTTCGCCCAGCCCTTGGCGGGATCTATCTATCTATCTATCTATCTATCTATCTATCTATCTATCTATCTATCTATCTATCTATCTATCTACCTACCTACTTCCCTATCTATCTATCTATCTATCTATCTATCTATCTGTCTATCTAGATCTGTCTGTCTGTCTGTCTGTCTGTCTAGGGCCGCGCTTACCCGTTCCCGTTGCGGGGAAAATGGGTTCGAAAATTGTCACGTATCTAAGATAGATCAATTTTTTTATGAAAACTTTGAAGATGCAAAGTTTTTATGACTTTGTTTAAACCAGACACGACTGCCTTTTCCTGTTCCCGTTGCGGGAAAATGGGTTCGGCTATTGTCACGTATCTAAAATAGATACATTATTTTTACGAAAACTGTGAAGATGCAAAGTTTTTATGACTTTGTTTACACCAGACACGACTGCCCTTTCCCGTTCCCGTTGCGGGAAAATTGGGTTCGAAAATTTTCACGTATTTAAAATAGATGCATTATTTTTATTAAAACTTTGATTATACCTTAAATATTTTATCAGTATATTATAACGTATGGGAGATGCCTTGAAGAGATTAGAACAAGAATCGCCATGGCAAAAGTAGCCTTTAGCAAGATGAAAAACATATTGACCAATAAAAAGATGTCAATTGAAACGAGAAAAAGAGTGTTGAGATGCTACATTGAACCTGTACTTTTGTATGGATGTGAAGCGTGGACAATGAGCAGTCAGGCTGAGAAACATCTGATGGCTGTAGAGATGTGGTTTCTGAGGAAAATGCAAAGAATACCATGGACAGCCAGAAAGACCAATGAACAAGTCCTTCAAGAAACAAATGAAGATCGTAAATTGATTAGAGAAATTAGACGTAGACAGTCAACATTTGTTGGGCATGTTATGAGAAGAAATGGATTGGAGAATTTGGTGACAACTGGTAAGATCGAGGGGAACAGACCAAGGGGAAGACCTAGAAGCAAGTACCTGGATGGCTTGGCCTTGTGGCATGGTCGAGACAGAAACACGGAGCTGATCCACGACTCTGGTGATCGAGTGAGATGGCAGAACATGACCGCCCACGCTTACCGGCATGGCACATGATGGATGGAAATTATAACCCATATGACTGTAGATAACTACTTTAAACATTTTATAAACCTTTAAGAAACATGCAACAATTATTTAAATTACATTATATAGCAATTTTACTAAAAGTACTGTCCCTTGATATAACTTTTCTTAAGTTAAGTCCCTTTGCAATATTTTAATTAAATTCAATTTACTACGTAAATAAATGTTTTTAAACTAACAATCTATGCCAGTTGGCTTGGCGAGAATGAGAAGGACATCTGTAGAAAATTTCATCTCAATCTGATGGACCGTTCGCGAACATATAAAGGACACACAAAGACACACACACAACTATTCTCTTTTATATATATATATATATATATATATATATATATATATATATATATATATATATATATATATATATATATATATATATATATATATATATATATATATGTGTGTGTGTGTGTGTGTATGTATATATATATATATATATATATATATATATATATATATATATATATATATATATATATATATATATATATTGTCTCGACGTGCATTCAACCGCCGAAGTATTAAAACTCAAACTTGAATGAATGTATGTAACAAAAGTCGCTCACCTTGAAGACTGATATAATTTTGAGATAAATCCTTTTATTTCGGATCTGCTCTCTTTTAGACAAAATGAACACAACACTGCTGTATCATATAACGGGGCCCTAACACGGGCACGGGACGTTATATATGTTAATACAACTTAGCCGTTCATCCAATTCTATAATTACCCAATCTCCTAAAGCATATTGCAGCTAATGTCCAAAATAACTCGTTGTCTATACTTGATATATGTCCCGGTCCTGAGTATGACAAGAATGCTATATCCAAACAGGCGATATCCCTTCCTAATTAATAATGCCTTGCCCTAGATGATCAAACCTTTTGCTCACGGAGCTTTCAGGGAAAAATACGCACAGCCGTCTTGATCTCCTTTCTCCAAGTCCTCTGTTGCTGTCTTGACGATGCTTACGTCGTCCTTAGTTTTCCCTAGTGGTCAAGTCATTCTATTGTTAGACTGGAAATCTCCTAATTCCCATAATGTGGTGCGTGCAAGTGTGACCACTATGTGGCATAATGCCCCCTCCCAGAAATAAAAATGCTATGTCATTTTTTCCTTTCATAATCATCATATATGATACTTACAACTGTAACCATAATTTTCTTTTACCCACCACCACATAGTTCTAGGATTTACCACATCCTTGACCCTCAAAAAAAATTATAAATGCAAAATATTGGGCACGCCCACCTGTCCAAACCTTACGTCGGACGTCGTGTGGCTGATCCTTTTGGATTCAGCTCAACTAATAACCATATTAGTCCCTACCTTGTCCTAATAACAAGTGTGTCCTAACTCTAGGTATTACCATGAGTTTCGGACGAGGGTAATAATGCAGATTTCCCAGTCACCATGTTAGTCGTAGTCGTTACTTGTTGTTGTATTGTCATGATATACTTAATCATTCATTTAATGGGTAGGGTGCTTGTTTGTGACTCCACCTTAACTTAACCGATATTTCCTTTGGGATTTGAACTATCATTCAATTATATCTCCTTGTTTAGCTCCTGTTACGCTGATTTAACAACATATAGATATCTATATATATATATATCATAAAACATATCATCTTGTCAATGTGGACCCAAAATTCATAATGAACTAAAATAACCGTTAATTACTCTTGTGTAACTCTAATTAATAAACAATTAACATCACATGTCTTTCAACATCACATTTTGATACTTAAGTCTCTTTATGACTGTCTTCTGATTTTCCACCAGCAAGCACTTGTGTCCGTTCATAAATTTCATCCTTGCCATGTCTCTGTTTTGAACACATATCAGATAAAATGTACCTTCACTCTATTTATAATATTTACTCTAACAAACTATATTATCATGTTGTCTATTGTCATGTTGACCTTCTAATAAGGCTTTGTATATAACTATCATTATGAACTATGAACTCAATTTATATCAACAAGAACTATAACTATAATTCAACAATTTAACTATAACTAATCAACATGAAAATTCTACTATTCTATAATCGACTCAGAATGTCAGCAAGATTATTGTCTTTTCCAGGAATGTGGCAAATGTCAAATTCATAGTCCTGTTATAGTAATGACCATCTATGTATTCTAGAATTCTTCGGATGACCCGATTTGAAAATTTGTAACGGTTTGTTATCCGACAGAACCAGAAATTTCCTACCTAGTAAGTATCTAGAGAACTTCTCAATACTTTAAATTAAAGCTAGAGCCTCTAATTCAGTAACAGCATATTTTCTCTGAGTTTCAGATAGCTTCTTACTGAAGTAAAGAATAGGATGTAGTTTCCCTTCATGTAATTGAAGTAATACCGCTGAAATAGCATGTAAACTAGCATCCGTTTGTAAAACAAAGTCTTTTGAAATATCAGGTAATTTCAAATATGATATGTACTAAATAGAGTTTTTATTTGTTGTAATAATTTCTCATTATCCTCTGTCCAACTATTTTTATAGGTCTGTAATATAGATATATACATGTGACAAATCATACATTTCAAAGATTTAAGACTTTTTAAGAAAATAACTCAATTACATTCTAATATTATGACTCAACAAGAATAAATCCTTAATCAATTCATCATCATAAAATAACAATATAGTTACAAACAATTATCTGTAAAATAGACAACTAAAATATTTTCACACACTTAAGTGTGGAGATATGAAATAGCGTGAACACTTTGAACAAATATGGATTTAGATCTAAAAAATTTGGAATTCTAAGTAATAAGACTGTAAATGTGTCTGTAATGTATTTTGTGTTAATATGAACCTAACACTTTCATCCCATTCTATTTTTCTTTTATTCTTCTCTTTTATTCTATTTCTTTCTCTCTTTCTTTCTTTCATACTTATGGTGTTTCCGTAATGAACGTATGTTCATATTTGTACTTTTCACCTTTGTTAAATTGAACACTGTCATAACTTTCACTGGTATATATAACGACAATAAAGTATATTTGATTAATTTGTAGCAGAAACAAGCCAAGGAAATAAAGTACGCATTAATTAATTCATCGTATTTTTGTTTGTTATTATTGACTTGTGTGTAAATTTTCTTGAGTGATTGAATGACTGTATTTTTATTCGCAATATCATCAATATATGCCTTTGTTTGTGAGGCTGTGTTTGTGACTATGGATGTAACCTGAGATAAAGTCAATTTAAGCCAACTCAACATGTTTGTCATAAATATGGTTACAACATCCCATTTCATCTGTTGTTTGTACCTATTGTGTTTAACTTTTGTTCTATTTTTGTGTGCCACACTGTTGTTATTACCAGTCAGTTGAACTTTTAATGAATGTGTAATTCCTTCTTCTTGTGTTGTTGTGAGTATCACATCAGGTTTGCGTTCTATAGTTTGAGCGTAATCTTTGACATCTGCGATGTTACCAATTATCAACCCAGCACATGGGTTTGGTAGTACTGCTGCGCACACTCGACCTTTATAGTATGGGCATTTTATACTGACCCATGCAGTTTTGTACATTTCTATTGTAACCCCCAATTGTCCTGCACTCAATACTTTTACCTGTATAATCACTTTCTCTTATGAGTTTGTGATTAACACCTGTAATATCGGACCCTGTGTCTCTAAAACAGGTTGTTGGTAAACCATTCACCAACGCTTGGTGTATCGTCAGAGTACCTTGACGAGTGTATGCTGCATTTGCTTCATGAATATGTCTCTTATTGGCTGATGTAAGGTCATCATTACTATTATGACCTTCTTTACCTGTTTTGTTATTGTATGACTCTATTATGGCTGCGTGTGTGTCCTCTAGATCATCTGAATCGCTACTACTACTAGACAACACATATGCGATACTCGTTTCCTTCCAGGAATTTTTCATTGGACAAGACCTGCTTGTGTGTCCGTACGCCCTACATGAGAAACATTTAATGCTTCTTTTAAAAGAGTCATACTTACTTCTCTTCTTAGTAATAATGTCTTTCAGATATGCGATATAACCTGGATGTTTATCACACATCTCTAAGTTTCCGTGCGATAATCTACAATACTGACATCTGGTGAATTGGCCTTTCCTTGGTCTATCACCTTCTCTATTGTAAGGACTATTTCTATTGCTACCATTACTAAACTTTCTAAACTTACTATTTCCTCTTTGAAATTTCGCACTTGCTCCTTTCACTAATTCAGGTTGTGTACAGTTAGCAAAAATATCCCTATGTGCATTGAAATAAGATTCACCCTTAGTTTCCATCTCACTTAAACTTTTACATTTGTTTTCCATAAGAAATACTGACATAGGTTCTGGTATTGCAGACAACATTCTATCTCTGATAATTAAGTCTCTCACTTTCTCATAACTATCATTAATATCCGCAGCCTTACAGCACTTATCAAAACTAGAAGACATTTCCGAAGTGAAATCCAGGAATTTTTGATTCGATTTCGGTGTAAGTGTTTTAAACTTAGTCTTTAAACCAGATTCATCCAAAGAAAAATGTGATAGCACCCGATCGCGCATATATTTGTAGTTCGTACGTAAATCCTCAGGAATTAACTCTATCACTTTCAACGGCTCTAACGCGAGGTGACGATGAAACAAAATCGGTACGTCCTTCTCCGGTACCTTGTAATACTTTACGAGCACTTCAAAGTTGGTTAACCATGAACTAACTGAATCACCTTGTTGAAAATTCCTGAATAAACCTTGGTACTTTTTCACAGGATCGTTCTGTTTAGCCAGCATTTTCTCTCGTTCGATTTCAGCTCCACGTTCCATCTCAAGCGTCTTGACCTTTACGTTACCTTCAACCTCCTTGTCCTTCCAGAGTGTTTCTGTAGCAAGTCGCTCTTTATCAAACGCCAATTGTTTTTCTTTCAATTGCATTTTCATAATTAACTTCTCTTTTTCTGCTGCAATTTTTTCGCGTTCCACAGTTAATTCTCTTTCTCTAGCCTCCATTCGTTCTCGTTCCAAAACTATCTCATTTTGCCTGATAGCCATCTCTTTTTCTTTCAGTTCTCTCTCAAGAGCCATCTGAAGTTGTTTGGTTTCCTTTTCCGATGCCAATCTTTCCTGTCTTTCCTCCTTCTCACGTGTGGCTTGAAGTTGTCTTTCCCCCTTGTCACGTTTCTGTTGTTCACTGAACTCAAGCTTTGCCCAATTTCGAAGCTCAGCACCAGTTAGACCAGACTTCTCACCCATTTCAAAAAAATATAGCAGCGTAGACATCTTCTCTTCTTTTCCCACCTGTAAAATGCTATCTGGCTGAAATAAATATAGTAGTAGGTAAGAGAAGAAAAGAATCGACAAGAATTGTGATATTGTCTCAACTCACTATCACTTAGATAGTAAGGTAAATCTCGTATCACCGTTGAGAAAATATAGACTCAATTAAATTTGTAGTGTAAATTCGAACACAACAAAAGAATCAACCAAATATATCTATAATGAACGAAACAGATCTAAATTATAAAATAAATATAAAGAAATATGTCTAATATACAATATGTGTGACGCAAGACAACTAATAATCATAAGAGACGATCGATGACTGACGTAAATACATATTACTGTTTACAAACGGTAACAAAATTTTATCCCCATTTTTGACGGATAATGTTCCTACTATACTACTAACGTAAAGACGAGACTATAATATTGTGGTGACGCCCGCAAGATCAAAACCAAACAAAATTAATTCGTAATGACCTGGCGCTTGTCAACCCACAAATCACTTCACGAACTAATCAAGATATCAGATATTATTAGCTCATCAAGGCCTTCTAACTATCCGCAAATAAAATAAATAGCCTTATTATGAGTCAACATAACATCAATCAACAATGAATAACAATTACTGGCATTTTTCCGGCTCTCTTGTACATAGATAACCGAGTAGAGTTCCTGTCGTTCAAAAATTTTGACATAGAATTGTGTCGATCAGTTCATTAAGAAATTGATCCCTGGTCACCACTCGAGTATTGGTATGTTTGTTGATTTATACCCGAGAAGCTGTGTCCACAATAGACTGTTGCTCCTGGCTTGAACGATAGCACAATTAACTTGTACTTTCACCCTGGACTCAGGAAGTCCGTAACCAACCCATAACACGTAGTTGGCTGTAGTGTAACGACAACGTTTGAATTTTTCTGCAGCCTTATTGTGATAAGTTTAGGCTGTTGTAGGTATCCGAATGAATGATGCCCACAGTGAAATCAGTAGATCTGCTTGCATCCAATTCTGGTACCTAAAGTCCAATGCGTGAACAAGCTGACTGTGTCTGGTGTCACGATGAAAAATGGTAGTTGTCAATCCGTGTGATAGTACGTCTGTCCTGGCGTCATAGTCTTGAGGAACATGTAACGTTTCGATGCGTTTCAGATGCAGTGTAGTGTCCAGTAGTATTCTGTCACGGTGCCGTGTGCAGAGGTGTAATGACGATGAGGTGCATCCATATATGTTCGTTGCGTTCACAGTTCTGAAGTGTCCGGTATGTGAATAACGATGTTGTAATGTTCGACATTCCGTGTAGAAATTTCGTATGCGTTGATATTACAAGAGACGTGTTAATCCAGAATCATGAAATGGTGTCGTTAGACGAACGAAGTGTTATTTCCATGTCCGTAAATGAGCTCAACGGTGTCCTAGTGAGGATCGCTAACATTGGAACAATGTCAATAAATAATTGAGTCACTTGCTACAGCGGTGCAATGTGTAACATCCATAAGTGTCTTTATATGTTCCTGATAATGGCATCGTAAATGTGTAGAAGTTGGTGAAGTCGTATAAATGCCGTGTGGAGGTAAGTGTCCTGTTGTCTGTGTATCTATATGTGGCGTTGTCTTAATGACCTGGTATCAGAGTGGTAGTGTAGGACTAAATGCAATAAGTCCCGACATACTATATCGTGTCCAGAGTTCCACTGAATGTCCCAATATAATAAATATAACTGTCCCAATGTGAATCGTTATCGATTAAATACCTTGAACAATTGGGTACTATGTGACATTAAAGTCTATCTGTATGCTTCGACTTCAAATCAAGTGAGTGTCCACGTGTTAGATTTCCTGCATGCTGAGGTGTAATGATAACGTGTCTCTATGTATTCTGTCAGATATCCCGTTGTAACTCGTAGATATATATTGAAGTTTCCCGTGAAGAGTAAAGTTCAAAGTAATGAAGTGGTACTGTGTCAACTTAATCTTCATATGTGTCCTCCTATTCTTGATACTCGTATGTTAAATGTGTGGATACTGGCAATATCGTACCATTCTTGTGTGTAGTTATATCATTGTCATAAGCGTGAAAGTAAGTGTTCTTTCTCCTATTATAAGTTTGATTCACTGCTTTGTTAACAGAGTGGAAATGTCGTGTAGGAAGCTAACGCCTCCTTCTTCTGTACCAACAACACATTATAAGTCGAGTGTGGACTCAAACGATCCGTAAACCAAATATATCAGTTGTGTTTACTTCTCCATTACTGTATTGTGCTTCACTTTCCCAAACTTGGACAATATTATGATCGTATTTAACTATTTACTATTGTTTCAAACGATAGTATATAATTTGCTGTTATTAGATACACGTAATGTTCATTATCTGTTTCTGCTCGTGCGCACCATGTATGTAGACCAGTTAATATAGTATAGTGCAATCTTTATTCCTTTCTTTCCACTCATAAACTTCTCAAACTGTGGCACTTATGAAGGACTAGTTTAATTAAATTATTTAGTCACTTAACCTGCAGATAATCGTCAAACAATAAGTATGCTGGCGTTACTCACGATCTTTCGGCAACTGCCATGTTGGCGCATTCTGTGTACTCCTGATGTCTTCTCGTGCAAAGGAATTTATCATCGTGGCCGGCATTCATTGTATCTTTACTTCTGATATAGCGGGAATCAATCGTCGCTTGTTTGCATTACACCATTGTTTCCTCGGATCGAAGTCCCCACGTGTCTCGACGTGCATTCAACCGCCGAAGTATTAAAACTCAAACTTGAATGAATGTATGTAACAAAAGTCGCTCACCTTGAAGACTGATATAATTTTGAGATAAATCCTTTTATTTCGGATCTGCTCTCTTTTAGACAAAATGAACACAACACTGCTGTATCATATAACGGGGCCCTAACACGGGCACGGGACGTTATATATGTTAATACAACTTGGCCGTTCATCCAATTCTATAATTACCCAATCTCCTAAAGCATATTGCAGCTAATGTCCAAAATAACTCGTTGTCTATACTTGATATATGTCCCGGTCCTGAGTATGACAAGAATGCTATATCCAAACAGGCGATATCCCTTCCTAATTAATAATGCCTTGCCCTAGATGATCAAACCTTTTGCTCACGGAGCTTTCAGGGAAAAATACGCACAGCCGTCTTGATCTCCTTTCTCCAAGTCCTCTGTTGCTGTCTTGACGATGCTTACGTCGTCCTTAGTTTTCACTAGTGGTCAAGTCATTCTATTGTTAGACTGGGAATCTCCTAATTCCCATAATGTGGTGCGTGCAAGTGTGACCACTATGTGGCATATATATATATATATATATATATATATATATATATATATATATATATATATATATATATATATATATATATATATATATATATATATATATATATATTGCTTTCTATGCAACGTTATATTTATGCAGACAGACAGACAGAGAGACAGATAGAGCGAGAGAGAGAGAGAAGGAGAGAGAAAGAGAGAGATAGATTGTGTCGTCCAGGCTCTTGTTTTTACAGTGGTCGCATTCCTCTTTGTATTTGTGTGTTTTAAAGAATGTTGGAGGTTGTCGCCATTGATTGACTTTCCAGACGTATTCCCGAAGCAACGTGCTGCACACATATTAGACATTAAATACACAAACAAAACACGTTTCGTTTTAACATAGTTTAGTGTATGGTTATGTGCAATGTAATTTAAATTGATGGTTTGAAATGTGCTTTAATTCGAACATAATTATATCCATTCATAAACCTCGTGGCACAGATCAAAGTATATAACATGCATTGCAAGTTGATTGTGAAGAACAATTAATTATTAGTTACAAAAGTGTAATCATAAATCTGAAAATCAACGCATATTCAAATTAAAATTCATGACAGGTATGGTATTTAAGAGTGTATCAAGAACTAGCTACAGCTATTAATATAAACTTAATTGAACATGATTGTTTACTATTGCTACCGTGGGTAATTATAATGTATGAGCCAATATGTACTGATTTTAATGTGTGGTATTTTGTTCGAGCGTGTGCTAATGTGATGCTAAAAGTAGCTATTGAGAGAGAATGCAGAGATACAACTAGCACCTGGAATAATGATTACACTAAACCTGTTATTTTAAACACTGCAACGGTTATTAATCTTAAATAATACGGAAACAAAAGGTCTCGATATGCTTAAAAGTAACATTAGCTTATCATAAGGAAACCCGGTGTGATAAACGATCCCTCCTTTTTCTTCTTTCGTTCGCCTGAAATATATCTATAACTGCATTATTGACTCGTGTCTGAATCTAACGGTCTTTGTTAGTTCACTCAGCGGTCCATAGAGTTTATCTTCTATTGTTGTCTTTCTAGGCCAGAAGGTTCGCCTGGATATTTTGTTGTTTGGGCAGTCCTGGAGTATGTGCTCTGCTGTCTGCGACGCCAAACCATATTACATTGTGCCCGTTCTAAAATAATTCACCATAGTTGAAAAGACAATTCATGGATTTAAATTACATTACAAGACAGTAAAGTAAATAGCGCACTCATGTTTGACTAACAGGAGATAACAAAATATTCAAATAGACACAGATTATATGAATGCTGTCTCCAAAGAGTTTCTGAGATTGCAATAATCTAGTAGAGATTCAGAATTCCAAAGACACAGTTTAATTGAAAAGCAGAAGTATTGAAGTCTTGTTACACGATGCCCACTAACAGGGCTGTTGTTAACAGAAATAGTAGAGAAATGCTAAGCAGTCGTGGCTAAACCTCATTAAATAGTACGAAATCTCTTATACGTATTACATAAAGTAACTAAATAAGCAGAGGGTAAAGTATTACAAGGTGCGAAGAGAAATCAAGTTAGAAAATAGTTAAAGTGACATATGCACCTCTTTCGCCACTGTTTATCTATACAATAAAACTATTAAATTGCCACGACGTTTACAAAATTATATAACCAGCTTCCTCAAAATCGGAAGTTGAACTTAAAGCCATATACCAAATTAACGCAGTTCGATTATTTATGTTAATTAAACACAGTCCGCTTGTAATCTGTTACTTATTGATCTGCCGGCTATGCGGCGAAGGGATTACGAATGCAATTATTAACCCCGCATACCGCGTTCGAAACACAGCTGCGGGCGACGTGTAAGCAGAACGCCTCGCGTTGGTGTCTGTACACTGGTATGAGTGCCGGTTGTTCAGAAAGTGAGGGCAAACTTCTCAACGTAAACGTGCCTAGGAATCACAAGCAGCTAAAACAATGCTGAAGTTGACTGTGTCCTTTTAATCAATTGCACCTAATTCATTTTTAAACTGATTGATTTAAGTATCGGGGGGGGGGGGGAGAAGAAATAATACATTAATGTGTTTATGAAATTACGAGCGTCTACAATATAATGTTAATAACCGGATCTGTTGCAGAACGTCGCTCTCATCATGACCTGACCGAAAGACTCTCGAATGTTTGCATGTTCTCGAACGTCATGCATCTGCATGCTAAGATGTTCTGCATCCGCGATCTCGCTGGTCCACTTAATCTCTTCTCCCAAGTAACATGCTTGCCAGCGTTGTTCTTTCTAAGCCATTACGGCATTACATCAGGCCAACGTATTTTGAGTCACTTGCTCTAGTCTCTCTCTCTAGATGCCAATTATAACCAGAAAAATCAAAGAAAGGCCAACAAAAACAAGCTCGGGTGTATACTCTTACATTTTGTATAAGAACAGTGGGTACCAAATGTGATATTAGAGTAGAAAGGACAATTTTAAAACAAAACAATACATCACATTTTAAGGGACAGTCACAACAGAACAACTAAGGTCCATTAATAATTTAGTGCAGCATAGACCAAGTAGAATCTGTATTTTAGAAGGTGAAAACATCTTACTTAGTAGGTAACACTCTTTAAATATCAGAAAGAGAGTTCCGCTCCTTGACAGTTAATCTAGTAATATAAATAGACAGATTAGAAAGTGCTTGTGGGGAAACAAATATGCGGTTTCTTAAAATAATGGTGCATATATCATGGACTGCCAGAGTAACTAGCAACGACTGCATGAATAAAGCTAACAACAGTAATATAGGGTATGCTTCAATAAGAACGAATTAAAAAAAGTGCATTTGTCATGTGATATGAAGCAAGGCATTGAGAAAATAATGGGAATGGAAAGATATGTGGTGATGAAGTTGTCGCCAGTTAATAGTGAAATATATATTTGTCAAATTTATGTGAAATGATGATAACGATTTCAGTTTTCGAGACATCATCTTGTTTCTGAATCAGATTTTTTGATGCATTTATCTTTTAATATGTTGGCATTTCTCGTCTAGACCCATCCCCTTCTGAGAAAATTTCTATGACATTTAAGTTTTTCATTAGCCCTATTTTATTCTACAGCGATTGCGACCTATTCACGGCACACACAACATTGTTGTCAAAGGAAACGTGCAATTCTCAAAATGTTTACTTTATTTGCAAGTATTATACTTTAGGTTCTTAATGATGTGTAATGTCTGTATTGCAAAAGAAGATAGTATGTCTTCTTGTGCGATTTCCCCATTTTGATCTTCTTGTACCTTGCGTTGTCGAGGTGAAGCATAAACTGCAGGAGAGTGCAGTTTATGGGTATCATGTATCGATATCCCAATTAATTATGTTATTTCCCCTGGTAATCGTTTACATAGTTGGCCTCGTCTTCTGCTTCCAGTTGGTCTGTACATCATTGCTTGTTGTGGTATACTGTTAGATGGTTATCTAGTTATATGGCCAAAACATTTAACTTGCTATTTTCTGACGAAATCTAGCACTGCTATAACCCGCACTTTAGTCCACATTTCTTTTTTTCTGATTGTATCTTTTGTTGATACTTGCGAATTCTTCTCAGAAATCACATTGCTGTTGTCATTTTTCGTTTCTATTGTTCTGTCAGTATCCAGGTTTGGCATTGGTAGCATAGAGTTGGTAGGATGATTGTGTTGTAGAGTGCGTTATTATGGTATCTGTTGACACCAGGTTGTTCTATTGATACATGTATTAGTGCCAGTTGCCCAATGAATTGGCTTACCATATTGCATTTATTTTTGTATCTGGTCATCCGATTTGCCATTTGATGAAACTATACTTCCTAAGTACATAAAGCTCTTTATTTGTTTCAAGGGGTATCAAAATCTTAGAACAATTCCCGTTTGTTAAAGGAGACCACTGCAACACACGTTGTATTCATTACTGCCTAAAGGAATATGCTCAGTAAGGTGGAGACAGGAATGTTTAGGGTGGAATGGATATCCTCTCTTCAGAAGTCAAATATTGAGAGAATTGTACGGATTTCTTTGCTCTGGCCATGCGTGAGTACGAGGGAATGAACAGGCTGATATGCTGGTAGGGAATGCGCACGTCTTGGTGGTAGATTACCTATGGACAAGGGAGAGGTGGTCGTGCGCCTGTGGGACCAGTTGGAACAGATTAAGATACCGTATTTGAAAAGAATGAAATTGCGGGAGATCGGCAGAGGCTCTGGAAAAATTTCAAACTGAGAGGGTTGACAAGACGAGCATTCAGTCGGATAGCTATAGGAATGATTAGTGGTATGACTCTTCGCTGGCTGCTGAACGAGGGGAACGAGTATATGAATTTTCTGAGTGCAGAGATGTCGGTTCTTAGCTCAACTCATCTCAACATTTATGGGATATTCTTTTAGATTAATCCTTGTTATTTTGTTTTTCTGTTCCTTCTTTGAACTTCTATGTTTTTTTTTTTGTAATTCTATCTTTCATGTTATGACCCTCATACATATCGTGTAAACTATTTATGTGGACTTGTGATCCGGCGTTTAATTTTTTTTTCCTTCTTTTAAGTGTTTGATTGTCCTATTATTTGAATTTGTTAATGGTGTAATTTGAAGTTGATTCTTCTTTTGTGTTATGTTCATCATGCCGTGGTGTTACGGTCTCTGTTTGGCTGGTTTCTTTACATATGCTAATTACATAATCTTGTTGTACTCCGGATGAAGGGCTCTGAGCGTCCTTCGTTTGTTCTTACCGTGCATTTACTGTTGCTGTATAAGTATCTACATAAGTAAACGAGATATTTACTAGCCCCACATCGTTTAATGATTTCCCACACCTTGCTTCTTCTATCTACTTTATAAAATGTCTTTTCTTGTTTTAGAAAGTTAAATATCGAGTCACGATATTCACAGTTTGTGACATATTTAGTTTCGCTATTGCTGGATAATGTTTGGTTGACATATAATTGTCAATGTGGACATTTGTGTCTGTTCAGAAAAAAAGATAGTATTTTATATTCATACTCACACGATTTACACTATAATTAGATTTTCGTACGGTGATAGTTAAATACCAATAACCAATTAAACTGTTCATTAACGGACCTATCGTATGCAAGCAAAGTGTTTTTAAGTATCTAATTTTAAATAGCATCCTTGGCAATAACTCGTTTAAAAAATGACTAGTCTACCTAAGTCGTAAGCGTTCACATCGCTTCCAAAGATAATTTCCAGTATGGATGTAACAGTATCATTCCCATTGGTAGACGGCTCCACGCGAACACGTGCAGAAACGGTTTTAATTGGAGCGCACTTGTTGGTGTATTTCTGGATCACGTATAGTTTAGTGTGTCAGTCAATCATTGTATTTGGAATTGGATCCAATATCATCAACATCATCTGTTACCTCAAGCAAGGTTTCAAGGAACACATCAATATAAGCTTGACAGGTAATCCTACGTGGTACACTTCCCGATAACTATCATGCAGTTTATCATGTTCTTCTTCTTCTTTCGTTCGCCTGAAATATGTTTATAACTGCAATATTGTCGCTTGTATTAATCTAACAGTCTTTTTTAGTTCACACAGCGGCCCATAGAGTTTATCTTCCACTGTTGTCTCTCTAGGCCAGAAGGTTCTACTGGATATGTTGTAGTTTGGGCAATCCTGGAGTATGTGCTCTGCTGTCTACGACGCCAAACCACATGTGGACATGGCTGAGTCACCAATCTTGAATTTTGTATACATGTGGTGGCGTAACACATTGTGTCCTGTTCTGAGGCGCAGAATGACCTGTTCCGGTCTGTCCATAACGTGGTAGTCTTCTTTAGTAGGGTTTGGTGACCTACTGACTGATTTGATCATTCTTTTCTTTTGGTGGTATGTAATAGGCACATCAGGTTGTTCTTATTTTGCTCCTTCCTTAGCCAATCGATCAGCTCTCTCGTTTCCGGGGACTCCACAGTGGGATGGTATCCACTGTATAGTGACCTTATGCTGACTGCTAAGTTCAGACAGTTCTGTCCTTAGAACTGGCAATTTCCCAGACAGGAGCGCCTCTATTACGGATATTGCATCTGTCAATATCACCACAGGTTGTGTACCATGGCTGGTATTTTGTAATTTCTCTGTGGCTATCTTGATTGCCTCAATTTCAGCATCATAGTTATGGCAGTACTTTCCTGTTGGAATTCTGGCCGTGTCCCTAGTATTATTTAGGTATTCTCCATCTCCGCTCCTCCATTTCGAACAGTATTTTGTGCTGACCCATCTACGTAGACTCGGATCCAAGGATCCTGTGGGTATTCGTCATCAAGGAAGCTGAGAGTGTCTGTTCTGCTCTGTACACTGTTCTGTTCTTCCTTGTCAAATATTCCTCTCACTTTTGTCTGGATTTGTAGCGATAGTCTATGTTCATCTTTCCACGGGGTTCGCTCTGGAATAGTTGTCAGGGGGATACCAACTGTGGGAAGATCGATGGTTTCTCTGGAGAGTCTTTTGGCCTGGTGGGTGAAACTACTTCTTTTCAACCGGCCCATAGCTAAGTTTTCAAATCGGTTATTCATATGGTGGCCTGGCAGGCAGAGGAACATGTCTGCTTGCATTAGTATTTTTGTATCTCTGCGTTCTCTTATAGCTTGTATCCTCTCCATACTCTCCATTGCTACTATAGGGGTTGATCTTATCCCTCCTGTGATGACTCTAAGAGCTTGATTTTGCACCTTGCCCAGCTCCTCTAAAGTGGTTTTTGATGCTGAACACCACGCATTTGACCCGTATTCCAAGTGTGGTCGTATGCTATGATGATAAACTTTGCTAAGTATTTTCCCACTGCCTCCCCAAGTTGTTCCACTTAGCTTTCTCAGGATGGATATTTTCCTTCTGGCTTTTGCTACTGCTTTTTTTTATGTGTTTTCTCCATGTCAGCCTGTGGTCGAATGTTACATCAAGGTATGTTGGTGTGTTATTAAACATCTGTAGCAGCTTTGCTTTGGCCTATGTTCCTAGGTTCTTGATCATTTCATTGGAGATACCATAAGCGCCTAGTGACTTTCTCATTTTAAGTTTTGATATTGCTAACTCCTGTTCACTGATTGTGATAGGTGCCTCCATAACCTCATGTACTATTTCCTGTATGTTACCATTTCTCTCGAATCTCTTGTTGTTTCTCTGGACTAATTTCGATATTGTTATCTTGTGCGAATGGGTCCGCAAAAAGGTCAGCTGCTTGCTTTCCTGTTAATATGTTTCCGTCTTTATATACTACAATTTTTGAGTTTCTCCTTGTGCCCTCATCGTTAAGCTGTTTTATTAGCTTCCATAACTTCCTTGTGTCTCTTTCAAAGTTCAGTGACTCTGTTTTCTCCTGCCAGCTTTTCCGTCTAGCCTGCAGCTGGTCCCTTTGAAATTTGGCTTTTGCGTGCTGAAATATATTGTGGTGCTCTTGGCTGGGTGTGGCCTCTGCTTGCTTTCTACACACTTCCACATCATTATGCAACTGTTCCAGTTCACTACTCCAGTAGGGTTTATAATGTTTACGGGCTCCTCTTGGTATTTTTTCTCGTGCTGCCTGTAGTATGCATTTCCCAAAGTCTTCAACTACTTTATTTATGTCCTTCTCGGTGTTCAGGTTTCTAACCAGTATGCTGGTGCGATGCTTGTACATTGCCCAGTCTGCTTTATTGTAGTTCCACCTCGAGAGGTTGCTGCTTTCACTTACAAGCTCATTTTCTACAGCTTGAAAGACTGCTTGATGAGCACTGCCACCAAGTTGCTTTCCAACAATTCGTGTAATGTTCCACTCCAGGTCTGGTGAATGAAAAGCCAGGTCAGGAGTAGTTGTAGTGTTCGATGATCTGTAGTAAAAGGCGTGTGGGTCAGACGGCTTGTTAATCAGGATGAATATATTCTCATCATGCCAGTCGTCCAGTCTCTCTCCTCTCTGATCCATGTGATCATAGCCCCAGCTCTGCGAGTGACTGTTGAAGTCGTCACACACAATCATTTTTCCTTTTAATAGTAGTGTGTCTAGTGCCTGTGGGCGGTCATTTGGACAGTAGTAATTGATTAGATGAAGGTCTGTATTGTCTGTCTTAATTTTAAGTGCCTGATACTCCGCCCCTTCCATGTAAACTTCAATTTTGGGAAGCAGGGATGTGATTTTTGACAAGAGTCAATATCTCACCCTTTCGCCTGTCCTTTCGGTCAGATCGGTAACGCTGGTAGCCTCTGATTTTGTGATTTTGAAGGCTATATTTTGGTTGAGGTGAGTTTCTTGCAAGCAACATACATTTACATTTTCTTTGGCCAAGATGTTTTCTAGTTCTATTCTTTTCTTGTTGATACCCTCTGCATTACAGTGCATTATTTTAAGTATTTGTTTGATACGGCCAGACGTTTTATTGTCAGGCCCTCTGGCTCGGCAGGACATCTGAGAAAGACCTCCAGTAGTTGTAGTTAGACCTTACCAGGCATAAGGCCCTGCACTGCACCTGCCTGGGGGTTCAGAGCAGGGCGAGCACCATAACATGTAGCAGTTGTCGACATAATTCACGGTGTAATTGCGTGGCAGCCTGATTTCTATGGTGCGCCTCCTGGGTGGCTGCCTCCGTCTTCAGCACCTATCTTTTGCAAGAGTAGACGATGGTCTTACTCGACACACGAACACATAATGCCAATAGATCACTACAGCAAAGAATGCTGGTGTTGACTGCAACGTCCTGTAAAGAATATGCAACTAACTTGTGTTATGTGCGATCACGTATTTTAATTATTTTTGCAAACTTCATGTTATGCATGAGTTATGACAGTGACGTGAGGTATTTACTTTTCATTGTAGCAGTAAGTACATGATCTTTTCTCAAGCCTTGGAACATGTAGTGTATATGACGCAGGTCTAATATCTGTGTAGACCAAGGGACGATTGGAGGGGAAGGGGGTGGGGGTTAGTGGTCTCAATGTGTGGTATCCGACTCGAGTGTTGGAGGTCCCGTGTTTAAGCCCCGGTGAGGACAAGAATTTGTCACGTTTACTTCTAGTAACAACATGTCCCCTGGTCTCTGGGAGGTGATTTTTGGACGCCCGTATGTATTGTTGCGCACGTAAAAATTTCCTTGGCAGTTGTGATTCGAAAAGGAGTAGCCTAACGGCGCTGCCCGGGTAAAATTTCGAGCTAAGAATTTACCCAAAGTATTTCTGGAGCCTCTCCGATGCTACGGAGTTCATGCATTGAGCTGATATTCTCCGGACTCAGGCTTGAGTTAGGAGTAGAACGGGGCACTTATGGGTTACACCCGTACGCCGTTATTTTGATCCGTCCACTACAAAAAAAAAGACCAAGGAGCACTTGATGTTACACGTGGTCAATATCACGTCAACTGCTGTTACATCTTATAATAATTCCCGGTGCCAAGTTTAGACAGAGTATGCAGGGATTTCGGGTCATATATATATATAATTATCCCTAGATCAGGAAATCAACATCCGGATTGGTAAGGCAGCAACAACAATGAACAGGTTAAGACAAATAGTCTGGGAGAACAGGAAGCTTACTGCCAAAACAAAAGTCCATGTCTATCAAGCCTGTGTCCTTAGTACTCTTCTTTATGGCAGTGAAACCTGGACAACTTACTCACACCAAGAGAACAATTTAAACAGCTTTCATATGCGGTGTCTGCGAAGAATTCTTGGTATTAAGTGGCAAGACAAAATCACAAATACTGAAGTATTGGAAAGATCAGGTTGTGACGTTTTATTCCATGCTCATTCTTCGTAGACTTAGATGGATAGGACATCTTAGGAGGATAGATGATGGTAGAATACCAAAGGACATATCTTTTGGTGAATTACAGATGGGTAAGAGATGTCAGGGTCGGCCTGTACTACGATACAAAGATGTGTGTAAGCGGGACATGATTGATACAGGTATTGATAATGCACAGTGGGAGCAAGTCGCCGCTGAACGTGTTGCATGGAGGGCAAAGATCAGAAATGGAATAAAGACAAAGTAGAAAACTATTTCAGTTAAGTCACACACCGAGCGTGTGAGACGTAAGATGGTGCATGATGGTGGAAATGACCACGTGTTCATATGCACCCACTGTGAACGAACATTTTCAGCGCGATTTGGCCTTATCAGTCACATTCGCTACCGCCATAGGTAACAGTTATTATGCCTTTTTAAAGCACAAACTATTGTCTGTCAAGACGGCAAGGTGCCAATGAATATATATATATATTTATATATATATATAAACACATAACACCAACTGGATATGGATTATAATATATATGTGTAGTATTACAACAATGGCATCTTACACATGACCCATTGCGTTTAATTGTGTTTCTGTGTATTGCACCATAATGGAAATGCAGCGCTCCAGTGATGGGGAGCCTGCTCCGTGGCCAAGGGCTTGCGAACGCCGTTCGTGAGCCGGGTACCAGGCGTTCGAAACTCAGCCGCTACCGATTTGTGCAGTAGACCGTGTCACTTTATATTATAACGTGCTGGTTTGGGAGCCGGTTGTTCAGAATCAATGGCAAACTACTGAACTTAAAAAACTTGCCTAGTACATCAAAAGTAGCTGAAAATGCTGGTGTTGATTGCAATGTCTTGCAAGGGATGTGCAACATTAAATAAATAAATAAGTTATTGGGATGTACGGATCCAGATATATTTATAGACGTTATATCGATAGATCAAGAGTCTTTCCTTGACATAATGTAGATTTGAAACATGAACCATTTCGCACTCACTAAAGAATAAATTTGTGGCTTTCGCGATTACGAATTTCAGAACACATATTATAATGTTGTGGGCCAAAAAGAAGACAAATGAAATTCAGCAAGATTTAATCTGACGAAAACAGACTCGTAAACACAATCATGTCACTTAAACTTCAGATGCATGGTTTATTAAAACGTCATAGTGGCACAGGTAGAAAGTAGTGTAGTTTGGGGGGGGGGGCATATTCCGTGACTAAAGAGGTAATGGTCAAACACAACGAAGATGAACGCTGGGCATTGCTTTCACATTGATCTTCAGGGTGCTTGTGGCAATGGAAATGACTAGGTATCGAGGCACTTTTCGCCATGCAGTGATAACAGTCACGTCCTCCATTTAGCTGCTACATGATAATGACATTGCCATGAGATGAATACGAGAAATAGGGCAAATGTGTCGAACATAAAAATTAGATAGATTCCACTGGGAGACACAGTGGAAAAATACAAGCTAACACCGGCGGCATGAGTAGGCGGAGTTAACGGGGTCACATGACTGCGCCCAGAGTGAGAACGGAAAACCGTGTTGCTAGCCAGACAGCGCCGAGACGTGGACAGAGGATGTTCGATCGAGAGCAATTGAAAACAATTGCGAAGAATCAGCAACGATAATATCATCTGAGACGCATTTTAAGTTGAAATATTCTTTCTTTTGTGGAACCTGGCAATCATGAAGCAACACACTGAAGCTGACGCCTGATGATGGGCTGCAAACGCCGGCAAGTGATAACGGGACAATGGACACTGTTTTGATAACACCTCGACCAGAATGGTGGGCAGAGACACGCTGTGACAAGGACTTGTTGGGTACAGGTTATGGGCGTGAGTAGAAGTAGAATTGGTAAATACGTTAGCAAGTGAGTTAGACACCAGTAAGATCTACAATATGCATCAACCAAAGTCTTTCCTGACGATTAGATTAACCATGCATTGTATTTGTAAGCAGTGGGTGCGCTGGTCATACGCAGAACGCGAGAACGGCAGGAAGCCGGCGGTGTATGACAGCCACGTGTGATTACTGTTCTGCAATAAAATTGAATGTGTTGACAAAGGACGCAAAGGACGTTTGTGGGTTGTGTGCATAGCGGATCTGTAAGTTATCAAGTGTTTGTATGAGCCTTTACAAAGATTAAACCCTGGACAAATCCCAAGATTTCTGACACTTGACATCATGCCTACACTTTGTGGTTGGATCATGATTCTGACACTAGGCACGATTTCTACACATGGCACGTGGGGGATTGTCGTGGCTGTAAGGACACTTTCTGCAGACATATTGGTATATGATGCTTCTAGCTGTCTCCCTTACTGAGCAACACATCTCATGGGAACAACATGCTCTTGCCCCAAATTCTCACCATATATTTATGAAAAAGATCACAAGTTAATCACACAATCTAAACACAGGTGTCGTAAAGCACAGACTCTCAAGAACCTTCCACATGTGGAGGACGATTGTGCAATAATGTGCGTCCATTGTGAACGGTCCAACAGCACATAGGCATTTTCAAATATGCATTGAGTGTGATATAACGTCCAAATGCATACGGAAAACTACTCATAGCAGGTGAAAGCTAAGCATGGCAAAACCTTCCAGCGGAATAGGCATGGTGTTTCTAAAGTAGGTGAGCAAGTCAGGCTATCCTCTCAATGAGGCGCTGATCTCATAATTTCACAATTCACATATTAAACTAATAATGCATGTCTCCTCTTTGCATCTAGAGGCATATCATAGCATTTACAATGAATTCACAAGCTTACTGGTGGTGCAGAGAGCTAAATTGGGCACTAGGATAACCCCCCCCCCCCCCATATTAGGAAAAGAGATTTGTTTCTCTGACAACTTTCTCACAAAAGTGACAACTGCTTTCTGCCGGATATTCAGCTGGACTCCGCCAACCAATGGTTAGGCTCTCTTTAACCTTACTCCCAGTCCTTATAAGGAGCGTCTGCCTAGACCCGTTTTTCTCCGATTCCAGGAAAGGGGGTGATGGCTAATGGCGAGTATATCACAACGGACAGTTTTCTTTACACTAAAGGCGATTGGTTTGATATTGAAAGTAAATTCTCATCGATTGCCGATCTAGCTAACCTCAGAGTGTAGTATTCTCTATACAGTATGTCTCCTGGCGTGAAACACTACAGCAATATGAGCAATATGTTAGGACGGCATGTTTCTTTAGGTGTAGACGAAGTTTCAAGGTTTATATCCAGAGCTCAGAAACGTCGGCTTGTGTCTGTTTATAGCATTTTCAAACTAGAACATATATGTCTCTTCCTTGACCCTCCTCTGCTTGTAGAGTCAATGGGTTGTAGGACTTAGGTACACACTGTACATTTTAATTACGATATAAACATTGCATTGGTAACTTATCTAATGCAACATATTGCTTTAATCCTCAGGAATGGCTATTTCTGATCTTGGAAGTCTCATTACACTGATGATGTGTAACGTTTTCGCAGTCCTGCCTTTAGCTAACTTAAATCTGATTTTCGAACCAATAGAAGCAGTGTTCCTTATTGCTGGAATGCCTCACACCGTATGCATTCGTATCACTGCGTGGATTACAGCTTTCATTACGATAGAGCGATGTATGTGTATTGTGATACCATTCAAGGTGTGTTTCATGTAGTCATTTGTGCTTTTACGAATATAGATCCATTAAGTGTATGTAGGATTTACACATTTTTAAACAGTAATATAAACTAACCACAATACACGACATTTACAAGAAGTACAAGCACTGACTAGACATAATGGTATGCTAAGTGCTTTAGAGAAATTTACAATACTAGACGGAAATTGTCATATTACTACAGTACAATCATTCCGAAAAAGTATTACATTAATTAATATTCTCTTTCTCTGTCTTTTCTTCCCTCTCCCCCTCATGCTTCGTCTTATTCTTATTCTTCCTCTTTTTTCCAATTCTTCTTCTTCTTCTTCTTCTTCTTCTTCTTCTTCTTCTTCTTCTTCTTCTTCTTCTTCTTCTTCTTCTTCTTCTTCTTCTTCTTCTTCTTCTTCTTCTTCTTCTTCTTCTTATTCTTCTTATTCTTCTTCTCATCCTCCTCCCCCTCCTCCTCCTCCTCCCCCTCCTCCTGCTCCTCCTCCTTCTTCTTCTTCTTCTTCTTCTTCTTCTTCTTCTTCTTCTTCTTCTTCTTCTTCTTCTTCTTCTTCTTCTTCTTCTTCTTCTTCTTCTTCTTCTTCTTCTTCTTCTTCTTCTTCTTCTTCTTCTTCTTCTTCTTCTTCTTCTTCTTCTTCGTCTTCTTCTTCGTCTTCTTCTTCGTCTTCTTCTTCGTCTT